>OU342744.1:438377846-438977846 GCA_910589775.1 Avena eriantha
CCGGTGTCATTGCATGTGTGTTCTTTTCAGGAACCACACCCAGTGTCATTGCATGTATGTTCTTTTCATGAACCACACCCAGTGTCACTGCATGTCAGTTCTTTTCATGAACCACATAAGATCCACCAGTGTCATTGGATGTGTGTTCTTTCTCATGAACCACATGTGGATCCAGCGGTGTCATTGCATGTTTGTTCCTCTAAACAACCCACATAAGGATCCACCAGTGTCATTGCATGTCTGTTCTTTTCATGAACCACACCTAGTGTCATTGCATGTGTGTTCTTCTAAACAAACCACATAAGGATACACCAGTGTCACTGCATGTCAGTTCTTTTCATGAACCACATAAGGATCCACCAGTGTCATTGGATGTGTGTTCTTCTCATGAACCACATGTGGATCCAGCGGTGTCATTGCATGTTTGTTCCTCTAAACAACCCACATAAGGATCCACGAGTGTCATTGCATGTCTGTTCTTTTCATGAACCACACCTAGTGTCATTGCATGTGTGTTCTTGTAAACAAACCACATAAGGATACACCAGTGTCATTGCATGTCTGTTCTTTTGATGAACCACACATAAGGATCCACCAGTATCATTGCATGTCTGTTTTTTTATGAACCACACCCAGTGTCATTGCATGTGTGTTCTTTTCATGAACCACAGCTAGAGTCATTGCATGTCTGTTCTTTTCATGAACCACACCCAGTGTCATTGCACGTCTGTTCTTTTCATGAACCACACCCGGTGTCACTGCATGTCAGTTCTTTTCATGAACCACATAAGGATCCACCAGTGTCATTGCATGTCTGTTCTTTTCATGAACCACACCCAGTGTCATTGCATGTGTGTTCTTCTCACAAACCACATAAGAATCCAGTAGTGTCATGGCATGTCTATTCTTTTCATTAAACACACATAATGATCCACCAGTGTCATTGCATGTGTGTTCTTTTCATGAACCACACCCAGTGTCATTGCATGTGTGTTCTTTTCATGAACCACACCCAGTGTCATTGCATGTCTGTTCTGTTCTCGAACCACACGTAGTGTCAGTGCATGTCTGTTCTTTTCATGAACCACACCCGGTGTCATTGCATGTCTGTTCTTTTCATGAACAACATAAGGATCCACCAGTGTTATTGCATGTCTGTTCTTTTCATGAACCACACCCAGTGTCAGTGCATGTCTATTCTTTTCATGAACCACACCCGGTGTCACTGCATGTCTGTTCTTTTCATGAACCACATAAGGATATACCAGTGTCATTGGATGTGTGTTCTTCTCACAAACCACATAAGGATCCACCAGTGTCATTGCATGTTAGTTCTTTTCATGAACCACACCCAGTGTCATTGCATGTCTGTTCTTCTCACAAACCACATAAGGATCCACAAGTGCCATTGCATGTCTGTTCTTTTCATGAACCACACCCAGTGTCATTGAATGTGTGTTCCTCTAGACAAACCACATGTGGATCCACCAGTGTCATTGTATGTCTGTTCTTTTCATGAACCATAGCTAGAGTCCACCAGTGTCATTGGATGTGTGTTGTTCTCATGAACCACACATGGATCCATCAGTGTAATTGCATGTCTGTTCTTTTCATGAATCACAGCTAGAGTCATTGCATGTCTGTTACTTCCATAAACCACATATGGATCCACCTAGTGTGATTGCATGTCTGTTCTTTTCACATACCACACACGGATAGACCAGTGTCATTACATGGTAGCCGTTAGACCGAGTCTTCTAGAAGGCACGCCCTAACACAGTTGCTCTGCTTGACAATTGATACACACCGTTCGATTTGGGCACTTGGACGATTGGGATGGTCTTCGTGAGAGCGATCCGCGAGTAGGCTGTTCTGCGGCATGATTGGCCACGCTTGCTCTAGACAATTTGGCAACACCGGGCGCTCCCCTGTTGCGAGTGTCACGTCTCACGAGTTTAGTGGGCCACATCCCAGTGTCACATCCCCATTACTTCTCTTCCTCCCTGTACTTCTCTTCCTTACCCTCGAAGCCACTTTCCCCATTTCACTCCCATCCCGCTGTAGCCGCAAGCCGATGGTGCCTCCATCCCAATCCCCTCTCCGGCAGCCACCCCCCTCCCCTCTTGCCATGGGTTCAAGGGGAGACAGCGAGGAAACGCGTCGTGATGACAGGGACGGTGATTTCGATGTGAGTCGTCTCATCTCTATTTTTATCATCTGAGGCTAGTTATCTATTTTTTTGAGCTAGATCTAATTTGTTTACTCATGCGCGTATGATGTGTTAGGCCAACCAGACGATGTATGACTCCGACTATCGTGGATTAGCGGATGAAGACAGTCCTCTGGTATGTAAACATGGATATGTGCCTGCTAAATTTGTAGCGTTCGAAGGACGAAACGCAGGCATGAGGTTTCTACGGTGTCAAGGACATCGTGCAATGATGCAAGGCGGAAGTTGTAGTGTTGTCAAATGGGTAGATCCAGAGTGGCCCAAATCGATGTAGAAAACACTGGACAAACTATGGGAAATGACTGTCGAGTTGAAAGAATCCGTATTCAGCTCACTTCTTGACAGTGTTGAAACGAAGCTATGGGAACCAGTTGACACGACCAAGCATAAGCGAGATCTTAGGTGGGTGCAAGACAAGGTTATCAAAGTCGAGAAGGAGAGGGACGCGGCGTTGGCCCTGAAGGCTAAAGCAGAGCAAGAACTGGCTCAAGCAAGGAATGATCTCTACCAGGCCAAAGTCCTGCAGTACACAACTATGAGTATTGACAAGTGCATGAGGAAAAATGTAGAGAAACAATTGAAGTTGTGCAAGAAAGATGCTAAAAGGAAGGAGCAGACAATTCGATCCTTGCTCTCGCAGGAAGATGCGCATCGGGCCAAGATTAGGAAGATCAAGGAGATGTGCGATAACTAGTTCTATTTAGCTTAAGCTCCATTCCTTTTTAAGTTATAATATTTGTACTTGTTGACCTAGCAGTCTGAACTATTGGTCCCCGGATTCCAGGGAGGAAAAAATTGCTCTGACCCTGCATTACTTCTTTTGTCTGACCCCGCATTACTTCTTTTGTCTGACCAATGCCCCTTGGATATTCCGCCCGTCGCTTCGTCGTCCCCGTGTACAAATAGGAGGCGCCACAGCGTGTCGCTTTGTCGTACATCCCCTCGTCCTCTCCAATCTCCACCGCGCCGCCATGGAGATGCCCGATCTGAACTTGTACGAGGCGGTGATGTTCGCGAACTTCGACATCCTCGCGCCGCCAGCCACGAAGGTGCCCCACGGATGGCGTATCAGCTCTGCGGGGGTGCTGGTGGCTCTGCTCCTTGGCCAAGCCGAGATGGAGAGCGAAATCGCGGTGCGCCGCCGCCAGATGCCCACGTGGAAGAGGGCACTGCCCCCGGTACGCGGCGGCCAGCCCCTACTGGCCGACGCTATTCAAGAAGGAGCGGAAGGCCAAGATTGGCAACCGCATCGTTGACGGGCGTGTGGTGCACCGGGATCTCCGCAACCGAGAAGGACAGGAGAGGTTCTGGTCCGTCAGTGGACGGACCAAGTACACCGTCATCGCCGCCGCTCGCACGCAAAGAGGTGCTCCGTCTCGCGAACAATGCAGACATCGTGGAGGTTCCGTCCGACAGCGACGAGGAAGCCGGCGGCTCGGAGGATAGTGGCAGCGGAAATGAAATTGTTGACTAGTGGTTGAATTAATGTAGGATGTGAATCGCACCTTTGTTTAGAAGAATTTGTGGTTGAAGTAATGAAATACCTCGATTTAGATCTCTGTCTCGATTAATTTGTGGAAGAATTTGTGATTTAGATCAATTTCTGCCTCGATTTAATTGGGAACGTGACCGTGGACCAGAGACACATTTTCTACTAGTGTATTCTGACATTGGTGGTTTGTTTAAACGTAATCTACGTGGATTGTGCCGCATGCAAATGGCACAACCACAATTTATAAAGTGGAAGCACGTACACCCGGTTACTGGAGATCCGGGAGCTTCGCCAGATGTAGGGGATGCAGGAGCAGAGAGGCGGTGAGATAGACGGGCTCAAGATTAGGCCAGAAAGTGGTACCGATTTCCTCCTCATCTGGGCATTGTCGGTGAGAACATTTTTGTTTATGTTGCCACGTCGTTGTGCAGCATCCGAAATAAGTTGCTGCTTCGTGGAGTGTGGCAGTTTAAATAATTTATTTCTATGCCACTTACATTCCGTCGTATTTGGAGACCTCCTGCCCCTCAGCAATCGTGGAACAGGTGGATCCTTGTTTTCAGATAGCAGTGGCACAATCAGAATTTCGGATTCAACTACTGACTCGGGCGTTTCTAAACCCTAAGTCGCAGTACATTTTACTCAGAGAACGTGGGTAGATTGTTTCGCCCAGCAACGTGCCACACACAGAGCAATCAGAATTTAACAGAATTACATATATAGGTTCAAGTTCAACACATTACTATGCATCTTCATCTTCCGCAGCCTTCTTCTGCAGCCTGGGTGCCAAGCCTTCACGTCTAATGGCTTCTTCATTTCCTGTCTTCTTCCTCTTCCTCGGTGTCAATTTTCTTACCTTCACGTACTCTGCATCGCCAGGACAATGGGCACCAGAATAGTGTCCAGC
This sequence comes from Avena eriantha, assembly GCA_910589775.1. Classification (NCBI taxonomy): domain Eukaryota; kingdom Viridiplantae; phylum Streptophyta; class Magnoliopsida; order Poales; family Poaceae; genus Avena; species Avena eriantha. The sequence goes on from OU342744.1 coordinate 438,382,476, forward strand.
ATCATCTTTCCACTCGTTTTTAATTTCTTCGGGCAGCAAAATGATATCTTTCCACACGTTTTAAATTTCTTTGGGCAGAAAAATGACTGACCCGACAGTCATGTTTCTAACCTTACGGCGCTTCCTGTGAAAGAAATAAGACTGTTGCATAACTGCCCAATATCTATGGAGTAAATAAAACAAAAATTACAATTCAGCACAAACATGCGAACCCCAAGCGACCTTTGCTTACCAGGAGCTAATTGGGTTTGAGCAACCACCCTGTCCAAGAATAGAAGGGCGACTCCTAGTTGCAGCAGCTTCCACATCCAGTACATGACATTTCAGGTCAAACATGGCAACTGAAGCATACCTTTTCATCAACCCAATTAGCTGACTGTCACACATTATAGGAACCATGATGCCACGTTCATCCATGAAGCTGAACTTTGCTATCTGCTTCAGCCATAATTCAACATGATTACGCATAGCAGTAACCATACCAGATATAGTGCAGATCTGCGCATGCGCTTCTTCCATTGTGAAACAATGGCTTCCATAGCACTTGCCCTTAGAGTCGTACCTGTAGAGGACTACCGTAACCAGGTAAGGGGGGTCCGTGCAGATCCCACTTGACAGAAAACTATGGACAAAATATGTTTGTCAGCATTGGTCTAACAAACAATTTGAGGTTCAGTAGCCAGCTAGCAGTTATAATTCGTGCGAATAGCAAAGAGAAGGGTAGCTCACCCGCTTGTAGCCAGAACTTCTTCTTCCTTGATAGTAGGATCTTCCATCCTCCGAACTGCTCGGCTCGTCGGCAGCGGAGGTGGGCTAGAGCCTCGCAATGGCGGCTATGACATGCGCCATTGGAGATCGGTATCAGCGACTGGGCGCAGCAACTTGGCCCCAGAAGTCAAATGTCCGAAGGGATCGTCCTACCTGGAGGGTGGATTCCGACACCGCCGGTGCTAGGGGAAAGCTGGGAATGGATTTGTGAATTTGGTAAACGCATCCAATCCACTTAGCTGCTCGATTTGCCTAAGAGGTTGCCGCGTTGGCGCCCGCGTCATGGACACATGACCGGCATGTGGGTCCCGACCGTCTACTTCACGGGGCGGTTTAACGGAATGTTTGAATTTGGCAGGGGTGAGATGAGTTTGCCTCGAAATGGCCCCTCTCAGTAGTTGGCGGCCCAACTTTTCGAAACGCGATAATTTCAGGAAACTTAGGTACCGCCATGCGCTGGCATGCCAACTTTGGTACCGCAGACGAACAAGCCCGTCGCAGTGGCCATTCCAGCTTCTGAGTAAACAAAAAATAATTATAACGCCGATACATGTGCCCTTTTTTGTCATGTCAATACACTAGGCAGGGGGTGGGCAGGGGTGTTGTCCTATCCACTGTGTCAACACTGCAAGCCTACGTGATAGCCACCCCGCCTAAGCGACGGGAGCGACATAACAGTGAGAACTGAGAGGGGGGCCCAACTTGACGGTTGTTAGCCTGATTTTTTGTATTGAAACTTAAAGTTGAATTCATGCCGAAAAAGACCCTCTGAGTATTTGGCACACCAACTGTAGTCATCCCGGCTGATTTCAGGAAACTTGGGTACCGCGTTGCCTGGACACCCCAACTTTTGGGCCGCAAAATGATATTCTCCCACACAGGGTGCCTTGGCCTAGCCGGCCACCCCCTCCTCCTTCCTCCTTTCGGTCTTTCCCTCATAGGCCCTTTTCCCTCCGGATTTGGCCCATTAAGGTATTTGACCCTTTTAATTAGTTTTCTTTTATTGAATAAATAGAAATGAATGATTAAATCAATATTCAACATTCACTTATATATTATTCAATCCCTGTTTATGTAGAACTCATTCTCATTCTAGACTTCCTCCAGACTTACCGAAACCCCTCCGGTTTTCTCTCTTCTCTTTTCTTCGGCGCTTTTGTCGATCCCAAAACACTATGTGAGCATCATCAAGCCCTTAAGAGTGATACCCCACGGTTCGGGAACACTCTAGACATGGTCAGGACCCTCCCGCACCAATGATCAATAGAGGGACCTAGATGGACATGTGATCCGTGTGCATTCCACGAAATCTTTCGTCATTTGAAGCATGAACATAGTGTCAGATTCCTTTTGTCTCTCGATACATGCATTGTCCGAGATCTAATCAATGACATCACCATATCATGTTCAATCTCGTTACCAACAAATGCTTATTGACTCATCCAACAAGTGATATCCCCGTGATCAAATCACACGCTACACAACTATTGGATATAACTTCTCCGAGTGGGCCCTCGAGTCTCTTTTCCGTCACGCGGATGGATAAATCCCGCTCTTGACGCATATTGCCTCAACTGTTCCTCCGAATACCTAAACACAACTTTATGATCACCGAGTCACCAGATGACATTTGATGCTATCAAAGTACCCTCGGGTAACAGTGATTGATATGGCCTCACGGTCTAAGAAATAGGACACTAGGTCTATTATAATCATTGTAACTTGAACTTCGTGACATGATCGGGTCATGATGCTTAGATTGGGTATAGCTCATCATCTCATTCTCCCAATGAGGGGACTCCATTTTCAACTATCATAAATGCCATATGATCAGGAAACCTTGATCATCTATTGACCAATGAACTAGTGACTAGAGCTTCACCGGGAACTCCTGGTTGTTTATATATCACACTTGTATTGAAGTTTCCTTTCAATAAAGTTATAGCATGATATAAAACGTAATCATAAACTTTATGAAATATGATAATAATCCATTTACTATTTGTCTCTAGGGCATATTTCCAACAGGTCATGTGTTAACCGGACTAGGAGAGATGGCAGAGGTTGCACATGCTCACTTTGATTCACTACTGGGTTCGACTGTTGCTCGTGACCACACCATTGACCTGGCACCACTATTGAGCCTAGCGACCTCCAGGACCTCGACGCGCCCTTCAGTTTGGAGGAAATCTGAGGCACGGTTAAACAGTTCCTGGCGCACAAGGCATCGAGTCCTGATGGGTTCACGTCCTAATTCATGCGCGCTTGCTAGAGCATAGTTAAGCATGATTCTATCGTCGTGTTCCAATGATTGTTCAAGATGAGAGGCAGGGGATTCGCTCGCCAAAATCAAGCCCTCCTCACCATGCTGCCCAAACGAGGTGACGCATGTCAACTCGCTAACTACTGCCCAATCAGTTTGATACATCTAGTGGACAAGATCTTCAACAAGACTCTATCCCTCTGCCTCGCGCCGTAAATCGACAGTTTGGTCAGCAACAACAAAAACGCCTTCATCACCGGGCACATCCTACATGATAACTTCATCCTAATCAGGCAATCTGCCGGCTGCTGCACCGCCTCGGAGCCCCTAGGGTGCTGCTGAAGCTGGACCTCGCGCGCGCCTTTGATTATATATCTTGGTCGTTCTTGTTTGAGGTGTTGCGACAATATGGCTTCGGCGACCACTTCATTGAATGGTTCACCATCCTGCTCTCGATGACCAGCACACGCGTGCTACTCAATGGCGATCCTAGGCCGCTAATTTGGCACCAACGCGGCCTACGCCAAGGCGATCCTTTATCGCCACAACTCTTCATACTTTTAGTTGACATCCTCGGACGCGTGTGTGACCTGGGTGTCCTGGTGCAAATCCACCCCGGCAGGTCGGTGCCGGTGATCTCGCTATATGCCGATGAAGTGGTGCTCTTCTATCACCCCACGCCCACCGACATTGCAGCGGTGTGTGGCATCCTCCAGACATTCGGCCATGCGTCCGACCTGACTGTGAACTATATTAAGATCTCGGCTACCCTCATCTGTTGTGAGCAACAGGAGGCCATGCTAGTCATTGGCTAGCTAGGGTGCCTGATTGTGGAGATTCTAGTCATCTACCTGGGCATCCCACTCTCGATTTGCCGCATCGAGACGGTCGGCGATGCCATCGACAAGCGGTTGTAGTTGGGCGTGGGAGATGTAGGGATCTCCACGATAATACAAAGACGAATTCCTATATTGATGGTCTGTTCTTCTCTCATGTGTGAGTAATTCCCTTGGGCGTGGGAGATGTAGGGGATTGGTGAGATGCGTTGTGCCTTCATATATTTTTCATTAGTTTGTGATTGATTCTAATTACTATATTATGTGTGCTTGACTATCTGTGCGATGCCTAATGCTTGTTGTCTAATTAAGGGCCCAGACAACATGATACTTTGTTCTACATAGATAAGATCTTGTTCGCTAGTGGACCGGCGACCCCCGGGTGACACGGGGATATCAATGGAAAGCTAGTTGACTCGAGGATAACAAGTAACCACTGTGCTTATTGCATTATTCCGATCCAAGGAGCTTAATCGCTAAGCGACCTGAAGGGTCTTAATCGTCCAGTGTCTGACCATGGTTTTGGTAGCAAGCTAGTAGGATGATTGAAGTTGGGATGACATCTACCAAGAGGAGTTCCGGCTAATTATGGTTGCTCGCCTGCACATATATCTATAAGATTATAATTGTTACATTTACTACTCATCCACCTAGCACAGTCACTATCACCATGAACTGAATCTCCCCGCGCCTTCTTTCGCTATCTGCAGAAACAACAAACAAGCAAAGTTATTCTTTACTTTTATGCTTTATATTTCTGAAGTTTACATTTTAGTTCTATTAAAATCTATCACATTTAATCAAAATCCCATTCTTATTTCAACACTTGCAATCAATTCACTCGAAGACCTGTGACAACTTCGGGTGTGACAGAGACTTCATAAATAAACACTTACCTTTGAGCTCCATGTGGGATCGATATTTAAACTTCGAAACTAGCTACAAACAATTTGTGCTCTTGTAGACATCAAGCATCCCTCAACGGAGACGCAAGATAAGAACGGTGGCACAAGGATTATAGGGGAACAGCTGGTCTAGAGACATACAAGGAACCACCAGTGTGCACGAAATCAGACAATACCTTCAGTTATGAAGAATTCTACATAATGTTACCCTCACCGACGCCCAGGACCAGCTGCGGTGGAACTAGCCTACCGACGGCGTTTACTCTGCTCAATCATGCTACAAGGCCTCCTTCTATTGATCAACTACTTGTTACTCCTGGAAGCTGATCTGAAAGAGCTGGGCACCGCCCAAGGTGAAAATTTTCCACTGGATAGCTGATCAAGATAGATGTTGGACAACGGAGCGCCTTTCGTGACATGGGCTTCAGCACCACCCACATGTCCCCTCTACGACCAAGACCGCGAGATGATCCGACATATACTTCTAGATTGCCACCTCGCCCGCTAAGCATGGCATGCGATACTCACCTAGCTCAGGATGACGGTTAGCCCACCTGATCATGAGGATTCCATCATGTCTTGGTGGCAGCATGCCAGGCTCAAAACCCCCCAAACCGATGTGCAAGGGTCTAGGCTCTACGTCACTCCCCATTCCTTGGATGATATGGAAGCACATGAATGCATGTGTCTTCAATAGGGTCCGGTCTTCTGCGTAGGTACTCGTCGAAGCAATCAAGGACAAGGCCAGACTCTAGGCACAAGCAGGAGCGAGTGGACTTCGAGTTGTTCTCCCAGCCACCTGGGATGTTCATTAAATATCTTGTATTAATATGTGGCTCTGCCTCCTAGGAGGATGCGTTTTCTCGAAAAACTATATCACGTGTATATACCCAAAAAACAAAAGAGCATAGCTCCAAGCTAAGTATTTTCCTAAGTTCAACTATATCGCTTGTACCGAGGAGACAAACCATGACACCTAATAGACAAAAGGGAAAGCTATAGTTCTTCATATAAACCAAACTATATATTCCACTCACTCCCAAAGAACAAGGCTAGTCAAGGCAGATTATCAATTCCTTATAAAGGTAGACAGCCTTATCAAGGCGGCGCACCACGTCAGTGTCGGGGACTACATTGGTGCGCTGTGTCCTGGCTGCATCGCCTCCTGCCGCCCGCCATACGCGGTCGTCCACGTCCGGCTCCGTCCGGTCATCGCTCAAGGGAAATCTCAATGGAATTGGAATTGTACGTGGGGCGCTGACACCCAACATGTCTGTGGTCGACCTTGTGGTGCAGGTGTCCAAGAAGACCCTCACAAAAAAGGTGAACCAGGTGTTCCGCGGCCCCGCAACCAACAAGCTTCAGGGCATCCTTGACCTCTGCGACGGGCCACTATTGTCCATCAACTCTAGGACCTCTGACGTTGTCATCCACCATCAACACGTGGCTCAGCAAGGTCATGGGCGACGACATGGTCAAGGTCATCGTGTGGTACGACAACGAGCGGGGTTACTTGTAGAGGGTCGTCGACCTTGCCGACATCATAGCCAACCAATGGAAGTGAACTCTGAGGAGTGGGTGTCATTGTCCTTTTATTCCTTTTGAGATTTTCCCTAGCCTTCTTCATGAATGATCGATTATTTGTAATGATAATAATTCGAAGTATTTTAGTTGGGCATCATAGTTCACATGTTTCTCATCATATATCCTTGGTGCCAATCACAGGGTGCGAGTGGCCAAGAATATATGGAACTCATGCAAACTAAATCTTGCAGATCATACAATCATAGCGTGGAGGTTGTCTTTCCACTCTTTAAACAGTCAACATATTTTATCTGTACCCAAATGCCCATGTTTAAAATAACAGAATCAAGAAATTTAGAATTCAGAGCTGTGGTCTCAAAACGCTGTACCCAATGCCCCATGTCTGACATGATAGAATACAACATTCAGCTGAGAGACATGTGGCCTTTACAGATGAAGTACCAGGTTACCATTTGAGTAAATTCTAGAAGTTGAACATAATCAATAACATTATATCAAAATTTTGGTACTGAATCTGATAGAAGCAGAAAAGGAGTCCTCGGAAGCTGGACGGTGCCTAGTTTTAGCCATCTAAGACATCTACATAGGCCTACCCATAGGGCCACACCCTTCGGTGTTGTAGAAAGAGAGTCGCGTTGAGGGTTGGCGCGTGTTAATTTGCTCTACGTCTCCCCATGCAAGTAGAGTGGAAAATTTCGTACATATTGAGTTTGCCGGTTTGGTCATAGAGTGGCCTTACATGCTCGATGGTGGTGACAGATGGGAGCGCTATCTAATCACCGATGGCGGGGTTGAGGAGGTTGAGCTCGGAGCGGGCGTTAGCTATGACGAGCCAGTCGTGGGATGATCCGATGATGTAGAGGTCCTCGATGGACGATGGGTGGGTCGGGTAGCTGCACGACATACGTGCTTTTATCGACGAGGCTGTGGAGCTCGGCGGCGCCAGTTCCAGTGGCGTTTGGGCGCGGGAGTACTTGCCATTGGGGAGTATTCTGCGGCCGATGGCGCACCAAGATTGGCCGACAGACAGGGCCGGCCCTAACATGTCAGGGGCCATGTGCAAGTCGACAAAGTAGTGTCACACCTATACCTTCGTCAAGTTAACCTTCAGAGTTATGGTGTGTCAAAGTAAGAGCAGGAGATGGTGTTGGGCCGTGGGCCGGATATGTATGTCAGATGTAGCCCAAGTGGCGTGGCATGTGTGGGGATAAATACCCGAACAAAACTATGTACATCGATGAAGAAAAACGTGAACACACACCTCTCTCGTCTTCTATCTGAATTCACCCATCTCCTGCTTACTATCCTCATCCCCTATCCAATTCCCTCCACTTTGTTTCGATAAAGTATCGCTGGGTCATTAAAAATTGGTATCCAGAGCTAGAAAAATTCCTCCAAATTTTTTTGTTCGCCGCGTCGTCCACTCACACCCTCTTGGCATTGATCTGTAATTCCTGGCAATAGGTGCGAGTTCACTCCGGTGAATTCGCACAGAATCCTTAGCTGGGTCGGATCTGCTCAGAGCGAGCGTGATGGCTCCAGCAAACTCAACAGTACAGGCCCAACGCAGTCTGCTAGCATTGGAGGAGAGCTCAGCCGAGACGAAGCGTCTTCTCGAGCATATCATCAAGCACCTCGACGATCAGGCCGTGCTTGGTGATCATCGACACGAGATCCAGTCGTCATTCAATGCGCAGGTTTCTCAGGATCTGCAAGGCATCCACAAACAGTTCGATTTGACGCAAGCCAATGTGGATGCCGCTCGTCACGCGACACCGCCAATTGCAGCCGTGGCGGCTGCCCCTGCCCAACTTCACGGAGAACAAGGCACGGCGGCTCCGTCCTGTCACCGCGACACTTCTGTGCAGGAGACCGCTCGGGCTCGCCTTGTGAACTATGGACCGCCCCTGATTCCTGAAGTGTCATCCCTGAACCCGCAACTTGTTCGTCCGCAGCACCAGATGAACCGTGGCGAGGATCGGGAGCAGTTCATCAAGCCGCCTAAACATGATTTTCCTCGTTTCGATGGTAACCTTATAAACCTCTGGATTGATAGATGCATTTCCTATTTCGAGTTGTATCGCACGACACCACAGAACTGGGTCACTACAACATCTCTGTACTTGGATGGTCGGGCGGCGTTATGGTGGCAGGCAGCGCGCCAGGCACGTCGAGCAATGAATTGGGCTACTCACGCGCTACGCGGTGAATTTGGTCTAGATGAGTTCGAGGTACAGATGCATCAATTACTGCAGCTGCGCCAAATTGGTTCGTTAATGGAGTACAGACTGTAGTTTGAGACGTTCATGTATCATTTGTTGGCATTGGATCCAGCCATGAACATGAAGTTTTTCGTCACTCAGTAGAGTGTTGGGCCTGCATTCTAAACTTCGAGCAGCTGTGCACATTCAGGATCCTTCTAGCATCACCCGCGCCACAGTGCTAGCGTGCATTCAGGAGGAGGAACTTAAAAAGAATCGCTCACGTTTCCGCCCTGCTCCTGTGGGCAGGCCGCCACCGGCACAAGTGCAGCCAGTTCATGCGAGAGCCGCTACTGATGACTTTGGTAGGGAGCAGCATATTCGTGACTATCATCATGCAAATGGTCTCTGTTTCAAGTGAGGCGACAACTATTCATGAGAACACCAATGCAAGCATCCAGTTCAGTTACATACCATTCAGATTGGCGATTATGGGGAACATTTGACAGAGGATGCACTGCGAGCACTGGAGTTGTTGGACGAGCATGTACCCGCAACTGAATGTTGTATGCGGCCGTGGCAAGAACTGAATCCCCGTCCACAATACGACTACCTGTCAAGGTAGGGGATCAAGTGATGTTGCTATTTCTCGACTCTGGGAGTTCCCATAGTTTCATCAACAAGAACTTTGTTGACAACATCGGGGCTTCTATAGTACCAATTCCAGCGGTGTCGATCAAGGTCGCTAATGGTCAAATCATCTCCTGTGATTCTACAGTGCACCAACTGGAATGGGATGTCAGGGCACAGTGTTCCACACTGATTTGGGGGTGATTGAGTTGGGCGCATATGGTGGGGTGTTGGAAATGGATTGGTTGAACCGATATAGCCCAATGAACTGCAACTGGCGTGGCAAGGCCATTTCCTTTCAGTATAAAGAGGGCTAGATCACATTGCAAGGTGTTACTGCAAAATATACTACTCTGGCTCAGATGGATGTCAGTGAACTACTGCAGTTGCAAGCAAAAAATGATATTTGGGCTCTAGCTGTGGTCGATCAAACATCTAGTTTTTCTCTGGACCAACCGCTACCTGACTGCATTACTACACTGTTGACAGAGTTTGCTGATGTGTTTGCTGAACCGGACGGCGTGCCCCCTCACCGTTAGTATGATCATGCTGTCACATTGGAGGAGGGCGCACACTAAGCCCTACCGCTACTCACCAATTCAGAACGACGAGATCAAACGCCAAGTGCAGGAGATGTTGCGCACTAGTGTCATCACACACGGCATGAGCCCATATGCAGGTCTAGTTCTCCTTGTCAAAAAGAAGGATGGCAGCTGGTGTTTTTGCATCGACTATCGACGTCTGAACTTGGTGACCATCAAAAACAAATTTCCCCTTCCCATTGTCGACAAATTACTTGATGAACTCTCTAGTGCTTCGTATTTCTCTAAATTGGATTTACGTGCGAGCTATCATCAGATCCGAACGCGGGAAGCTGATGAGGAGAAGACCCCATTCAAAACACACCACGGTCATTTCCAGTTCCATGTGATGCCATTTGGCCTGACCAATGCCCCCGCCACATTCCGGTGCTTGATGAACACCATTTTCGCGGATGTGACCCATAAGTTCGTCATTGTTTTCCTAGATGATATCCTTGTATACAGTTCCAATTTGTAGGAGCATCAAGCACACCTCAAATTGGTACTCGCTCGTCTTCGACAACACCAATTGTACGCCAAGGCCTCGAAGTGCTCGTTCGCGCAAGATATCATCGAGTATCTGCGTCATATAATTTCCTGGCAAGGTGTCACGACTGATGCTGAGAAAAGTCGAGCATGTGAGCCTGGCCACATCTAACTACATCAACTAAGTTGCGGGATTCCTGGGACTCACAGGGTATTACCGGAAATTTGTGCCGCGATATGGCATAATCGCTAAACCGCCCACTCAATTGCTCACCAAGAAAGGGTTGCCGTGGAATGATCAAGCGCAAGTCGCTTCTGATCAACTGAAGCTGTCCATGGTCAATACACCTCTTCTAGCTTTGCCGAACTTTGATATTTCCTTTGCGATCGAAACATATGCTTGCGACACTGGTGTCGGTGCCGTGCTTGTTCAGGATGGCCATCCAATCACTTATTTCAGCAAGGCGTTGGGTGTGCGTAATCAGAAGTTGTCCACGTATGAAAAGGAATTCTTGGCGGTGATGATGGCGGTCGATAGTGGCGCGCTTATCTTCAGCGTGGCCCGTTTCTGATTCTTACCGACCACAAAAGCCTCTGCAATTTGGGTGATTAACAACTAGACACTGAGCTAAGAGGAAAGCAATGTCTAAGCTTGTGGGCCTGCAGTGCAGTTCAAGTTTCAGTATAAGCGTGGCATGAACAATGGTGCTGTGGACTCTCTCTCTCGCGTGGGCCATTTACTAACGGTGCATGCCTGTCCCTCTGTCAACCTCGTTGGACACATAGCCAATTCTTATGAAACAGATAGCAAGGCCCGGTATCTGCTGGCTAGGTTGGCTGTTTATTCACCAAATGAGGATGGATTTGCTTTGAATCAAGGCCTGGTGCATTATAAAGGGCGACTCTGGATTGGAGCGTATACTACCTTGCAGACAAAATTGATCAGTGCAATGCACCAGAGTGCTGTTGGGGGACATTCAGGAACCACATCGACTTATCACCGAGTTAAGAAATTGTTTGCGTGGACATGACTTAAGGCTGAAGTGGAGGCTTATGTCAAACAATGCCAGGTTTGCTAGCAGGCGAAACATGAGCACAACAAACCAGCAGGTAAACTGCAACCACTACCTATTCCTCTTGAGCCATGACAGGACATTTCGATGGATTTTATTGGAGGCTTGCCCAATTCTGATGGTTTTGAGGCGATTATGGTGGTGGTCGATAGGCTACCAAGTTCGCTCACTTTGTACCCTTAAAGCATCCCTTCACAACAGTTCAGGTTGCACAAGCCTTATGGGATAATGTCATCAAGATCCATGGAGTCCCTCTCACCATTGTCTCTGTCCGTGACCGAATTTTCACCAGTGCCATCTGGCGGGACTGCTCTCCACCGTGTGTATGAAACTTCTATACTCCACGACGTATCACTCGCAGAAGGACGATCAAAAGGAGCGCATCAACCAGTGTTTGGAGATGTATCTTCGCACTGTCGTACATGACAGTCCCAAGGAGTGGCGGCATTGGTTACCAGTCGCCGAGTTCTGGTACAATTCCAGTTTCCATGCTTCTCTAACTTGCTCTCCCTTCAAAGCGTTGTTCGGACGTGAACCAAATTTGGGCGCGATGCTGCATTGGGATGTTGAGATGGTGCCTGCTGATGACATGGATTGGATGGCACATGCAGGGAAACTTCGTGAGCATCTCCTGCGCGCCCAGGATCGATTCAAGAAGAAGGCTGATTGCAATCGCACCGAGCGCGAGTTTGCTACGGGGGATGACGTTTTGTTTAATCTTCAGCCGTACGCTCAGACATCGGCGGCTAATCGCCCGTGTAGGAAGCTGGCATACAAGTTCTTCGGCCCGTTCAAAGTGAAGTTCTTCGGCCCGTTCAAAGTGGAACATAGGATTGGCGCTCTTGCTTACAAACTCGCTCTGCCAGAAGATGTGCTCACCCGTCTTCCATGTTTCCCAGCTCAAGCCCTTCACACCGGATTACACTCCTGACTTCGGCGAGCTTCATCGACCACCCGATTTGACAATCGGCAACCATACACCGGCGGCGATTCTGGAGTGATGCATGGGCAAGAAAGGTGAGAATGTCGTGGTGTAGCTCAAGATTCAGTGGTCCTCCCTGCCGCTGGAGGCGGCTACATGGGAGGACTACGACGTCTTACGCCGTCATTACCCATCGGTCTTAGGCATCAATTTGGGACGAGGCTTCATCTCAAGAGGGGACCATTGTCACACCTATAGCTCCGTCAAGTTAACCTTCAGAGTTAAGGTGTGTCAAAGTAAGAGCCAGAGATGGTGTTGGGGCGTGGGCCGGATATGTATGTGAGATGTAGCCCAAGTGGCGTGGCGTGGCGTGTGTGGGAATAAATACCCGAACGAAACTCGATGAAGAAAAACGTGAACACATCTCCCTCGTCTTCTATCTGCACCCATCTCATGCTTGCTCTCCCTCATCCCCTATCCAGTCCCGTCACTTTGTTTCGATCCATCACTGGGTCGTTACAAGTAGGCCCTTTGTGCAGTAATTCCAAAATCAACATAAAATAGAAATATTTCCTTTTAATCTCAGTATATACATACATTACATAACATAAAGTACTCCTCTTCTTATTTGTCACAATGCTCAATTCAAGAAAAAGACTACATTTTACCAAGAGAAAATACATCTCAATCTAAGAATGTACCGTATACTCGAACTCAAACGAAGAGTTAATGAACCGTATTCAACAATGCTAGAGCCGGCAAGTACTAGTAGAATTTAGATTCGTCCTTAGAATTTGATGGATCCCTTTTGGAACATTATAGCACACAAACAATACACAAATTAGGGCATGCGATTGAAACAAAAGCACCTGGAGTAGTCAAGTAGAGGATTGAAGCTGAGTTGGTTGCTTGCTGCCTGCCGTGAGTTTGTCTTGTAGAAAACGAAACGAGTCAGCACCAGGAATCGCCTTGCCGACCTGCCCTCACAGCCCGGCCGGGCGATGGGCGATGTCTAGGGGCAATCCGCCAATCCTCGTGCCATTCCCCTCGCAATCAAGTTGAGAGGTTAAACAAGCATACGGAGGATTTGAGAATTAGGAGAACACTGGCTGAACTTGAACAGGATGAAGAAAATAAGATGAACTTGCGAGATTTATAGAAGCGGGATTTACTTACTCCCTAAGTTTCGGTTTACAAGTCCTACGCGTATATCTAGGTTATCAATTTGACCTATATAATTAGAATTATATAATATAAAAATTATATCATTTGAAAATACAAAGTCTAAAATTTTCGATAATATATTTTTATAATATATACCTCATACTAAGTTGTTCAATTTAACGACATAGAACTACGCGCAGGACTTGTAAACCGAGAGTACCAAATAAGATAAAATTGATGACTCACTAGGGAATCAACAAATCGGGGCCTACTCCATTTAATTTGGGGGAAATGACATAAATCACAACAGAGGCAGAGGCCGGGTACGCGATGATTAGGGAGGGAGACGAGGAGGCGAGACCGCGAGGGTGAGAAGTGAGAACAGAAGGAGGCGCTCGGTCACGGGCGTGTGCCTAGCTAGCAGGTAAAAGGCCTATAATGCCCTAATTTAGCTTGGTGTCTTTTTTCTGAGTAAATGGACTTGCTATGCTTTTTAAAACCCAACACAAATACAGACACTCGCAAATACTTGTGCGGGTGTCGGTTGCACCGGCTCAGGGCAGGCCTACCGACAGCACATGAGTGGAAAAGGGCCGGCAACTCGAGCTTTCCCAGGACAATGCAGGACAATGCACACAGGACATTGAACGGCAGCTTATCATGGGCCGTGCTTAAAAGAGGGGAACATATGAATTATCAATCCGAGGCGGAATTCCAATCAATCTAGGAAGCGGAATTAGATCCATATGTCCTTGGTGCAATAGATATTGCACATGGCACATCCATAATACTATTGCAAGTTTCCAACATGTCAACTGACAATAATACTTATTTCTGTGTACGTGGCAAACCATGCATACGTGCAAGGCCAGTACAATTCACCATATCCATAGAAGGTTTTTTTACTTCTTGCACACCACACCTTTGCCGTCCATGCCACTGGCGCATGTGACACCAGCGAGCTCTGACATCACAGAAGCTCCGTCATTGCCACGGTTGGTTCCGAAGCGCGCCACGGCGCAGTCCACCGCGAATAGGCTGGAAGCGGTGAAGCTGGCATCTCCTCCCATGGTGGGCATAGAGGCCCTCACGTCCAACTTGTTCACGTAGTCCAGGCAGTAGGTCTGCCCGACAACACCGTGGACGTCATCGGTGAGCGCGTCAAACTTGAAGGCGAGCTCGAGGTGAGCGAGGCAGTCGTCGGAGGTGACGCCGTAGCGGTGCACCCTCGAGTCCTCCTCGGTGATCGGCACCGCATTGACCCTGACGCTGAACTTTCTGTCGAGAGCGACGAGTACTCCGTTGGTAGCCTTGGTGCGTGTCACGGTTAGGGCGGGAACACGGCTCGACGTCCATTTGGCATCCTCGACCATATCAGTTGGGAGGTGCACGGGCTCGCCATCCAGGGTTATCTCGAGATGCTCCACGGCGTCATCCCATGTGCCGGTCTTCATGGCGCCGACGTAGAGGCGGTGCCCCTCGAATAAGTAATGAGATAAAGGATGGACTAAAGCTTCTTGGAGCGTCTTCTTTTTCGTTTTCGTTTTGGTTTTTCGTTTGCTTGGTTTTCTTACTTTGCTGAATAAATTGGTTGGACCCCCTCTTTCTTACATTGGTTTGCAAATAGTTTGGTTTGGTTTGGAAAAGAGTAGGAAAAGTTCAGGCTTAAGTGGTAAAAAGAGCTTGTTTTTGACTGTGGCCTATGCTTTGTCATGCCATGCTTGATATTTAGCTTTATGCTTAGTATTATTTGCTATAGCATGACTTGTTATAAACAATTGAGAATTGTTTAATGTGCCTTGGAAGGATCATGCGTTGTTTTAGCATATTAAAGCATAGTATTGTGGTATTCTCCTTTGATGCTTTATTTGGGTTGACTTGGCGCATGCTCACACCATGTTATGACTATCCAATGTCACCATAGCCTTTATGATCCTTTAGTTTTCAACTTGTAGTATCAATTTATGCTTTGATCAATGATGTTTTGTCGCTCTGCATGATTATGGCCATTATTGCTCTCTTAGTTTGTCACTCCCAGTCTTTTGCTAGCCTCCATAACCAAGTATGAGTTCCACTCATGCATCCAACTCCCTAAACCAAGTTATTCCAAAGAGTCCACCATACCTACCTACTAGCTTATGCTATTCCAAGTATATTCATGTTTTTGTTTACCTTCCAAATTAAACTTGTTATGAGAAAACTAGTGATTAAAGCTTTCACGAACTTGATGGCACACCTTACTTTTCTTGCCCTTAATAAACTTGAACCATTGTGTCGTATATGTTGTATATGCTTGCACTTATTTGTTGGGAATTAGCAGAACCATGCTGTCATGGGGAACACTTTCAACATTGCACTAGTACTTTGTACCTAGTTGATATCATGCTCTTTTGTGTATGGATGTCGTCGGTGTGAAATGAAAGGGGAGCTTGTAAGTCCATGGAGTTATGTATATGTGTTAGAGAAACGCCTGGGCCACTGGTCTAATCCATGCAGACATGGTGGAAACCTGCAGCATAACCATAATGAGCTGTCTATGAAGCATTCTTCTTATAAAAAAAAGAGTCAGATATTGAGAAAAAACAGAAAATAAGAAAAAAGAGTTATGAGAAAAGAGGAAAGAGAGAAAAAAGCACCATATTCCCATGGTAAATAAGAAGATTGCTGAGATGCTCGTTGTCTGCTTTCATTGTCATTTCGATATGGGGGTTCTTCTGTATCATCGGGCAAGGGGTACCCCGTTGGCGGTTTTCTATGATACACATGTACTTACGATGACAAGAACTTACCGGTGACTAAACTTGAGTAGCATGAGGAGCGACCCTTGTATTCAAGGGACATGAGATTTCCAACTTATACTTTGTCAAGCATATACTTCATAGTTTGTTCACTTTAACCTTAATCACTTCAAGATGCTTATGATAGGGGCAATAAGAGCTGAAAGCTAATAAGTACCATAATTTTTGGAAGCTCTTTATGAAAACTTGAATCCCTGCTTCCTTCTATGAAGGCCTTTCTTTTAATTTTATGTTGAGTCTCCACCTTCTATCTGTATGCACCTACTTTGAGAGCATAGTGGCCATTCTTAGTTCTATGTGCATTGTCCCAAGACTTGTTGATTGATGCATAACTTGGTATTGCTTGTTCTTAAACTACTTGTATCTAGTCACTCTTATGAACTTTGAAGGTGTCCTATGCATTTATGTTTGCTACTCTATGAGGGACAAGCTGAATGCCACTATGCTATCTTTCCTTTATGTGAAACAAACAAACGTCTTGCAAAGCATTGTTATTCATGAATCTTTTATTTATGCCTTTTCATGTTACAACATAATTGCTTTGTCTTATTGCTAGAACTTTGTCTTTCATGTTATGTTGAAGTACTATGATCCCAGCTATCAATGTTTTACAAATACTTTGATCAAGTTTATGATGGTGCATGTCACCTCAAAAATTATTCTTTCTTTTTATCACTTACCTACTCAAGGACGAGCAGGAGTTAAGCTTGGGGATGTTGATACATTGCAAATGTATCTATAATTTTTGATGTTCCATGCTTGGTTTTATCTACTTTCTTATGTTTTTCCCACACTTTGGAGTACTTTTCATATGATTTCTTGGACTAACCTATTAACAAGAGCCACAGTGCTAGTTGCCTGTTTTCTGCTGTTTTTGGTTCCAGGAAAGTCAGAAAATGAATATTCTCGGAATTGGACGGGACAAAAGCCAAAGTCAATATTTTACCGAGGGGGACACAGAGCCAGAATACAATACGGAGGAGGGCCAAGGCCTGGTCACACCATATGATGGTGCGGGCTAGCCCTGGCCGCGCCACTAGGTGGTGTGGGCCCCCTGGCCGCCCACCGACCTTGCCTCTTCGCCTATAAGATGCCTCCCGATGCAAAAACCCTAAATTGTCAATCAGAAATCCACGAAAAGTTCCACAGTGCCGCCACCACCGAAGGGGAGATTCGGGGGACAGAAAGTCTCTGTTCCGGCACCCTGCCGGGACGGGGAAGTGCCCCCGGAGCCATCTCCATCGATCTCCACCACCATCTCCATCACCGTTGCTGATTCCCATGATAAGGAGGGAGTAGTTCTCTCTCTCGAGGCTAAGGGTTCTACCGGTAGCTATGTGTTCATCTCTCTCTATGCATGATCTTATTGAGATCATGATCTTGTAATCTATAGATATACCTTGCTACTCAAGTGCTTTAATAGATCTCTTCTCTCCCCATGTGTGTGAAGTTGACAGTGTGCACACCATGGTGGCACTTAGGCTAGAAATTACAAATACTTGTTATGGGTTATATTTGGAGTTGGATGTTTCTATGAAATTGTGGTGTTTGTTGGAACCATCTAGTGCTCAATGTGACAGTGTGGGGTTATCTAGATGGGAAAGGCTTACTTTGAGGTGTGTTGTTATAGCCCTACCATCGATTAGAGTGTCCAACCGGAGAGTAGTTAAGAGTAGTATCATAAAGAAGAATATATTTATATGTGAGTGTTCACTAGTGAAAGTATGATCCCCAGGCCTTGTTTCTTAGCATTGATACACCATTTGCTATCATATATATTACATGTTTGCTTGCTTCTATCTATATTTCAATTTTACTTTAGTCTTTTCCACGCCAGCAAGCT
The DNA here is from genome assembly GCA_910589775.1 of Avena eriantha. Classification (NCBI taxonomy): domain Eukaryota; kingdom Viridiplantae; phylum Streptophyta; class Magnoliopsida; order Poales; family Poaceae; genus Avena; species Avena eriantha. Next base: position 438,400,491 of record OU342744.1, read on the forward strand.
ATTTTCTAGCACTGTTACCACTTATAATTATCCATACCACTTGTATTTCACTATCTCTTCGCCGAACTAGTGCACCTATACACCTGACAAGTGTACTGGGTGTGTTGGGAACATACGAGACTTCTTTAATCTTGATTGCAGAATTGCTTGAGAGGGAATACATTTGACCACTTCCTCTCTGAGTTCGATAAACCTTGGGTGATCCACTTAAGGGAAAACTTGCTGCTGTTCTACAAACCTCTGCACTTGGAGGCCCAACAACTGTCTACAAGAATAGAAGTGTGTAGACATCAGTCTTGCGATGCTCAAAAATTCTTCAACAAACTTGCGGTAGTATCCCACTAATCCGAGAAATGTGCGGACTTGGGTTTGAGTGGTTGGGGATTTCCAGGCTTCAACATCTCTGATCTTGGCGGGATCAACAGTGACTCCTCCTGCCGACACAATATGTCCAAGGAATCCTACTTCCTTCAACCAAAACTCACATTTGCTAAACTTGGCATACATCTGATGTTCTCTAAGGGTTTCAAGGATGGTTCTCAGGTGTTGCTCATGGTCTTCTTCTGACTTGGAATAGATAAGAATGTCGTCGACCAAGACAACGACAAACTTATCCAAGAAGTTCATAAAGATCTTATTCATGAGATTCATGAAATAACTGGGGGCATTGGTTAATCCAAAAGACATGACCGTATACTCATAAAATCCATATCTGGTGGTAAAGGCGGTCTTCGGAATATCCGTTGCATGAACCTTGAGTTGGTGATAACCAGTTCTAAGATCAATCTTAGAAAACACTCTGGCACCCGTCAACTGGTCAAACAAATCCTCGTTCTTGGGCAGTGGGTACTTGTTCTTGATGGTGACATCATTCAGCTTCCGGTAATCTGTGCACAAATGGTTACCTCCATCTTTCTTGTCTACAAACAAAACAGGTGATCTCCATGGCGATGCGCTTGGTTGAATCAAACCTTTCGTCAGCATAGCATCAAGTTGCTTCTTCAGCTCCACTAGTTCAGATGGGTTCATACTATAGGGTCTCTGTGCTATGGGTCCAGTTCCAGGAATCAGTTCAATAATGAACTCGATATCCCGATCCGGGGGCATATCGGGCAATTCATCTGGGAATACGTCGGGGTATTCACAGTGACAAGGGTTTAACTCATCAATGCCCATTGTTATGGACTTGGGTTTTGGAGAAGGAGGGAGTGCTGGAGACATCTATCGGCTAGCAAACAAGCACATAGGGGACTCGAAGATTTACCCAGGTTCAGGCCTCGGAGAGGTCCCTACTCCTGCTTGTCTGCTCGTGGAATTATCGAAGGAATCGAGGATTACAATGGTGCGCAGATGCAATCTGGCGAGGGTTGTGGAAACTAGGGTTGCGTGTGTCTTCCTCGCCGCCCCTCCTAGCCTTTATATAGATAGGCTAGGTCTTGGGTAGCAGGTCGAGTCGGTTACAGGTTAGGGTTTTCCCCTTTGAACTTTCTATCTTTAGCTTCTTCTTGTTCTGCAAGCAATTGAGAGTCCATAGGTTACTCGAATTCTTCATTTGGGCCTTGGTGACACCGTGGGCCTTTATGTATTCAGGCCGTATATACCAAGCTCGAGTACCTGTAGGGTATACCCATGTCAGTAGCCCTCGAGTGTCCAGTGGAATCACATATTCGACTGGGGACTTTATGAATCCTTTCGAGTGCATGACCGAGTATGTTTTTCGACTGCCTTGTTTGTGTCGTAGGGACAGTTGATGTGCGTGCCTGATTTAACCAATGTATCAGTATCAGTTAACTACCTTAGGGTAAAACAACGCCATTTACTCGAACCCGAGTCCCCGGACTTGAATCCGGAAAAGTGCTGGTGTAATTCGACTCAAGCCGCGGAGGTCTTACAGGAGTCGAATTCTAGTATATGGGTGTGATAACTCGACGCGTCTGTCAAGGCATGTTCATCGTACCTGTTGGCACGGAGTATATTTTTGGTAATGCGTAGAAATGTGTTGCTAGGCCTTATTCAGGTCTTATCTTCACGCTGCAAGCGCGGCATCCGAAATTTGTCATCGCGGAGATGATTCGGGTGACCCAGGAGACGCAATCTCTTTGTAGGGCAATGTCATGAGGTGGTGTCACCATAAGCTTCGAGTGTGGATGTCATCAACACATAGTATAATGTACAAATAATCATAGGGTGCGCGAGCAGCGCTCCCTATGGGAGTAGCCCCCGAGTGCCTGGTTGAGTCGAAAACTCAGGCAGGGACTAAAGAACTTTTGTGACTGCCGTCGTCTTTTGTTTGCTTGTTTCAGTTGAATTTTCTTCCGGCGCTCCCTATGGGACTAACCCACGTCCATAGTCGAATTGTGCTTTGAGTGGTTGGGTTTGCTTTGATTGTCCATGTTCCTGTAAAAAGAAGAAGAAAAAATCATAGGGTGCGCGACCAACGCTCCCTATGGGAGTAGCCCCCGAGTGCTTGGTGGAGTCGAAGACTCGAGCAAGGACTAAAGTGGTCGAAGTCTTCTGCTGCGTAGTTTTTGATGATGTCAGTGCTGACGATCCATGACCTCAGTTGCCCGTGTGAGCGAGTTTGACGGGACGTGATTTGACCAGGCGTGCGTAATCTTTGTTTTAACCGCGCCTCCTCGATTTCCGCGCGTAATGGGGGTAGTGGGGGACGGTTCGCGCTTCAGGTCCTCCGCGTGTCGAGCATGATGAACGCCACGCGTTTGATAGGGTTTTTCTTAGCCATTGGATTGCATCTTCCAGGGGGTTAAGTAGCGATGCAGCGACGGTAAAATTCACATCTGCTTCTTTTCTTCCTTTGCCTCCGTCGCCATTGCCGCTGCTTCTCTGCTTCTTTGTGCTCCTTTCCTTCACGGCACTGGACCAGCTCCGCGTATTTCCCAGCTACTTCCTCCGGTCACACAGCCGCCGTGTAATGGGGAAGAAGAAGGGAGGTGCTGCGGCCAATTCCGCTGCTGCCGCGGCTGCCATGAAGAAGAAGGGTGGCTCCGCCACTGCGAGCACTAGCATCGCCGCCGCCGGAAAGAAGAAGGGCACGGGCACTCGCGTCACCAATGGCGCGTGGCGCGCATCCGTGATAAAGTCTTCTGAGCTTCGTCTGCTGCGCAAGGGTAGAGTTTTGTCTTCCGCAGTCGTGGACGCGCGCGTCCCTGGCAGTGAGGTAATCCCTCTCCTCCTACCGTCTTTCGGGTGATGTTCTTAGCGTTCATCATCCACGGTCTTTCGTTGCCCATCCTTTCTTCAGGGGTCTTCTCTGCTTTTACGGGCTCCAGCTCCATCAGCTATCCCCAAACTCCATCCTCCATGTAGCTTGCTACATTACCCTTTGCGAGTGCTAGCTCGGAATCGAGCCGCACTTCGGCCTCTTCAAGCGCCTCTTCAAGTTGAAGCGCCAATCAGCGTCTAGCTCCATAGTCTACGATGTAGGCGGCTGCGGTATCCATTTCGATCCCTCCGCCATGTACTTCGATATCAAGCTGATGATGTCCGTCCAAGGGTGGAGGGACAAGTGGTTCTACATCCGCGACTAGAAGGCTGACGAGAACACTACGGACTCACGCCCTTCAACCCCGCGACGCCGTGCAAGAGGAGGCATTCCTAGAAAAATGTAATTATGCCCGACGAGTCCGCAGAGACAGATGTGCTATAAGCACGCGTCTGCGACCTCGAGAGTCGCATGGGCAAAGAGGAGGGAGGCTGCGCCCTCATTCGCACATGGCTGCGCCGTCACGTCCAGCCCCTGCAGGCCAGAGTCCACCCCATGTTCAAGTGGGCTGGCGCGGACGATGTCACTCGCGTGTCTGCCGATGGCATGTCCGCGAGTGAGGTAGACAAAATGGTGCGACTGGTCACCAAGTACACCGTCAAGGATGTGCTCCCCAGTGAACCAGTCGTTCCTCCGTTCGATGCTGCTAACCCTCCTCCCGAGGTACAGTTGTGCTACGTAGTAGCTTTGTTTGTCGGTTGCTTCTTTGCTGTTTCTTGACTTTGTGCTAAATTATTTTTGTATGCAGGATTGGGCTGTGTCGCCCTGTATGCCCCCTCTTCCCGAGGGGATTATTCCTCGTGAAGCCTTAGAAGTGGATGAGTCGGAGTCGACCGTCCCATATGATGTGGAGGAGGAAGCCCCCGAGTCAAGTAGTCCAGATACTCGCAAGCGTTCGCACAGCAAGGATTCAGATCCGTCGTCTCCTTCGACTCTGGAAGGTGCAGGTGTTGGTGCAGAGTCGCCGATCCCTGCCATTCCTGTGAGTGCCATGGCGCCATCCTCTCGCAAGAAGATGCGGCTGCTCAAGGAATTGTCGTCAGAGTCGGGGGATCAAACCGTCGACTTTAATAAGTTTGATTGGTAAGTATTCGAGTCTTCCCTTTTGGTTCTTCTTTGGGGTTGCCTTTTCTTGATATTGGTTTTGTTTTGCAGCCAACAAGTGTCATCATCTTCTGACGACGTACAATTTTTGAAAGAACCTAGAGTGGCGACCTCTAAAGCCAAGAAAGTGGTTGAGCGCACTCCTTCTCCTCCATTGGCAGCCCACTCCGGCCATAATTCATCGAGCTGTCCGCATGATGTGGAGCACCAGATGGTTGTCCGGACGACTGCGAATCCATCGGCTTCGGAGTCTTTGGAGGATCATGTAAGTGTGGTATTTTGTTTCCTCTATTTTTGTAGTCGAATGTACCATCTTCTATCATCTTGCTTATCCTTTGTTGTTTTTTCCTGTCGCAGCTTATTGTGAAGGAAGCTGCTCGCTTAGTGGAGCAAGTTCTTGCGATGGGTCGCCAGCATGCAATGCTGGATACTCGCCATCGCGTAGTTGAAAGTAAGTGTCTTTCTTCTTCTTCATCCTCCTTGTGATATATTCGACTGATAACCTATCTTTGTTTGTTTCGCAGCTAAGAATAATGCACTCCTCCGCGACGCCGCTTCCCTTGAAAAGGCGCTTGCCGCAGCGGTAAAGAGCCACCATGAGGCAATCGTGGCGCGTGACGAGTCGCGGAAACGCGAGGAGGATCTGCGCGCCTCCGTCGCGGCTAGGGAGAAGTTGTTCGAGGAGCAGCTTTTCTCGATTGCCAAGGCTCTCTCAGGTACCTTGTCTGGATATCATTATTGTTCTCTGTTCGAATTTGTCGTTGGTGCTGACTTTCGTGGCCATGTGTGGGTTCTGTACAGATGCTAGCGATTTGAGTTTTGACCCTCAGGCCCTCCGCCATGACGATGCCTTGGCAGGTGATCTTTCAGCAGTCGAGGACCGCAGTGCCGTTGTTCAAGAGATGCTCTCCAAGGCCAAGGGCGTGCTCAGTCGCCTCAGGGAAGAGATGACGCCCAAGGCTGAGCTGATCGAGAACATGGACGAGCTGGTGGAGTCTCTTGTCGGGGGCGTCCCTGCAAGCTTCAAGAACTCGCTCCGTGCGGCAGGCGCTTCGATGTCACTCGCCATGGTTCAAGCCCATGGGGTCGAAGTTGATCCCGCGGCGGTCTCCAAGGCAATGCCTGTCGGCGCTGATGGCCAGCAGGTAGTCTTTGCTCCCTTCGCAACTGCTTGTGACAAGTACGACCCGCAGTTGATCAATACAGTTGTGAAGTACTCTGAGGAGCTTCAACGCACCAAGAAAGCTGCAAGGGCTGCGACGTCAGGGGCCGGCGGGAAGTCTGTGGCATCTGATACTGCCACAGACTCGATGAGGCCCCCGAAACCGAAGTCAAAATTGAAGAAGCTAGTCGCTCCTCAGTAGTTGCAACTTGTAATAGTTAAATAGATTATGTCTTTCGTCAAGAACATGCCTGTTGGCGAGTGTATCTGTTGATACCTTTGTTAAGCTTGAATGCACTCGAATCTTTTGTTTATGCCTCGCCTTAGTCCTCTTATTTTCTCTTGCTTGAATTGTGGTAGGGCACGTCGAGTGATCCTTTGAGGGAGCCTCAGGATTCGCCGCCCCTTGATGCCACTTTGGCACCACCGGGTGGATGAGCTTTCTCTACTCTCGCGACTCTGTGACCGCGTGGAGCAATTGGAGCATGAATTTCCCGTACTCCGTGGAAATGCTGACGTATGGAAGTCGAAAGCGGAAAAAAACCGTCGCCCGAGAGCAGTATCTGCTAGGGGAGGTGACGTAGTTGGGCGACCAGTTCAAATGTCAGTCTTCTTCCCTCCTATCGTTTCCTTGTAGTCACTCGCAGTAGTTCGTTGTCCTCATATTTTGCCTTTGCCTTGTATAGTTGTCAGCGCGCGCCATCCGCAGGATGAGAAGGATTGAATTGCCATTCGCATGAATGACTTGACCCAAGAGTAGCTTCTGGCGAGTGGGTACTTCTGGGTAAATCATGATCGCGCGATCGCGTTGGCGACCCTGCAGGATCGTGCGTCGCGAGTGCTTCATTTTTTTGAAGAAGTCGCAGTCATGCTTGAATAATATTTACCAGACGATGTTCCCGCTGGACGTCGTTCCATCGAGCCTGCTAGCCCTTCTCGCTAGATTCTAGGATTTGAGTGTGGTCCACGAGTGTGTGCGGCAACAATTAGTGGCTGGTGCCAAAGCTGCTTTGTCACTGGTGCGATTGCATAGGCCTGATGTGGACGTTGCAGCAATTGCGGTTGGGCCACCTGCGCCTCCAGCGGGTTCTGCTTGGAACATGGTGCCGCACTATCAGGCAGTGGACCGCCACGCAGAGGAGATCGTCGATTTCTTCGAGGAGCAGACCAATGTTCTCTTGCTGCAACAGTACTTTAGTTTGTATCCTGCACATAGTTGTACCAATGTTGTAAAGTTCGTATATATGATGTGTATAACTGATTGACGATGATGTATAAAAGAGCTTGTTAGCATGTATGTTTTGTGAGTGCGTTGCACTATGCGATTCCTTTTCGTTAGCCTGGCTTTGTGTTTATCTCAGTCCCTTGTCAACCTATCAGGTGCGTTGCAACTGGGTTGATGTTTTGTCAAGGGTTTCGATTGGTGTGCTAGCTACTCAGGATATCGCGTTTGAGTTTGTAGAACAGATGTGTATAGGGTGGCGCAGCCCCCGAGTGGATAATTTGCGAAAAATGAAAGAAAAACACAGAGTTTCGGGGCACTTAGCTTTATTTATTTCCGGGGTAGTACGAAGTACAATGTGTGGCTAAGTAGCCTTGGCTGAGTAGCCTTATTTGTAACGTAAAAGTAAAAAGCGACTAAGGGTAGAAGCGTCGCAACTGCGCGACGTTCCAGGGATTGGAGTATGCGACTCCTGTCTCTAAATCTTGAAGGCGATAGGCGCCACCTGGGATTACTTCTGTAATCACGTATGGTCCTTCCTAGGGGGACTCGAGCTTGAGATGCCCTTGTTGCTTCAGTCGCAGTACCAGGTCGCCTTCCACGAAGGATCTGGGGCGTAGCCTCCTGCTATGGTAGTTGCGCAGGTTCTACTGGTAGATCGTTGATCTCTCCGCGGCGATTTCCCTTTCCTCGTCAAGGAGGTCTACGGAGTCTTCGAGTGCGAGAGTTGATTCCTGCTCGCTGTAAGCGACCACACGCGGTGCTTTGTATCGTCCTTCAGTGGGTAGCACCGCTTCAGCCCCGTGCACCATGAAGAACAGGATGTACCATGTAGCACTGTTTGGAGTTGTGCGTAGGCTCCAGAGTACTGATTGTAGTTCGTCTGGCCAGCAACCCGCGGCTTGTTCCAGTGGCCAGAGGAGTCGCTTCTTGATACTGCCGCAGACGAGCCCATTAGCTTTTTCGACCTGACCATTGGTCTGTGGATGTGCTATTGAGGCATAGCTGACGTTGATTCCCAGATTCTCGCAGAATTCTTGGAACTCCTTGGATGTGAAGTTCGTCCCATTGTCTGTGATGATGTTGTGTGGCACTCTGAAGCGGTAGACGATGGACTCGAAGAACTTGCATGTGCTGTGCCCTGATTGATTGGTCACTGGCATGGCCTCTATCCACTTGGTGAATTTGTCGACTACGACTAGGAGATAGACGTAGCCTCCTCGTGAGGACTTTGGGAGCTTGCAGACCATGTCGAGTCCCCATTGCATGAAGGGCCAGGCCAATGGAATTGGCCGGAGCTCTGCGCTAGGTGCGTGCGGCTTGTCCGCGAATCGCTGGCATGCGTTGCATTTCTAGACGATATCCTTGGCGTCGCGCATGGTCGTAGGCCAGTAGAATCCAGCTCGTAGAGCTTTGGCGATGAGGGCGCGACTGCCGGCGTGGTGCCCGCAGGTCCCCTCATGGATGTCGAGGAGAACAGCTCTTCCATCAGCCATGGAGACGCATCGTTAGAGCACTCCTTTGATGCCGTGCTTGTATAGTTCACCGTTGATAACGGCGAATGCCTTGGATCGTCGCGCGATGTGCCGTGCATCAGTCGGATCATCCGGTAACCTCTTGCTGAGAAGGTACGTGATGCACGGTTGAGTCCAGGATGGCTCGATCATCATGACACTCATTGGTCCTTCGAGTCCTGTGTCTAGCTCCAAGTCGTCGAGTGCCATTGGCTCATTGGGTGGTGTAGCCCCCGAGTCCGTTGCTGCGCTTGTTTTCTTCTCTGCAGCCTTTGGCTTGATGGAGCATTCGCAGATGCGCTCGAGAAATACCCCAGGTGGTATGGGGGCGTAGGTAGAACCTATGTTGGCGAGTGCGTCCGCCTCTTCATTGCTTTCGCGACCTATGTGCCGCAGCTCGCAGCCGTCGAAGTCTCCTTCGAGTGTGTCGTAGAGGTCGTGGTAGGCGATCATGTTGTCGTTCAGTGCGTCGCACTCGTGCATTGTCTGGTTAACCACCAGCTTGGAGTCACCATATATTATGAGCCTTTTGGCACCGTAGGCTTTTGCCATCCTCATCCCGTGGAGCAGGGCCTCGTATTCAGCTTCGTTGTTGGAGGCGGTGAACTGCATTGGCAGGATATATTTCAGGGTGTCTCCCTGGGGCGATGTTAGTATGACACCTGCACCAGCTCCGTCCTTCCGCTTGGATCCGTCGAAGTGCATTGTCCAGAGGTAGGACATATCTGGTTTTTCGGGGAGCTGGTTCTCCATCCAGTGCATGAGGAAGTCAGGGAGAACTTGCGACTTGATTGCGTCATGTTTTTCATATGTGATGTCTCATGGAGACAGTTCGATTCCCCAAAGTGCGACTCGTCCGGTGGCGTCGGGGTTGTTGAGGATGTGCCCAAGCGGGGCATCATTGACTACAACGATTGGGTGTTCCTGGAAGTAGTGGCTCAGTCGCCGAGCCGTCATGAAGACACCGTACGCCAGTTTCTGGTAGTGCGGGTACCATTGTTTTGTTGGCGTAAGTACCTCGCTGAGGTAGTAGACTGGGCGATGTACCTCGTGGACCTTGTTTTATTTGGCTCGTTCGACTACGAGCACTATGCTGACCACCTGGTTGGTGGCGGAGATGTATACCTTTCACGTGGGGTCACCAGTACCGGCGAGGTGGATAGCAGGCGCTTGAGGTCTTCGAATGCTTCCTGCGCCTCATTGGTCCATTCAAATTTGTCAGCTTTACGGAGGAGCTGGTAGAAGGGCAGTGCCTTTACACCCATCCGACTGATGAATCGACTAAGAGCCGTGATTCGCCCGGCCAGCTGCTGGACGCCTCTTATGTTTTTTGGCTTCTCCATGGCCAGTATGGCCTTTATTTTCTTTGGGTTTGCTTCGATCTGTCTCGCAGAGATGAGATACCCGAGTAGTTGCCCAGATGGTACGCCGAAGGCACACTTGTCTGGATTGAGCTTGATCCGGTAGCGATCGAGGTTGGCAAAGGTTTCGTGCAAATCGTCGATTAGTGAGGCTTCATCTTTGGTCTTGATTACTATGTCGTCGACATAGACTTGAATGTTGCGACCTAGCTGGTTCCTGAGGCAAGCCTGCATGCACCGCTGGTAGGTGGCCCCTACGTTCTTTAGCCCGAATGGCATTGTGTTGTAGCAGAACACACCAAAAGGCGTTGTAAACGCTGTTTTTTCTTGGTCTTCCTCCTTCATTCGAATCTGATTATAGCCTGAGTAGGCATCGAGGAAACTGAGGCGCTCGCATACCGCGGTGGAGTCGATGATCTGGTCGATTCGCGGTAGCGAGAAGTGATCCTTTGGACAATGCTTATTCAAAGAGGTGAAGTCAACGCACATCCGCAGGATATCCGTGTCCTTTATTGGTACTAGCACCGTGTTGGCGAGCCAAGTGCTTTCCTTGATCTCGCGTATAAATTTGGCGTCGAGGAGTCTGTTGATCTCCATTCCAACTGCCTTTGCCCTTGGTTCAGATAATCGCCAAATTGTTTGTTTGACTGGCCTTGCGTCTGGATTGACATTGAGTGCATGCTCGGCGAATTCCCTGGGAACTCCTGGCATGTCTGCTGGACACCAGGCGAAAATTTCCCAGTGCTCACGGAGGAATTCGTCGAGCGCGAGTTCCTATGTGGGACTCAAGTTGTTGGCGATGAAGGCCGTCTTGGCGGGATCCGATGGGTGGACCTAGACTTTCTTCGTGTGCACTGATGATTCGAAGGACAAGTCGGGTGAGCTTGGCCGGCTTAGGGGAGGCAGACTGTTGTCTGTCGACTCCTTTAGTCGTGCGAGTTCTTCCTGCATGACGAAGGACTGGGAGATTTTGTTGAATTCCCTGTTGCAACTGTCAGATCTCTCGAAGCTCCCGTTGACTGTGATGACACCGCTAGGGCCTTGCATCTTCATCTGCAGATAGGTGTAGTGTGGCACTACCATGAACCTAGCGAGCGCGACACGTCCGAGGATGCAGTGGTACTGAGAGGGCCAGTCGATGACCTCGAAGTCGATGCGCTCTCGCCGAAAGTTTTTCAGCGTGCCGAAGATGACGTCAAGGTTGATTTTACCCAGGGGATATACGCCCTTTCCTGGGATGATGCCGTGGAATGTTGTATTTGAGACCTCTAGGAAGGTCAGAGGGATCCTCATTGCTCACAAGGTACTCGCGAACATAAGGTTGATGCCACTTCCGCCGTCCATAAAGACGTGACTCATGTTGAAGCCTCCAATTTGTGCCTCGAGGACGAGTGGACAATGGCCTAGGCGAGGTACTTGGCACGGGTAGTCATGCTTGTCGAAGGTGATGCAAGACTCGCTCCTACTGAGGTACTCAGTGGTAGATGGTGGCGAATTTGTGGCCAAGTTGACTTGGTGAGTGATGGCCTTCTGCACCCGATTTGAGGGGCTCCCCTTTTGGATCATCATGGCACCCATGGCCCGTGGGTATGGTTCGCCTCCGTGGTGTTGGTCCGGCGCAGATGCATTTGGGGGTGGCCCAGGCGGTGGTGGCGGAGCGCCATGTGCCACGGCGCTAGGGGCGGCTCCATAGCCCCTTTCGACTGCGTTGCGATTCATCCGAGCCAATCCCTCATGCAGCTTGAGGAACTCGCGGCAATCCTTGAGGAGGTGGCTGGACTTCTTTTTTCCGTCATGTTTGTCATTGTAGAAGTGCACAGTACATGGCCCGGACAACTTGTCCTTGATGGACGTTGCGGGTGCTTCATCGCGATTGCGGCGCTGCCATACTTGCGTGGTTTTTCCGGAGTCGAGGTATCCGCCGCTGCGGTAGCTACTGTTGCGGTTGTCGTCATGTTTGTCGGCATAGCCGGCTGCGACCATGTTGACGTCGTCACGGTCATCGTACATGCGCATGCGAAGTTTGCTTCGGTGCGTCGCGTCCTGCTCGAGTTCTGCCTCGTTGTCAGAGTGAACGCGATTTTTTACCGAATCTTCTCCATCTGCCTAGCGATTCGCGATTTCCATTAGGTGGTCGATGGTTTTGGGCTTCGAGCGGCCGAGCTCCTCCCTGAGCTCTATGCGACGTACGCCGCCGTTGAATGCGTTAATTGCACGATCCTCCGAGATGTTCTCTGTGGATTTCTTGATGATGGACCACCTCTAGATGTAAGAGCGTAGCAACTCGCCCGATCTTTGCTGGCAGCATCTCAGCTCTTCGATTGATGCGGGCCGTTTGTATGTGCCCTTGAAGTTGCACTCGAAGCTGTATACCAGTTCTTCCCAACTGCGAATGGATCCGCGTGGGAGGTTGTTGAGCCATGCTCGGGCGGTGCCTTGCAGCTGTAGCTGCAGGCATTGCATGGCCGTGCTTCGACTCCCGCCATGGAGCCTAACGGAGGAGATGTGGTCTTCCAACCATATTTTCGGGTCCTGTAGGCCGTCAATCTTTGGGTTCTCCGATGGGAGTTTAAACCCCTTGGGCATTCGCTTTTTCCTGATGGCTCTACTGAAGCACCTAGCGCCACAGAGCTCCACATCTTCGTCTTCTGAGTCAGTCAACCGGGCACGTCATGCCCTAGAATTGTCAATCTTGCGCTGCGTGAGGTCATCGCGCGCATCATAGTCGTGGTCGTGTCGCCGTGAGCGGCGACGTCGAGACAGATCGTGACCGTCGTCGCTGGATGAGGGCAAGGAGTAGCGTTTTGCCAGAGCGTTGCCTTTCTTCGGCTCTGGTGCTGGCTCTTTATCGAGGGTGGCCTCGACTAGTGCGAAGCCTGCGATCGTAGATCGATGCATGGCGGCTCGGGGATCTCCAGCTGGCGGCTGGTTGTTTAGGAGGTACATGGTGGCTGCCATCACTGCAGCTTGCCGCGTCTTCGGGACCATGTTGCCCCGTGTGTCGACTGTCATAGAGCTGAAGTCGAGGACCTTTGCAGCTTCTATGCGTTCTTGCTCGATAAGATGGGCCATACGGGATCGCCTCTTGTTTGCGATGTGCTCGTTGCCCTTTGAGGAGGATCCTCCATGGGAGGAGAGCCCAGCACGTCAAAGACTCGACTCATCTGCCGCCTTTTTGCAGGCCTCGAGTTGCGCGATTGTTTGCACTTGACGCTTGAATTCTTCCTTCAGGAGCCAATGATAGCCCATTAGCAGCTCTTGTGGGGAGCCAAAGGGTAGAGGGTTACCCCATAGGGCCTCACATCAGCGAGCCCACTCGAGTTCATTGAGCCTGATCACGACGCGTTCGCCAGTCTGCTTGTTTATTATGATTGGAGGCTCGACTGCTCCCCCGTTGTTGACGGGGGCGCCGTTTGGGGATGGTCCGCCGTTGGGTATGCCGCCGTTTGGCGGGTCACCCCCGTGGCCGCCATTACCCGTGTTGTCGCGATTGGCAGAGGTGTCGCCTGCGTTGATGACGACGCACATGAAGTGGTTGGGGAAGCTACTGCTCCTGCAACTTTCAGATCCGGAGTCGTAGGCTCCATCTTCAGTTGCCAGATCACTCAGATCAGATTCGCGACTGCTTTCGCTGACCGTATTCTCGATTGTTGTCGGGGCGTTGAGCTCACTGAGGGTGCCGATCGGTGGAGGGAACCATGATGCTGGAGCAATCGATGGTACCGTCGGCTGGTCAGGCATGCGAAGCGTGCCCATTTGACCAACTTGGAAGCGGAAGCTCCCGATCGCCAGGCTGATTCCGTCGCCCACAGACTCGAAAGTCGGGCGAGTGGCCGACGTGTGGACGGTGAAGTCGAACGCGCCGAAGAGCTGGCGGATCTCCGCTGTTGCGTAGTAGTAGATCGCAGTTGATGGGGCCGAAGAAGCCGCAACATCAGCACTCCCACTTCCCACAGACGGTGCCAATTGACGAGGGTTTAACTCATCAATGCCCATTGTTATGGACTTGGGTTTTGGAGAAGGAGGGAGCGATGGAGACATCTATCAGCTAGCAAACAAGCACACAGGGGATTCGAAGATTTACCCAGGTTCAGGCCTTGTAGAGGACCCTACTCATGCTTGTCTGCTCGTGGAATTATCGAAGGAATCGAGGATTACAATGGTGCGCAGATGCAATCTGGCGAGGGTTGTGGAAACTAGGGTTGCGTGTGTCTTCCTCACCGCCCCCTCCTAGCCTTTATATAGATAGGCTAGGTCTCGGGTAGCAGGTCGAGTCGGTTACAGGTTAGGGTTTTCCCCTTTGAACTTTCTATCTTTAGCTTCTTCTTGTTCTTCAAGCAATCGAGAGTCCATAGGTTACTCGAATTCTTCATTTGGGCCTTGGCGACACCGTGGGCCTTTATGTATTCAGGCCGTATATACCAAGCTCGAGTACCTGTTGGGTATACCCATGTCACATAGACTACTCGGACTTGGTCTATGGTTGGCAGGGCCAGACTCTTGTTGCATTTGAATTGACGGGGCAAGGTTTCAGATACATGCTCTACTAATACTCTAGAGATACTGGTCATGGTTATGGATTTCTTGGCATAGTCGATCAATCCTTTATGTTTCGACATCCAATCCATTCCTAGTACTACTTCCAAACCTTTGGTTCCAAGTACTATTGGATTGGCAAAAAATCTATCCCATGGATTCTAATAGGTACAACCTTGCAAATTTTTCTAGCTTTAGTGGTTGAACCGGGTATTTGAACTATCATAACATGCTTCAATTTTGTTGGTTGAATCTTACTAGTTCATGCAAATTCTTCTATAAAAAACGAGTGCGATGCTCCAGAATCAAACAACACTCTTGCTAATACTGATTTAACAGAAAACATACCCAGCACAACATCTAGCGCTTCCTAGGCTTCTTCAGCGTTCATGTGGAACAAACGACCATTGCGATTGAGCGAATTCCCTGGGGAAAATCTTCTTCCGGGTTGAACACGGGGTTGCTGCTGAGCTGGGGCATTCACATTGGTGGTGGCTGCAGCCTTCTTTGGACACTCGTTGGAGTAGTGACCCTTGACTCCACATTCAAAGCAAGTAATATGGGACTTGTCTTTGGCGGCAACAGGCACAACATTGCTTCCAGTCCTTGGGAAGTATTGTTGTTGTTGTTGTTGGACTTGGGTAGTGCATGGTTGAAGTTGTTGGAGTTGCCGGGGTTGTTGTGATTTCCTCCAGACTTCAAGTTTCCTCCGCTACGATTGGGGTAGCTTGGACGGGACATCGTGGGTCTATTGTTTCTTGGGGCATATCCTGCAGACGGGTGGGGCGATACTTCTGGTGATTGTTGGATCCACTCTGGTGCATCATTCTGCGCTTGCGGTTGTCATTGGCTTGGTTGATCTTCCCTTCCATCTGGATGGTGGAATCTACAAGCTCTTCGAGATCTTCAAAACGGATGTTGACTAGGACAGTTTGCATCTCATCATGCAATCCGTTCAGGAACCTCTCCTTCTTGGCTTCAATGTTGATCTCATCAGGGGAATATCTAGCTAGCGACAGAAATTTGTCACGGTACTCAACTACCGTCATCCTTCCTTGCTTCAGTTCTCTGAACTCATCTCTCATTCTAGTGACTAAACCTTGCGGCACATCGGTGTGGCTGAACTTGATCTTGAAAGCTTCCCACGTCATCACTTGACCGTGGTTCATAGTACGATTGTTATTCCACCAGGCTCTTGCATCTCCTACCAGATAGTGGTTGGCAAACAGTACCTTCTCGTTGGTGTCAACTCCGGGGACTTCCAGGTTGTTCTCCATGGTTTGCAACCAATCATCAGCATCTAAAGGGTCTTCAAACTTGCTAAAGATAGGGGGATTGGTATTCTGAAAGTTCTTAAGCTTGGATCCATGATGATCCCGATTTCCATGGCCTTGATTATTGTGGGCCATCTGAGCTATCTGTTGAAGAGTGGCTAGGTTGGCTTGACGTTCTGCTCTACTAGCTTCACGGTCTGAAACTAGCATCTGTAGAATCTGCAACATTGGTTCCTCCGGGGTTTCCACGAGTCCTCTGAAGATTGAGATAGATAATGAGATAAGAGGAAAATTTCTAAGGTTCATGGTTTTGTTTCAAAAGCTTTAACTTTGAGCTTGACTCAGGTTTGGCAAACTAACTTCTCCTCATTCATTCATTCATTCATTCATTCAAGCACACAATACAACACACACCACAACACAAAGGAAAACAGATGGTTTTAAGAACCATTCTGTGAAACTACGATACATTGGGACCGATACATCTCCTGCCTACGGTAGTGATCAAGTGCATCTACTCATCATCAATGAAGTCAGAATCATCATCATCGGTGTAGAAATCCATGGCATCATCCTCCAGGTAGTCGTTGTCATCACTGAGGTACGAGTGAATATCTCCCTAGATGTCTTCACCTTCTCCCTCTTCTTATTTTGCTGCAAGCTGGGCTTCTTGCTCCTGGATGGTATTCTTGAGGTCGGCTACCTTCTTGAGAAGACGAGCGATGGTGTGATCCTTCTTCTCGCGTTGACGTTGAAGTGATTTGTGATCCTTCACGAGCATGGCGAGAGCCTAATCCTTTTGGGCGGCAATGTCAAGGTTGTGCTTGGTGTAGGCTCGAGCATTGTCCAATTCCTTCCGCCTATCATATAGCAGAAAGTCAAGGTTTTCCACCTGGCGCTTCATCTCTGGGTGACTTGGCATCTCCAACGGCATTCCCATAGAATCACACCTTGCGAAGTGCGCAAAGCAAGTTCCCTGGATCAAGTTGATGTTTTGTCCGCAAATACGGGCGAGAGCTTCATGCATTTCCCTGGCTAATCCATCTAGCCAGTTGTTCTCTCGCATGGTGAATTGAATCGTCTCAGAAAGTGGGGCTTCCTTCTTGCCTCGGAGGTTTACAACTATTAGCCATTGTAGATCTCCTCCTAGCTGCTCATTGAGTTGGGCTACGAAGAATTCTGGATGCGGGCGCTCCAAATATTCTGACAGTGCATCGAGATCCCTCTCAAAGATCAGTTGGCCTCCGTTGCCCAACTGGTAGAACTTGCAATACTGAACTTCCATCTATAAGAATTTAGGATGAGTAAGTTAGTGATGTGATCAAGTGTGTCAAATTTTATGTAGAATGTAAGAAGTTTTGAGGAGCACGATGTTTTTTTGAAAGAATCAAGGATACGAGTGAGAATAGGTTTTCAGAAATACTCACTTCTTTGGTTTTGAAACTAAGTTTTTGTTCGGACGTCCATTCTAACTAGGTTCTCCTATGGTCAGGATGGCTCTGATACCAACTTGTCAACACCCGGATTTTTTTAATCCCAGATGCTTGTTATGCCATACCTCGCAATCCCAGGATTACCATTTTTGTGAGACATAACAGATTGGATATCACAGTACATCATCCATTATAAACCATAATAAGGTCTTAACAAATAAAGGATCTCATGATCCAGTCTTAATACAATCAAGCAGCGGAATAATAAAGCATAGTAGTGGGCTAAATCTTCAGTGTAACAGGAAATGCTGACGATGGGAGATGATCCTAGTTGTCGTAGCCGTCCTACTGTCCATCCTCCTGATAGTCCTCCTCATAGTCTGGTCATGGGAATAGCCAGGGACAAAGCCATGAGTACTCTTTAAGTACTTGCAAACTATCACTAACACGAAGGTAGTCCTAGTAGGAAGGCTAAGCTCTAAGTTTATTTACAAAAGCTAGATTTATCTTAAGCTGAGTTCAGATGTAAAGAAAGCTAATTTAATGTTCGAAAATCACCTGAGTGGGAACTTAGTTTTCATATTCACAACCCTGTTGTGGTCAAGTCAAAATCATACTTCACTTCACAAGTCATTTTGAAAACATCTGACGATGGAACAATATGGCCACTCCAATTGTCCATGACAGCGGACGTGGGTATTTGAATAGTTTGACACTCTACAGAGGTGGTACACTTTCACCACAAAATTCGATACATCCATTAGGGATAACCCTGAATAAATCATACTTAGTATGCGGATAATCAATCATAACCTTTCAATTACACACCCTAGTATAGGCACCTCCCCTATGAGCTTGGCCTCCCATCCATGGCCATCTGCCATCCTGGGCACTTCATAGGTGGACACACATCAAGAGGTAGCCTCAGCTCAAATCTATCCCGCAAGGGAACCCATACTAATGCATATAAACTTCCGGCTAAGCCCTACCGAATTCAGGTATTGTGGTTGTACGGTAAAATTGGAATGGTATCGCATCCGAACCCAACCATAAGTTTTTGTAAAAGGGCTAAGGCTCATGCCTCAACATTTTCATCATCAAACCATTTGTGTTTCTCAACATGTCAAAACATCTCAATAGAATGACTCATCATTCCAAGGTTTTCATAATCATCTTCACCAAGTATTCCCATCTAAAGTGATCAAGTTTTATGCTTAGCACTAGCCACTAAGGTTAAGAGTGTTCACTAAAGAGGGGTGCTAATCTTCAATCTCATGCCATAGAATGACATCTAAGTATAACTAGATAGGCCAAGTTTTATACTCTTTATGCTATCTATACTAAAAGTAAAGAACTTTGGTAAAGTAAAAGAAAGTAAAGCTTGCAACTAAAACTTGGGATTGGTATAATCAAAATATATAACCAAAGCATGCCTATTGCATCTTGCTTAGGTTAACTTGCACATAGTGGTGGCTTGCCTTGGTTGGTGCAGTGATTGAAATTCTCCTCGTCTTCTTCGGGGTAGAACTCCTTCTCCTCGTAGACTTGGTCGGTACTATCGTCTATAAAGGAATACGGGGTACACAATCACCAAACAATATGCAACTAAGTCTATTTAGCACACTAAGGCTTACACTTGATGATCTAGTATCATCACAAGCATCACATGAAATAAGGCACTAATTTTATTCATTTTATTTTAGAAAAGTAATTTCTACTCATTGAAAACCATTAAGATTTAATATTCTCCAATTAAAATATGGGATCATGTGGACACATGTCATCACCACATATTCTAATACATGGGAATGTGATTTAAAGTGTTGGTCACATTTTATAAAGTTTAAGACTATTATTTAATAGATTTAAAGTGACTAGAAATGCCCTAATAGCATTATTTGGTACTAGTCCAATGTCACTGCATACAATCCTAGATATATTTTTACATATTCAGATAGATCTTGTCAAATGTGATTTTTGAGAGTTGGAATCAACTCAAAAGCATTTATGGTTGTTTTTGAAAAATGTTTGAAGTTGGAAAAGTCTAACTCCAAATGATTTAAGTCCAACGGGCTTGGATAGATATTTTAATTTCCTTTCTGAAAATTTTTGAATCATGCAATTTGGTTCAAAGAAACGCTCTGAATTGATTTTTGAATATGTGGACAGAAACTAGCTTAAACTAAAAAGGGAAAATCATATTTGAATTCCCTAGGCTGTGCGGGAAAGCTAAATGGGCCGGCCTAGTGGCACTCCGTGGCGTAGCGGCTGCTGACAGCATGGACCCACTGGTCAGTGAAACTAACTAAGCAAAACAGTATGGGCGAATCTGAGCCGTGCGATCTAAATCTAATCCAACGGTCGTGGCTCATCATCGACGACAAACTACTTTGGCGAGGAATTAGACCTAGCACGGTGGTGGGGGTCTCGTGGGGCTCACCTGGGCTCCAACTAGGCTCGGTGATGGGGGCAAACGGCGTGGTAGACGACGGCGAGGCGAGGCACAGTCATGGCGAGGCTCGGGGTGGTCGCAATCGACGACGCCCTTCTCCTCCAGCAGCGGCGGACTATGGTGCAATTCCGGCACGGTGGTGCTCGCCTTGCTCCGAGAATAGGTGTGGTAAGCTCAGTGGTGAGTGGGGAGTCGAGTGGTGTGAGGATTGGAGGCTGGGGTGGCCTCCTTTTATAGCTCGACGAGGGGATCGAGCGGTGCGGGCTAGCATCTCTAGCAAGGGCGGCACAAAGAGCTAAGGGCCTGGCTGGGGTAGGTGGACGGTGCCGTGTCTCCTGGCGGTCGTTGCTGGCTTAAAGGCGAGGCGTGTGGCGGTGTGGAACGGTCAGGCGCGTGTGGTGCTCTAGGTGGAGGCAGAGGTGCTTGCGACGGTGTGCGGCTGCTGCGGGTCGCGCGACGGCGAACGGGGGTGTCTGTCGGGGAGCTGCTATCATGACAGGTCTCTGCACGCGAGGGGAGGTCAAGGCGCGGTGCGTGCAAGCTGGTCGGGCGCGGCGCACTGGCGTGCTCTGGACACGGCGCAGAGAGGTGGTGCGCGACGGTGCTAGTGTGGTCCAGGGCTGAGCTTCGACCGTGGGGTGGACAGGGGTGGCGGTAGGAGCTCACGTATCTGGTGCGTGTCTTGGGCGAGGTTGGCGTGGCTCCTGGCATGCTGCCCACTATCGGTCGGCGATGACCAAGAATGGGCGGTGCTCCACTATGCCATCGGCGAAGGGGGGAGCTGGTCTAGTGCTGGGTTAGGCTTAGAGGGAACAAGGGAGTAACTAGGGGACAAATGGGTCGATGATCACTATATGAAAAAGTGAAGCTAGTCTAGTGTTTATTCTGTGCCTGCCAAGTGTTTGATGAAATGGCCGCATGAAAAAAAATTGAATTTTTTCTTCAAACTTTTTGAGTGATCTTGTATTAAGCTTGAGAGACTAGGTTTGCTTGGGATTGCCAAGGTGAATTCATTTGATGTGTTTTTGAAAAAGTGTGATCTTAACACATACACTTGATTCAATTTTCAAATGTCCTTTAAATGGAGTGGCTAAATGTTTTTATAAGTTTGTAAAGTGGGTTTTGGTACATCTTTACTTTAGCAAGGGGTGAAAAGAACCATAATAGTTTCTGTTAGGAATTGTCTTCTAGGAACACCTAAAGTGACCTAGTGGTTTAAAATGGTCAAAATGACCATTTAGTTGATTTATTCTTATTTGATTTCCTTCTCTTTGGATTTTGTTTGTAAAATGGTCTAGATGATGTGGCATTCACCTTTAATCTATTTCATAACATTTGTAGCAATCAAGCATGGCATATTCAAATAATTCTAAACTAATACAACACAGACATGCATTCATATGCTTTATCTTAAGAAAAGTTTTTGTTAACCCTAAATTGGGTGATTAGACATTGATAATCTTGATTAGAAGTTTTAGGGTATTACAAATACATACATTTTTATAATAATCATTTCTTTTGTTCATACACAAAAATATATACATACACTTTTTTATAATCATTTTTTGTTAAATGAATAAATATGTCTAGCCACTACGTACCACTCTTAATATTACTAAGACTACTACTACTAATATGACTAGAATACTACTACTAATATTACTACTAGTATACCTACTACTATTACTAATATTACTACCAATAATATACTAATACTACATTTTTTAGGGGATATACTAATACTACTACTAACCAATACTAATTCCATAACTAATTACCTAGCTAATTTTCTATCTAATACAACTATTAACCATGGGGCCGGAGATCGAGGGCACCTACCTACTGGGGCCGGCGGCGACGGTGGTGAGGGCGGCGGTGGGGTGGCGCGGCGCGACGGCCGAGCGCGATGATGGCGCGGTGGACGACGATGAAGCAGCGAACGACGATGGCAGAGTTGGGCAGCCGACCGACATCGATTGATCTTCGTCGGTGCCTCCTGTGCGTACGAAAATTGAGATATGGGGGTGAGGGAGGAGGAGCAGGGCGCGTGAAATTTATAGGGCCAAAACCTTTAGGCCCAGGTCGTGGCATGACCCGGGACTAAAGGTCCTTTAGTCTCAGCTCGTGTAGTAAATCAGGACTAAAGGTTGGTCCTTTAGTCCCGGGTCATGCCACGACCCAGGACTAAAAGTTTTAGGCACCAGCCTATGGTGCCAAAACCACTCCCCCTTTAGTCCCGGTTCTTGGCATGGACCGGGACTAAATGTCCTTTTGGATTTTTTTTTAAATTTATTTTGCTACGAACTATATATATATATATGGTTCCCGCCTTATATACAATGTTAACTAAAAGAAAATAAAAAGATAAAATATATCAAAATATAAATATCATATCAAAATGTTTAGTAAAATCTATCTATCTAATAAAAGTATTATTTAAGGGTTTTGTGGGTTTAGTTTCAGAGTAATTTTTGCAATAATAATATGAGATGAACTTGTATTAATTTGGATTCTATCTATATTGTATTAATGTGATAAACTCCTAGCTCAATATCATTTTCAATATATGTGGAATCTATCTATATCTTGTTTTGGCACATTAAAAATGTGGATTCTATCTATCTATCTATTAAAACTATTAACGATTTTAAATTAAAAATGCATTAAACCATATCTTTTGCATACTTTTGAATATGATGAAACTTTCAACATAAAGAGCTAGTTGCATCTACACTAACATTGCAACAAAAATAAGAACTAAGCAGAAAGCCTAATATGTCGTTGTGCATATCACAAAGCTCGCTCACACTACCCCTAGGATCACATTCGAAATATAGGCATACATGTATAGTGGTGCCCTAGAATTTTAATCATCGGCTGTTGCAACAAGCAAGAACCAAAAACATGAACACGTCGGGGAGATAACTAATTTCACATATTAGGAAGTGCCTCTATGGAGAGCTCCTCAAAGATGTCTGAGGACGGGATCCTAAGGCATCTTCGAGAAGCTCTGCCATAGTGGTGTCCCTGCTCTCGCACACCATCTTATAGTTTATAACCTCTCTAGCTAGATCAATACGCCAGGCAGCTAACTAATTTCACATATTAGGGAGTGCCTTTATGGCGAGCTTCTCAAAGATGTCTGAGGACGGGATCCTAAGACATCTTCGACAAGCTCTACCATAGTGGTGTTCCTGCTCTCGCACACCATCTTGCAGTTTATAACTTCTCTAGCTAGATCAATACGCCGGACAGCTAACTAATTTCACATATTAGGGAGTGCCTCTATGGCGATCTCCTCGAAGATGTCTGAGGACGGGATCATAAGACATCTTCGAGAAGCTCTACCATAGTGGTGACCCTGCTCTCGCACACCATCTAGCTTGGTGTTGATAACTTCATAAGGATGGCTATTTATAGATTAATAAGCACAACATAGTGTCGACACTCACGACATAATATCGACACTTAGCCCTATCATAGTGCCACCACCCACCGAAATGGTGTCGTCACTCACGACATAGTGTTGACACTCACTGGCATAGTGCCGCCACCCACCGAAATAATATAGCTACCCACGTTTAGTCTAGGTTAGTGTCTCCAACCAGGACTAAGGTTCATTTTTAGTCCCAGTTAGAGACACCAACTGGGACTAAACATATGGTTCGTGCCGGGCCCAGCCTGCCATAACCCCTTAAGTCCCGGTTTGTGTCTCCAACCCGGACTAAAGGTTCATCTTTAGTCCTAGTTGGAGACACCAACCGGGACTAAACATGGTTTGTGCTGGCGCAAGCCTGCCGCAACCTCTTAAGTCCCGGTTGGTGTCTCCAACCGGGACTAAAGATTCATCTTTAGTCCCAGTTGGAGACACCAACTAGAACTAAACATGGTTCGCATTGGCCCCAGCTTGTCGTAACCCCTTAAGTCTCGGTTGGTGTCTCCAACTGGGACTAAAGGTTCATATTTAGTCCTAGTTGCAGACACCAACCGAGACTAAAGATATTTCCCGCCAAAATCTCAGAGCAGTTAAGCCACACGCTGGAGCAATGGATGGACCCCCATTGGGATCCCGACAACTACGCCACTTGAAATGCCTTCTTCGCTAACCTGTGAGAGAGGGAGCTTGCCAAGTACGAGGGTGACAGCCCACCCCGGGTTAACCACAACGAAGCCAACCAGCACCCGTGGTAGGCGAACCGCACTATCACTAGAGTGATGCGCTACATCACCGAGGGAGATCATCCTCGCATGCAGTACACACAATTTCACCCGTCGCAGAGCCACAAGAAGGGTGGGGGTGGTGAAGGCCGCGAGCGTAGAGGTGTCATCATCTGGGAGCCCCCTCCCCCATGTGTCATGAGGATTCAGCCACGTCGCCCAGCGATGACGATTCTGAAGACGACCCTGAAGCTGTGTACTATAGGGCTAGACATGATTATGACTAATAAATGCATGTCTTACGTGTTGGTATCTCTACAACCCTTCCAAACTATGAATATGTTGTTGTATTCTTGTGAGTTGATATCCAGATTGTCTTGGGAACTATTCAGAATGCCCGGGAACAATACATTACATAAATGTTTTCTTCTAAGTTTTCAGAACACAGTTACATAAAATGTTTAATACATTATTACACATCATTTATTTGCGTGTGTCCCTTGCTGATTGCGTCATAACCATGGAGCATCTTCATTAATTAACATGGATGTTGGATCAGTGTTCACTGCAAAGGGTGGAATTTCATGAAACTTATCATAATCTTCTGACATGTCTGTCTTGTCCTCTACTTCCACGATGTTTCTTTTCCCTGAAAGAACAATGTGACGTTTCTTCTCATTGTCTAATGTATTCTTTTGCTTATTTTTTCTTTTTCTCGGTTTGGTAGACATGTCCTTCACATAGAAAACCTGAGCCACATCATTGGCTAGGACTGGTTCGTCTAAGTATGCAAGATTGTTGAGATCCACTATTGTCATTCCATACTGCTTGTCTATGTTTACCCTGCCTCCTGTCAGCTTGACCCATTTATACCAAAACAAGGGGACCTTAAAAGTAGGTCCATAGTCAAGTTCTCATATCTCCTCTATGTAACCATAATATGTGGTCTTTGACCCATCATTGTTTTTTGCATCAAAACGGACACCACTGTTTTGGTTGGTGCTCTTTTTATCTTGGGCGATCATGTAAAATGTATCCCCATTTATCTCTTACCCTTGGAAAGTTGATATAGTCGAAGATGGTTACCTGGACAACATGTATAACTCATCATCTCCAAGAGTGTTTTTTTGATGACATGTGATTGCAACCAACCGCCAAAATTCTTCATGTGTTCATTTCCAATATAATCGTCATGCTTCCCAGGGTTTTTGGAGCATACAATTTTCTTGTGTTCCTCGGTATACGAAGCTGCCAGTGTGGTATTCTGTAGAACTGTTGAAATGGATCGTATGGGCACCTAGAGGGGGGTGAATAGGTACTACTTCAAATATTAATGCTTTTTCAATTTTATGCTTGACACGAAAGGTAAAATCTCTAGATATACTACTATGGAGAATTTCCCTATATGCAAACCTAACTACTAGCGAGTAAAGGCGAGTGAGATAGAGGAATGAGTAAACCATAGTGGAGCACGTGGAGACACAGGATTTGTTTTACCGCAGTTCCTTCCTTGTTAAGGGAAGTACATCTGTGTTGGAGGGGTGAGCGGTACTAAGACCACCATGCCACAATAGGCCTCACCGTGTTCTCCGATGGATCCCGCCACCAAAGGCCCGATCCACCTTTCCACTATAGGAACCCTTCGAGGCAGGAACCGGCGCCTTTACACAACTAGCGGGGCACAACTCCACAACCAAATTGGAGGCTCCCGTAATGACAACAAGTTGCCATAAGAACAATAGTTATCAATATGAAAACACAAGATCTAGATATTAACGAGAATACTAGATCGGGGATTTCTCCAAGTGAATGGAGAGGAGTTGAAGCGCTCGATTAGTGATGACGATGAGTGATATCTCCTCCTTCCATTCCCCAAAGATCGAAGCCTTCGGGTGGTTGAAGTGGGAGATCTAGAGAGAGAGCTTTTGCAAAGGATCTGATCTTTTTCGAATGAACCAAGAGTTCTAACCAAAGGGGATGATGGGGCTTTTATACCCCCTGTCCCAACTGAGCCATTGGAGCCATTAGGGGCCGGATTATTCGGCCCAAGTGAGGGCCGGATTATCTGGCCCGGGGAAAAACTCTGCCCAGCCTCGGACAATCTGCCCCCAGTCAGAGCGACGCACCGAGCCAGCCCTTGCTTGTCTCCTAGGGGCCGGATTATCCGGCCCAAGGTGAGGGCCAGATTATCCGGTCGGGGGGAAGAAAGTCAGCCCCACTTCGGATATTCCAGGGGAAAATCTGCCCCCAGTCAGAGCGTTGCGCCATACTAGCCCTTGATCGTCTCTTGGGGGGCGGATTATCTGGCCCAAGGTGAGGGCCGGATTATCCGGTTAGGGGGAGAAAATCCGCCCCCTTCGGATTTTCTGGGGGAAAATCTGCCCTTAGTCAGAGCGTCGTGCCCTGCCTGCCTTTTCCAAGTGCGAAGGGCCGGATAATCCGGCCCTTGAGGGGGGCGGATAATCCGGCCCCCAAAGACAATAACTTTTCCCTGCACACTTAGAACACATGAGAAAACTCCATGGTATTGTTATTTGACACGCAAAACACAAGGAACCATGAAATGTTCTTTCAATCTCCCCCTTTTTGGTGTTAGATGACAATATTAGGATTTGCAAGATAGTTCTCAAGACAACAATATTTAATGAATGAAAAAGACTCCCCCTCAATGTGTGCATACTAAAATTTTCATTTGATTACAAATACACACAAGAAGGTACAAGTCTATTTCATTGAAACATACGCGAAAAATTCATACCACCGGAGGAGAGATAGATGCGTCCTCAAAATATTATAAGAATGTCCAATGATAGCCATAATGAGAGCCTCCCTTGATATAGATATCCAATATAGCCAATATGATAGATGCATCCATAAGGATAATCCACAAGATAAATCCAGAGCCACACAAACATATTCTCATACAACACAAATCACAAATAAAAGTTCAACGCTAAATGGGCACAAGCGAGAGAAAGACCGAAAAGATAAAGTGCAAATGCTTGTGCCCGACCCATGCAAATCCATGAAGACCTAATAGAACTACGTCTCCCCCTTTGGCATCGAAACGCCAAAAAGGAAGAAGAGCGATGCTAGCACCCCAAGGGATCACTCGTAGTCATCATCGTCGTCCTTGTCCCCGTCCTCGTCCTCATCCTCAAGCTCCTCGGTGTCATCCTCCTCATCAGCAGCAGTGGCCGCAGAAGGAAACAGGTGACGCTCAATCTCACCATGGTTGAGCCTAGAAGAAGAGTTCCACCGAGCATATGGTGTGGGAGTAGTAGGAGTAGGGGGATCGCCTGATGCACCGGACACATGGTGGAGAATGAGCTGTTGAGTGTGAGCCATCTCGTGGCGTTGCTTGTATGCCTCATATTGTCCCTTACGAGTGTCCACTCCCATGCAAAGAATGTTCCGCTAGAACCAATTCAGTATCTTGATCTCACGAGAAATAGGAGGCACTGGAGGCCTACGAGCACTGGCGCGAGCATCCCTCATGAGACCCTTAGGAGCAGAAGATGGGTCTGAGGTCTTCCTCACCTTGTTGTAGATCTTCTTCGCCTTGTGTTCCACATTGATGTTAAACTCTTCAGTGGGAAGCAGGTGATTGATCAGCATCATGATGTCTGGAGCATATGGGATGGATAACCTATTGAACATGGCATCAATAAACTCATGGTAAATAAAGTCCATCACATCCAGCTTGTACGAAACGAACTCATCCTCACAGGATGCAACATCATGAGAGAAGACAAGAAGCTGAACTAGGTGACCATGGATACTGTCATTGTTTCCTCCACTTGGGGTGATAGAATCATGGAAGAGACCCACCAAGCTAGCATATATGGGAGAAAGACCAGCAAAAGAGCCCACAATACCATGTCAACTGTGAACGGAGAGAGAACTGCATCTTTATTGGGCTTGAGTTGGGTGATGATACGGTTGCCACTAGCACGATCCCTGTTGCAGAAGGAATATCCCGACACCCCAGCAAAAACATGAAAATCAGCTTGCATAGGCCTGTCACGAGTCATCCACTTCATAGTGCGGTGCTCATCACCACAAATGACCAAGGCGGAGAAGAATTGCTTCACAATATCAGAATCATAGGAGCATTGAAGAGCCATGAGATGATGCAGCCCCATTCGCTCAGACATATACATTACATCAACAAGGTGAGGCTTTTCTAGGGCCTCAACAATAATCAGAGGATGCATAGGCCGAATCTTCTGCCGAGCATAAACATCTTCATAGATACCCTTTTGCTCAGCACACCAGAAACGAGAGTCACCCAACTCAGTATCGTTCGCTAACTCAGCAAACAGATCATGGTGACGAACGGAAGAGTATGTAACAGGATCCATCTTCTTATAGTCAATCTTGGGCTCTTTGCCCTTCCTCTTGGACACACCCTTCATATCCCTCTTTGCCTGTTTAGCCATGCGTTTTGCCTCGTTCTTCCTTGTCCTCAGCTCAACCTCGTCCACTAAGTTACCATCACCGTCGTCCCGAAAGTATTTAGCACGAGGACGACGCTTGTAGGTCTTGGGAGCACTGGAACCATCTGTGAAGCGAACAAGACGGATAGCATGGGTTTAAGCACACACACAAGTCCAAGAGAGAATGTAGAAATATTAGGCAAACAGTTCATAGTCCAATCATACACAATGCATAAAATCCATACGAAACTGAAGCAGTTTTGACTCTATCAGGCCGGATTATCCGGCCTGGCCAGGGACGGAAAATCCGACCCTGGCAGAAAATTTCAGAATCTCCTAGATTGAATGCAAAAACATAGATCAGGCCTAGATACTGCAATACTATAATTTCTACACGAAACAACAACCTTCTAGACCATGTTCCACCCAACAAGTGACACATCAAGCCAAAGATGGGGAGAGAGGGAGTTAACCTCACTCATTGGAGGAAGAACGCGGCGGAGAAGGTACTCGGAGGCGCGGAGAAGAAGATCCAGGGAGGCCCGGAGAATCCGGCGGCCGGAGAGGCTCTGGGGAGGGTGGGGGCGGCATGCGACGGCTGGGGAGATGGAGAGGGTCGGGGAGAAGTGATGCTCATTATGAGCCCTTCCCCCCTGACCCCAGCCCTTGAAGAATGCAGCCGCCAGGGCCGAATTATCCAGCCTAAAATCTGAAATTCTGTTATACACAGATTCAGGCCCGCGCGTCCCCAAACAAAAAACCCCACAAGGTGAACAAAGGACTTGTGTGCTAGAATAGATGGCTTAGGGGTAGGGAGAGGCTTGGGATTAGAGAGCCAAACTGAGATGGTACTACACACTCAAGATTGCAAGAATCAAATCAACTAAACGCCAAGATTGAGTGTGTTTTCCATAAGAACATGAGATGAGCAAAAAACAACCAAAACGATCCACATCAATCCAACTCTTCTCATGGAAGAGGGCGGTGGCCAAGGCCACCTTGTTGGAGTGCATGGTATGACACCGCAAAGATATATCTGGGGGTTCATGACCAATACTCATCAATAAGCTCACATATCACAAAATGATATTAAGAGAAATGATTTGACTTGCTTTGGGAAATTATGGGGGGAGGGTTATCCCAATAAATTAGGACCACACTCCCCCTATATCCATGCCCACACCTGGACCAACTACGGATGATATGTAAGGATGAGTGCATGGGTAATAAAGACAAGCTCCTTGAATCAACGATATTTAGCTCATTCCTCAAGTAACAAATCCTTGCTTCATCAAGTGGCTTCATGAAAATATCAACGAGTTGGTTCTTTGTGCTCACAAAAGAGGAACTTTCATGGTACGTCCTTGTGTGATGTACCGGATTGTATGCAATTTTGATTGCACTTTCATTATTGCATAAAAGAGGAACTTTGTCACAATTGACAACGTATTCCTTTAAAGTTTGCCTCATCCATAATAATTGAGTACATGCACTAGCAGCAGCCACATATTCAGCTTCGGCGGTGGAGAGATATATACAATTTAGCTTTTTAGAAGACCAACATACGAGAGATCTTCCCAAGAATTGACAAGCTCTAGAAGTTGATTTCCGATCATCCCTATCACCAATCCAATCTAAATCAGTATAGCCACATAGAGAGAAATTGGAGCCCTTGGGATACCATAGACTAAAATTAGGGGAATGAACCAAATATCTCAAGATCCTCTTGACCGCCACTAAGTGGCTTTCTTTAGGAGCTGCTTGATACCTTGCACACACCCCTACACTCAACACAATATCGGGTCTAGATGCGCAGAGGTAAAGAAGAGAGCCGATCATGGACCGGTATACCTTTTGGTCCACATCTTTACCATGGGGATTAAGTTCAAGGTGACATTTTGTTTGCATCGGAGTGGCGACGCCATTAAGATCCGTCATCTTGAATCTCTTGAGCAAGTCTTGGATGTATTTTGCTTGATTGATGAAGGTTCCTTCTCTAAGTTGTTTGATCTCAAATCCAAGAAAGAATCGTAACTCCCCCATCATAGACATCTCAAACCTGTCAGTCATAAGCTTTGAAAATTCATCATTAAAAGCTTTATTAGTAGAACCAAAGATAATGTCGTCTACATATAGTTGGCATACGAAGAGCTACCCCTTAACCTTCTTAGTAAAAAGAGTGGGATCGATTTGCCCAACTTCGAAGCCACGGTCTAGCAACAGCTCTTTAAGGTGCTCATACCATGCACGTGGGGCTTGTTTAAGGCCATAGAGTGCCTTATCGAGTTTGTAGACATGGTTCGGAAAGTTAGGATCCTCAAATCCTGGGGCTTGCTTTACATATACCAACTCATGTAGAGGACCATTAAGAAAAGCACTCTTAACATCCATTTGCTGTAATTTAAAATTGTTTTGTGCAACATAAGCAAGAAGGATACGGATGGACTCAATACGATCCACTGGAGCATAAGTCTCGCCGAAGTCGATGCCCTCCACTTGGGAATAGCCTTGTGCCATGAGTCTTGCCTTGTTCCTTATGCCATTTTCATCTTGCTTATTCTTGAAGATCCACTTTGTGCCGATAACATTGCGACAATCCTTGGGCTTCTCTACTAATTTCCAGACCTTGTTGTGCTCAAAGTTATTCAACTCTTCATGCATAGCAACAACCCAGTCCGGATCTTCAAGGGCTTCAAACACTTTCTTGGGTTCCACCATGGATATATGAGCTTGGTGCTCACTAAACCTTGCTAGTTCCCTTCTTGTGGACACCCTGTGTCGGAGATCACCTACAACTTTGGCAAGAGTGTGACCCCTTAATTCAAGATTCCTATATGCACGAGCTTTGCGATGAAGTTCAGTTAGCTTGTTGTCTCTTGGGGGAATAACTTCATCATGAGAGTCTTCGGTGGAATCATTGGCTTGGCCTTGATCTTCAGCTAGATTAACAGGAATAGGAGATGATGAATCATGCACTTGACGTTGATCAACAGCCGTAACATGATGCTGTTGGTTGATGTCTACACACTTCTATTCTTGTAGACAATTGTTGGGCCTCCAAGTGCAGAGGTTTGTAGAACAGCAGCAAGTTTTCCCTTAAGTGGATCACCCAAGGTTTATCGAACTCAGGGAGGAAGTGGTCAAAGGTATCCTCTCTCAAGCAACCCTGCAATCAATATACAAGAAGTCTCTTGTGTCCCCAACACACCCAATACACTTGTCAGGTGTATAGGTGCACTAGTTCGGCGAAGAGATAGTGAAATATAAGTGGTATGGATAAATATAAGTGGTAACGGTGCTATAAAATAGCTTGATGGCGTGGAAGAGACTAAAGGCAAACTGAAATAAAAATGGAAGCAAGCAAACATGTAACAAGATCTAATTGCAAACGGTGTATCAATGCTTAGGAACAAGGCCTAGGGATCATACTTTCACTAGTGAACACTCTCATATAAATATATTATCTTCATGATACTACTCTTAACTACTCTCCACTTGAACACTCTAATCGATGGTAGGGCTATAACCGCACACCTCAAAGTAAGACATTCCCATCTAGAAAACCCCACACTGTCACCTTGAGTACAAGATGAGTTCAACAAACACCACAATTTCATAAAGACATCCAACTCCAAATATAACTCATAACAAGTATTTGTAATCTCTAGCCTAAGTGCCACCATGGTGTGCACGCTGTCACTTTCACACACATGGGGAGAGCAGAGATCTAATAAAGCACTTGAGTAGCAAGGTAGATCTACTTGATTACAAAGCTCATGACCACAACAAGGTCATGCATAGATAGAGAGATGAACACATAGCTACCGGTAGAACCCTTAGCCTTGAGAGAGAACTACTCCCTCCTCATCATGGGAATCAACAATGGTGATGGAGATGGCGGTGGAGATCGATGGAGATGGCTCCGGGGGCACTTCCCCGTCCTGGTAGGGTGCTGGAACAGAGACTTTCTGTCCTCCGAATCTCCCCTTCGGTGGCGGCGGCGCAGCGGAACTTTTCGTGGCTAGAGGCTTGATTATTTAGGGTTTCTGCCTCGGGAGGCTTCTTATAGGCCAAAGGGCAAGGTCGGTGGGTGGCCAGGGGGCCCACACCATGCCCTGGCGTGGCCTAGGTGGACCCGCGCCTAGGGGTGGTGTGGTAAACCTATGGCCCCTCTCCGACTCTCCTTCTGGCTTCGTGAGTTTTCTGGGAAAATGGTAACTTTGGCTTTTGTCCCGTCCAATTCCGAGAATATTCATTTTCTGACTTCCTGGAACCAAAAACAGCAGAAAACAGGCAATTGGCACTTTGGCATCTTGTTAATAGGTTAGTCCAAGAAATCATATGAAAAGTACTCCAAAGTGTGGACAAAACATAAGAAAGTAGATAAAACCAAGCATGGAACATCAAAAATTATAGATACATTTGCAATGTATCAACATCCCCAAGCTTAACTCCTGCTCGTCCTCGAGTAGGTAAGTTATAAAAAGAAAGAATAATTTTTGAGGTGACATGCACCATTATAAACTTGATAAAAGTATTTGTAAAACATTCAAAGCTGGGATCATAGTACTTCAATCATAACATGAAAGACAAGGTTCTAGCAATAAGACAAAGAAACTATGTTGCAACATGAAAAGGCACAAACAAAAGATTCATGAATAACAATGCTTTGGAAGACGTTTGTTTGTTTCACATAAAGAAAACATAGCATAATAGTATTCAGCTTGTCCCTCATAGAGTAGCAAATATAAATGCATAGGACACCTTCAAAGTTCATAAGAGTGACTAGATACAATAGTTTAAAACAAGCAATATCAAAGTATGCATCAAGCAACTAGTCTTGGGACAATGCACATAGTACTAAGAATGGCCACTATGCTCTCAAAGTAGGTGCAAAAAGGTAGAAGGTGGAGACTCAATGTAATGGTGGAAGAAAGGCCTTCATAGAATGAAGTAGGGATTCAAGTCTCATAAAGAGCTTCCAAAAATTATGGTACTTATAGCTTTCAACTCTCATTGCCCCTATCATAAGCACCTTGAAGTGATTAAGGTTAAAGTGAACAAACTATGGTGTACATGCTTGACGAAGTATAAGTTAGAAATCTCATGTCCCTTGAATACGAGGGCCGCTCCTCATGCTACTCAAGTTTAGTCACCGGTAAGTTCTTGTCATCGTAAGTACATGTGTATCATAGAGAACCGCCAACAGGGTACCCCTTGCCCGATGATACGGAAGAATCCCCATATCAAAATGACAAGACAAGCAGACAACGAGCATCTCAGCAATCTTCTTATTTACCATGGGAATATGGTGCCTTTTTCTCTCTTTCCTCTTTTCATAATATCTCTTTTTTTTTCTTTTTCTCTTTTTTTCTCAATAGGACTCTCTTTTTTTATAAGAAGAATGCTTCATACACAGCTCATTATGGTTACGCTGCAGGTTTCCACCATGTCAGCATGGATTAGACCAGCGGCCCAGGCGTTTCTCTAACACATATACATAACTCCATGGACTTACAAGCTCCCCTTTCATTTCACACCGACGACATCCATATACAAAAGAGCATGATATCAACTAGGTACAAGTACCAAGTGCAATGTTGAAAGCGTTCCCCATGAAAGCATGGTTCTGGTAATTCCCAACAAATAAGTGCAAGCATATACAACATAGAAGACACAATGGTTCAAGTTTATTAAGGGCAAGTAAAGTAAAGTGTGCCATCAAGTTCGTGAGAGCTTTAATCACTAGTTTTCTCATAACAAGTGGAAGGTAAACAAAAGCATGAATGTACTTGGAATAGCATAAGCTAGTAGGTAGGTATGGTGGACTCTTTGGAATAACTTGGCTTAGGAGTTGGATGCATGAGTGGAACTCATACTTTGTTGTGGAGGCTAGCAAAAGACTGGGAGCGACAAACTAAGAGAGCAATAATGGCCATAATCATGTAGAGCGACAAAACATCATTGATCAAAGCATAAAGTGATACTACAAGTTGAAAACTAAAGGATCATAAAGGCTATGGTGACTTGAGATAGTCATAACATGGTGTGAGCATGTGCCAAGTCAACCCAAATAAAGCATCAAAGGAGGATGACACTATACTATGCTTTAATATGCTAAAACAACGCATGATTCATCCAATGCACATTAAGCAATCTCAATTGTTTATAACAAGTCATGATACAGCAAAGAACACTAAGCATAAAGCCAAAACAACATCAAGCATGGCATGACAAAGCATAGGCCACAGTCAAAAACAAGCTCTTTTTACCACTTAAGCCTGATCTTTTCCTACTCTTTTCCAAACCAAACCAAACTATTTGCAAACCAATGTAAGAAAGAGGGGGTCCAACCAATTTATTCAGCAAAGTAAGAAAACCAAGCAAACGAAAAACCAAAACGAAAATGAAAAAGAAGACGCTCCAAAAACAACACAACTATGCATGAAACAATAAAAATGAAGTGTTTGGAAGAAACCTGGGATTTTTATTGATGAAGAAGGGGATGCCTTGGGTATCCCCAAGCTTTGACGCTTGAACTTCTTGGAAATTTCTTGGGGTGACACGCGTGGCATCCCCAAGCTTGAGCTTTAGTCCATCCTTCATTTCATTACTCATTCCTTCCATACACCTGAAATTTTTCCTTCATACAAAGCTTCACACAATCTTTATTAGCAACATTAGTGCACTCAAGATAAATAAGTATTAAGGTTCATCTCTAACACCAATAAACTTCCATTTGAACACTAGCTACTGAAGCACTTCCCTCAAAAAGCTCAATTCCCCAAAACAACTCATAAAGGAACCAACAAGAAGCAAATGCAGAAAATGGCAGAAATCTGTCAAAACAGACCAGCAGGTAAAGAGGAATTTTTTTCGAAGACCTTCTGTTGCTCAAATCAAAAAGTGTTGAACTAAGGAAAGTTAGATAACAAACTGGGTCATAAGCAAAAATAATTACAGCTCAATCCGACATACAGATCTCTCTCACTAAGTTTTACGGTGAAGCACAGAAATCTGTTTCGGGACAACAACTTTCCCAATCATTACTTCTCTCTCATTAGAGGTTACTCTTGACACAAAAAGCAAATAAAAAGGATAAGGAGAGGTTATTATAGAGCTAATAACTTCCAAGACTCATCTAAAACTTTTGGGTTATCTCCCAATAAGTACTTTTCTTTAACGCCTTTAAGTTGGGCATGATATTTTGAGAAGATGCTCACATAAGAAATATGAATTGAAGTAAAAGGGAGCATCATGAAGCAAATTCAAAGCACATTTAAGTCTAACCCACTTCCTATGCATAGGAATCTTGTAAAGAAACAAGTCATGAAAGCACAAAGCAACAAGCATAGGAAAGCAAAACAAGTGCAACTTCAAGACTTTCAACATAAAGAGGGGAAACTTAATATTATTGAGATGCATAAAATCATGTTTCCCTCTCTGATAATAACTTTCAGTAGCATCATGAATAAAATTAACAATATAACTATCACATAAAACATTCTTATCATTAGCCACATCCATAAAAGAATTATTACTCTCCACATAAGCATAGTCATCCTTATTAATTGTAGTGGGAGCAAATTCAACAAAATAGCTATCATTATTATTCTCATCACCATAATCATCAAATATAGGAGGCATATTATAATCATAATTAATTTTCTCCTCAATAGTAGGTGGACTGAAAATATCATATTCATCATTGTAATCATCATATATCGGAGGTATAGTATCATCAAAGTAATTTTTCTCCTCCGTGCTTGGGGGACTAAAAATATCATGCTTATCAAAACTAGCTTCCCCAAGCTTAGAATTTTCCATAGCATTAGCAATAATGGTGTCCAGAGAATTCATACTAACAACATTGCTATTAGCATGCAAATAAAGTTCCATAGGTTTTTTAATTTTCTCTTCAAACACTTCATGTCCTAACTCAAGATAAATACTATAAAGCTATCTAATGTTTTTGTTGTTTTCCATTAAGCCTAACTAGTGAAAACAAGAAACAAAAAGACAAAAATTGCAGAATCTAAAGGAAATAACTTCGAGCACTCACACCAGAGCATGTGAGTACCTTTTACCTTACCTCCTCGGCAACGGCGCCAGAAAATAGGCGTTTGCCATGGGAGGTTCTTCTTCTTTAATCCTCCGGTGTGAATACCTTTTACCTTACCTCCCCGGCAACGGCGCCAGAAAATAGCTTGATGTCTACGCACATCTATTCTTGTAGACAGTCGTTGGGCCTCCAAGTGCAGAGGTTTGTAGAACAACAACAAGTTTTCCCTTAAGTGGATCACCCAAGGTTTATCGAACTCAGGGAGGAAGTGGTCAAAGGTATCCCCTCTCAAGCAACCCTGCAATCAAGATACAAGAAGTCTCTTGTGTCCCCAACACACCCAATACACTTGTCAGGTGTATAGGTGCACTAGTTCGGCGAAGAGATAGTGAAATACAAGTGGTATGGATAAATATAAGTGGTAACGGTGCTATAAACTAGCTTGATGGCGTGGAAGAGACTAAAGGCAAACTAAAATAAAGATGGAAGCAAGCAAACATGTAACAGATCTAGTTGCAAACGGTGTTTCAATGCTAAGAAACAAGGCCTAGGGATCATACTTTCACTAGTGAACACTCTCATATAAATATATTATCTTCATGATACTACTCTGAACTACTCTCCGGTTGGACACTCTAATCCATGGTAGGGCTATTACAGCACACCTCAAAGTTCGCTCTTCGCATCTAGATAACCCCACACTGTCACCTTGAGCACTAGATGGTTCCAATAAACACCACAATTTCATAAAGACATCCAACTCCAAATATAACTCATAAC
Organism: Avena eriantha; assembly: GCA_910589775.1. Lineage (NCBI taxonomy): Eukaryota > Viridiplantae > Streptophyta > Magnoliopsida > Poales > Poaceae > Avena > Avena eriantha. The sequence continues at coordinate 438,437,271 of OU342744.1, forward strand.
AAGTATTTGTAATCTCTAGCCTAAGTGCCACCATGGTGTGCATGCTATCACTTTCACACACATGGGGAGAGCAGAGATCTAATAAAGCAGTTGAGTAGCAAGGTAGATCTACTTGATTACAAAGCTCATGACCACAACAAGATCATGCATAGATAGAGATATGAACACATAGCTACCGGTAGAACCCTTAGCCTCGAGAGAGAACTACTCCCTCCTCATCATGGGAATCAACAACGGTGATGGAGATGGCGGTGGAGATCGATGGAGATGGCTCCGGGGGCACTTCTCCATCCCGGAAGGGTGCCGGAACAGAGACTTTCTATCCCCCGAATCTCCCCTTCGGTGGCGGCGGCGCTGCGGAACTTTTCGTGGATTTCTGATTAACGATCTAGGGTTTTTGCCTCGGGGGAGATATATAGGCGAAAGAGGCAAGGTCGGTGGGCGGCCAGGGGGCCCACACCATGCCCTGGCACGACCTAGGTGGACCCGCGCCTAGGGGTGGTGTGGCCACCCTATGGCCCCTCTCCGACTCTCCTCCTGGCTCCGTGAGTCTTCCGGGAAAATAGTAACTTTGGCTTTTGTCCCGTCCAATTCCGAGAATATTCATTTTCTGACTTCCTGGAACCAAAAATAGCAGAAAACAGGCCACTGACACTGTGGCATCTTGTTAATAGGTTAGTCCAAGAAATCATATGAAAAGTACTCCAAAGTGTGGACAAAACACAAGAAAGTAGATAAAACAAAGCATGGAACATCAAAAATTATAGATACATTTGTAATGTATCACTAGTCTTCAGTATTTTCAGGGCTAGATAATCCGGCCGAGGGAGGGGCCGGATAATCCGGCCTGAGAGAACTTGAATCACCATCACCGTCTTGAGTTGTCCTGGCACGAACTGGGGAGAGGCCGGATAATCCAGGGTCAGCCGGAAAATCCTGCCTGGGACTCACAGCAGAAATTTCACCATTTTGAGCATTTCTACTAGTAGAGGATGGTTGCCTGGATAATCCGGTGTCCACCGGATAATCTGGCCTGGAGCATTCAGGGGTAATTTGATCTTCAGCATTTTGTGGAGTTGGTGTAGAAGTTTCTCTAGTGGTTGGAGCATGTTGAGCTTGTGTCCATGAGGGCTCTACTTGAGTAGAGCATTGTCCTTCCCGATCCGCCACAAGGGGTTCCTCAATGGGGCGGAAAAATCCCACGCCCATTCTTCTTATGGCATCTTCGGGTATTTTAACATCTGCATCACAAACATCAACTTGCCCCGCACGGGAGCCATCATTTTCCTCGAATACCACACTACAAGATTCTACAACATTTTTGGAGAGCTTATTGTGGACTCTATAACTATGGGATTCGGCACCATAACTGACAAAAATGCCTTCCAAAGCTTTAGACTCAAATTTAGATAAATGAACTCCTTTGATGAGAAAGAAACACTTACAACCAAATACCCAGATGTATGAGATATTTGGATTGTTACCGGTAAGTCTTTCATACGGAGTCTTGTCCAAGATTTTACGGAGATATAGCCGGTTGGATGAATGGCAAGCGGTACAGATCGCTTCAGCCCAGAAGTTATACGGAGACTTGAATTCATCTAGCATAGATCTTGCCATATCCATTAAGGTCCGTGTAGCACCCCAATTGTCTAACAATTGGAATGCTACTTGTCCTAGTAAGATATTGGCTACTCCATATAGATTATTGTTGCATCATAATTATATCATGCTCATGTCATCATGCCACCTTGCATTTGAGCATCATATAAAACCCTTTTTCTTTTGGTTCTTCTCTCACATGCATTATTAATTGTATTTGCTTCTTGATATTATAATTGGCTATTGATATATTGTCTAAATGCCCAAGTTGAGTTGGGGGCATATCTTTTATTCCATTCCACCACTTTTCTTTCTACCACCCTATAAATCCACCATCCCATTAACAATGAGCTTGTCTTTCTTTTCTTTGATATTTTAATTCTAGCTCATGTAGTTTGGGGTGGATTAAACCCTCTAAAATTCTTATGCTTGGTTTTATCTCCACTCCTTGGATATGCATAGAGTAATGCCATAATATACATATTGTTTTCACAAATATTCAATGGCATTATTATTTTTGCATGGGCCATGCACAAGTCTTCACCACCTTTCTCTTCTTTGGTTTTTCCTTTGGGTTTGATGGATCCTATCTTTGGAAGATCATCTCCTACCATTACACCACCCTCATAATCTCATCCACCTCATTTTCCACTCATTGCTAATTCTCCATGCATGAGCATATGTGGTCTTTTTCCATCTATTTATTTTCTCCCTCTTTCATTCTTATTCCTCCTCCACATTAACTCAAGCAAGTTCAAGCTTCACCTTTCCTTTTGGTTTGGCCTCATCACCTAAATCAAATTTAAATAACTAATAAAATTCAAACCTAGCTTTCTCTTTATTTTCTTTTTACACCTAAATTACACTAAGCCTAACTCTAAACCCCCTCTCTCTCACTAGCTTGGCCACCTCTCCCTCTCTCTCTAACCTGCTGATGGACACCAGACCCCTCTCTCTCCCTAGCCCACCTAGCTAACCCTAACCCTAGCTAACCCTAACCCTAACCCTAGCCATGCCCTAACCGAACCCGAGCTCACCCGAGCTCCTTCCCTCCTTCCGGTCTTCTACAGCCATTGAAGCCTCCGGAATGGAAATGGGAGAAAGTAGAGATGGACTTCATCACTGGTTTTCCAAGGTCGCAGAAAGGCAACAATGCAATCTTTGTTGTCATTGACAGGCTTTCCAAAGTAGCTCACTTCTTTCCAGTCAAGGAAACAATTTCTGCAATTCAGTTGGCTGAGCTCTATATCAACAGAATTGTCTCTCTGTATGGAGTTCCTCTTGAGATCAGTTCAGACCGTGGAAGCATCTTCACTTCCAAGTTCTGGGGAAGTTTCCAAAATGCTTTGGGAACAAAGTTAAACTTCAGCACAGCTTACCACCCTCAGTCGCAAGGACAAGTTGAAAGGATCAATCAGATTCTGGAAGATATGCTCCGTGCTTGCGTTATCTCGTTCGGCATGAAGTGGGAAGAATGTCTTCCTTATGCTGAATTCTCTTACAACAACAGCTTCCAGAAAAGTCTAAAGATGGCACCATTTGAGGCTCTCTATGGTCGCAAATGCAGAACTCCGATTGGTTGGTCGGGCGCAGGTGAGAGAATATTGTTTGGTCCCGACATTGTAACTCAAGCGGAGGAGAAAGTTCACATCATTCTTGAAAATCTGAAGATTGCTCAAAGTCGCCAGAAGAGCAATTATGACAGGAAGCACACGGACATGGAGTATGTCCCTGGTGATCTCGTTTATCTTCGTGTCACTCCCATGAGAGGTACGCACCGTTTTGGTATCAAAGGAAAGCTGGCTCCTAGATACATCGGTCCTTTCAAAATTCGTGGAAGAAGAGGAGAAGTTGCTTATGCTCTTGAGCTCCCTGAACAACTCAAAGTCCATGATGTTTTTCGCATCTCTCAACTCAAGAAGTGCTTCAAGGATCCCGGCAGGACCGTGGACCATGAACTCATTAATCTCCAAGAAGATCTGTCTTATCAAGAACACCCCACAAAAATTCTTGAAGTCGCAGAAAGAAGGACTCGCAACAAGTCCATCAAGTTCTGCAAGGTGCAGTGGTCGCACCATTCCGTTGATGAAGCAACCTGGGAACGTGAAGATGAGCTCCGTGCCAAGTATCCTACCCTCTTTGAGTCTTCTTCTTCCTAGAATCTCGGGGCGAGATTCCTGTTTAGTGGGGGAGAGTTGTAGCACCCCAATTGTCTAACAATTGGAATACTACTTGTCCTAGTAAGATATTGGCTACTCCATATAGATTATTGTTGCATCATAATTATATCATGCTCATGTCATCATGCCACCTTGCATTTGAGCATCATATAAAACCCTTTTTCTTTTGGTTCTTCTCTCACATGCATTATTAATTGTATTTGCTTCTTGATATTATAATTGGCTATTGATATATTGTCTAAATGCCCAAGTTGAGTTGGGGGCATATCTTTTATTCCATTCCACCACTTTTCTTTCTACCACCCTATAAATCCACCATCCCATTAACAATGAGCTTGTCTTTCTTTTCTTTGATATTTTAATTCTAGCTCATGTAGTTTGGGGTGGATTAAACCCTCTAAATTCTTATGCTTGGTTTTATCTCCACTCCTTGGATATGCATAGAGTAATGCCATAATATACATATTGTTTTCACAAATATTCAATGGCATTATTATTTTTGCATGGGCCATGCACAAGTCTTCACCACCTTTCTCTTCTTTGGTTTTTCCTTTGGGTTTGATGGATCCTATCTTTGGAAGATCATCTCCTACCATTACACCACCCTCATAATCTCATCCACCTCATTTTCCACTCATTGCTAATTCTCCATGCATGAGCATATGTGGTCTTTTTCCATCTATTTCTTTTCTCCCTCTTTCATTCTTATTCCTCCTCCACATTAACTCAAGCAAGTTCAAGCTTCACCTTTCCTTTTGGTTTGGCCTCATCACCTAAATCAAATTTAAATAACTAATAAAATTCAAACCTAGCTTTCTCTTTATTTTCTTTTTACACCTAAATTACACTAAGCCTAACTCTAAACCCCCTCTCTCTCTCACTAGCTTGGCCACCTCTCCCTCTCTCTCTAACCTGCTGATGGACACCAGACCCCTCTCTCTCCCTGGCCCACCTAGCTAACCCTAACCCTAGCTAAGCCTAACCCTAACCCTAGCCATGCCCTAACCGAACCCGAGCTCACCCGAGCTCCTTCCCTCCTTTTCTCTCTGCCGTGCGGGCCTAGCTGCACTACCCCGCCGTCCCGGGCCTACTGGCAGCCTCCCCATGCCTACCTGCCCCAGCCCGGCGAGCACGTGCTCGAGGAGAAGGAGGAAAAGGTGGCACCCGAGCCACCTTTATCCTGCCGTGCCCACCTGCCTCTCCTCTCTCTACCTCCCACTTTCCCCTCCTCCTCACGCCTCTCTGGCCTCGCCCAGATCCGCCCCAGAGCGCCCCCTCCTTCCCCTTCTTCTCCACCGTCGTCCCCACCTGCCGCCAGTCACCGCCGTCTACCGCCGCCATCTCATCGTTCCGGCCGTCAAGCTTGTCGTGGAAGTGGCCTGGGAGATCGAGGACATCCCCCTGCTTCGCCCCGTACCCGCCGTTGCGAAGGAGAAGCGCCAGCATCGCCGGAAACGTCGACGCCCGACGCGAAACCCTAGCCGACGGAGCGTCTGCCTCCCCGACGCTTCGCTGCTCCTCGCGCCGATCCAAGCCCACCAGCGAGCCCGCGGTGAGCATCTTCCCCTCCCTGACAACCTCCCCTTCTCCGTCGTTGTCTAGCGCCGCCGGTCGTTTTGTCGAGCGCCCGCCGTGCACGCCGTCGACGTAGTCTGCAGGTCTTCCCGCGCCGCAGCAGCCCTAACTAGCCCGCGCCCTCCTCACAGACAGCTCCCCTAGCACTACCGCATCGGTTGGCACCCTCCTCGCGCACGCCCGCGTCCCAGGATCGATCCCCGCTCGCGCCGCGCGCCGATTCCCCTCGCCAGACGTGGGAGAAGATAAACAGTACGGGCGCGCGGTCGATTTGCAAAAAGCCCCCCACCTTTTTGACTTCTGCAACCCGCGCTCCAAGCGACCCCACCTGTCAGTCGCCCTAGTGTTTTAGCAGAAAACCCCCTGGCCTTTCCTGTTCGCAACCCGCGCTCCAGCCGCAGCCCCACCTATCAGCCCCTGTCCGCTCCTCGCTGGCACGTGGCCCCTGCGCCAGATGACCCCGCCTGTCAGCGTCAGCGGCTAACCAGACCCGCGTGCAAAACGCGTTTCTCGCGCGCGTGGCCCCAGTTCGCCTAGGCCCACCCGTCAGTGGCCGTGGCTAGAATTGCCTGGGTATAAAAAGTAATTCCCTGAGTTTGTTTTAATTCAAATCTTTTCAAATTGATTTAAATTCAAATTCTTTTCAGATTCAAATAATTTTTAAAATACAAATCCAAATAATACAAATAATATATGTTTTGGAATCAGAAAAATGAGAGGAATTCAAATATGCCCTTCAAAAGATATTTTGCACACTTTAAATTTCGAGTTGATTAAAATTACAAGAAAATGCCCTTTTTTACTTGATTAATTAATAACTTTTGTTTTATAATTCCAAATTTGGCAAATAATATGTCTAAATCGATCAGCGCGACGAGCCCGTTCTATTTATGCAGTCCTTGTGCTGAATGGAAGCATGCATCATGTCAACATCTAAATTCTGAACTGTTTATGACAATAAAACTTGGGCAAATAAATATTAAAGTGCTTTATTTCTTGTATCCACACCTCACATTTGCCATGCTACTTAAATGCCATGCAAATTGTGCATCATTCATCATGGCATGCTTGGTTGCTTGTTGCATTTCAATTTATATGCTTGCGCACTTTATTTATGTTGGTCCTTGTTTGTTTGGTTCTTCTTCGAATAGACGCCCAGCAGGAGAATTATCAGGAATCACAGGAGTATTACCCAGATCCATCTCTCACTTCAACTGAGCTGCCAGGCAAGCACTACCACATGCTTGCATACATACAGTACCTATTGCCTCTATCTTATTCTTGCATCATTGAGTCGCGGTTACATTAAATTGAATCCCAAGTACTGCATAGCCTTTACTTTTAAACCACATTAAGCCTGTTCCGGCCCCATGAGCCATTACTACAGGAGTTGTTTGAGCCATGCGAGTCGTAGAAAAGCATGAGTAGGGTATGTGAGTGTCTGATGGATAACGAGGTACCTAAACAACATAACTTGAGTAGTAATGGGATAACTAATGAAAGAGGCACCGGTGAGCAATATCTGCTATTTGGTTTTTCCTGCTCACTTGTGTCCCGTAGGACCCCGAGTACTTGATTCCTGTTCCTTGACTATTCGCACTATCCACATCCGGGAGGCCTATGGACCCCCCCTGAGCCAGAGCTTGATTCATTCTTATTTCCTGGGGCCACAATTAGTTTGGGGCTTTATTACTATTCTGTACTTATGCCATGCTACTGCTTTATTTAAGATTGTGCGTGGAGCACCTGTACTGTTTTGGATCGTGGAATGTTTTCGCGGTATCGACAAGCCCAATCACATTTTTGGGTTCCCGGTCGTTTACAGCCATTGACACAAACCTTGGGTCCGTCTCGGAGCCGGCCAACTTCGTTGCGGGTAGCTTAATGGGGTGGCCCCCTGAAATATTTCTGAATCCTGTGATTGCTTTGTCGTGAATGCCTCGTTGGGTTTTGATTTGGTTTTTCCGAGGTTGATCGAGTGTGTATTGCTATTCGTGCACCCCTGCAGGGTAAATCTTTCTGAAAGACGTGTCCGCGGTTATGGACGACTTGGAGCACAGTTTCTCGATCATAGACAAGTATAACTAAAGTACCGCTTTCAAATTGACTAAGTACTTGACTAGTAAATAGTGCAATACTCATGGAATGGTTAATAAAACTGCCAACAGATGATGGGGGTTGTTCATCCGCTTCCTCGTTGGTAAGCGAGGAGGAGGATGGATCTGTTAAATATACTGTTATAACTATTGTACTTAATTCACGGACTTCCGTCTATCATTGGTTAGGCGGAAGGTTAGCGAGTCTCTATAGAATTGTTAGGTAGTATCTTTTGCTGCAATTGCGTCACCCTAGGTTGTGTCCCCTTTAGTGGCATAAAGACTTGCTGAGTACCCCTAGGGTCTCACTCGATAAATTGTTTGATTCAGATGAACAGGTGTACCCGCAAGATGGATACTGGGTGGAAGAGACAGATGATGTTGGCAACGATCATTTGGTGTAGAGATTCCGGGAACGGGGATCCGTGTGATCTGTGGGCGGGATGTGTTTATTTATGGGGCATCTTATGCCAATTTGCTTCTTATCCGTACTCGGATCTTGTTTTCCGCTTCCGCCTGATACTCTGATGTGTGATGTATGAGGAGCTATCCTAAATTATTATATCTATCTAGGATGTTTGGATCTTGCCGTATGGCGTTGCAATATTTCTATTTCTTATAGATGGAATGGCTCTGATGTACTATTGTATGTGGCTTGCATACATACCCACTTGTGTATGTAGTTGATCCCTTCGCCTGCCGATTACGCCGCTCGTTCTTGTCCCGTTGTTTGAAAGTGGTTAGGACGGCCGAAAGGTCTACCGTGAGTGGCCCTGGGCCCCACCGTACTATTTTAACCACTTTCGATCATCCAGGCATTAACTAAGAGCGTAATTCACCGAGGTAGTTACAGTCCGGTTCTTCCTCTCAGCAACACCATTTTGTTGAGGGGTGTAAATAAGCGGAATATTGATGTCTTATCCCCTCTTCACTTAGAAATTCATTTAGGGTGTAGTTCTTGAACTCGGAGCCGTTATCGCTTCTAATTTCCAAGATTGGGAGATATTGTTGATGTTGAACCTCGTTGGCAAAGTCAATGACCGTTTGTTGAGTCTCACTCTTCAATTTGAAGAAATAGACGCATGTGTATCTTGAATAATCATCAAAAATTATGAGGCAATATTTCTTCCCACCGAGGCTTGCATGATATACCAAAGAGGTCCATATGGAGGAGCTCTAAAATCCTCGTTGACGAAATAATGGTCTTCCATCGATGGGGAGAGTCATGCATTTTTCCTTCAACACAAGCCCTACAAACACTATCTTTGGCAAAGGAAACATTTTCTTTTAGTCCAAGGATGTGGCCACCCTAGTGGAGACTTTGCAAAGTTCTCAGTTTACGTGGGCTAGTCGGTGATGCCATAGCCAGCCCGCGTCAGCCTTTCCAAAGAGACACATCGGGCCTATAGTGGTTTTCCCCGAAAAGTCCACCACATACAGGTCATTTTCGACATATCCAACGAAAGCGACCTTTAGAGACTTTCTCCACAAGAGTACCACCAAATCAACATCAATGAAAACTTCAAAGCCCATCTTACCAAGGGCACGCACTAAAAGTAAATTGTAACCGAGGGTCTCAACAAGCATGAAGTCCACGAGAGAAATATCGTGAGCAACCACAACTTTGCCAAGACCCAATACCTCAGATTTTGACTTGTCACCATAGGAGACAGTTTTCTGATCATGGTTTGGCCGCATCTCCGTGGTGATCTCTTTGCTTCCGGTCATATGACTAGTGGACCCACTATCGAGTACCCATTTAGACCCACCGGAAGCATAGCCGTGCAAGAAAATTACTTCTTGGTTTTAGGTACCCATTTTTCAATGGGTCCTCTCATGTTAGTGACAAGGGTTTTGGGAACCCAAATAGACCAAGATATGTAACTATCAAAAGGACCTACATAGCTAGCATAGACATCACCATAATAATCACAAAATAATTCATAATTAGGATTATTAGCCCCTACAAAACCATCATAGTTAGTCTTGTCATTAGAGGTGTTGCTTGTCTTTGGTTGAGTAGTTTGGCTCTTCTTCTTCTTTGTCTTGGGGACATAACCAAGACCTTCTTTTCCGTTTTTTTGTCCTTTGCTTACTCAGCACCTCATCTAGGACTTCTTTACTTTTATGTTGAGATCCCTTTACAAGTTCTTATTTTAGCCTTGCATTTTCCTCAACAATGTCTTCATGCCCACAAGATAGAGTTGAGGTGATGGGCATATCATACTTTTCCCAATTGAGTTTGGAGCTGATCACGAGACTCATGTAGAGTAGAATGTTCACTCTCCAATGCCTTGTGAGAAATGTCAAGTTTCTCAAACTTCTTTGAGAGTCTAGCATGAGCAGCCCCAAATTCAACATTTTCTTTCTTTAGTTTCTTTACCTTAGCAAGAGCATTGTCACGTTCTTTCATGAGCTAGGAAACAACCTCTTCATGGGATTCCTCAATTGACTAAAGTTTCTCCTCCAAGGATACTCAAGCTTCCTCTTCTTCTTCTTCTAAGGCATTCTTTAAGGAGGCTATCTCCAAGGCGTCTTCTCCTTCAATTCTACCCTTTTCTTTGAGAAGAGCTTCGGAATGAGAAAGTTGACTCATAAGAGCATCAAAGTGGAGTCTGTGCTCACCTTGAAAGTTAGTGAAGAAATTGTCCAAAGCAATAACTTCTTCTTTTATATTAAGACTAGTATGATCATCCATATCCATATTTGTATTAGTCTTAGGAAATGAAGAAATAGAAGATGATACCTCAGACCCTCTTGCTATAAGGCAAGTGACGTTGTTGTTGATGACATTTTCATTTGGAGATTCAAAGAGCGACATGGGAGTAGAAGTGGTTGCTATAGCAGCCACCTCACGAGCATTATCCTTATCCTCTTCGTCTTCACTTGCAGAGGAATATTCTTTTTGTGCCACCAAGACAATCTTGGGTTACTTCTTGTAAGGACCATTCTTCTTGGTAAATTGTTTCTCTCTAGGAGCCTTGGATTTTTCTTTGAGAATGAGCCTGCCTCCATTGTCTTCTCTCCTTTGATAAGGACATTCAGCCACAAAGTGCAACCTATCTCCACAATTTTAGCAAGTCCTCAGTTTTGGGCCATTCTCTCTTCTTCCACTTGACCCATTCTTGCGTTCGAGTTCCGACTTGGCCTTGGGTGGTGATGTCTACGCACTTTTATTCTTGTAGACAGTTGTTGGGCCTCCAAGTGTAGAGGTTTGTAGAACAACAACAAGTTTTCCCTTAAGTGGATCACCCAAGGTTTATCGAAGTCAGGGAGAAAGTGGTCAAAGGTATTCCCTCTCAAACAACCCTGCAATCAAGATAAAAGAAGTCTCTTGTGTCCCCAACACACCCAATACACTTGTCAGGTGTATAGGTGCACTAGTTCGGTGAAGCGATAGTGAAATACAAGTGGTATGGATAATTATAAATGGTAACAGTGCTAGAAAATAACTTGATGGTGTGGAAGAGACTAAAGGCAAACTGAAATAAATATGGAAGCAAGCAAACATGTAACATATCTAGTTGCAAACGGTGTTTCACTGCTAAGAAACAAGGCCTAGGGATCATACTACTAGTGAACACTCTCATATAAATATCTTCTCTTCATGATACTACTATGAACTACTCTCTGGTTGGACACTCTAATCCATGGTAGGGCTATAACAGCACACCTCAAAGTTCGCTTTCCACATCTAGATAACCCCACACTGTCACCTTGAGCACTAGATGGTTCCAACAAAAACCACAATTTCATAAAGACATCCAACTCCAAATATAACTCATAACAAGTATTTGTAATCTCTAGCCTAAGTGCCACCATGGTATGCACACTGTCACTTTCACACACATGGGGAGAGCAGAGATCTATTAAAGCACTTGAGTAGCAAGGTAGATCTATAGATTACAAGCTCATGATCACAATATGGTCATGCATAGAGAGAGAGACGAACACATAGCTACCGGTAGAACCCTTAGCCTCGAGAGAGAACTACTCCCTCCTTATCATGGGAATCAGCAATGGTGATGGAGATGGCGGTGGAGATCGATGGAGATGGCTCTGGAGGCACTTCCCTGTCCCGGCAGGGTGCCGGAACAGAGACTTTTTGTCCCCCGAATCTCCCCTTCGGTGGTGGCGGCGCAGCGGAACTTTTCGTGGATTTCTGATTGACGATCTAGGGTTTTTGCCTCGGGGGAGATATATAGGCGAAAGAGGCAAGGTCGGTGGCCGGCCAGGGGGGCCACACCATGCCCTGGCGTGGCCAAGGGGGACCCGCGCCCAGGGGTGGTGTGGCCACCCTGTGGCCCCTCTCCGTCTCGTATTCTGGCTCCGTGAGTCTCCAGGAAATATAGGCAAATTGGCTTTTGTCCCGTCCAATTCCGAGAATATTCATTTTTCTGACTTTCTAGAACCAAAAATAGCAGAAAACAGGCAACTGGCACTGTGGCATCTTGTTAATAGGTTAGTTCCACAAAATGTGTAAAAGCACTCCAAAGTGTGGACAAAACATAAGAAAGTAGATATAAAACAAGCATGGAACATCAAAAATTATAGATACATTTGCAATCTATCAACATCCAGCTTAACTCCTGCTCGTCCTCGAGTAGGTAAGTGATAAAAAGAAAGAATAATTTTTGAGGTGACATGCACCATCATAAACTTGATCAAAGTATTTGTAAAACATTCAATGCTGGGATCATAGTACTTCAATCATAACATGAAAGACAAAGTTCTAGCAATAAGACAAAGAAATTATGTTGCAAGATGAAAAGGCACAAACAAAAGATTCATGAATAACAATGCTTTGCAAGAAGTTTGTTTGTTTCGCATAAAAAAACATAGCATAGTAGTATTCAGCTTGTCCCTCATAGAGTAGCAAATATAAATGCATAGGACACCTTAAAAGTTCATAAGAGTGACTAGATACAAATAGTTTAAAACAAGCAATATCAAGGTATTCATCAATCAACAAGTCTTGGGACAATGCACATAGAACTAAGAATGGCCACTATGCTCTGAAAGTAAGTGCATAAAGATAGAAGGTGGAGACTCAATATATATAGTGGAAGAAAGGCCTTCATAGAAGGAAGTAGGGATTCAAGACTCATAAAGAGCTTTCAAAAATTATGGTACTTATTAGCTTTCAGCTCTCATTGCCCCTATCATAAGCATCTTTAAGTGATTAAGGTTAAAGTGACACAACTAAGAGGATATGCTTGACAAGTTATAAACTGAAATCTCATGCCCCTTACTTACGAAGGACGAACCTCATGCTACTCAACTTTACTCACAAGTAAGATCTTGTCATGTTAAGTACATATGTATCATAAAGAACCTCCAACGGGGTACCCCTTGCACATGATACAGGAGATATCCCATAATCAAAATGACAAGGCAAGCAGACAATAAGCATCTCAGCGATCTTTTGATTTGCTATTTGCATAGGTTTTTATTGAGGATGCTTCATAGAGTGATCATTATGGTGATGCTGCAAGTTTCCACCATGATTAGGAATGGCTTAGGCTAGCGGCCCAGGCGTTTCTCTAACACACATACAAACTCCATGATCTCACAAGTTTCACTTTTATTTCACACCGTCGGAATCCATAAGCAAAAGAACATGATATCAACAGGGTACAAAGTACAAGTGCAATGTTGAAAGCGTTCCCCATGATACGTGGTTCTGCTAACTTCAACTTATAAAGCGCAAGCATATACGCAACTAAGAAGGACCCAATGGTTTAAGTTTATTAAATGCAAGAAAAGTAAAGTGTGCCTTCAAGTTCGTGAGAGCTTTAGTCACTAATTTTCACATAACAAGATTAATTTGGAAGGTAGATAAAAACAAGAATATACTTGGAATAACAAGTGCTAATAGGTAGGTATGGTGGACTCTTTGGAATAACTTGGTTTTAGGAGTTGGATGCATGAGTGGAACTCATACTTGGTTACGGAGGCTAGCAAAAGACTGGGAGCGACAAACTAAGAGAGCAATAATGGTCATAATCATGTAGAGCAAGAAAACATCATTGATCAAAGCATAAAGTGATACTACAAGTTGAAAACTAAAGGATTATCAAGGCTATGGTGACTTTGGATAGTCATAACATGGTGTGAGCATGTGCCAAGTTAACCCAAATAAAGCATCAAAGGAGAATACCACAATAATATGCTTTAATATGCTAAAACAACGCATGATTCATCCAAAGCACATTAAACAATCTCAGTTGTTTATAACAAGTCATGCTACAGCAAATAATACTAAGCATAAATCCAAAACAATATCAAGCATGGCACAACAAAGCATAGGCCACAGTCAAAAAGAAGCTCTCTTTACCACTTAAGCATGAACTTTCCTACTCTTTTCCAATCCAAACCAAATTATTTGAAAATCAATGTATGAAAGAGGGGGTCCAACCAATTTATTCAGCAAACTAAGAAAAATAAAAACCAAAACAAAAACGAAAAATAAAACGCTCCAAGAACAACACAACTGTGCATGAAATAATAAATATGAAGTGTTTGGAAGAAACCTGAGATTTTAATTGATGAAGAAGGGGATGCCTTGGGCATGCCCAAGCTTTGACGCTTGTACTTCTTGGATATTTCTTGGGGTGACATGCGTGGCATCCACAAGCTTGAGCTTTAGTCCATTCTTCATCTCATTATATCATTCCTTCCATACACCTGAAATTTTTCCTTCATACAAAACTTCACACAATCTTTATTTGCAACATTAGTGCACTCAAGATAGTAAGTCTTTGGGTTCAGTTTCAACACCAATAAAACTTCCATTAAAACACAAGATACTGTAGCACTTCCCTCAAAAATCTCAATTCCCCAAAATAACTCAAAAAGGAACCAACAAGAAGCAAATGCAAATAATGGCAGAAATCATTCAAAACAGACCAGCAGGTAAAAACCAATTTTTTTCGAACACCTTCTGTTGCTCAAATCAATAAGTGTTAAACTAACGAAAGTTAGATAACAACCTGGGGCAGAAGCACAAAAATTCATGCCTCGAAACGACGTACATAGATTTTACACAAATTTTTACAGTGAAGCACAAAAATCGGTTTCGGGACAGCAACTTTCCCAATCATTACTTCTCTCTCATTAGAGGTTACTCTTGACACAAAAAGCAAATAAAAAGGATAAGGAGAGGTTAGTACAGAGGTAATAACTTCCAAGACTCATCTAAAACTTTTGGGTTATCTCCCAATAAGTACTTTTCTTTAACGCATTTAAGTTCGGCATGATAGTTTGAGAAGATGCTCACATAGGAAATATGAATTGAAGTAAAAGAGAGCATCAAGAAGCAATTTCAAAACACATTTAAGTATAACCCACTTCCTATGCATAGAAATCTTGTAAATAAACAAGTCATGAAAGCACAAAGCAACAAGCATAGTGAAGCAAAACAAGTGCAACTTCAAGACTTTCAACATAAAGAGGGGAAACTTAATATTATTGAGATGCATAAAACCATGTTTCCCTCTCTCATAATAACTTTTAGTATCATCATGAATAAAATTAACAATATAACTATCACATAAAACATTCTTATCATGAGCCACATGCATAAAAGAATTAATAATCACCACATAAACATAGTCATTCTTATTAATTATAGTGGGAGCAAATTCAACAAAATAGCTATCATTATTATCTTCATAACCATAATCAACAAATATAGGAGGCATATTGTAATCACAATTAATTTTCCTTCAATAATAGGTGATCTGAAAATATCATATTCATCATTGTAATCATCATATATTGGAGGCATAGTATCATCAAAGTAAATTTTCTTCTCTAAAGATGGGGGACTAAAAAGATCATTTTCATCAAAACTAGCTTCCCCAAGCTTAGACTTTTCCATAGCATTAGCGATAATGGTGTCCAAAGAATTCATACTAACAACATTTCTATTGGCATGCAAATAAAGTTCCATAGGTTTTTTAAGTTTCTCTTCAAACACTTCATGTCCTAACTTAAGATAAATACTATAAAGCTCTCTAATTTTGTTGTGGTTTTCCATTCAGCCTAACTAGTGAAAACAAGAAACAAAAAGACAAAAATTGCAGAATCTAAAGGAAATAACTTCGAGCACTCACACCAGAGGATGTGAGTACCTTTTACCTTACCTCCCCGACAATGACACCAGAAAATAGCTTGATGTCTACGCACTTCTATTCTTATAGTTGGTTGTTGGGCCTCCAAGTGCAGAGGTTTGTAGAACAGCAGCAAGTTTTTCCTTAAGTGGATCACCCAAGGTTTATTGAACTCAGGGAGGAAGTGGTCAAAGGTATTCCCTCTCAAACAACCCTGCAATCAAGATAAAAGAAGTCTCTTGTGTCCCCAACACACCCAATACACTTGTCAGGTGTATAGGTGCACTAGTTCGGCGAAGAGATAGTTAAATACAAGTGGTATGGATAATTATATGTGGTAACGGTGCTAGAAAATAACTTGATGGCGTGGAAGAGACTAAAGGCAAACTAAAATAAAGATGGAAGCAAGCAAACATGTAACAGATCTAGTTGCAAACGGTGTTTCAATGCTAAGAAACAAGGCCTAGGGATCATACTTTCACTAGTGAACACTCTCATATAAATATCTTCTCTTCATGATACTACTCTGAACTACTCTCCGGTTGGACACTCTAATCCATGGTAGGGCTATTACAGCACACCTCAAAGTTCGCTTTTCGCATCTAGATAACCCCACACTGTCACCTTGAGCACTAGATGGTTCCAATAAACACCACAATTTCATAAAGACATCCAACTCCAAATATAACTCATAACAAGTATTTGTAATCTCTAGCCTAAGTGCCACCATGGTATGCACGCTGTCACTTTCACACACATGGGGAGAGCAGAGATCTATTAAAGCACTTGAGTAGCAAGGTAGATCTGTAGATTACAAGCTCATGATCACAATATGATCATGCATAGAGAGAGAGACGAACACATAGCTACCGGTAGAACCCTTAGCCTCGAGAGAGAACTACTCCCTCCTCATCATGGGAATTAGCAACGGTGATGGAGATGGTGGTGGAGATCGATGGAGATGGCTCCGGAGGCACTTCCTCGTCCCGGCAAGGTGCCGGAACAGAGACTTTATGTCCCCCGAATCTCCCCTTCGGTGGCGGCGGCACTGCGGAACTTTTCGTGGATTTCTGATTAACGATCTAGGGTTTTTGCCTCGGGGGAGATATATAGGCGAAAGAGGCAAGGTCGGTGGCCGGCCAGGGGGCCCACACCATGCCCTGGCGTGGCCAAGGAGGACCAGCGCCCAGGGGTGGTGTGGCCACCCTGTGGCCCCTCTCCGTCTCGTATTCTGGCTCCGTGAGTCTCCGCGAAAAATAGGCATATTGGCTTTTGTCCCGTCCAATTCCGAGAATATTCATTTTCTGACTTTCTAGAACCAAAAACAGCAGAAAACAGGCAATTGGCACTGTGGCTCTTGTTAATAGGTTAGTCCAATAAATCATATGAAAAATACTCCAAATTCTGGACAAAACATAAGAAAGTAGATAAAACCAAGCTTGGAACAGCAAAAATTATAGATACATTTGCAATGTATCAGCTGGATCCTTCCAAAAATTCCTTGCATATAAAGCCATGTACTAACCATGAGCACGCTTGACTTCCTCGGGACAGCCCATGGAGACACCCTCGTATCCTCTTTCATCCTCATCTTGTTCAAGAACATTAGCCTTTAGAGCAACATTAACTCCTTTTTGCATTCCAATAGCCCGGGCACGGGCATCTTCAGCGTTCTTAGCTGCAACCTTGAATGATGATATTTCTTGCATGATTTCATTTCAAGTCATTTGATGGTAGTTGTGTCTACCTTGCAAACTCCTCAAGTCCGTTGCCTCAAATGGCATTAGAGCACTCACATATTTTCTTTTTATCCAAGCATCATCAATGTGAGTGGCCCCATGCTTTCTAAATGTTGTTGCAATGCCCTTAAGCCTTCTATACATATCTTCATGGTCTTCACCATCCAACATGTAAAATCCTTCAGCTTCATTGCTAAGGGCATCATACCTATTTCGTCTCATGCTTTCATTTCCAATGAATAGGTCGATGAGTGCATCCCAAGCTTCTTTGGCGGTGTTGAAGTGCTCAATGTGGGGCATGTCCTTGGGACCCACTCCAAGCTGAATCATGTGGAGAGCCGTTGTATTCAGTTGACTATCCACAACTTCTCTCCTAGTCAAGTTGGGTCTCCAATATGAAGACCATCTTCGATAATCTTCCAAATCTCAATAGATGAACTGCATACATGAGATTTCATTAAGAATTTCCATTGATTAAATGAAGATGCAGTAAGCTTGGGTGGATCACCCCTATTGTTTATATGAGGATGAGGGATAGGTGGGTCAGGAGAATATAGATGAGGAACCTCACTATAGTCCTCCTTACCACTTCCCTTCTTGGAGGCGGAACCATTATGTTTTTCACCTACCACTTCATCTTCCTTAGATTCGGCGTGAGCCTTGTCCTTGGATGACGGAGTGGTGGCCTCAGAGGAAGATGGAGATGGGGATGTAGATGATGTAAGGCGAGCAATCATTTGTTGCATCTCCTCCATCTTGGTCTCAAAGGATTTCAACAAGGTTATTTCCAATGTCTTGAGGTCATCCATTGTGACCTTGTCCACAACATCATTCCCATTTTCCTTAGTACCCATACTTCTCTTAGGCAGTTAAGCCCGAATAAAGAGTCGGGGCTCTGGTACCAATTGAAATGGATCGTATGGGCACCTAGAGGGGGGGTGAATAGGTGATACTTCAAATTTTAATGCCTTTTAAATTTTAGGCTTGACACAAAAGGTAAATTCTCTACATATACTACTCTGGAGAATTTCCCTATATTCAAACCTAACTACTAGCGAGTAAAGGCAAGTGATATAGAGGAACGAGTAAATTGTACTGGAGCACACGGACACACATGATTTGTTTTACCGCAGTTCCTTCCTTGTTACGGGAAGTACATCTGTGTTGGAGGGGTGGGCGGTACTAAGACCACCACTCCACAATAGGCCTCACCCTGTTCTCCGATGGATCCCGCCACCAAAGGCCTGATCCACCTTTCCACTATAGGAACCTTTCGAGGCGGGCACCGACGCCTTTACACAACTAGCGGGGCACAACTCCACAATCAAATTGGAGGCTCCCATAATGACAACAAGCTGCCACAATAACAATAGTTATCAATATCAAAACACAAGATCTAGATATTAACAGGAATACTAGATCAGGGATTTCTCCAAGTGAATGGAGAGGAGTTGAAGCGCTTGATTCGTGATGACGATGAGTGATGTCTCCTCCTTCAATTCCCCAAAGATCGAAGCCTTCGGGTAGTTGAAGTGGGAGATCTAGAGAGCGAGCTTTTGCAAAGGAACTGATCTTTTTCGAATGAACCAAGAGTTCTGACCAAAGGGGATGATGGGGCTTTTATACCCCATGTCCCAACTGAGCCATTGGAGCCATTGGGGACCGGATTATCCGGCCCGGGGAAAAACTCCGCCTAGCCTCGGACAATCCAGGGGATAATCCGCCCCCAGTCAGAGCGACGCACCGAGCCAGCCCTTGCTTGTCTCCTGGGGGCCAGATTATCCGGCCCAAGGTGAGGGCCGGATTATCCTGTCTTGGGGAAGAAAGTCCGCCCCACTTCAGATATTCCGAGGGAAAATCCGCCCCCAGTCAGAGCGTCACGCCATACTAGCCCTTGATAGTCTCTTGGGGGGGCGGATTATCCGGCCCAAGGTGAGGGCCAGATGATCAAGTCAAGGGGAGAAAGTCTGCCCCCTTCAGATTTTTCGGGGGAAATCCGCCCCTAGTTAGAGCGTCGCGCCCTGCCTGCCTTTGCCAAGTGCGACAGGCCGGATTATCCGGCCCTTGAGGGGGGCGGATAATCCGGGGCCCAAACACAATAACTTTTCCGTGCACACTTAGCACACTAGAGAAAACTCCACGATATTGCTATCTAACACGCAAAACACAGGGAACCATGAAATGTTCTTTCAACTATGTAATGTGCTTCAGTGTAAGAATGACCGTCCCTACATATTATTGATTTCCTTCCTAGAGTGCCTTTTCCACTCAGTCTCCCCTCATGCCGCGATTGAGGAAGACCAGTTGGCTTTAGGTCAGGAACAAAGTCAACACAAAACTCAATGACCTCCTCTATTCCATAGCCCTTGGAGATGCTTCCTTCTGGCCTGGCATGGTTATAGACATATTTCTTTAAGACTCCCATGAACCTCGCAAAGGTGAACATATTGTTTAGAAATACAGGACCAAGAATGGAAATATCTTCGACTAGGTGAACCAGGAGGTGCGTCATCATATTGAAGAAGGATGGTGGGAAAACAAACTCGAAACCGAGAAGACATTGGACCACATCATTGTATAACCGTTCTCGATCTTCAGGATTGATTACCTTCTGAGAGATTACATTGAGGAATGCACATAGCTTCACAATAGGTACTCGAACATAATCCTGTAGAAGCCCCCTCAGTGCAATCGGAAGCAATTGAGTCATAATCACGTGGCAGTCATGAGACTGTAGGTTTTGGAACTTTTTCTCTACCATATTTATTATTCCTTTTATATTCTACGAGAAGCCAGATTGGACCTGATATTACTCAGGCATTCAAAAATTATTTCCTTCTCTTGTTTGGTAAGAGCATAGCTGGAATGACCTTTAAACCATTCTGGATGTAGGCCTTCTGGGTCTTTCATACGTTGCTGGTCTTGTCGTGCTTCCGGTATATCTTTTGCCTTCCCATACACACCCAAGAAGCCTAGCAGGTTCACGCAAAGATCCTTTGTGACATGCATCACGTTGATTGCAGAGCGGGCCTCTAGGACTTTCCAATAGGGTAGCTCCCAAAATATAGATTTGTTCTTCCACATGGGTGCGTGTCCGTCAGTGTCCTTCGGAACAGATTGTCCGCCAGGACGCTTTCCAAAGGTTACTATTTGATCCAAATCCTTAACCATATCAAATACATCAGCAATAGTATGTTCCTTAGGCTTCGACTGGTGACATGCCTGACCGTTGAAATGCTTGCATTTCTTTCTTAAGGGATGCTTGGCCAAAATAAATCGACGATGCCCCGGGTACACATTCTTCCTACAATGTTCTAAATATATACTTTCAGTCTCATCTAAACAGTGCGTGCTTGCATTGTATCCCTCGTTTGACTGTCTTGTAAGGTTACTAAGAGCAGGTCAATCATTGATGCTTACGAACAGCAACACTCGTAGGTCAAATGGCTCCTTTTTATGCTCATCCCACACACGTACACCTTCGTCGTGCCAAAACTTTAGAAGTTCTTCAACTAATGGCCTTAGGTACACATCAATGTCGTTGCCGGGTTGCTTTGGGCCTTGGATAAGCACTGACATCACAATGAACTTCTGCTTCATGCACAACCAAGGAGGAAGGTTATAGACACATAGAGTTATAGGCTCTGCTCCCCAAAAGGATTCATGCCATTTGTACTTAGACCAAACCTTAAGTTCCTTGCGTCATCTGCAAAGTCTGGGTACTCTCCACTGTGACCCATCAGCGTGGTGTCTCAACATCACATCTGACTTATGTTCCTCTTTGTGCCATCGCAACAACTTGGCATGCTCTTTGTTCCTGAACAAATGTTTCAACCATGGTATTATAGGAGCATACCGCATCACCTTGGTGTTGGGGATATACTTTCCGGGTATCCTCACAGTTCCTCACTGACCAGGGTGGCCCACTTCGGGTTAGAGCTTTGCTTCACGGGCGGCCCAGTCAGGGAGAATGACGGAGTTCAATCCGGCTACGGGAAGGCCCAGAAGACTTACTGACTTAGGCCCATAATGTTACTTGTAGTTCAAGATGTACTCTGTAATAAACTCTTAGTCGTAGCCGGATAGATCTCTCCTGTAAACCCTAGGCCGGATATCTATATAAGCCGTCCTAGGGAGAGCCTTTAGGGCACACCTCAATAGTCTACAATCTCAACTCGCACAGGCGAAACCCTTGTAACCCATATTCTGGCTCTGCCGTATTACTGGATTGCTAGCAGGAGTAGGATCCGTCCGAAGCCTGCGGATTCGAACCTGGGTAAACTTGTGTGCTCACCGTCCCAGAATACCGAACGTCTCACACCCCTCTCTTCCGAATGCCTCGAGGACCCCCTCATGGCGTACTTGTCATCAATCCGACGACAGTTGGCGCCCATCGTGGGGCAAGTGAGCTTCGGATCTGCGTTCCGAGCGGAATCTGCAAGAATCGGAATCGGCGAGACTATCGCCGTCGGTCGCATCCTCTACGCCAGCGACGTCCCTCTCATTGTTCTCGATGAGACTTGGATTCCAGCTAGGGAGGCCGTGACTGCCTACACAATCATGTCTTTTGGTGAGATCGATGTTTACATCGGTTTCGCTGAACCTGCCCCACCCACCCCAGCGGTGATGATAGAGGCAGAAGAATCTTCTAGGTCCCCTTTGTCCGTGGAGGCGGCAGAGTTCCGGATCTCAGAAATCCCTAATCCCACCCAGCCTGCACCAGTTGCGGAGATAGTTGTGGCACCCCGCTAAAACCACTACTAGAAAATTGCTATGTTTTTGTGTTGCGCATCATCATGACCGCATGCTCATGTCATCATGCCACATTGCATTTGAGCATCTTCATGTCATCATGCATCTTTTTGGCTAAAACTATTTTCTAAAAGCCTAGTTTTGTTTTCTAAATATTCCCCCGTCTTTATTTCAAATCAAAACCCCGGTCTTTTCCGGATATTTCGTTTGTCTAAAAGATATTTGCAAATGTGTTTAAATAAAAATAAATAAATAAAACTATTTTTCTACTGGGGAAGGCAGCCCAGCCGTTTAGGCCAGGCCACCTACTACCCCAGCAGACCTGGCCCAAGCCCACCACCACCTAATCCTACCCGACCCGGTCGCACCATACCTGGTGGACACACCCACCGTCCTGGCCCTGATACACGCGTGCAACAGCACACTGAATCAGGCCGCACGCAAGCACGCACGCTGCCGCCCTACCCCTTGACACGCCACCAACCCACCACTCGCGAGCCAGCCCTGTTTGACCTGGCCCCACCCCTATGCGACGGACACGCCCCGCACGTGGCTCCTCGCGATCCCCGCATCCACCCCGTGTCGCAACCCTGCACCCCCTTGTCGTTTTCGCCCTGGCCCACCGCAACCGCGTCCACGCCGCGCTGCCTGGCCCCACCACGTGCGGACTCCGCCACGATCCACACAACCCCTGCCCCGCACCCCACCTACCCTGCGAGATCCCCTCCCCTCGATCCTCGCCTAGCATCGCCGCCGGCCTCGCCTAGCGCCACCGCCTCCTGGCGTCGAGGCCCCGCCCGGCTCGTGGTCGCCGCACTCTGCTCCTGTTCGTCGACCTCGCCAGAGCCCCGCCTCCCTGTGAGCTCCCTTCGCCGCTCGTCGCCTTCCCGAGCTCCTACCGAGGCCACGCCTGCCCCGCCTCGACCCCCTCCTACCTCGCGCAGCCGCCTCGCCTGACCACGTTCGGCTTTGCCCGGCCCTCCTCCGCCGTCGAGACGTTCCGTCGCTGCTCCGCGACCGCCTCCCTCTCCGCCCGATGCAGCGTCAACACCGGCTCCCCTCTACACGAGCGCGCCGTCCCTCATCCGTCGCGCGGCCTCCCTACTCTGCGAGCTCCTCGCCCCGTTGGCCCATGCTCTGGCCGCGCACCGACGCCCGTCGCCGCTCCCACAGGCCGATGTTCCTCACTGTCCCTGTCCGCAAGAGCTGCTGAGCCTGAGGCCATCAGCTTCCCAGAGCAACTCCGACCCTGGGTCTCCTCCGGCCGACGCACCAGCGCCTCCGCCGTTCCGCACCGGCCACCACCAGGACGTCCTCGACTTCCTGAAGTTGTCATCGCCTCTATCCCCGTCACCTTGGTCACCCAGCTCGCCTCCGGCCGGATCTCGTCGAGCTCGCCCTGCCTCTTGTTGGCTCGCCCATGACCGTCCTCCTTCGAGTTCCTCTGGGTCAAGTTCTGCATACCATGGGTCACCGTCGGCCACCCTACCAGCAGTACAACTCAAGACCAGTAGTAGCACTAGGTGAGAGTGGTGGATGTCAGGTCTTGGTGTGTTGTTGATCTGTTGATGTTCTGGGAGTTGTCCTGTGGATTGACTCATATTGTTGCACTCCATGTGGTAACAGAGAGTATGTGATGGTGAAACCCCTGTACAATTACAGACGGTTATCGAGGAATACAAGAGGTAACCATGTCCTTAGCTTCAACTCGAAGACTGCCGGAACCAAGCTCGCCTTCCACAACGGAAGCCGGGGATGACAAGATCGACATCCACCCGGACAAACCCTAGGAACCACCGGCGCTTGGACCCGAGAGAACCACACCGAGACTCTAAGAACGCCAAGTCCTCCTTCACGGATGTGAAGACCGATCCCGTCAAACCAAAGACCTTGCCGGTGTCCGGATTCGAAGCCCGATCCCTCGAACCCCAAGATCGCCGATAACCGAAGTGTGATCCCCTTTCCGAACCCTATTTTATAAATGCTATATATATAAACTTTCGCATATTAAATTGTTCATGCATGCATATCTGTCTGTGGTTTGGGGGCATTATACCGATTCACCTAATAATTAAATATGGAGCGCTTATGCGGGCTATTCCTGTCTATTAGTCCCTCCATTTAAATTTGTGTAGCGGACCGATACCATGTTTTGCCTTCTTAAGACAACATTTAAATTGCGGGGTTTCTAAATAACTTGAACCGCCTAATTAATTGTTGGGACCTTGGTTCTGTTTAATATTGTCTAATTGCATTGCATCTGTGCCATGCCATGCATCATATCATAATCATGCCGGACCTTCTGCCATAGTATTAAATATTGCATCCGGTGTTTCTTCTAGTGTTTGCTTGTTCGCGGATTAGGCCGATGAGTGGATGCGAGTATCGGCAAGTTCTCCGGATATGATCCTTCAGCAGTGTTTCCCACGCGAGCATCTCTCCCCCTTCTACCTATTTTGCATTTATAGTCTTTGTTTCTTCTTGTTGATCTATTGCTATCCGTGTCGCGATGCTTTAGTTTCCGTGCACTAGTTATATCTCGTGCAGCCTCTATATTGCCATGGACAAATCCTAATACCTATTGTTTGGTAGATAGATGGCCTTGCGAGTCGTAGTTGCTTGCTCAGGTGCGATCTCGTGTTGTCGAGTACCACAGTTGTTGGAATGCTGGCAGATGTTTATGGTGGAGATGATCATGTCTTTAATTACAACTATTAAATTGCTATGATAACTAATGAAAGTGGCACCGGTGGGCAATTATATGTTATTTGGTATTCATGCCCACTTGTGTCCTGTAGGCCCCGAGTACTTGATACCTATTCCTTGACTATTCGCACTATCCACATCCGGGAGAGTCTATGAATCCCCCTGAGCCAGAGCTTGATTCATTTCTACTTCTTGGGGCCACAAACTAGTTTGGGGTTTTATTTACTATCCTGTACTTCTAACATGTTACTGCTTTATTTAAGATTGTGTGTGGAGCACCTGTACTGTTTTGGATCATGGAATATTTTCGCGGTATCGACAAGCCCAATCACACTTTCGGGTTCCCAGTCGTTTACAGCCATTGACACAAACCTTGGGTCCATCTCAAAGCCAGCCAACTTTGTTGCGGGTAGCTTAATGGGGTGGCCCCCTGAAATATTTATGAATCATGTGATTGCTTTGTCGTGAAAGCCTCGTTGGGTTTTGAGTTGGTTTTTTCCGAGGTTGATCGAGTGTGTGTTGCTATTTGTGCACCCCTGCAGGGTAAAACTTTCTGAAAGCCGTGTCCACGGTTATGGACGACTTGGAGCACAGTATCTCGATCATAGACAAGCATAACTAAAGTAGTGCTACAAATTTGACTTAATATGTGACTAGTAATCAGCTTCACTACAATGGAATGGATAATAGAAGTGCCAACAACAGGTGGAACTAGGGTGTATCGCGTCCTGTTATACCTGCCTAGTAAGTATCGCAGCTCCAATGGAATGAAATAAAAGTGCCAACAACTGCTGGGTTTGGGATGTCACATGCTAATTGTATCTGACTAGTAAGTACTGCAACCACAACTGAATGGTTAATTAAAACTGCCCACTACTTATGCTATCAGGATGACTCATGCTATCTATATCTGATTAGTAAGAGCTTCAACTATAATCGAATGAATAAAACTGCCAACCGTGTGAGTTCCTCGATTTTGACTTCCTCGTTTGGTATCGAGGGGGGAAATGCCTGGATGAGTATGTCTGGTGTTAGTATCAGGTTGGATTCGAATAGGTCTTTCTTACCCCTCTCTAATAGCCATCAGATGTATTGAGTCTATAGGTTGTTTAGTGCATGATGCGCTGCCGCTTCAGTCCACCATACCTCTGTAGGCGAGAGCCACCGAATTCTAGCCTCGTCGTGTACTGGCCTCAGTACTGACGCTCCTCTTTTTCCTTTGCCCTTTGCTGGCATCCCTTTTGTTTTAGCAGGTTTGAGATCGACGTCGTTAGTAGGGTTACCCTTCCGGCTTGGCCTGGGCAGGGTTATGGATGCCATTGGTTATTCTTCAGGGCTCTTAGCCCCATTTGCATCTTGTCCATACTCGGATGTTGTATTGGTTTCAAGGTGATTTGGATCTTGTACTATTTATCTATATTCTTGACTCATGGAGTCGTGTTGTATATATCTATTTTGTGGGTCCCATCGAGGACTGTTGTGTAATGGTATTACTTCATTTTCCACCCACACGAAAGTGCCTGGTGGG
This sequence comes from Avena eriantha, assembly GCA_910589775.1. Classification (NCBI taxonomy): domain Eukaryota; kingdom Viridiplantae; phylum Streptophyta; class Magnoliopsida; order Poales; family Poaceae; genus Avena; species Avena eriantha. The sequence goes on from OU342744.1 coordinate 438,463,563, forward strand.
CGTTCTTGAATCGTTTCTATGCGGGTTTGGCGGAAAAGGGCTAAAACTTGCATAGGGCCGATTTCGAGGGTGTTACAGAGTGGTATCAGAGCCCAGCAGTTGCGATACCCCACTGGTCTAGCCTGTAGGATAACCTAGCTAACGGACGATCTAGAGTGTCAAAACTATTTTGCAAAATTGCTTGGATAGATCTGATTAGGTCTGATTTTACTCCTTACCCCTCTGCTGTTCTCCTCGTACCTCTGCGTGTTTTGAATCTGCTCTCTTATCTTTGCTTCCAATCCAGGAATTCTCATGGTTGGGTTTCCGTCGTACCTTCAGGGTTTCGCTTCCTCCTTTGGTAACGGTGCTTCTACATCCGGTCTTCATGCTATCTGAGTGATCCTTTATCTGTAGTACCATTCTTTGGTCCTTGTTTGTCCCTTCCGGTGTTTCCGACGCGACGACATCATCTACATCAGATCCGATGCAGGGTTTGCATCACTCCTTTATTCCGAACCTCGTTTGTCGAGATCTTCAGTCTGATTCCGAGAATGGTTGCACGCTTTTCTACTGATTGTGCGGAGTAATAGTTTGGGTGCGTGATGGATTGGCCCCCATGCTGACTACTCACTCTATTTGCTCGTGTACATTGAAGTGGATGAGAATGCATCGGTTCTCTCTTTCTATCGAAGTTAGAGGTGGCTTTATTTGTGGGAACCTTTACCTTCGTCCTTTGTTTCCCGGGGTGTTCTCTCGACGATCACGGACAACGACCTCTTGTTAGTGGTGTCGCGGGCATCTGCACGAAGCGAGAAGATTCAGATCACCAACCTTCTTCCCGGTACCCCGAGGCGGATCTCGAGGACGAGATCCCTTGTTAGTGGTGTCGAATTGTGGCACCCCGCTAAAACCACTACTAGAAAATCGCTATGTTTTTGTGTTGCGCATCATCATGACTGCATGCTCATGTCATCATGCCACATTGCATTTGAGCATCGTCATGTTATCATGCATCTTTTTGGCTAAAACTATTTTCTAAAAGCCTAGTTTTGTTTTCTAAATATTCCCCCGTCTTTATTTCAAATCAAAACCCCGGTCTTTTCCAGATATTTCGTTTGTCTAAAAGATATTTGCAAATGTGTTTAAATAAAAATAAATAAATAAAACTATTTTTCTACCGGGGGAGGCAGCCCAGCCGTTTAGGCCAGGCCACCTAATACCCTAGCAGACCTGGCCCAAGCCCACCACCACCTAATCCTACCCGACCCGGTCGCACCATACCTGGTGGACACACCCACCGTCCTGGCCCTGATACACGCATGCAGCAGCACAACGAATCAGCCCGCACGCAAGCGCGCACGCTGCCGCCCCACCCCTTGACATGCCACCAACCCACCACTCGTGAGCCAGCCCCGTTTGACCTGGCCCCACTCCTACGCGACGGACACGCCCCGCACATGGCTCCTCGCGATCCCCGCGTCCACCCCGCGTCGCACCCCTACTCCCCCTTGTCGTTTTCGCCCTGGCCCACCGCAACCGCGTCCACCCCGCGCCGCCTAGCCCTACCACGCGCGGACTCCGCCACGATCCACGCAACCCCTGCCCCGCACCCACCTACCCCACGAGATCCCCTCCCCTCGATCCTCGCCTAGCGTCGCCGCGGGCCTTGCCTAGCGCCACCGCCTCCTGGCGTCGAGGCCCCACCCGGCTGGTGGTCGCCGCACTCTGCTCCTGTTCGTCGACCTCGCCAGAGCCCCGCCACCCTGTGAGCTCCCTTCGCCGATCGTCGCCTGCCCGCCTCGACCTCCTCCTAACTCGCGCAGCCGCCTCGCCCGACCTCGTTCGGCGTCGCCCGGCCCTCCTCCGCCGTCGAGACGTTCCGTCGCTGCTCCGCGACCGCCTCCCTCTCCGCCCGATGCAGCGTCCACGCTGGCTCCCCTCTGCACGAGCGTGCCGCCCCTCATCCGCCTTGCGGACTCCCTACTATGCGAGCTCCTCGCCCCGTTGGCCCGTGCTCCGGCCGAGCACCGACACCCGTCGCCGCTCCCATAGGCCGATGTTCCTTGCCGTCCCTGTCCGCAAGAGCTGCTAAGCCTGAGGCCATCAGCTTCCCAGACCAACTCCGGCCCCGGGTCTCCTCCGGCCGACGCACCAGCGCCTCCGCCGTTCCGCACCGGCCACCACCAGGACGTCCTCGACTTCCTGAAGCTATCATCGCCTCTATCCCCGTCACCTTGGTCACCCAGCTCACCTCCGTCCAGATCTCGTCGAGCTCGCCCTGCCTCCTGTTGGCTCGCCAATGACCGTCCTCCTTCGAGTTCCTCTGGGTCAAGTTCTGCATACCTTGGGTCTCCGTCGGCCACCCTACCAGCAGTACAACTCAAGACCGGTAGTAGCACTAGGTGAGAGTGGTGGATGTCAGGTGTTGGTGTGTTGTTGATATGTTGATGTTCTGGGAGTTGTCCCGTGGATTGACTCCTATTGTTGCACTCCTTGTGGTAACACAGAGTATGTGATGGTGAAACCCCTGTACAATTACAAACGGTTATCGACGAATACAAGAAGTAACCATGTCCTTAGCTTCAACTCAAAGACTGCTGGAACCAAGCTCGCCTTCCACAACGGAAGCCGGGGATGACAAGATCGACATCCACCCGGACAAACCCTAGGAACCACCGGCGCTTGGACCCGAGAGAACCACACCGAGACTCTCAGAACGCCAAGTCCTCCTTCACGGATGTGAAGACCGATCCCGCCGAACCAAAGACCTTGTCCGTGTCCGGATCCGAAGCCCGATCCCTCGAACCCCAAAATCACCGATAACCGAAGTGTGATCCCCTTTCCGAGCCCTATTTTATAAAGGGTTTTCTATTTTCGTGCCCTCAGGTCCTTAGTTGTACTCAGTTTTCCCCAGCCCCTTAGTTTTTCCTCAGTTTTCCCCTCCCTCTAGTTTGAAACCCCTCGCAGACGCTCGGACGGGAGGGTTGCCGTCTGGTCAGAGGCCTTGACCGTTACCGGTGACGGCTAGGGAGCCACGGTGGTTTTGAATTGACCGTTGCTTTCGAATTGTGTTGACTGTTGACTGGAGGAGCTCACCCAAAGCTTTCCCCCACGCCCGAGACTGGAGGAGCTCACACACCCCCCCTCCACCGCCACGCCGTCCTACCCTCCTACCTTATGGCGTCGTCCGCCGCCGAGCCGCCCCCGCCACCACCCTCGGGAGGCGGAGAGGGCTCCGCCTCCACCATATCTGGATCTACCCCTGTCGCGGAGTTTGTATATCCATTTGGTGTGCCTTCTCTTCCCGTTAGCCGTGGAGACGATTGGGAATCGGAGGGATCTAACGCATGGATTCCATCTGGGTAAGCATCGTCTGCCTATGTGAATTAATAGTAGGCAGTTTTTGAGCGCCAATCGTTGTTGCTCAACTAACTGCATTGCTTTTCAAAGAGGATTGATCCAGCGCTGGCTTTTCGGCTGGTGGTTAGGCTAGATTCTAGCTTTACGCGTGATTCTAAACGCTATAAGAATGGGTTTTGCTTCCTTGCGTGGTTGCAACCACCATCTCGTTGAGGGATTTGAAAGCTAACATCTATGATAAGTACACCTGGAGCTCTCGCGATGCAGTTCATTTCGAATATTTCAACAGCACGGAGCGAAGATTTGTTCCACTAATTTCCGACGACGATCTGGGAATTCTTTTTGCTTTGAATGCTTCTTGCCGGTTCAGTAAAATCTGTATCCATGTGGACAAGGGCCAGGAATCATCTGGTGCTGGGGCATCATCAGGTGGTCGGGCATCATGTCTCTCTACTGCTGCTGCCTTTGCTAATAGTGTGCGCCGCGGCGCTCCTTGTAGGTCCACGGTAGCACCATCTGTCCCTAGTGCTAGTGGTAGCCAGATCATTCCTGCGGTCGATGTGGAGGACGATGCAGAGATTGGGGATCAGTCTCCTCAAGATGATAAGGATGAGTTGATGTTTCCTGAATTGGTAGATCGATGCAGTAAGCAGGCAATGGAGGATCAAATACATGGAAGATATTGCTTTTGGTGCCAGATTTGATGACACTGATGATGAAGAGAAGAATGAGAACAATGACAACCTCGTTTTAGCCGATTACGAAGGTGATGACTTGCCAACAATTGAGTGGAATAGGGAGGATCCTCAGCTTGCAGAAGGCACCATATTTCAAACGACGATGGACTGCCGTAATGCAATTACTACATATTGCCTTCTCTCTAAGAATAATTATGAGGTTATTAAAAGTGAGCCAGGTAGGTTCACAGTTAAATGCCCATACAAGAGGTGTAGTTGGAGGCTGCATGCATCCACAATGCGCAGAAGCACCTTGGTTCAGGTACTACGCAAACCAGTTGTGTATTTTAGATCACGGTGTAATATTTATTAACTGTTACTGACATCCCTTATCATTATGTTTCAGATAAAGAAGAATGAGCACGTCCATGCTTGTCCACCTCGAGGGGGAGAGACAGAGGTGAAAACAAAGCTAGCAAAGACTAGGTGGTTGGCAGATATAATCCTAGATTGGCTGAGAGAAACTCCTTCACTTGGTCCAACAGCACTCCAGAAAAAGATGGTTGAGAAGTTTCAAATAAAAGTACCTTACATGAGGATGTTCTATGCAAAGGAAATGGCTCTTGACAAGATCAATGGTCCATGGAATGAAAGCTTTTAGTTGCTTTACACTTTCAAAGCTGAAGTGGAGATGGCTAGTACAGGCAGTGTTGTAGCGATAGACAAGCATACAGTTCCCTACAAATTGAAAAGCAGGAAGGTAATGCACAAGGAATATTTTAGAAGGGCTTTTGTTTGTTTCAAAGCTTGCTGGAAAGGCTTTCTGGACGGTTGCAGGCCTTATTTGGCCGTGGATGCAACAGCTCTTCATGGCAGGTTTAAAGGACAGCTAGTTGATGCTACTGCAGTTGATGGACACAGTTGGATGTTCCCTGTTGCTTATGGAGTTTTGGAGGTTGAGTCAGAGGAAAGTTGGACTTGGTTTCTGCAGAATTTGCGCGACCTTATAGGTCATCCAACAGGACTAGTTATCCACACAGACGCTTGCAAAGGTTTGGAGAGTGCGGTAGAAGCAGTATTCCCTAGAGTGGAGCATAGGGAATGTATGCGACACTTGGTACAGAATTTTACAAAGAAATTCAAGGGTAAAGTTTTTACTGACAACCTATGGCCAGCTTCATACATATGCAGCTCTAGGAAGCATCTGTTTCATTTGGATGTGTTGTATAAACAAAAATCTGGGGTGAAGGAGTACTTGGATGAACATCATGGTAGGGTGTGGTTAAGAAGCCAATTCAATGAAATTTGCAAGGTAGACTATGTAACAAGTAACCTTGAGGAGAGTTTCAATTCAAAGGTCAAGTCATTGAAAGGGCTTATGCTGTGGAAAATATTTGATAAGATTAGGCAGATGGTGATGATAAAGATCGATCTGCGTCAAAGAATTGCATCCACAAAATATGCTGGCCATCTCATGCTCCCATCTTTGATTAAGTCTTTGCATGACAGGGCAAAACAGTTGAAGATGCAATGCGTCAGAAAAGGAATGGAGGCTGAGGTAACCTACACTTACAGTAAAAACAGGCAGTGGAGGTATCCAGTGAGTTTGGTTGATAGGAAATGCCATTGTAGGGGATGGCAGATCAGTGGGATACCCTGCATACACGCATTGTTTTTCATGAGTGTTATAGGGGGTGAAGAAGGTGAAGTTTATCAGTATGTCTCAGATTATTTCTCTGTTGCCAAATTTAGGGCTGCATATGCTATGAATGTTCCTACCTTGTTGGGAAAAGACCAATGGATAACAGTCGATCCAGGCTTCAAAATGTACTCTCCAGTTTTGACTAGACCGGCAGGTAGGCCGAGTAAGAATAGGATCAGAGCTAGTGCAGAGGGTGGTGCACCGATTCGAAGACGTAAGTGCAAACGTTGTGGAATCCCTGGACACATTGCTAGGCTTTGTAAAAATGATGTTGACCCAGCTCTTGGAATGGAAGATCAGGCGGGAGCAGCAAATGCAGAGGAGAATGAAGCATCAATTCAACATGAGGAGATTGAAGCAGCAATTCAGCATGAGGAGATTGAAGCAGCAATTCAACATGACGAAATTGAACCGATGGATCGAGAGCTGATTGAACCGATGGATCTAGAGCTGGTTGAACCGATGGATCGAGAGCAGAGGGAACAGATGGATTGAGAGCTGCTTGAACCGATGAGTCTAGAGGAGAGGGAACAGATTCACAGAGAGTGCCTTGAATTTAATATGGCCCAGCTGAGTGCTAACTTCGAAGAGAAGATTGCAGAAGAAAAAGCACAAGTTTCGCAGAAGAAGAAGAAGAACAAGAAAGAGGGCAAAAGGAAGGTAGACACCAGTAATATCCCTGGTAGGGTTACCCGGAGTAAGGTGGTGGCCCCAGCGAATCACACCAGGAGCAAGAGAAAGATTTTATTCTGAACAATTAATTTTAATTTGTATGAACAATTTGAATTTGTATGAACAATTTGTATTGGGGATCCCTTTGTATTGGGGATCCCTTTGTATTGGGGATCCCTTTGTATTGGGGATCCCTTTGTATTGAACAATTTGAATTTGTATGAACAATTTGTTTTGGGGTTCCCTTTGTATTGGGGTTCCCTTTGTATTGAACAATTTGAATCTGGGGATCCCTTGAATGTATGTGTTAAGCCACATTTAAGCCACATTTATCATTTTCTCTAGGGTTTTAGGGTTTTAGGGTTTACGGTTTACGGTTTAATTCAAAATAATTCAAAACATGGTGGAACCTTCCCATGGAGTCTTGTTATGTTACCTACAACCTAGAGAAATAATAATGGAAAAGGAAATATAGAGATATGAAGTTTTTATGCCAAAAACTTCAAAACCACTTCCTAGTCCATGAGCTACTAGCTATGAAGATGTAGGGCTTTCTACTCAACACACCTCCCAAATACCCACTATGCTTACAAACTTTGTCCAAATGAGTCCAAATTCGTCACACTTGTGTATCTTTGAATTGCAAACAATATCACGTCGGCCAAAATGTACTATACTGTTCAAATAACACAATTTTACAATTTTTATGCCAAAAGCTTCAATTTCCCTTAGTCCCTTTATTATTTGGGTGCCCCTGTTTTACTTAGTGTTACTTAGTTTTCCCCCTCTGGGCCCACTTGTTTTACTCAGTCCTACTCAGTTTTGCCCTTCCAATAAACATTTCCTCACTTTTCCCCTCTTAGTTCTACTCAGTTTTCCTCACTGGTACTCACTGGCTGATCTCTGATTGGTCGAGATGTATGTCACACGGATCTTGGTTGGTTGAAAGCTCAACGAACGCTTGCACCGTTCGATCATTTATGATCGGACGGCCTATATATCTCTCTCTACCACGATGGACGCATACGGAGAGAAGAGCAGAGCACATACCTACCAACCCTGGCAGTCGCATATTCCAATCGCATCTTCCTCTCTCCTATTTCCTCTCTTACTCCGGCAGTCGCGGCGGCGCGGATCTAACCGTGCGTGCGGCGGCGTGCGGCGCGGATCTAACCGTGCGGCGGCGTGGATCTAAGAGTGCCGGTGAGGATCTAACCCTCAGAAATAGTTGAAATGTCTCTCTCTGTCTCACTTTTGTTTCTCTTCTCAGATCTATTGATGATTAAGAACACCAAGACGGCAGCCGTGCCGATAGTGGTCATTGATGGCAAGATCATTGAAGCCATCGCCTACAACATCGCTTCGACGGCACAAATCCATCATTCAATGTCGGAGCCTATTGATGTCTCACTTCCGTTGCCCTCTTCAGATCCGTTGATGATGAAGGACACCAAGACGGCGGCCGTGCCGATAGTGGTCATCGATGCCACGAACATTGAAGCCATCACCTACAACATCGCTTCGACGGCGCAGATCTAGCCTTCAATGTCGAAGCCTATTAATGTCTCACTTCCGGTGCCGAGAGTGCGAATCGATGCCAAGACGATTGAAGCCATCGCCACAAATTGGGATAAATTATGATAAATTTGTATTTTTCAATTTCAAATTGGGATAAAATTGTTCGAACTACTACCTCCGTCTCAAAAAAAGCTTCTCCACGTTCTTGATGTGTCCATGTACATCCGTATGTATGATTTGAATTCTATCCCAACTTGATTGGGAAGATTGATATGTATTTAATCCGAGAGGCTGGTACATGCTAAAATTATCGTGCACATTACTTAGCACAACTAGGAAATTGTACGCCAAAATACAGTGGTTAGAGCCACAACAAAATAAAGTGGTTAGAGCCATCTACTGAATAACAATTCTATACTATCTAAATCGTCTACCACAACCACATAACTGCTAGGACAGGGATGACAACTAATAAAACTGCCCAGATGAATCTACTTTTCTCCTCTCCCATCACTTGAAGTTCATGTTCCAGATTTTCTACCACTTGATCAAATACGGCAAGATCTGTCTCAACTCTCAACTTCTCCTTGCGAATAAGCTCTGAATTCTTCTTTTCTTCCTCCACAGTACGCTTCAGCTCGAATATCATCAGGTTTTTACGGGCCAATTCATCACCTAAATTGGCCACCTTCTCCTCCAAATCCATCCTCTGGCTACACCACTGGGTTGATTCATCTTGGTATGCAATGTACCATGGATCATCGGCTTGCCTGGCTAACTATAACAATAATGGAAAAAAGAACAACCGAAATCACTCCAACATGCCATGGCGGCACTTCAAATTCAACGGTAGTACAGAGAGCAGAAGCTAGATACATGCACTTCCGACGAGGTACGAGAAGTAGAACGTGGCCACGACATGATCGAATCCCCACCCTCGTCGGTGTACCCGCTACGACCAGACATTGAGGACTATTTCGGACCTGCAAACTCCAATAAATTACGGGAACCGAATCGATTAGGGGGCGGGGGAGGCAGAAGCAGAGGTCTTGCCAAGCTATACTACCAATTGGTGCACGGAACAAATCCCGGTCGTCGTGGGCGGCGGATCTGCTTGCGGCGGACTTTCCTGCGGTGGGTACAATGCGTGCAGACGAAACAAGTGCAGGAGCCGTGGTTGACGTGCACCGCCGCAGTCCATCTGACGCCGCCGGGGGACAGAGCCGGCGGGGCAACGAGGCACCGGCGATGGCTGCTCCGTCCGAGGGTGGGGAACGAGCTGCCAGCGGTTCTCCGGTGACTAATGAGATACATAACACTAGGTTCCAACCATGTTTAGCATAAAATTCACTTTAGATTAAGCTGCGAAAATAGTCACCTGATGGGTCTAGCTTAAGAAAAATTAATTAGCGAACTTGTTGCTTCTCTCTATGATATTCTCTAAATAAATAGACGACCCCACTGGTCATTAGATGCGGCAGCCCCACAGAGCGGCAATATATGTCTTTTCCTGAAAAATAGACGACCCCACTGGTCATTGGCTGCGGAGGCCCCACAGAGCGGCAATATATGATTTTCTATAAATAAATAGACGACCCCACTGGTCATTGGCTGCGGCAGCCCCACAGAGCGGCAATATATGTCTTTTCTTGAAAAATAGACGACCCCACTGGTCATTGGCTGCGGAGGCCCCACAGAGCGGCAATATATGATTTTCTATAAATAAATAGATGATCCCACTGGTCATTAGCTGTGGCAGCCCCAAAGAGCAGCAATATATGTCTTTTCCTGAAAAATAGACGACCCCACTGGTCATTGGCTGCGGAGGCCCCACAGAGCGGCAATATATGATTTTCTATAAATAAATAGACGACCCCACTGGTCATTAGCTGTGGCAGCCCCACAAAGCGGCAATATATGTCTTTTCCTGAAAAATAGACGACCCCACTGGTCATTGGCTGCGGAGGCCCCACAGAGCGGCAATATATGATTTTCTATAAATAAATAGACGACCCCACTGGTCATTGGCAGCGGCAGCCCCACAGAGCGGCAATATATGTCTTTTTCTGAAAAATAGATGACCCCACTGGTCATTGGCTGCGGCAGCCCTATAGAGCGGCCCCATTTGTCATTGGCAGCACCGCCTATAAAATCATGAAATAAAATGGCCCACACGTCAGCGATAGATGGATGGCTTCTTCGACGTGTCTCCTGACCCTACCCGTCAGCACGAGACGGTCAGGGAGGAGCTGCCCCTGTGCAGCCCCACCCGGTCAGACTAACGGTCAAGGCCTCTGACCTGACGGCTACAGGCCGTTCCAGCACTTGTGAGTGTTTCAAACTATAGGAGGGGAAAACTGAGGAAAAACTAAGGGGCTGGGGAAAACTGAGTACAACTAAGGACCCGAGGGCACGAAAATAGAAAACCCTTTTATAAATGCTATATATATAAACTATCGCATATTAAATTGTTCATGCATGCATATCTGTCTGTGGTTTGGGGACATTATACCGATTCACCTAATAATTAAATATGGAGCGCTTATGCGGGCTATTCCTGTCTATTAGTGCCTCCATTTAAATTTGTGTACTGGACCGATACCATGTTTTGCCTTGTTAAGACAACATTTAAATTGCGGGGTCTCTAAATAAATTGAACCCCCTAATTAATTGTCGGGACCCCGGTTCCGCTTAATATTGTCTAATTGCATCGTATCTGTGCCATGCCATGCATCATATCATAATTATGCCGGATCTTCTGCCGTAGTATTAAATATTGCATCTAGTGTTTCTTCTAGTTTTTGCTTCTTCGTAGATTAGGCCGATGAGTGGATGCGAGTATCGGCAAGTTCTCCGGGTATGATCCTTCGGCAGTGTTTCCCAGGCGAGCATCTCTCCCCCTTCTACCTATTTTGCATTTATAGTCTTTGTTTCCTCCTATTGATCTACTGATATCCGTGTCGCGATGCTTTAGTTTCCGTGGACCAGTTATATCCCGTGCAGCCTCTATATTGCCATGGACACCTCCTAATACCTGTTGTTTGGTAGATAGCTGGCCTTGCGAGTCGTAGTTGCAATTATTAAATTGCTGTGATAACTAATGAAAGTGGCACCGGTGGGCAATTGTATGTTATTTGGTTTTCATGCGCACTTGTGTCCCGTAGGCCCCGAGTACTTGATACCTGTTCCTTGACTATTCGCACTATCCACATCCGGGAGAGTCTATGAATCCTCCTGAGCCAGAGCTTGATTCATTTCTATTTCTTGGGGCCACAAACTAGTTTGGGGTTTTATTTACTATCATGTACTTATAACATGTTACTGCTTTATTTAAGATTGTGTGTGGAGCACCTGTACTGTTTTGGATCATGGAATATTTTCGCGGTATCGACAAGCCCAATCACACTTTCGGGTTCCCAGTCGTTTACAGCCATTGACACAAACCTTGGGTCCATCTCAAAGCCAGCCAACTTCGTTGTGGGTAGCTTAATGGGGTGGCCCCCTGAAATATTTATGAATCATGTGATTGCTTTGTCGTGAAAGCCTCGTTGGGTTTTGAGTTGGTTTTTTCTGAGTTTGATCGAGTGTGTATTGCTATTTGTGCACCCCTGCAGGTTAAAACTTTCTGAAAGCCGTTTCCGTGGTTATGGACGACTTGGAGCACAGTATCTCGATCATAGACAAGCATAACTAAAGTAATGCTATAAATTTGACTTAATATGTGACTAGTAATCAGCTTCACTACAATGGAATGGATAATAAAAGTGCCAACAACTGGTGGAACTAGGGTGTATCGCGTCCTGTTATACCTGCCTAGTAAGTATCGCAGCTCCAATGGAATGAAATAAAAGTGCCAACAACTGCTGGCTTTGGGATGTCACATGCTAATTGTATCTGACTAGTAAGTACTGCAACCACAACTGAATGGTTAATTAAAACTGCCCACTACTTATGCTATCAGGATGACTCATGCTATCTATATCTAATTAGTAAGAGCTTCAACTATAATCGAATGAATAAAACTGCCAACCGTGTGAGTTCCTCGGTTTTGACTTCCTCGTTTGGTATCGAGGGGGGAAATATCAGGATGAGTATGTCTGGTGTTAGTATCAGGTAGGATTCGAATAGGTCTTTCTTACCCCTCTCTAATAGCCGTCGGATGTATTGAGTCTCTATAGGTTGTTTAGTGCATGCTGCGCTGCCGCTTCAGTCCACCATACCTATGTAGGCGAGAGCCGCCGAATTCTAGCCTCGCCGTGTACTGGCCTCAGTACTGAAGCTCCTCTTTTTCCTTTGCCCTTTGCCGGCATCCCTTTTGTTTTAGCAGGTTTGAGATCGACGTTGTTAGCAGGGTTAGCCTTCCGGCTTGTCCTGGGCAGGGTTATGGACGCCATTGGTTATTCTTCAGGGCTCTTAGCCCCATTTGCATCTTGCCCGTACTCGGACGTTGTATTGGTTTCAAGGTGATTTGGATCTTGTACTTTATATCTGTATTCTTGACTCATGGAGTCGTGTTGTATATATCTATTTTGTGGGTCCCATCGAGGACTGTTGTGTAATGGTATTACTTCGTTTTCCACCCGCACGAAAGTGCCTGGTGGGCGTCCTTGAATCGTTTCTATGCGGGTTTGGCGGAAAAGGGCTAAAACTTGCATAGGGCCGATTCGAGGGTGTTACAATAGTGGAGAAATCCGAGCCTGAAGAAGACCTAGCGGTCCAAGTCGAATCTGGAGTGGATCTCCTTGGAGAAGCCGGATCCCGGATCGACCCACCCGTGGAAGTCGAAATTCAGGAGGAGCATAACAACGACACTGATTCCGGCTCTGGTGACGCCGGGACAGACAGGCCTTTCGTGAGGTATACACTGAGACGCATGATACTGCAAGGCGAAAGCGCGGATGGAATCCTCGAGACCATCAAAAGTTTTGACATGGCTGATCGCGAAAGCCGCAGGTACCTCAGGAAGCACGTGTCGCACTTCGTCGGATACGTGGGATCCGGATCCGGCTCTGCCGATGCTGGAGAAAACACCGACTCTGTGCTGGAGGCAATTGGAACAAACGCCAACGTACCCGCATCCTCGGATGAATCGATGACGTCAGCAGATTTCCGAAAGTTCTCCGCGGAATACGAAGAGGAGTATAACTCCAAAGCTACAGAAGAAGGAGAAGCCATGGATGAAGGATCCGGGGAACACTCTCCCAAAGCGTAGGATGACATGGACATCAGAGATAATCCCGAAGTCCAGATGTCCGAAAGTACCGATCAGAGCTTGACTCCGGGAAACGGACCCAAAGCCGTCTTTGCTACTGGCGCTGCCAAGAAGGCAAAGAAGAAGAACAAGAAGAACAAGACCCCTGCAAAAGACCCTCTGACAGAGGAGGTGATTGCCGAGGAATACGAAGAAGACTCGGATGGAGCACTTATCCCGGAAGAGCCGAAAAAAGAAGAATCGGTGGATGGACACGTGATCACCGAAGGTGCGCGCAAACTCATCGATGCTGCATTAACCACACCTATCCTTACAGCTGCAGAACTTACTGCTGAAGAGCTGGACGAAAGGGCCCAAGCCCTAGAAGCGCATCGTCAACAACTCCTAGATGAAGCCAAAAACATCGAGGAGGAGAAGAAACGCATGGCAACTAAGGATTACATGTCTCGGTTGCATCAGAAGACACAGAAACGTCACACCAATGACGACTAATTCCCACATGTCCATGCCGTCCTTTTCGGGGATGAGATGGGGAAGCCACGGAAAGATAACAAAGGCGATTGGGTATATCCAACCCCAGTACAGAATACCGTGGCGACCCAAGAAATTCTATCGGCTAATCCAGGACCGGAGGAGATCCATTTGGGTATCAAACTACTCAACAAGGGACTCGAGCAGCAAAAGGTCGCCCTGTCCGGAAGTCAAAAACTAGTCTCGGATTCCGACCAATGTCGCACTGATCCGGCATGGGATGACGTAAGACCCCATCACTTCCGGGAGCAGTATTAACGCCCCGAACACCGGGAAGACAATTACTCAAGAACCGGATCGTCAGGACAGCATCGCAGAACTACGCGTGACTGGAGCAACGTCGCCCCAGCGGCCGAGAAGGAGGCCATCGCTGCTCTGAATCCGAGGAATTCCCCCCGACGCGAGTCTAACGATCGAAGGGGAGAAGATAAAGAGAAACATCAGGAGCAGGATCGTCAAAAAATGCCACCTCCTAGACATGCAATCCGTCCGGCTGAGCCTCACCAAGGTGGGAACGACGGACGAAGGAACGATAGAAACCACGCTGGTACAAGCCGGCAGGGGGCTCGTCGTAGCCAAGACCCTCCTCGGAACCGGAATAATGACGCTCCGGACGGAGGCTGGCGATCGACCGGAAACTACCCAGCTGCTCCACCTTCTCCACCAAGGAGTCATCACAACGGCTCCCAAGGGGAACATGGAGGACGACATGGTGAGGAGGTGGTGGTAGAAGCCGAAGTCCGGCTCCAAGGCACCGCGGCCACAGCCGGCATGCGGGACGATCTCTATTCCCGAACGACGCAAGGCACAGGATCGATTCCAATATAGAGGCGCGGCGCTACAAAAACGATGATATCTACGTGGGCCCAAAGTGCTTCGGACCACGCATCAGAGCTACAAGATTCCCGGAAGGATTTTCTATCTCAACGCAAATCCAAGCCTACGACGGCATTGCTCGGCCAGATACTTGGCTACAGGATTTTTTCCAAGCTTGCTGCATCGCCAAAGGCGGAAACAGCCTGGTCGCAACCCGATATCTCCCACTTATGTTGCAGAAGACGGCGCGATCATGGCTCAATGAACTTCCGGAGAACACCATCCATAACTGGTATGACATGAAAAGTGCGTTCTTTCGGAATTTCGAAGCCACATATCGGAGGCCCTGTTCGGTCGGAGACCTACAGCGTTGCACCCAGAAAGCCGGAGAAACTTGCCGGGATTACCTCGGATGATGGATCGACACCAAGAACTCATGTGAAGGAGTAAACGATCAAACCACGATTGAAGCTTTCATCGCAGGACTCCCAGTTGGTCTACTACGTCACCGCTTGAAGTGTGACAAGGTCACTGATTTAGGAGAGATGATAGAAACAGCGAGCAAGTATGCAGATGCTGACGACGATGCAGAAGGATTACTCAATGTCCTAGCTGTGCCTCAGTCGGCAAGACAACCAAAGCAACAAGCTCAGAAGCGCAAAAATACCTCGGAAGAAAAACCCAACGCAAAAACAGCGATGGTTACTACTGTTTCCGGGTCTGGAGGACGCGGCGGAGGACGCGACGAAGGCCGCGGGCGTGGCCGTGGGAGTTCAAGGGTCCAAGGTAGAGGAGAATAGCAACCAGACAAAACCTACTCTTGGGCCGACATTGCCAATAACCCATGTGTGCATCACCTAGGTACCAATGGGGGCTCGTCCCACACCAACGCTAAATGTCGTTTCAATGACAACATCAAACGAGATGACACCGCGGGCTACAAAGCTAAGCGGAAGAAGAGAAAGAAAAATCCCGAAAAAGACAAAGAGACCAAGGAAGATTCCGACATGGAGGAAGCTGATGCTTCAAATCCCAAGCCGGAAGGGAAGAAGACTTTTCCCACCAAGAAGGACACTTACGTCACTTTCCTCGGATCTCAACCAGCAAAGGTCAAGAAAGCAGTTCTAAACGAGCTCAACGCAACAGTTTCGACTGTCCCTCAATATCTGGACTGGTCGGAAGTGGCAATCACATTTGACCGCGCTGATCATCCGCCTAAGTTGCACAGGCGAGGAAAATACGCCTTAATCGTCAACCCACTTATTGACGGTTATGGTTTCTCCAAGACCCTCATGGACGGTGGTAGCAGCATCAATATTCTCTATGTCGAAACGCTACGCCGGATGAAGATCTTGGAAACCCAGCTGAACCATAGCTTTATGATCTTTCACGGAGTTGTCCCGGGAAGACAAGCTAATTCCCTAGGAGAGATTACTTTGGATGTTACCTTTGGAACTCCAAAGAACTATCGGACGGAGGCACTTTCCTTCGAAGTGGTCCCGTTCAAGAGCGCGTACCACGCTATATTCGGACGTCCGGCTTACTGGGCTTTTATGGCTCGTCGGTGTTACATTTACAATATGATGAAAATTCCAGGTCCCAACGGCGTGATCACCATCAGGGGAGACCCGAAGAAAGCGCGAGAGTGCGAGGATGGAAATGCCGCCTTTGCTGAAGTCGTGTTGCACGCCCAGGAGTACCAGGAGATCAAGAAGGGCATAGATCCATCCAAAATGCCCGCAACGAAGAAGGAGGTGACAAAGCCAAATTCCGGAGTTCAAGGCATCAGAAGAGACGAAGAAGACGCCGTTGAAGGATGATGACCCCTCCAAGGTGACCCAGATAGGCGTAGGCCTAGGTAGCGCATAGGAAAGCGCACTCGTCAAGTTCCTCCAAGCAAATCAAGATATCTTCGCATGGCAGCCATCTGACATGACCGGAGTACCTAGGGAACTTGCTGAACACTCTCTAAATGTAAACCCGAACGCTAAACCCGTCAAACAGTCCCTACGATGGTTTGGCGACGAAAAGCGTAAGGCAATAGCTAAGGAACTAGCACGGCTTGAGTTAGCCGGATTCATAGAAGAGGTCATCCACACTGAGTGGTCGGCCAATCCTATAATGGTCCCTAAAAAGGACACCACTGATTTAAGGATGTGTGTTGATTATACTGCCTTGTACAAGGCCTGTCCAAAAGATCCGTTCACTCTGCCTAGAATTGATCAAGTTATCGATTCTACGGCAGGCTCGGAACTCCTCTGTTTTCTCGACGCATATTCCGGCCATCACCAAATCCGGATGAAGGAATCTGACAAAGTCAAAACTTCATTCATAACCCCTTTCGGAACCTTCTGTTTTGTTACGATGCCTTTTGGGCTGAAGAACGCAGGAGCTACGTACCAGCGCACGATGCAGCGTTGCCTCCATGACCAACTCGGACGCAATGTACATGCATACGTGGATGATATCACGGTAATGTCCAAAAAGAAGGAGACACTGATTTCCGACTTGGAGGAAACATTTGCCAATCTACGAAAATACAACATCATGCTTAACCCGAAGAAATGCTTCTTTGGAATACCAGCCGGAAAATTGTTAGGTTTCATCGTGTCTCAAAGAGGCATAGAAGTGAACCGAGACAAAATCAAGGCTATACTCAATATTTCCAGGCCAACTCGCCTGAAGGACGTACAAAGATTAACTGGTTGCATCACTGCAGTCAGTAGATTTGTAAGCCGTCTTGGTAAAAGAACCGCACCATTATACAAATCCTGAAAAAGACCAAGGATTTTGTTTGGACTGACGAAGCTGAAGTTGCACTACAAGACCTGAAGAAAGTACTCTCACCTGCTCCTATCCTTGCAGCGCCGGAACCTAAGGAACCGATGTTGCTCTATCTTGCTGCGACAAATAAGGTTGTTAGTATCTTCATGGTGGTGGAAAGACCAGAGGAAAATCAGGAACACCTGGTGCAGCGTCCGACTTACTTTGTCAGCGAGGTCCTGACAGAATCAAAACAGCGGTATCCGCACTATCAAAAGTTGGCTTGCGGTGTTTTTCTAGCATCCTGTAAGTTACGACACTACTTTCAGAAGCATCCAATTACCGTGGTGAGCATAGCTCCCATGAGAGATATAATCAACAACAGTGACGCCACAGGACGCGTCGCCAAATGGGGAATAGAGCTCTCAGCTTTTGACATTGAGTATAAACCTCGGACAGCAATCAAATCCCAGATCCTTGCTGACTTTGTCGCTGATTGGACAGAGACGAAGGAGAACATGATCCTCCCTGAGTCGGAATATTGGACCCTTTTCTTCGATGGGTCTAAGGCTCGTGGGGGCTCGGGGGCTGGCGTGGTGCTCAAATCACCCCAAGGAGATAAACTTCTATACGTATTGCAGATCCACTTCACAGTGACAAACAACATTGTCGAGTATGAAGCACTGCTGCATGGAATCCGGATTGCTAAGGATATTGGCATCCGACGTTTGATGTGTTACGGAGATTCGGATCTTGTTGCTCAACAAGTGTCGGATATTTGTAATGCCAATAAACACATGACAACATATAAAGCTGTCGTCGATGATCTATCTAAATTGTTCGAAGGGTTTGAAGTTCAACACATCCCACGAGCGGAAAATGAGGAAGCATATGCACTATCTCGGATAGGTTCTGCGTGGAAAGAGGTCTCGGATGGCGCTTTTTTAGAGCACCTCAAAGTTCCCTCAATAAAGGGAGTAGATGAGGAATATCCGACCAAATCCAACTCACCTTTGATAACAGTCCTGGATGTAATCCCCAGCTGGACTCAACCCTACCTAGATTATCTGGTAGATGGCAAATTACCTGAAGATGAGGTTCTGAGCCGGTAGATTATCCGACGAGCAAAAGCCTATACTATTGTTAAAGTTGAGCTCCATAAACGGAGTATTTCTAGGGGTTTTCAGCGCTGCGTATCTCCGGAAGAAGGAGTGGAAATCCTAAGAGAAATCCACGAAGGCGAGTGTGGTCACCACGCTGCAGCCAAATCTTTAGTGGCAAAAGCTTTTAGACACAGATTTTTCTGGCTTACAGCTCAGGCAGATGCCGAACGATTAGTCAAGACGTGCAAAGGCTGCCAAAAGTACGCCAAGCAAGCTCATGTTCCGGCTGATCAGCTGCGAACAATACCTATAACATGGCCCTTTGCGGTCTGGGGGCTTGATATGGTAGGACCATTTAAACGAGCTCCAAGTGGATTTACTCACCTCTTAGTGATGGTGGATAAATTCACAAAATGGATTGAGACTAAACCTGTCACTAGTTGTGATGGAGCAACAGCCAAAAGATTTGTCGAGGATGTTATAATCCGGTATGGTTATCCGCATAGCATTATCACGGACAACGGGAGTAACTTCTCTATGGGAGAATTGGCTGAATTCTACAACGAGCAAAATATCCGGCTTGACATTGCGTCACTCGCACATCCACAAGCTAACGGACAAGTCGAAAGAGCATATGGTTTAATCCTACAAGGGCTAAAACCGAGACCCGGAGCACCACTACGACGTGCTGCGGGGGCTTGGGCAGAGGAACTACCCTCTGTAATTTGGAGTTTACGAACAACTCCAAACAGGTCAACAGGATACACACCTTTCTTCTTGGTCAATGGCGCAGAATCAGTTCTTCCTAATGATTTGATTCATACTTCTCCTAGAGTAGCAACGTATATCGAAGAGGATGCCGAGGTTTCTCGACAAAATGATCTCGACTTACTCGAAGAAGTTCGCGCCGTTGCTGAAATGAGATCTACAGCCTATCTGTAGAAGTTACGCAAGTATCATAGCCAGAGAGTCCGAAATAGATCTTTCAATAAAGGTAATTTGGTTCTCCGGCTTGTGCAACAAAAAAAGCACAAACTTTCCCCAGTATGGGAAGGGCCCTTTTTAGTTAGTCGAGTATTGCACAATGGATCGTACTACTTAACTGACATGAGGCCAGTCAAAGAAAGACCTGCTACTAAGAAGAGAAAGAGAGCTGGAGGCAGTACAAATCCGGATGAGTTAGACAGACCGTGGAATATTGCTCAGCTACGTCCCTTTTATTCTTAGCTTATCCTTCTTTGTAATCATATATATGTACATGTTCTGTGAGAAATAAAAGTTTTGGTTGCCTCAAGTCTTTTTGAGAAGTTTTTACCATCTTATTTCCGAATGATCATGTCATAGTCAAAAATCCCAGAATGCTTGAAAGTACTTCATGCTTATGTTCGTTCTGGTCTAGATTTATGATTCTAAAATTGCTACCTTCGGGTATAACTCTAAAATTTCTAGTCTTTATTTTGGTTATTTGTCTGATTGCTGGATGCGGGAATTTTCCGAGTAGTGAATTGTTGGTACTGGAAGCCGGCTTTGTTTCCGAGTTTAAACTGGTTTAGCAATTGAGCTCCGTTGCTCGGCAAAGTTTTCGGCAGAAGGTTTAGCCGGCTCACGAAAGGGACGAGGCGGAAAGCCAGATAAACGATAAGTATAGATAAATACTAGTGCTTGTGTAAACATTTCAGGCACACAAAAAAAATTCAAAGCCAAAAAGTGCTGAATAGATCAAAAGCTTAGCACTAGCAAAATAATAGTACTTCATATTTACAAACGCATCATGTTTTTTCAGATAATACAAAATGTTTGTGGTAATCTATGATGCAGGAGAAGATGAAGGAGCTGTCGGCTCGCTGGAGACGCCGTCTTGGTATCGTTCCGAGATGTCCGCATCCGAGGTGGTGCGTTCATCATCGGAAAATTCTACTGATTCTTCTGGAGGAGGAGGCGGAGTATCCACGCGGGTGAAGAAAGGGGTCTCGTAGCTGGTAAGGTCAGCCACGTGACACCCATATCCGGCGCAGGAGTGCATGATGGCTTGAAGGTCCTGCTCTTGGCCGTCTTCATCTACTTTGCAGTACCCTCTGGTCACTTGCCATATTTCCATGTTTCCATGGTGGCTCATGACCATGGTGAGAGCGTTCTGCGCCGCAGTCCGTGCGTAGGACATGTTCCAATCCCGAACAAGTTGCGGCATCTCCTTTTCCTTGTCCCGCACCTGAATATCCGACATGTTGTGCATGTCCAGAATCTTGAGAGCTTCGCCGATGTCCTCAAGGGATTGGCGGAACTCATGAAGCAGGTCACTGACTTGGGTAAGCCGGTGGGTGCGGGACTCGGTGGAAGAAGAGTCCGTCAAGTTCAGAGGACCTATACACAAAACAAGTTAAGAAAAATCCGACATTGATAGAAGTCGAAGAAAAAGACAAGTCAGACAGATGGAACGTACCGAAAATGACGTCGTCAATTTTGGTCTTCTCCTCCCGGAGACTCTGGAGTTTAGCCCGGAGCGCCTGGGAAAGGTCCCTCTCTCTGCTAAGCTCATTCTTGAAGTCCGAGATTGTTTTATCTTGAGCAGCAATCTTGCGATCACGCTCTTCAATAGCCATGGAGGAGGATTCAAGGACTTGAGCTATGCTCGTTTCATGATTTGCCTTGAGCTGGTCCAGCTCTTGGCAAAGCTCCTTGTTCTCCACCACCAAGGTCTTAAGGTTCTCGGCCTCTTCGATCATGGCGCAGGATTGTTTCACCAGCGTTGTAAGTCAAAAAGAACAACAGTTCAGAAAAATTCGACATTGAAAAAACAAAGACAAGGTTTGAGTCTCGGAATGTTTACCTTCGGCTTCATCCTTGGCAACTTTCAGCTCAGCATTTTTAAGCCGGAGAGCTTTGATCTCTCCACTTATCGCAGACATTCTTCAGTAAATCCTGGTTATAGGAACATACTTTCTGTAAGTCAGAATACCCAAAGTCAGAAAGCTACTTAAGACTCGGGCTAATATTTTTGCTAATATCAGCACGAGCCTTGGGGGCTACACTAGTTCGTTCTTTGGCATCCTAATGAAGCATAAACCCGGATTATATATCCTACTTCATGCTTGGGGGCTAGAGGATATGATATAAAATAAAATAAAAACAGGAGTTGGAATTCCGACTTACATATTGTTCGCGAATGAGTTTATCCAAACTCGCGTTCACCTCAACGACAACCTTCTCGGCGAGAGTCAGAGGGATCACTAGGGCTGTTGGAAGCTCACCGGTCCTTATCCTCTCATCGCGAAGGCGCACCTGGGCAAGAAGGTCGGAGAACTTGACGTCCTCTGCTTCTTGTCCTTCTTCTTCGGCAGATAAAGTACTTTTCTCTGGGCATTGCCTGGCGAGCCGCTGGATTTCTTCAGCAGATTTCCGAGACAGGCCAAACTTGGCAAGTCCCAGATTGCTGATAAGGTTTTCGGTGAAGGTTTCTACCGAGGTATCATTACCCAAAGAGGGTTCACCCTTATCTAGATTTGACTCACCCATGGTGACGTCAGTTTGCGATTCAAGGATCGCAGGCTCCATCGAAGGAGCCGGATCTTCTGCGACGACCAGAGAAGAAATGGTCACCGGCGTTGCAGAAGGTTGAGGGGTAGGAGTCGGAGGAGCCACGACGGGGGAAGCTATGGTGAGCTTCGTCTGTCGCAGGGGCTTCGAAGATGTTCCCTTCCCCTTGCCCTTGATGAGCGGTTTTTGTTTGAGAATGTAGTAAAGTCGGAAACATTACATCTCGGAAACAAATTCGAGTAAAGTATAAAGGCGGAAGTTGTGATTGATAGTTACCTCTTCACGACGGGCACCTCCTTTGTGCCAACAGCCACTGTCGGAGCTTTGCGCTTCTTGAGCGCAAGATTCGGTAGTGGGACCACCTCTGTCTCCTGAGAAAACTCAGGAGGATATCCTTCAAGCGGAGCAAGTTCCGACTTGGGGAGGTCAGCAAGCTGAAAATAAGAAAACATATCAGTATTGTAGTGTAACTCAAAGATTGAAACACATAAAAGGTGTACTAATGGAAGCTTACCAGCACTACGGGGTTTTCCACCGTATGCATATCCAGAGAAACCTCCGGGATCCTCCTCTTGATCCGCTCCCTGATCAGCCACTTGATCTGGCTTATATAGCCATGAGTGGTGTAGGATTTGGGGCTGATGCGGAGGGAGTCTTTCTTGGCCGACGTGATGGAGTGCATCAGTCGATCCCCATGGTACTGAAGGGGCTGGATCCGGCGTGAGACCCAGCATTGGACTAAGTCGGATCCCTTCCGCCCTTTGTGTTTGATCAAGTATTCGATCCGCCTCTTAGCGAGGATCAGATCGTCGGAGAGAGCCGGAGCAGCCTCGTCCCAGGACGGTTGGGACGTGGCAGCTCCGTCGATGAAAGCCGGCAAAGCAGTGGCTTTGCCGGGAGCCGGAATATCCCTATGATAGAAGAACGTGGCCGACCACTGTTTGACCGAGTCACTAGCTAAGATTTTGGGATACGCGCGCTCGTGTCTAAGCGAAAAACTAATAGTACCGGTGATGTAAGGAACACCGGCAGTAATAGAGTTTCTCCGGACATGAAAATAGTACCAGAAAAGAGTCAAACTTGGCCTAATGCCGAGAAAGCTCTCACACAAAGAAGCGTACGCGCTCATCTCTAAGAGAGAGTTGGGAGGAAGATGATGGAGTTGAACTCCGTAATGATCAATCACCTCGGAGAAGAACTCCGAGGGAGGAAACGACAAACCTCTATCGAGGTGGGTGCCGAAGTGGACCCGCTCGCCGTCATGCGGGTTGGGGACGGTTTCCTCAAAGCCGCTCCGCTAGTCACCGGCGGTGAGGAGCCCTTCCTTCTCCACGTTCTTGAGACCCTCGTCGTTGAGCGCGCAAGGAATCCAGAGCCCGCTAAAGCTCTCTTTCTCCGCCACCGCGTCCGTCGCCGCCGCCGCTGCCGCCAAGCCGGAAGAGGAAGATGAAGCCATTTCTCCGGTGAGCAGTTGACCTAGAATGGGCGGCGCTGGGAGTTATTTTGGGGAGGAACGGGGGAGCTCTGTGCACGCAGGGAGATTGGAAGGAGGGGAAAGGCAAAGGACTGGTGAAAGGAGAAGGAGAAAATCCTAACCCCTTATATCCACCTAACTGCGCCAAGATTCGTGCAAATGCTACAGTGTAACCGCCACGCGTCGTGGAAGGAACTGAGAAGGACCCACGCGATGATTACGTCACCTCGATCTCCACGCACGCATTGAAACGGCGCCTCGGTTCCGCGAACCGCAGACCCACCAACGGTCGTGCTGACGGAATGCCTGTCAGATGACGTGACTTGACCATGACTTGTGTTAGATGGCGTTAGAGACCAAGTTCCGGCTTAGTTTGAAATCAAGCTGGAAATTCCGAGTAACCTGTTGATAGGTCCGAATTATTTTTTAAGACCTGGATCGTATTTTTTGTTGTGAAGTTCTAAGAATCCTTCAAGACTCTACAAGCCGAAGATCAAGCTAGATGATGATAAATCCGACTTTGGATCTTGGAGGCCTCCGGGGGCTGCTGTTGGGGATATACTTTCCGGGTATCCTCACAGTTCCTCACTGACCAGGGTGGCCCACTTCAGGTTAGAGCTTTGCTTCACGGGCGGCCCAGTCAGGGAGAAAGACGGAGTCCAATCCGGCTACGGGAAGGCCCAGAAGACTTACCGACTTAGGCCCATAATGTTACTTGTAGTTCAAGATGTACTCTATAATCAACTCTTAGTCGTAGCCGGATAGATCTCTCCTGTAAACCCTAGGCCGGATATCTATATAAGTCATCCTAGGGAGAGCCTTTAGGGCACACCTCAATAGTCTGCAATCTCAACTTGCACAGGCAAAACCCTTGTAACCCATATTCCGGCTCTGTCGTATTACTGGATTGCTAGCAGGAGTAGGATCCGTCCAAAGCCGGCGGATTCGAACCTGGGTAAACTTGTGTGCTCACCGTCCCGGAATACCGAACGTCTAACACCCCTCTCTTCCGCACGCCTCGAGGACCCCCTCATGGCGTACTTATCATCAATCCGACGACACTTGGCAGGAACCCTCTTCTAGGAGGCTCGCCCTCAACATCACTAGGGTCATCTCGTCTGATCTTATACCGCAATGCAGTGCACACCAAGCATGCATACAAATTCTCGTACTCTCCACCGCGGTAGAGGATGCAGTCATTAGGGCATGCATGTATCTTCCGAACCTCTAAACCTATAGGGCATGCAACCTTCTTTTCTTCGTACATACTGGTGGGCAATATGTTATCCTTTGGAAGCATATTCTTCATCATTTTTAGCAAGTTTTCAAATTCGGAGTTAGATATACCACACTTTGGCTTCCATCGCAGCAATTTCAGTGTGCTACCTAGCTTTTTCAGACCATTTTCACAATTTCGGTACAAAAACTTTTTGTGATCCTCTAACATGTGATCGAACTTCTCCCTCTCCTTTTCATTTTCGCAGTCTCTCCGTGCATCAGCAATGGTCCAACCAAGATCATCAACGGGCTCATCATGTTCCTCTTCTTCAACCTCCCCTTCAGCATCCCCCATGGAAGTATCACTGTATCTAGGAAACCCATGATAGTTCTCATCATCCTCTTCTTCTTCATTGTCTTCCATTATAACTCCTCTCTCTCTCCGTGCTTGGTCTAATAATTATAGCCGGGCATGAAACCAGACCGAAACAGGTGGATGTGAAGGATTTTTTAGTCAGATTAATCCTTCTGATTCTTACAGACACTACATGGACAAAATACAAAACCATTCCGCTTGTTCACATCAGCCACACGGAGGAATTCATTGATGCTATTAATGAACTCGCCAGCGCGTCGATCACTACCGTACATCCATTCCCGGACCATCTGCATTATTGTATAAGTATATCAAAAAACCATTACACAACCTCTACACATATGCAAACTAACAAGTTAATGTGAGCTCTTCTAGAGCATTAAATGAGCAACACTATTTAAAGAAAAACCCTATTTCGTCACTTCATTTACTTGTTGAAATCGAAAATTTTGAATTTTGAAAATTTTACATGCATCAATTTTTAAATTGGATAAAACAATTAACATGAAAAATGTGGAGTTTTTAATTATTGATCTAGCAGTGAAAACCTCATTCCATTCTGAGCTTCGAAACTCTAAAGTTATACATTCCAATTTTCAGTAACTTTTTGCCTAATCAAAATTTGCCTAAAATTACACATCTAAAATTCCTTCTACTTCTAGAGCATGAAATACCTTTCTACTTCTAGAGCATTGAGCTAAACTAACAATGAGAGATGAAAGGACTAAGTTTGCTAACCTTTCAAAACCTTGGATTTAGGGGTTATCACCAAATCTTGACAAATGTTGGAGGAAAAATGGGCATGAACTCGAGTTGCTTGGAGGAAAAATGGCCATGAGCTCAGGCACATACGAAGCTGAATTATATATAGAAACCAATAGTCCCGGTTTGTATTACGAGTCGGGACTAGTGATTGACATCTAGTCCCGGTTTGTAATACAAACTGGGTCTAGAGGTACAGAACCTAGTAGGCACGTGGAGCTGGCTGGCGCGAGACCTCTTTTCCCAGGTCGTATCACGAACCAGGATTAGAGGTCCGGAACGACCCGTGAGTAGAGTTGTCCCGGCCTCTGATACGTCCATTTTGCATCACTATTCTATATCATAATTTACTATTATTCATTGATATATTTCATATTAAGAGATGATACTTATGTTATTTCATCTGTTTTTGCATGGTTGATGACTTTTGGAGGATGGACCGCTGAAGTCAGGATTCTGATGGAAAAGGCACTGTTTGGAGGTGAAATTCGCGAAGATCTAAAAATTCCGGAAAATTTATGGAAAATCCTATTTTTCCAGAAGACGAAGGAAGCTAGAAGGGGGAGCAGAGATGGGCCACAGGGGGCCCACAGCACCCCCTGGCGCGGGCCACCCTAGGTCACGCCACCAGGTGGTGTGGCCACCCTGGCCCACCTTTGGCTCTGCTCTTTGGCATATGTAATCCTCCGGAAACTCTAAGAGTTGGGGGGCGACCACAGAAAGGTTCTGCCGCCTCTACGGGGCAGAAAACTATAGAGAGAGAAAGAGCTCTCCGGTAGGCAGAAATCTGCCAGGGAAATTCCTTCCCGGAGAAGGGAGATTGTCGCCATCAATACCGTCATCGAGCTGGACTTCATCGGGATCATCATCTCCACCAGCACCATCATCACCACTCCATACCGATGTAACAATTGGTTGAATCTTGCATAGTTCTTAGGGGAAACTTTCCCTGTGTTGATTACTTATTGTAGTTGATGCTATTGAGTGGAACCATTGAATTATCGTTCATGTTCAGATTGTTACATATCATTATTTCATCTCTAATCTTGATCCATATGATGTCTTGTGAGTAGTTCGTTTAGTTCTTGAGGACATGGGAGAAGTCATGTTGTTAGTAGCGGAATTGTGTTGAGAAAGATTCAATGGTTTGATAATTAAGTTGTGGTGTTATTCTTCTAGTGGTGTCATGTGAACGTCGACTACATGATACTTCACCTTTATGGGCCTAGGGGAATGCATTGTGTATTTGGCTACTAATCGTAGGGGTTGCTGGAGTGACAGAAACCTGAACCCCCGTTAGGAAACCTTTGCACAAGGGAGTGTAGGATCTCAAAGTTTAAGGCTGTGGTTAGGTTCTTATTTTAATTACTTTCTTGTAGTTGCAGATGCTTGCAAGGGGTATAATCACAAGTATGTATTAGTCCTAGGAAGGTCAGTACATTAGCACAGGTTCACCCACACAACACTTATCTAACTAAAGAAAATTAATCAACTATATGAAGTGAAAGCACTTGACAAAATTCTCATGTGTCCTCGAGAACGTTTGCTAAAGAAAGGAATGGGCCACTTGCTGCAATTATTATTATTGTCTTTTATTTACTCGTATTTTATTTATCCGCCTTATCAAAAAACCCTAAAAATTCATTTGCCAAGTATTTACCGAGAATTCCTGATCCATACCACTTGTCAACACCTTCTGCTCCTCGTTGGGTTCGACACTCTTACTTATGGAAAATACTGCGATACACCCCCTATACTTTTGGGTCATCAGCCTCCTAGCCGTTGGAGCTGGGAGGAACTAGGACTAGTGTTTTCACTAGTCCCGGCCTGTAACGCACCCGGGACTAGACCCAGAATCGAGGCTGAACCGAAGCCCTTGTTTCTAATAGTGCATGCTTTGGGATTTAGTGGCTTCTTTGGCTTGTCCTTCCCTAACCAAGACATGTCAATTGTAGTTTGCATGAACCATCAGACAAACATAGTAATAGTTTGCCCTCTTTCACCATACTTGTGGGTCATCATGACTATTTTCTGGCGCCGTTGCCGGGGAGTGAAGCGCTTCTTGAAGAGTGGAACTAGTAAAGGAAATTTCTACTGTGAGTATTGTTTATTTCTATTAGTTACTTTATTTCAATAGGGATAATTCACTTAGTTTCTTATTTCACAATGCTACTACCACCGCTAAGGTAGTAGATGAACATACACCTGCTGAAAATGATACTTTAAGATACCTACAAAAATTGTT
This sequence comes from Avena eriantha, assembly GCA_910589775.1. NCBI lineage: Eukaryota > Viridiplantae > Streptophyta > Magnoliopsida > Poales > Poaceae > Avena > Avena eriantha. The sequence goes on from OU342744.1 coordinate 438,491,508, forward strand.
GATCGTGTTATGGATAACTACTATTTTGGAGATGGAACTATCCATCTCGGTGATCATTTGCTCTTTATACACAAATTATGCAAGTTGTTCAAGTGTGCAGGAATTACAACAGATCAAGTCAAGAAGTGATTCTCATTATCATTGAAAGGAAGAGATGAGGAATGGTATAAGCTGCTGAAGAATGGCCAATCTCTTGAATGAGAGAAAGTAGTACCTCTGTTTTATTCCAAATTTTATCCTCCTAGTGAGATTCACAAAAATCGGAATCAAATATACAACTTTTGGCCTCGTGATGGAGAGAGTACAGCTCAATCTTGGGGGACATTGAAGCTACTAATGCTCATATGTCCTATTCATGAGCTCCCTCACAATATTATTATCAATAACTTTTATGCAAGACTTTCTCTTCATGATAAGGATCTATTGGATGCTTCTTGTGCTGGATCATTTACACGCATGGAAGAAGAAGCTAAAAGGGATCTTCGAGACCATATTCAAGACAATGCTGAAGCATGGGAGAATGATAAAGGAAGAAAGTCAGGTATAAATTATGATTATGAATGCATTAAATCTTTTATGGGAACTGATGAAGTTCATAATATTAGTAATGCTTATGGTCTTGATTCTCAAAGTATTGCAAATTATTTTAAGGCTTTTGCTTCTTATATTGAAATTCCTAAAAAGAAATGGAACAAGTATCATGCGCCATATAAAGATATTGCTAATTGTGTTCCTGCTAGAGATACTGAAGTTTATACTTCTAATCATATTTTACTTGAACCTTACATTGAGAAAATGCATTTCCCAGTTAAGGTAAAGGAACATTCTATGGTAGCTAGTATGGTTAATGAAAGTACAAATAAAGCTGTTGAACCTTGTTGAACCTGTAATAGCAAATGTGAAAGACTTTGTCACTAAATATGTAGAAGATGTACACACTATCCTCTGTAAGGATACTTCTAATGTTTTTCACAAAGTGTCCCTGTTTTTTCTGTTAGAATAAGTGATCATTGCTACAATGGTTCATGTGATAGTTATATCGTTAAATTTATGCATGATACTGAAAGTTACTATGAGAGAGAGAAAATTGTTCTTATGCATCTCAATAATATTAAGTTTCCTTGCTTTATGCTGAAAGTCTTTATGTTGCACTTTCTATGCTAGCAGCCTCTGGTTTCAACAATTTATTTACTTACAAACTACCCTTGCATAGGAAGTGGGTTAGACTTAAACATGTGTATTTTTGCTTCTTGATGCTCTCTTTTACTTCAATTCATATTCTTATGTAGCATCATTGAAATTATCATGCCCATCTTAATGGCTATAAAGAAAGAGCTTTTTAGGAGACAACAAAATATATTTTTGCTTTCAATTTGTTTTTGTTTATTTGAGTCTTGGAAGTTATTACTTCGGTAATAACCACTCCTTATCCGTTTTTTGGTTTTTGTGTCAAGATCAACCTCTAATGAGAGAGAAGTAAGATTTGGGGAAGTTGCTGTCCCAAAATAGATTTTTGTGCGTCACTGTAAAATAGCATGAAAAATCCCAAAATATCGTACTGATCTGTAATGTTTTGTGTGCATCCCCCAGGTTATTATTTAACTTTCTTTAGTTTTGGACTTTTTGATTTGAGCAACATAATATTTTCGAAAAAATTGATCTTTACCTGCTGTTCTGTTTTGACAGATTTTTGCCACTCTTGCATTTGCCTCTTAAATCAATTTCCTTTTTGAATTCCTTTTGGGCTTTCGGAAGGAGTTGCTATAGTATCTTATGTTTTGATGGATTTTAGTTGAAATGGAACTTAAAGGTTTATTATCTTGCATGCACTAATGTTGCTAATGAGGATTGTGTGAAGTTTTGTGTGAAAGAAATTTCGAAGTTGTAGGAGAAAATGGTGTAATAAGATGGTGAATGGTCAAAGACTCAAGCAATATGTTTTTGAAGATGAAGATATTGATGTTATTAAAGTGCTGACTCCGGAAAAATTTATCAAAGATCAAATTCAGAAACTTGCAGAGTCCGTTTTCGAATAGGTAACCGTTCTGGTAAGAAAAGGTCCACGAAAAATATGTCAATTTATATTTTTGCAATTTTTTATCTAACATAGGAATTAATGAGTCAAAAGAGGGAAGGAAACGGATCCCGGGTGGCTCACACCACCCCATGGCACGGGCCCACCTGGCCGCGCCACCAGGGGGTATGGCCACCCCGGAGCCCGTCTTCGACCCGTTTTCTCCCAGTACTTTCCTTTTGTTGTTAAACTTCATAATATATAATCCCCCGGATCTCCCGAGGTTCGTATATCGTGTTCTTGTCATGTTCTCGTTTCGATCTGTTTCTGTCAGGAACTATTCTTAAAGCCTAGAGGCACAATGGTCTCCTCCAACGATAAGGGCAAGGAGCCCGCGGAAGATGATCTCCAAGACCTTGAGCAGGTGGAGGAGATCGAGAGTGAAGTTGAAGAGGAGGCAAAGGAAGACCAGCATCCGCACACCAGCACCACCATTGCAAGTATTGGAGTGGTGGCAAATTGATACATTGCAAATGTATCTATAATTTTTGGTGTTCCATGCTTGGTTGTATCTACTTTCTTGTGTTTTGTCCACACTTTGGAGTACTTTTCATATGATTTATTAGACTAACCTATTAACAAGAGCCACAGTGCCAGCTGCCTGTTTTCTGCTGTTTTTGGTTCCCGGAAAGTCAGAAAATGAATATTCTCGGAATTAGACGGGACACAAGCCAAAAATCCTATTTCACTAGAAGACTCTCGGAGCCAGAATATGAGACGGAGTGGGGCTGGGGCCCAGCCACACCACCTGGCCACGCGGGTTGGGCCTGGCACGCCAGGGGGTGGTCTGGCCGCCCCAGACACCCCCTCGGTCTCCCTCTTCTCCTATAAGATGCCTTCTAACCTAAAAACTCAAGGGGGTTCGACGATTTTCTAGAAGGAGTTCCACTCCGCTGCCACCACTAGATTCCACGAAACAGCACCAGAAACTCCGTTCTGGCACCCTGCCAGGACGGGAAATTGGAGGAGATCATCGCCACCATCATCACCATCGCTTCTCCATCGACCATCCATGTTTCCCCCATCTATGAGTGAGTAATCCCCCGCTGTAGGCTATGGGGATGGTAGGGATTGGATAAGATCGTTCCTATAATGGCATCAGATTGTTAGGGCATGGTGCCTAGTATCTTTTATTAGTGCTTTGTGACTTTGCTGCGACTTGTTGTGCTTAATGCTTGTCACTAGGGCCCGAGTGCCATGATTTCAGATCTGAACATGTTATTGATTCATTATGATAGTATTGTTTATGGTCTTATCTGCAAGTTGTATACACACGTTGTTGTCCGGATCCAATGGCCCCGAAGTGATAGAAATCGGGATAACCGGAGGGAATGGCTTTGATGTGAGGATCACATGTGTTCACGGAGTGTTAATGCTTTGCTCCGGTGCTCTATTAAAAGGAGCACTTAATTGCCAGTAGTTCCCTTGAGCCCCCGCTGCAAACGGGCTGGCAGGACAAAAGATGTTCTGCAAGTTCTCATTGCGAGCACGTATGACTATATATGGAAAACATGCCTAGGATTATCTAGTACTTGGATGCTTTATCTTATTTATCTGCAATTACCCTATGTTCTGATTGCTATGTGAATTTTCTTGTCCATGCAACGCCCGTCCATCCATCCCTATGCCTACCGCACTCGAATCCTATTGTTTAGTGCTATTGTTACTACTGTATTTACTTTAGTGCTGCTGCTACTTTGCTATTCCTACTATAAAACTGTTGCTACTGATAAACTGCTGTGAGCAAGATTGTTTCCAAGTGCAGCTGAATTGACAACTCAGTTGTTAAGGCTTATAAATATTCTTTGGATCCCCTTGTGTCGAATCAATAAATTGGGTTTCACTTCCCTCGAAAATACTGCGATACACCCCCCTATACTTGTGGGTCATCACAAATCCTGCCAAGTTCAAAAGGACTGCACGGATGTCCACTGGAGGGAAGGTTCCGTGTCATTGCTTGGCTTCACGGTCACCTCCTCCACGCACCAAGAATCACTTCCATACCCTTATTAATGAGCATCAATTCCAAAATATGCCCAAGGAAAAATTACCCTCCAATTGGTACATGCCTCGTTCTAACCATGCAGGAAAAGAATACTTAAAGGAGGAAGAGTGGGGAAAGAATCGCAAGAGCTGGGATTCACAGCCCGACATGATCATGAACCGCATTGAGCACAATTCGGAGTTGATTCGTACTCTCACCTTAAAGATTGAGGACTTGAGGGAATTGATTGAAAAGATCATCGAGAGAACACCACCACCACCGAAGGAGTAATTCGTCATCAGGTTTTGGCATCCCCTTGGTTTGTTCCAAGCTTGGCGGAGTGTCGCGGTATCACATCACTATCTTTTATCTTTTTACCTTTTCAGTAGAGTCATATCATGAATAGAGAAGTTATCATATAGGATGGTTTTCATTGTGGAAGTATATCCCCTCTAGTTAGTTATCTATGTATCCCTTGGTGTGAGTTGCCGTTATAGAATATTAATGAGAAGTTCTATCATTTACTTTTTACACATCTTATTTTAGTTTGCAATTTCTGTTATATGATTTACCTTGTTGTTAGTATTGCTATCACTTTGGGATCATTGAGTAAATTTAGTTGGTTTTGGAAAACCTGGCTTTGGTCAGTAGCAACACTATTTGAGAATTGAATGAAAAAGAGAAAAGTACTTTCAAGAAATATAATTTCATCATCTTTCTTTCTTGATTGGCCCATAAGCTTAGTATTCTCTAGTTAAGATCTTTTGTGCTTCCAAGAAAGGTTGCATGCTTGTTTTTATCACTTGTATGTTTGTTTGTTTCGTTCAACTCTTATGCTTGCTACCCAGCCTTGCTAGCCAAAAACCTGTACTGAGAGGGAATGCTTCTCGTGCATCCAATCCTTAAAACAACACCTATGCCATTTGTGTCCACCATACCTACCTATTAGCATTATTGATATTCCAAGTAAATTCATGTTTTTATCTACCTTCCAAATTAAACTTGTTATGTGAAAATTAGTGATTAAAGCTCTCATGAACTTGATGGCACACTTTACTTTCTTGCACTTAATAAACTTGAACCATTGTGACCATCTATGTTGCGTATATGCTAGCGTTTTGTAAGTTGTGAATTAGCAGAACCATGTATCATGGGGAACACTTTCAACATTGCACTTTATTTAGTTGATATCATGTTTTTTGCTTATGGATCCCAGCGGTGTGAAATGAAAGGGGAGCTTGTAAGGCTCATGGAGTTTGTATATGTGTTAGAGAAACGCCTGGGCGGCTGGTCTAAGCCATGCCTAATCATGGTGGAAACCTGCAGCATAACCATAATGAGCAATCTGTGAAGCATCATAAAAAAAGAAAAAAAAAGAGAAAAAAGGGAAAACCCTATGCAAATAGCATACAAAAAGATCGTTGAGATGCTCATTGTTTGCTTGCCTTGTCATTTTGATATGGGGAATCTTCCATATCATCGGGTAAGGGGTACCCCGTTGGCGGTTTTCTATGATACACATGTACTTACAATGACAAGAACTTACTTGTGACTAAAGTTGAGTAGTATGAGGAACGGTACTCGTAAGCAAGGGGCATGAGATTTTCAGCTTATAACTTGTCAAGCATATCCTCATATTTGTTCACTTTAACCTTAATCACCTAAAGATGCTTATGCTAGGGGCAATGAGAGCTGAAAGCTAATAAGTACTATAATTTTTGGAAGCTCTTTATGAAACTTGAAATCCCTACTTCCCTATGCGAAGGGCCTATCTTTTACTTTTTAGTTGAGTCAGTAAACCTGTTCCTTTCTATCTCAAGCAAGTATTTTGAGTTCTTGTGTTTCAATCATTCATATGATGATTTATTCAATCATGTTTCTTATGTTCCTTGTTTTGCACATTACACTTATCTTAGTGAATATTACTTTGAAAGCTATCATTAAAAACCCCCATTATGTTTGAACTCCTGCAAATTGTTAACTATCCTTTGACCAAGAACAAAGTTTGCCATTACCAATTATGATTTACTTTATGTATTTTTATTGTGTTTCCTTTACTTATTGCAAGTTAAGCTATATAATAGTGAGTTGTCTTCTATTATGATTTATGTATTGATGAATGTGATGCTTCTTGTCAGTAGCCCTTGAGGCTCCACGCTAAGTTTTATTTTTCTTGTTTGTGTTTATTGGTGTGTATTTTGGGATTTAATATAATTTAGTGTGATATAGTTAATATTCTCCATTCATTTTTGTAACTTTAAATTGCTTTTTATTTATCTATTTGTTGAAGAGATTCTTTTCAGTATGTTAGGTGATTAATTATCCACTAGTACTTGCAAATGTGCATGAGCCTTCATTGAATTGAGCCGTTTTCTCATCGAGCATTTTCTGTTTCCTATTGTATTAAAATATTCCCTTGCAATTTTATATTTTTATGGGTTCTATCGATTCCTGGTAAAATCAAGATTTAAGTTAGAACTTAGCTGACTACTCATGATTTTGTGATAGCTCAGGAGTTGAAAGTGAGTTGTAACTCACTTTTTCAGTATTGAAAACCAAGACTTTTTAGTAGTTGCAAGTGAGGTTGTAACTAGGATTTTCCGATTTGCAAGTAAGGTTCTAATTAATGCTTTCAGGTTGCAACTAAGTTTTTTTTAATTTTAAGTGGGTTGTAATTGTTTTTTAGCGGTTGCAAGTGGGGTTGCACCTTAGATTTTTTAGTTACAAGTGTAGTTTTAACTAAGTTTTTTATTCAGTTGCCAGTGGGGATGCAACTAAGTTTTTTAGTTGGAAGTATGTTACAAATGAGATTTCATTTGAAAGTATGGTTGAAATTGATATTTTCTAGTTGCAAGTGCAGTTTGCAATTGAGTTTTGTTGCAAGTCAGGTTGTACTAAGTTTTTTCAATTTAGGTTGTAACTGAGACTTTTAGCTGCGTGCGGGCCTGCAACTGAATTGTTTGCAATTGCACGTGGGTCTACAACTGAGCTTATTTTTTTATGTGAGGTTGTAACTGAGTGTTTTCTAGTTTCAAGTGGGTTTGCAATTGACATTTTTTCCGGTTGTAAATGAGTTGCAACTGAGATTTCGAGTTGTAAATGGGGTTGCAACTTGATTTCTTTTAATTGTGATTGGTTTGAAACCGAGAAAATGTGTGTTCCTCCCTGGATAGGACAACTTGGTTGCAACAAAAATTTGGTGATGTTGTATGACCGAGTTGAGAATTAGTCCCACCCATATTATTTGTAAGTCAAGAAATTTTAACTTTCAATCCGCTGCATACTGATTGTAATCGTGTGTTATGCGCGCCAGTTATGCATCAGTTACATACCATACCACCCGCGTTCGAGGAAACTTTAAGCTGCATGTTTTATTTTTTCCAAGATGGAAATATGAAAATTACCATGTGTCTCACCGTCACTTGTGTCCTTCATTTTGTCGCTTTAGTGAACAAACGAAGGAAAACAATGACCTATGCACGGCAAGACCTAAACAGTGTATAGACATGACCCGTGACACTCTTTTTAAGAATGATTAACATATGTTATTTTTTTTATCAAACCCACCTTTATTCAGATATCAAGAATTACAGGTAGGGATAGGCCATCTGGTGGCGAAACTAACCAAATATGTCTGCCGACTTGCAACAGAGTCGCAAACTTTGATAATCTATGGGCTTCCCCATTAGACTCACAACGCTCATGAACAAAGCATACACCATCTCTCAGACGAGCCATTTCTTTAATCTCTACAAGGATACTACTAAACACGCCCAGGTTTTCTCCTTGTAGTCCCTTGATCACTTCCAGACAATCCGACGCCACCATCAACGATCCAGGCAGTAGATCATCGGCCAGAGCTAATGCTTCACGGCACGCCAAAGCTTCCAGGCTAGCCAGGTGCACAATTCCTTCAAAAACCACAGCTGACGCTCCCTGGAAGCGCCCATCGCGATCTCGGCAGTTCGCGCATACTGCTCCCTTCATTTTCTACTTCACCACGGCAGCATCCACATTCACTTCGGCCGAGCCAGGTGGTGGTGGAATTCATTTCGCCTGCCTGCCAACACTCAGGGTGCTGCACTTCTGGAATCGAGTCATCACCACAACACTTACTTCAAGATCAACGAGGAAACGATCCACAAAAGACATCGTCGCCAACGAGCTCTGGAAAACATCTTCATGTATCGCTTTCCGCTGAGCATGCCAAATAGCCCACGTTGTCACCAAGATGCGGGTAAGCTCTGGTTCTTCAGCGCATCAAACATTGCAAACAACCATTGTTTTTCCACTGATTCCCTACCGATCGCCATCTTCTCCATTATCTCTGTTGCGGCCAGAGCCCAAACACTCCTTGACAAATTGCACTCAAAGAGAGAGTGCCGCCATGAATCCTCCGTACCACAGATAGAGCACGTCGCAGATGGAGCCATGTTTCTTCTCATCCTTACATCTCCGGTTGGCAGCGAATGCTTCGCAAATCTCCAAAGAAAAATGTGAATTTTGGAGGGCACAGACACTTTCCATAACCTCGTCCATGCCTTCCCTTCCTCCGCGGAGCTTGAAGCACCTGGTCTCTCATAGAGCCAGTCCTCCCGCGTTTTCTTTGTCCCCACCAGAGCACGGTAGCAGGACCGTACAGAGAAGATCCCAGTGGTTTCATGATGCCATCCCTAGAAATCCGCTTGTTCTCGAGTACAAAGCGGGATATCCTGTATCACCTCGCTGTCCATTGGGAGGAAGAATTCCTCTAGCTTCTCGACATCCCACCTTGCCTCATGTGGAATAATATAGTCGCACACTCGTTCAGGTGCATCCTCCTTGCGAGGTGCGATCGGACGCAACCGCTCACCCCACGGCGGCCAGTTGTCATTCCAAGCATCCGTGGATCTCCCATCGCCAATGCGTCTGATAAGGCCGATCTTCAAAGCATCCCCCCCCCTCCACTAGTGCTCGCCACACTTGGGAAGGGTGTGACCCGAGTTCCGCCGACAGAATATCGCCGTCAGGAAAATAGACTGCCTTGAATACACGAGCACTAAGTGAATCTGGGACTTGCAGGATGCGCCACGCTTGCCTTGCAAGTAGAGCAAGATTGAAGATCTCTATATCTCGGAAGCCAAGTCCTCCGTCAAACTTTGGGCGTGTCATCTCTTCCCATGACACCCAACACGTTCTTCTCTTTCCTTCTTTACTTCCCCACCAAAATTTGCGAAGCATCGAGTTAATATGCTCACATAACCCCCTCGGCAGTTTGAAGCAAGACATGGAATATGTAGGAACAGCCTGGGCTACGGCTTTAATCAAAACCTCTTTACCTCCAACTGAGAGCCATTGCTCCATCATCCTAAAACCTTCTTCCACGCTCTCTCCTTCAAATATTTGAAAGATCCGTTCTTGGACTTGCCAATATCCGATGGCATCCCGAGATACCTCTCGTTAAGAGTCTCTCTCTGTACCTCTAGAGCATTTTTTATCTCCTCACGTACTGTTTCTGGACATCCTCGGCTGAAAAAGATCGAGAACTTTTCCATATTGATTCTCTGACCAGATGCTCGACAGTAAATGTCCAAAACCTCTCTGATCTCCGTAGCACCCTCCATACTTGCTTGAAAAAACAGCAGGCTATCATAGCGAACAGTAGATGGTTAAGAGCAGTCGTCGCTACCTTAATACCATGAAGTGCAGATGATTGGTCCCTATATTTGAGAAGGCACAAAAGGCCCTCTGCTGCTAACAAGAATAGGTATGTTACATGGATAGCAGAAGAATCCACAACAATAAGGCCCAGGAGAGCTGACAAAAATAGAAATGGGCCCAAACTGGAAACAATGTCGTCAAGTTTTTTTTTCGGGCATTGTTTTGAGTTACTACTTGGAAAAGAAACAATCCGCACACAGCGACTCAAACCGATCGACTCGACCGAGAGTTAGACGAAATCTGAGTCGACCGAGCACTGGTCACTCCCAAAACTTTATCGTGCCGTACCGAGGCGAGGCGAGCTATGCACTGGTTGATGGAACATCAACTGGGATCTCCTCAATCTTTTTCTTGAAACACATAGCTAGAGGTGAAAGAAAAGGCAACTTGGTAATCTGGGTAGGTTCTCGCTAGACAAAACATGTTACGGCTGCTGGTGAGTGGCGGTGTACCAATCTGTCCACAGTGATCTAACGGTGGGCCTACCACGGATGATAGTGCGATGTGTGCAGCGTCGCAATGATGTACCGTCAGACGAAGATGTAAACGACACGATGCAGCTCTGGCATCAAGGTGCTGCTCGATCTGTTGGCTCCTCGGATGACAAAATGACCCCATGCTTTTCACGCCAATTATTCCTGTTCAGAAGAACCGACTTGTGAATGTGGCAGTTCCAGAATCGTGCAGCTCGTGCGGTCGTGCCGACAGAGTAAAACGCATCTAGTTGAACGCCACTCCTCGACTTCGTTCTGTGGCAAAAGGACAACCCCGATAAACAGATATATGCAATATAAACTAAACTATACTACTAGTAGCTTACTCAGTACAGTATTGGAGACCAATCCATATCATCAAGGACGACCAATTTTATAAGTATGTGAAGAGAGATATGAGATATATATTGGAGCAGGTAAAGAGCTGGACAAATTTCTCGTGGACCAACCATATGAAATCGTGCACAAACTGTTCTTTGCCACAGGTTTGGCATGGCCCGTGACGCGATCGACCTATCGCTCCTCTGTTCCACTTCACTATATCAGGTCGGTACTATATTTGAATACTACTACTTGATTCTTGCATTTGCACCGGAACCGGTGTATCCAGAGGTTAGGTTGGGTAGGCAGGCCCGCGGAGGTACCGTCCTATGTCATGTGATCGGTCATAATACGAGGGAGCACATGCTACATGGAAACATTCTCGATCTATGGCTACAGTGTGGTCGCAGCTACACTTGCAGTAATGTGCACCGGCACGACGAAAGAAGGCACCGGCTACTGGAGGCCGATGAATGACATTTCGTTTTATTTACGCTCCACGATGGCGACTCTCCACCTGCACGACCACCTTAGCTGCCACGGGCTGGACCATTTCGTGACTAGCTCGATCGATCGGATAGCCCAAAACTGCGACGGGGAATAAAGAATGTCCAAAGTACTACATACCAACCAAGACCTTCCTCCCTGAAGCCATGGGCATATTTGTATGTATGATCTGAAAATGTGGAAACAAATACGCACGGACGCACTGTGTGGCCGTGTATACGACCGATTCGGTCGTCCATGCACGATCAAAGACCAGCCAGCCAGCATGGGCAAGTTTCGGTCATGCCTGTTAGGTAGCTTTGACAAGTTCAGGGCGGCCTCTAGGCTCTAGCTGTGGGTTCCACGATCGAAAGCGAACCCGGCCAACTACCATCACATATCAGCGTGACGGCTTTCCGATGCTGCGGTTTACAGCGTCTCCATTCGGGTATACCGTTCTCGGGGCAAAATTTTCATCTCGAAAGCGAGTGAAGGCGAGTCGTCCTCATCCTCCCGTCTCGGCTCCCGTGACGGACCGCTGGGCAATAACTGCCGTCTCTTCGGTTACGCATCGTCGTAATGGCGTGCTATCACCGGCTCGCTTCCCACCGCTCCACCCCTCCAGCCTTCGTCTCGCCGGCTCACAGCGCACACTCTTAGTCTCCCTATTTCCCCCTCCCCACGAACTCCACCTCCGGCGAGAAGAAAGGTTCGGCGAAAGCAATGGCGGAGAGATACCCAGGCGATCCCGCGGCGGCGAACGGCTTCAGCCGGCGCACCCTCCAGTCGTGGGAGGCCCGGATGTTGCACGACGCCGGCTACATGGCGCCGCCCGACTTCCGGTGCCCGTCCAACTGGAAGCTCAGCGCCGATGCCCGAAGACGACGAGATGGTCGAGGAGATCCAGGCCGCCATCGCGGCGATGCCGGATCCGGAGCTCGCCGAAGACCCCGGTAACCTTGTTTACTGGGAGAAGTTCTTCGCTGAGCGCAGGAGCCAGGAACTCGCCGCCCACGAAGGCCCGCCCGGCACGCCGCCAAAGTGCAAAAACGCGGCAGGGCACCGTCGCTGGCGGTGTGCACCGGGAAGGATGCTCAACGCCGTCCTAGAGCACATCCACACCGGCAACCACCCGAGGCTAGGCTTCCCCCGCTCACCGCTCCCCGCGGCGAGGGCGAGGTGTAATACCTCGGAGCCTACGCTCTAAGCTCAAGTCTGGATGAACCAAAAGTGGACAGGACGTACTACCATGGGGCCGCGCAGCCACACACAGTAGGCCCACCTCGTGGAGCAGGGCACGGTACCGGCCAAACATCCCACCCACTTTTTAGAACATCGGGACAAGAGCGAGCGGTGTAGTCGACAGGTAAAGCGATCAAAACATACACAAATGTGTATATGTGTCAGCGGCATACAATAGACATCAGAGGCACACTATCTAAAACAATAGAAACAGAAGTATTCAACACGTTAAGACAAGATCCAAACATCCTAGATAGAGATAATAGCTTAGGATACATCCTTATACATCACATTTCAAAGTATCAAGCGGAAGCGGAAAGCATGATCTAAGTACGGATAAGAAGTAAATTGGCATAAATGTCCTGAAAATAATCACATCCCACCCACAGATCTCATGGATCTCCATCCCCGAAATCTCTACATCGGACAGTCGTTGCCACCGTCATCAGTCTCTTCGACCCAGTAGCCTTCCTGAGAGTATACCTATCCATCTGAACCAAATATTTATCGTGTGAAACCCTAGGGGTACTCAGCAAGACTTAATGCATCTAAAGGGAACAACCTAGGCGTGACGCAATTGCAGCGAAAGATAATATCTACAAAGTTTTATAAAGACACGCTACACATCCGCCCAACCAGAGATGGACGACGCTCGTTAATTAATAACAACAGTTATATAAGAAACATAAATAAACATCGCTCGCCCTCCTTCTCGCTTACCGACGAGAAGGCGGAAGAACCTCCCATATGTTGGCAATTTTATTACTCATTTCATGAGTGTTTCACTATTTACTAGTCATTTCTTAGTCAAATTAAGAGTGGTACTTTAGTTATGCTTGTCTATGATCGAGAAACTATGCTCTAAGTCGTCCATAACCGTGGACACGGCTTTTAGAAAAAATTACCCTGTAGGGGTGCACAAATAGCAACACACACGATCAACCTCGGGAAGAACCAAATAAAAATCAACGAGGCCTCACGATAATGCATTCACAGGATTCGTAAATTATTTCAGAGGATCACCCCCAATACCTACCCGCTACGAAGTCGGTCGGCTCCACGACAAACCCAGGGTGTGTGGCGATGGTTGTAAACGACTAGGAATCCAAAAGTGTGACTGAGCTTGTCGATACAACGTAAACATGGCACGGGGTTCCTAAACAGTATAGACGCTCCACGCGCAATCGTAAATAAAGCAGTAAAGCATGACATAAGTACATGATAGTAATAAAACCCCAAACTAATGTGTGGCTCCAAGAAATTAAGTGCGAATCAAGCTCAGACGAAGGGAGATCTATAGAGTCTCACGTATGTGGATAGTGAGAATAGTCAAGAAACAAGAATCAAGTACTCGGGGTTCTACAGGACACAAGTGGACTTAAAAAACCAAATAGCAGATAATAGTCACTAGTGCATCTTTCATTAGTTCTCCCATTAATACTCAAATTAAGTTGTTTAGGTACCTTGTTATCCAAAGACTCGCACAAACCCTACACATGCAATTCTATGACTCGCATGGCTCAAACAACTCTTGCAGTAATGGCTCATAGGATTGAGGTACAAGCTTCAGTGAGGTTTAAAAATAAAGGCTATGCAATATTTGGGATTCAATTTAATGCAATCGCGACTCAATAATGCAAGATTAAGATAGAAGCATAGGTACTATATGTATGCAAGCATGGGAAATTGCTTCTCTGGCAGTTTAGTTGCGGAATAAGAAGGATCCGGGTGATACTCCTGAGGCTCCTGGTATTCTCTTTGCTCAGTGTCTATCCGGATAAAAATCAAACACACAAAGGTCAAAATAAATATATTGCACAATCATATAAATCATATGCAACAAGCAATAAGGTATGTCATGATGCAATGATGCACAATTGCATGGTACAACATAGCATGGCATGGGTGAGGTGTGGAAACAATAATGAAGCACTTTATTAATTTATTTAGGCATGTTTTACTCTAGTAAACAGTTCTCGTTATTTAATATTTATATGATGCATTCTTTAATTCATATCATGGACTGCATAATCAAAAAAATTAAATTTCTCAAAAATTATTTTGGATGGCATATTTGAATTCTTGGCATTTTTTTGAACAGAAAACATATATCATATGTAAAAATTTGAATTTATTAATTTAAAATAATTATTAAATGCAAGTAATTTAAAAAGGGGTCAAAAGTCACGGGTCTGACAAGTTAGAATTGAATCTGGTCAAATTTGAATTTGCATTTGAATTCATATTTAAATTTGAATCACTTTTCATTTTGGAAATTTGTCAAATTCGAATTATATAAAAAGATGTGAATTATTTAAGATATATATTATATTCTAAATTTTATTTTTGAATTTCATCAAACGCAGAAACATTTTATACACATGCACAGCTAGCCACTATAGATGATAAGCGGGTTTGGCGTCGAGTCAGCGCTACGCTGGCGCAACTGCTGAGCTGGCTTTTCTCACTCAGGCGAACCTAGCCAAGGGAATGACAGGTGGGGACAGGCTTGGCACGGGCCCACGCTCGCACGGGCCTACGGGGTTACGACGTGTGGCAAAACAAGGGCGGCGGGGAGAGGTTTCGAAAGGCGGGGTCTCTTTTTGTAAAAAGGGCAGGCAACTGGGGGGCCGACATGTGGGTCCTGGACCGTGGGTTGAGAGTGATAAACGGCGGAAGGCTATCTACAAAACACTAATACGCTAACTGAACTTATTGTTCTTCTTCTCCTCGATGTTCTCTGACGGAAAACGTGTGCAGGAAAAAGGGAGGCCACGCGAGACTCAATCTAGTGATCTCGGGTTCGATCTGGCGTGGCGGAGCCACTGCGGTGGTTGCGGGCTGGTGGTAGACTAGGTCACATGCGCTGGATATGCGGAAGGGGATGGGCTCCGTCTACCTCCGACGTGGCAGCGAACGACGGTGACAGAGACATGCACGGCTGGCTAGGGCTCCAAGAAGCGCGGTTAGGGCCAAACGACGCGGTGCGGTGACGCGGTTACGGCCATGCCTACACGCGACAGCGGGGCGCACTACCGCAGCGGGGCACAGGCGGGGTGGCGGTGAGCGGCGACGCACGAAGAGCGCTCTACATAAAGAAAGGCCAGACAAGGAAGCAACAGTGCAGGGGAACATGACTAGGAGTCATGTGTACTCACCGCGGGCTCGTCGGTGTGCTCGAAAGGCCGGAGCTCAGGCGATCGTCGACGACGCAGGTGCTCTGGAGTTAGGGTTTTGTTCGAGCGGCGCTCGAGTTCAGCTGGTTCCGGCGGTGTTCCTCCTCGACTCCGTGTACATGCCGACTCCCGAGGTGTCCCTGACCTTCCTCAACACCTTCGATCCTCTTCTCCGTCTCCCCTTCGCCGAGTTTTCGCTGGTGGCCGAATTAGGTGAAGAAAGGCAGGGAGGTGGCCATGGTTGGGCTTGGAGAAGGAGGGAGGAGGGAGAGGGGTTGGATCTCGATCTGGGCAACCTCAGAGGCTGGTAGATAAGGACGGTAGGTGGAAGCTCACATGGGGTGTTCCCCCCTTTGGCAAAAACGAGAGAGGGATAGGTTTGGGGTAGGGCTCTTCTCTGTCTCTCTTCTTTCCGCTCTCTCTCTGCTGGTGGGTCAGGCTAGCCAGGGCGCCTGGGTGCTTCTTGACCAGCACAAAAAAAAGTGAGGGGGTAGCTGGCTTGGTTGGTAGAGGGGGTGGCACATGGCTTGGGTGGCCATGTCCATGGTGGCCTCGTGTTAGAGGGATTAGGGTTAGCTAGAGGTGGGTAGGGTGATTAGAGGTGGTGGTGTGGTGTGGTGGTTTGGTACAACCAAAGCACATGGTAGGTGGGGAACTTAGCTAGGTTAGGTAGATTAGTTAGCTTAGATAGGTAAGTAGATTAGGTTCTTATATTTGAATTCAAAAGTGAGGTTTTGTTCTATTTGAGTTCGGAATAAACCAAAAGATAACAAGGGAACCTCTCAAAGCTTCCAACTCAAGTAAAACCAAGAAGGAACATGAAGGAGGGAAAGAATAGATGGTGCATGAAGATTATTTGAATTTGATTCACTTGTAGGAATGTGATTCAGACAAGCTCCATTCTAATTCAAATAATACCCACATGGAGGGAAGATGGGCATGATTGCATGGGAGATGCATGACTCCTAAATAACCATATTTATACTTGTGAAAACATTTATAAATACTCATGGCCATTTACACATCCATGCATGCATTCATATTTGAACAAAACCCTTGCCAAAAGAATACAAGCTTGATTATCATATGGAATGAATGAAATAGGAATAAGTAAATATGAATGGCCCATGCTAGCGTGTTTGTGCCACTAGATGATTATTTGGTCCCACTTATATTTAGACATGTCCATTCATTTAAAACAAACCATATGAAAGGTATAGAAGCATCCCCATATGTGGATCCACATCATTTATAGTGTGAAAACAATAATAAACATATATGAGAGCATGTGGTATAGAAGTGGATCCATCTTTATATATGAGCTAGAAAAAAGCCAAATAAATGCAATGACCCATATATAGTTTGGATGGTGGAATTATAAGGTGGTGACAAAGAAAGGTGGTGGAGTCAAGAAAAGATATGCCCTCAACTCAACTTGGGCATACAACAATTTATCAAGAAGCAAATACAATATATCAAGAGGAAATTACAATGAATAAGAATGCAAATGCATATGAGAGAAGAACCAAATTAAAAGGGGTTTTATATGTGCTCAAATGCAAGCTGACATGGTGACATGAGCCGGCTGGATGGGAAGTCCCCGTCGACGAGGACTCCTTCGCCATTAGGATGGCGATGGAGAAATCTCTCCGGGACATGCCGCCGATGCCGGAGCCGGACGCCCTCGCCTAGTCCCGGGCCGACTAGGAGCGCGAGGAGGCCAACCGGATTCAGCGCCACCGGGAGGAGGCCGAGCGCGAGGCCGCCCGAAGGTCTCGCCGCCAGCGCGTCTACCAGGGGCGCCGCTCGTCGTCCTCGACGACGACAATGACGATGATGACGATGACGCGGGCCCCTCATCCCAGCCGTGGTGGTGCGGTGATGCCGGCCAGGGCAGCCCGCGTCCCCCGTAGACGCCGAGCAACGACGACGACGGCAATGCCGACCCCGACTACACGGTGTTCTACCATAACTTTGGCATGTGAGCGGCGTCGGCATCGGCTTCAGCATCAGCATCTCCTCGCCTAGTAGTTTACTTTTATGTTTTTTCATTTTTCTTTTAGGCAACGCGGCCTAAATTCGAGTATATGTCCGAATTTGGCTTACTATGTACGAACTCGCCTCTGTTTCATTAAAATTGCCTATATTCGTAAAATTCGCTGAGTTTGATCAAAATTCGGCCGAACATGAGAACTCGGCCTGGGAACGCGAGTGGAAAAAGGTCATTTCCAGAACGAAAGTTATATCCATCTGGCGCTAAATAGCGTCGGATATCGGCCTGGGAATGCTCAATGAGTGGAGGTGCTCTTACGGCGTGTTTTTCTTGCTTGGGCCGATTTTTCATCATGCAACTTCCATACCAAATCTTCTTCGTATTTAGTTGCCTGCATGTCGCTGTTACGGAGGCAGATATAAACTGATGTTTGTTGTTTGATGGCATGTATTAGGTTTTCATTGCATGTTGATCTTTTTTCGAAATGGCGGGTGTGGGCTGCCGGCCTCTACATCGAAAACAACCGTTATTGCTTTATTATTAAAGTGACAATAAAAAAGACAAAAAACATATATCATAGAACCCGAAGGCATCACACAACACCTACAAACTCTACAATTGAGAAAAATCATGTCAACGATACCACTCTGTGCTCGGAAAGACAATGAAGACACTCCACCAGCTAGGAACCGGGAACAATTTCATACCATGAGACACCCTCTAAACAAAACGATAGCATACATCCAATTAGCAGACTCTCAGCAAGTACCTTGTGAGCACGCCACAGAAGTTGTCACCTCCATCGAACCTCTGAGCAGTCTTCACGGTTAAGATCCGTATAAACTTTGCCGGTCCTGACGACGACGCCACCACGATGATAGTCAACGCCCCCGCCCTGCATGAGTCCATCATGACACGTCTTCCACGGGGACTCAGCTGCACCACGCCACCGAGACTCGTCGTCGTCGACAAGCACCTTCTCTCCACCACCATCAAACATCTGCTGCAAAAACGATACCCCGAAGAGGGAGAGCGATGTCCAGAGTGCCGCCATCTTATGATCCGGAATACCCAGATCTAGGGTTTCCCCGGAGCAACACACAAGAAGGTAGATGTCAACTACAGCGGCGATGCCTTCAACAATGTAACGATGAGCAGACGTTGCCATCACCCGCCATGACTGGGGTCATAACACGATTTTCACTGGCAGTTGCGCCTCCCCAACTCACCGCCGATATTGAAAGTGGGATCAAGGATCTTCCATAGCCAGCCGGTCGACCCCCCTCCAACGGAAGAGGTAGCCACCACCACCACCATACCGGGGCCAGAGCAACCGACATCCTCAAACTGCGTGGTGCAGCGCAAGAGCATCATTGATGTCGAAAGAGGGGGAGCTCAATGATACATTGCAAATGTATCTGTAATTTTTGATGTTCCATGCTTGGTTTTATCCACTTTCTTGTGTTTAGTCCACACTTTGGAGTACTTTTCATATGATTTCTTGGACTAACCTATTAACAAGAGCCACAGTGCCAGCTGCCTGTTTTTTGTTGTTTTTGGTTCCAGGAAAGTCAGAAAATGAATATTCTCGGAATTGGACGGGACAAAAGCCAAAACTCCTATTTCACCAGAAGAGTCCCGGAGCCAGAATATGAGACGGAGTGGGGCTGGGGTCCATCCACACCACCTGGCCATGCGGGCCGGGCCTGGCCGCGCCAGGGGGTGGTCTGGCCGCCCCAGACACCCCCTTGGTCTCCCTCTTTGCCTATAAGATGCCTTCTGACCTAAAAACTCGGGGGGGGGGGAGGGGTCGACGTTTTTCCAGAAGGAGTTCCGCTCTACCGCCACCACCAGATTCCATGAAACAGCAACAGAAACTCCGTTCTGGCACCCTGCCGGGACGGGGAATTGGAGGAGATCATCGCCATCATCATCAGCATCGCTTCTCCATCGACCATCCATGTATCCCCCATCTATGAGTGAGAAATCCCCCGCTGTAGGCTATGGGGATGGTAGGGATTGGATGAGATCGTTCATGTAAGGGCATCAGATTGTTAGGGCATGGTGCCTAGTATCTTATATTAGTGCTTTATGACTTTGTTGCGACTTGTTGTGCTTAATGCTTGTCACTAGGGCCTGAGTGCCATGATTTCAGATCTGAACATGTTATTGATTCATTATGATAGTATTGTGTTTGGTCTTATCTGCAAGTTGTATACACACGTTGTTGTCTAGAACCAATGGCCCCGAAGTGACAGAAATCGGGATAACCAGAGGGAATGGCTTTGATGTGAGGATCACATGTGTTCACGGAGTGTTAATGCTTTGCTACGGTGCTCTATTAAAAGGAGCACCTTAATTGCCAGTAGTTCCCTTGAGGCCCCGCTGCAAACGGGTTGGCAGGACAAAAGATGTTGTGCAAGTTCTCATTGCGAGCACGTATGACTATATATGGAACACATGCCTAGGATTATTGAGTACTTGGATGCTTTATCTTATTTATCTGCAATTACCCTATGTTCTGATTGCTATGTGAATTGTCTTGTCCATGCAACGCCCGTCCATACATCCATATGCCTACCGCACTCGAATCCTACTGTTTACTGCTTTTGTTACTGCTGTCTTTACTTTACTACTGTTGCTACTTTGCTATTCCTACTACAAAACTGTTGGTACTGATAAACTGCTATGAGCAAGATTGTTTCTAGGTGCAGTTGAATTGACAACTCAGTTGTTAAGGCTTATAAGTATTCTTTGGCTCCCCTTGTCTCGAATCAATAAATTGGGTTTCACTTCCCTCGAAAATACTGCGATACACCCCCTATACTTGTGGGTCATCAAGACTATTTTCTGGCACCGTTGCCGGGGAGCATAGCTTTATTCATCAAGTTCACTTGGATTCTATATTGTTCGCTGCTATCCATCCATCATGGGTAAGTCTTGTGATGGTAAGGTTCCTATTTTACCATCCACTACAAGAAGAGGTACGGTTCCGAACACCTCTGTTGCTCTTGATTCACCATCTGTTATAAGTAAGCTCGTTACACAACCACATACACATGCTACACACACTACTACTACTGCTGAATCTGAAACTTCTGATACTTATGATGTTGCTTCTACTGTGCTTGATAAGAGTAGTTCATTAGGTCCTTTCCTAGATGCTACGATTGCTAGAACTATAGCTGGAAATACTGAAACTCCTAATGAACACACTACCACATCTGTTAGTTCACCTGAGTCTAGTAAAAGTTATGATACTGAAGATGGTTATGTTGAGATGATCGATGAATTTATGAAAGAATGTAAAAACACCGATGATAGGAGTGCTGCTAAGAGTCTTCTTGAGAGGCGCTATTAGACCCAAATTATCTCCTATTGCTAAGTTTGTTTCTTCTCCCATAAACATTATAGATAAAGATTATGATTTCTCTCTCGATCTATCTTACATAGCTATTGTTGAGAAAGAACCTTTTTGTGGGACTAAGAATGAAAGTGCGGTATCACATATGAATGAACTTTCTACCATGAGTGGCTTGTTTTCTGATAATATTAAGATGCATACTTACTTTGTTGCTAAGATTTTCCCCTTTTCATTAAAAGGAGAAGCTAAAACTTGGTTTAGTAATTTACCTCCTGGATCTATTGATAGCCCTGATTGCTTGATTAGTACTTTCTTGCAGAAATATTTTCCTCCTAGTGCTAGACATGCTATTTTGCAGGAACTTTTTGATTTTAAACAGGGAGAAAAGGAGGTATTGTCTGAATCTTGGGCAAGGTTTTGTGCTTTGATTCATGCACAGGCTGGAAGTCCATTACCTAAGAATGAGCATCTTGATATATTTTATAATGGACTAATCGAAGAATCTAGGACATACCTAGATAGTTGTGCTGATTGTGCTTTCAGGAATAGGATTCCAAAGGAAGCTGAGGAATTAATGGCTAAAATAAGTAAGAACTATGAAGATTGGACTCCTCCTGAACAAGCTATACCTAAAGTAATTGTACCTGAACCTACTATACCAGTGCCTATTCCATCACCAAAGAAGAGGGGAGTTATTGAATTAAATGATGAAGTAATGAAGGAAGCTAAGAAATGTCTTAAGAAGAAGGGAATTAAAGCTGCAGATGTCAAGAATTTACCTCCTATAGAAGAATTATGTAAGCCTATTCCCTACTCATCCACTATCGAGGTACACTCTCCCCAACACTTTGATGAAGGTGATATCCCTTACTCTAAACCTCCTGATCAATGCTTAGAGGAATTTGATATCTTTATTGTTAAGCAAGATAATTTTAATAAAAGGGTGCAAAATCATCTAATGGAAAACACTAGAGCTATTGTTGAGTTGAAAGATATTGTGGAAAGAACCTCTAATGATGTTAAAATGATTGTTAAACACTTTCAAATGGTTCAAACTCAAATAGATCAACTCATTAAAGTTAAAAAAGACTTGCTAGTTAATGGTGCTAAAGAAAAATATGCTTATGAAATTAGAACTAGAAGTGGTGCTGCTACCCAGGATCCTCTTTATCCCGAGGGGCATCCCAAAAGAATTGAGCAAGATTCTCAACAAGCTGAAAATAGTGGTTCTACTCGTAAGAAAAGGAAAAAGAAACATAAAACTGTTGTAGAACCCTCTGAGCCTGCTATAGATCCTAATAGTATATCTATCTCTGATGCTAAAACTGAAAGTGGTAATGGGGAAAACGAAGTTCCTAATGAAGAAAAAGTTGAAGAAGAACCTGAAAACCACACTAAGAATAGTAAATACACCAAAGAAGATTTTATTTCTAAGAAACATGGTAGTGAAAGAGAGCCTTGGGTCCCAAAACCTATGCCATTCCCTGATAAGAAACACAAGTCAAAGGAAGATGAACATTATAATAAGTTTTGTTAGTGGATGAAACCTTTATTCTTGCAAATTCTTTTGACTGATGCTATTAAATTGCCTCCTTACTCAAAGTTATGAAGGATATTGTCTCGAATAAAAGGAAGATCCCTAATGAAGAAATTTCTACTTTGCTTGCTAGTTATTCCTTTAATAGTAAGGTTCCTAAGAAACTTGGAGACCCTGGGATTCCAACTATCCCTTGCTCTATTAAGAATAGTTATGTTAGAACTGCTTTGTGTAATTTGGGAGCTGGGGTTAGTGTTATGCCTTTCTCTCTCTATAAGAGGCTTCAACTAGAAAAACTGATACCAACTGATATATCTTTGCAAATGGCTGATAAATCTACCATTATTCCTGTTGGTATATGTGAGGATGTACCTGTTCAAGTGGCTCATAATTGCGTGATATTAACTGATTTTGTTGTGCTTGAAATGCCTGAAGATGATAATATGTCTATTATTTTTAGGAGACCTTTTCTTAATACTATAGGAGCTGTTATTAATTGTAATCAAGGAAAGGTGACCTTTAATGTTAATGACAAGGAACATACTGTCTATTTCCCCAACAAGATTGAAAGGACTTATGGTTTGAATTCAATTGAACATGTTGAGGGCATTCAAGTTGGAGAAATATATTGTCCCATACCAAGAGAAAATTTTGAAACTATTATGATTGGGACCATTGCTATCAAGGTTGAGGTAACATAATCATTAGTGAAATACAAAGTTTTGTTTCATATAAAATTGTTTTGGTAACAAGACCTGATCAACCTTGTTAACAAAAGGATTTCAATGAACAAAACAATGTTTTCACCATGATTATCTTTGTTTACTTTTATGCCTAACTTAAAGGTGTTAAAGAAAAATACTTATTGGGAGATAACCCAAAAGTTTTAGATGAGTATTGGAAGTTATTACTTCAGTAATAACCTCTCCTTATCCTTTTTATTTTCTTTTTGTGCCAAGAGTAACCTCTAATGAGAGAGAAGTAATGATTGGGAAAGTTGCTGTCCCGAAACAGATTTCTGTGCTTCACCGTAAAAATTCGTGTAAAAACTCTGAACGTCTTTTTGAGACGTGAATTTCAGGTTGTTATATAACTTTCATTAGTTCAACACTTTTTGATTTGAGCAACAGAAGTCTTCGAAAAAATTCGTCTTTACCTCCTGGTCTGTTTTGACAGATTTTTGCCATTTGCTTCTTGTTGGTTCCTTTTTGAGTTCTTTTGGGAAATTCAGATTTTTGAGGGAAGTGCTACAGTACCTTTTGTTTTAATGGAAGTTTTATTGGTGTTAGAACTGAACCCAAAGACCTATTATCTTGAGTGCACTAATGTTGCTAATAAAGATTGTGTGAAGTTTTGTATGAAGGAAAATTTCAGGTGTATGGAAGGAACGAGTAATGAGATGAAGGATGGACTAAATCTCAAGCTTGGGGATGCCACGCGTGTCACCCCAAGAAATATCCAAGAAGTACAAGCGTCAAAGCTTGGGGATGCCCAAGGCATCCCCTTCTTCACTAATAAAAATCCCAGGTTTCTTCCAAACGCTTCATTTTTATTGTTTCATGCACAGTTGTGTTGTTCTTGGAGCATCTTCTTTTTCGTTTTTTGTTTTCATTTTTGTTTGCTTGGTTTGCTTAGTTTTCTGAATAAATTGGTTGGACCTCCTCTTTCATACATTAGTTTTCAAATAGTTTGGTTTGGATTGGAAAAGAGTAGGAAAGTTCATCCTTAAGTGGTAAAGAGAGTTTGTTTTTGGTTGTGGCCTATGCTTTGTCATGCCATGCTTGATATTGTTTTGGCTTTATGCTTAGTATTCTGTGTTGTGGCATGACTTGTTATAAACAATTGAGATTGCTTAATGTGCCTTGGATGAATCATGCGTTGTTTTAGCATATTAAAGCATAGTATAGTGGTATTCTCCTTTGATGCTTTATTTGGGTTGACTTGGCGCATGCTGACACCATGTTATGACTATCTCAAGTCACCATAGCCTTTATGATCCCTTAGTTTTCAACTTGTAGTATCACTTTATGCTTTGATCAATGATGTTTTGTCGCTCTGCATGATTATGGCCATTATTGCTCTCCTAGTTTGTCGCTCCCAGTCTTTTGCTAGCCTCCGCAACCAAGTATGAGTTCCACTCATGCATCCAACTCCTTAAACCAAGTTATTCCAAAGAGTTCACCATACCTACCTACTAGCTTATGCTATTCCAAGTATATTCATGTTTTTATCTACCTTCCAAATTAAACTTGTTATGAGAAAACTAGTGATTAAAGCTCTCACGAACTTGATGGCACATTTTACTTTTCTTGCCCTTAATAAACTTGGACCATTGTGTCGTCTATGTTGTATATGCTTGCACTTATTTGTTGGGAATTAACAGAACCATGCTTTCATGGGGAACGCTTTCAACATTGCACTTGATACTTTGTACCTAGTTGATATCATGCTCTTTTGTATATGGATGTCGTCAGTGTGAAATGAAAGGGGAGCTTGTAAGTCCATGGAGTTATGTATATGTGTTAGAGAAACACCTGGGTCGCTGGTCTAATCTATGCTGACATGGTGGAAACCTGCAGCGTAACCATAATGGTATCTATGAAGCATTCTTCTTATAAAAAAAAGAGAGATAGCTATTGAGAAAAAGAAAAAAAGAGATTTATGAAAAGAGGAAAGAGAGAAAAAAGCACCATTTTCCATGGAAAATAAGAAGATTGCTGAGATACATATTGTCTGCTTGCCTTGTCATTTTGATATGGGGATTCTTCCGTATCATCGGGCAAGGGGTACCTGATGACCCACAAGTATAGGGGGTGTATCGCAGTATTTTCGAGGGAAGTGAAACCCAATTTATTGATTCGACACAAGGGGAGCCAAAGAATATTTATAAGCCTTAACAACTGAGTTGTCAATTCAGCTGCAGCTGGAAACAATCTTGCTCACAGCAGTTTATCAGTAGCAACGGTTTTGTAGTAGGAATAGCAAAGTAGCAACATTAATAAAGTAAAGACAACAGTAACAATAGCAGTAAATAGTAGGATTCGAGTGCGGTAGGCATAGGGATGGATGGATGGGCGTTCATGGACAAGACAATTCACATAGCAATCAGAACATAGGGCAATTGCAGATAAATAAGATAAAGCATCCAAGTACTACATAATCCTAGGCATGTGTTCCATATAT
The DNA here is from genome assembly GCA_910589775.1 of Avena eriantha. Classification (NCBI taxonomy): domain Eukaryota; kingdom Viridiplantae; phylum Streptophyta; class Magnoliopsida; order Poales; family Poaceae; genus Avena; species Avena eriantha. The sequence continues at coordinate 438,517,062 of OU342744.1, forward strand.
AGTCATACGTGCTCGCAATGAGAACTTGCACGACATCTTTTGTCCTGCCAGCCCGTTTGCAGCGGGGCCTCTAGGGAACTACTGGCAATTAAGGTGCTCCTTTTAATAGAGCACCGTAGCAAAGCATTAACACTCCGTGAACACATGTGATCCTCACATCAAAGCCATTCCCTCCGGTTATCCCGATTTCTGTTACTTCGGGGCCATTGGTTCCGGACAACAACGTGTGTATACAGCTTGTAGATAAGACCATAAACAATACTATCATAATGAATCAATAACATGTTCAGATCAGAAATCATGGCACTCGGGCCCTAGTGACAAGCATTAAGCACAACAAGTCGCAACAAAGTCATAAAGCACTAATAAAAGATACTAGGCACCATGCCCTAACAATTTGATGCCATTACATGAACGATCTCATTCAATCCCTACCATCCTCATAGCCTACAGCAGGGGATTACTCACTCATAGATGGGGAAACATGGATGGTCGATGGAGAAGCGATGGTGATGATGATGGCGATGATCTTCTACAATTCCCCGTCCCGGCAGGGTGCCAAAACGGAGTTTCTAGTGTTGTTTCGTGGAATCTGGTGGTGGCGGCAGAGCGGAACTCCTTCTGGAAAAACGTCAAACCCCCCGGAGTTTTTAGGTTAGAAGGCTTCATATAGGAGAAGAGGGAGACCGAGGGGGTGCCTAGGGCCACCACACCATACCCTGGCACGGCCAGGCCCAGCCCGCGCTTGGGGACTGTGTGGCCAGCCCCTGGCCCTCCTCCGTCTCGTATTCTGGCTCCTGGAGTCCTCTACAAAATAGGCACTTTGGCTTTTGTCCCGTCCAATTCCGAGAATATTCATTTTTTGACTTTCCTGGAACCAAAAACAGCAGAAAACAGGCAGCTGGCACTGTGGCTCTTGTTAATAGGTTAGTCCAAGAAATCATATGAAAAGTACTCCAAAGTGTGGACAAAACACAAGAAAGTGGATAAAACTAAGCATGGAACATCAAAAATTATAGATACATTTGCAATGTATCAACATCCCCAAGCTTAACTCCTGCTTGTCCTCGAGTAGGTAAGTGATAGAAAGAAAGAATAATATTTGAGGTGACATGCACCATCAAAGACTTGACCAAAGTATTTGTAAACATTCAAAGTTGGGATCATAGTACTTCAATCATAACATGAAAGACAAAGTTTTAGCAATAAGACAGAAACTATGATGCAACATGAAAAGGCACAAACAAAAGATTCATGAATAACAATGCTTTGCAAGACGTTTGTTTGTTTCACATAAATAAAACATAGCATAGTAGCATTCAGCTTGACCCTCATAGAGTAGCAAACATAAATGCATAGGACACCTTCAAAGTTTACAAGAGTGACTAGATACAAATAGTTTAAAACAAGCAATATCAAGGTATGCATCAATCAACAAGTCTTGGGACAATGCACATAGAACTAAGAATGGCCACTGTGCTCTCAAGAAAGTGCTCATAGAACGTGTGGAGACTCAACAAGGAAATGAACAGGTTTTGAAAAGTTTGAAAGGCTTTCAAATGCTGAAAGTATTGTAATCATTAGCTTTGAGCTCTCATTGCCCCTACCATAAGCATCTTTAAGTGGTTAAGGTTAAAGTGACACAACTAAGAGGATATGTTTGACAAGTTATAAATCGAAGTCTCATGCCCCTTACTTACGAAGACCGATCCTCATGCTACTCAACTTCAGTCATGAGTAAGCTCTTGTCATTGTAAGTATATACGTATCATAGAGAACCACCAATGGGGTACCCCTTGCCCGATGATACGGAAGAATCCCCATATCAAAGTGACAAGGCAAGCAGACAATGAGCATCTGAGCGATCTTTTTATTACTATGGGCATAGATTTTTATTGAGGATGCTTCATAGAATGCTCATTATGGTAATGCTGCAAGTTTCCACCATGATTAGGCATGGCTTAGGCTAGCGGCCCAGGCGTTTCTCTAACATACATATAAACTCCATGATCTTGCAAGTTCCACTTTTATTTCACACCGCCGCGATCCATAAGCAAAAGAACATGATATCAACTAGGTACTAAGTACCAATGCAATGTTGAAAGCGTTCCCCATGATACATGGTTCTGCTAACTTCAACTTATAAAGCGCAAGCATATACGCAACACAGAAGGATGCAATGGTTCAGGTTTATTAAATGTAAGAAAATAAAGTGTGCCATCAAGTTCGTGAGAGCTTTACTAACTAACTTTCTCATAACAAGCAAACATTTTATTCGGAAGAAAACAAGACATATTGAATATGCAAGAAAGTAGCAAATGATGCTAATAGGTAGGTATGGTGGACATAAAAACATACTCAGTGTAAGTGAAGGCTAGCAATAGTAAGGGAGCGGCAAACGAGAGAGCATTAATGGTCATAATCATGCAGAGCGACAAAACATCATTGATCAAAGCATAAAGTGATACTACAAGTTGAAAACTAAAGGATCATAAAGGCTTATGGTGACTTGGGATAGTCATAACATGGTGTGAGCATGTGCCAAGTCAACCCAAATAAAGCATCAAAGGAGAATACCACAATACTATGCTTTAATATGCTAAAACAACACACGATTCATCCAAGGCACATTAAGCAATCTCAATTATTTATAACAAGTCATGTTACAGCAAAGAATACTAAGCATAAATCGAAAACAATATCAAGCATGGCATGACAAAGCATAGGCCACAGTCAAAAACAAGCTCTTTTTACCACTTAAGCATGAACTTTCCTACTCTTTTCCAGACCAAACCAAACTATTTGAAAACCAATGCATGAAAGAAGAGGTCCAACCAATTTATTCAGCAAACTAAGAAAACCAAGCAAACTAAAACCAAAACGAAAAACGAAAAGGAAGACGCTCCAAGAACAACACAACTGTGCATGAAACAATAAAAATGAAGTGGTTGGAAGAAACCTGAGATTTTTATTGATGAAGAAGGGGATGCCTTGGGCATCCCCAAGCTTTGACGCTTGTACTTCTTGGATATTTCTTAGGGTGACACGCGTGGCATCCCCAAGCTTGAGCTTTAGTCCATCCTTCATCCCATTACTTATTCCTTCCATACACCTAAAATGTTTCCTTCATACAAAACTTCACACAATCTTTATTAGCAACATTAGTGCACTCAAGATAATAAGTCTTAAGGTTCAGTTCTGACACCAATAAACTTTCATTAAAACACTAGCTACTGTAGCACTTCCCTAAAAAATCTCAATTCCCCAAAAGAACTCAAAAAAGGAACCAACAAGAAGCAAATGCATAAAATGGCAGAAATCTGTCAAAACTGACCAGCAGGTAAATACGAATTTTTTCGAAGATCTTTTGTTGCTTAAATAAAAAGGTATTGAACTAACGAAAGTTAGATAACAACCTGGGGCAGAATCACAAAAATTCACGCCTCAAAAAGACGTTCAGAACACGAATTTGTACGGTGAAGTACAGAAATCTGTTTGGGGACAGCAACTTTCCCAATCATTACTTCTCTCTCATTAGAGGTTACTCTTGGCACAAAAAGCAAATAAAAAGTATAAGGAGCGGTTATTACTGAGGTAATAACTTCCAAGACTCATCTAAAACTTTTGGGTTATTCCCAATAAGTATTTTTCTTTAACGCCTTTAAATTAGGCATAAGCGCAAACTAAAATGGATAGAATAGAAATAAGCGAAGATAATCACGGTGAAAACATTGTTTTGTTCGATGAAATCCTTTTATTAACAAGGTTGATCAGGTCTTGTTAGCAAAATAATTTCATATGAGACAAAACTTTGTATTCTACTAATGATTATGTTACCTCAACCTTGATAGCAATGGTCCCAATCATAATAGTTTCAAATATTTCTCTTGGTATGGGACAATATATTTCTCCAACTTGAATTCCCTCAACATGTTCAATTGAATTCAAACCATAAGTCCTTTCAATCTTCTTGAGGAAATAGACAATGTGTTCCTTGCCATTAATATTGAAGGTCACCTTCCCTTGATTACAATTAATAATAGCTCCTGCAGTATTTAAGAAAAGGTCTCCCAAAAATAATCGACATATTATCATCTTCAGGCATAAAAGTTTGAGAGGATGCTCTCATAAGAAATATGAGTTGAAGTATAAGAGAGCATCAAGGAGCAAATTCAAAATACATTTAAGTCTAACCCACTTCCTATGCATAGGAATCGTGTAAGAAAATAACAAAGTGACAGGCATAGGAAGATAAAACAAGAGTAACTTCAAAACTTTCAGCACATAGAGAGGTGTTTCAATACCATGAAAACTTCTACAACCATATTTTCCTCTCTTATAATAATTTTCATTAGCCTCATGAATAAACTCAATAATATAACTATCACATAAAGCATGCTTTTCATGATCTGCAAGCACTAGAGCTTTATTATAAACATTTTCAAACGAATCCTTAGGAACATAACATTCATCCTCCTTTAGTAAGCATGGAGGACAATCAAATAATTAAGGGATAAAGAGTTACTCTCATTAGAAGGAAGGCATGGGTAGCTAATCCATTCTTCCTCCTTTTGTTCATCACTCTCCTCCTCTTTTTCATCTAATGAGATTTCAGGTTCATCAATTTCTTCTTCCATAGGATCCTGCAAGGCATTAGTCTCTTCCATTTGTGGAAAGCATCTATTAAAATATTCTAGAATATAGCCATTTTCATCCTTGTAATTATCAAAGAAAAATTTAAGTATACCATAAACCTCATATTTGTAAGGTGAATCATCAATATTTTCAAGCAAACTAGCAAGTTCCAAAGCACCCTTCCAAGCAATAAATTCTTCAATTGTTCCGCATCATAAAAGTCATAAATTCCTTTAGCATAGGAAGATATGGTATCATTATTATTATACTCACATTGAAAAGGGAGGTGTTTATACCTCTTTCTGCAACAAGATTCATCACAGCAATAAGTAACATTATAAGTAGAGCACACATTTCTAGCAATGGTATACAATCTATCAATTTGTTCCCTTAAGTGTTTCCCTTTTTGTGACAAGCGGTGTTCCTTATAATAATATTTTTGATCTTCCGTGAACCCACCTTGCCAATAAGCTTCAGTTTCAAAGAAACCAACCATTGACAACAAGCATGATAAGGCAAGACAATAACGGACCAACGAAAATAACAACTAGAGTAGGAACTATTTTTTTGTATTTTCGATAAAGAAAGAAGCAAACAAGGCAGAAATAAACTTAGCTTGAACAATAGTGAATCCAAGTGAACTTGATAAATAAAGCTATGCTCCCCGGCAACGGCGCCAGAAAATAGTCTTGATGACCCACAAGTATAGGGGGTGTATCGCAGTATTTTAGAGGGAAGTGGAACCCAATTTATTGATTCGACACAAGGGAGCCAAAGAATATTTATAAGCCTTAAAAACTGAGTTGTCAATTCAGCTACACCTGGAAACAATCTTGCTCACAGCAGTTTATCAGTAGCAACAGTTTTGTAGTAGGAATAGCAAAGTAGCAACAGTAGTAAAGTAAAGACAACAGTAACAATAGCAGTAAACAGTAGGATTCGAGTGAGGTAGGCATAGGGATGGATGGACGGGGGTTGCATGGACAAGACAATTCAGATAGCAATCAGAACATAGGGCAATTGCAGATAAATAAGATAAAGCATCCAAGTACTGGATAATCCTAGGCATGTGTTCCATATATAGTCATACGTGCTTGCAATGAGAACTTGCACAACATTTTTTGTCCTGCCAGCCCGTTTGCAGCGGGGCCTCTAGGGAACTACTGGCAATTAAGGTGCTCCTTTTAATAGAGCACCAGAGCAAAGCATTAACACTCCATGAACACATGTGATCCTCACATCAAAGACATTCCCTCCGGTTATCCCGATTTCTGTCACATCGGGGCCATTGGTTTCGGACAACAATGTGTGTATACAACTTGTAGATAAGACCATAAATAATACTATCATAATGAATCAATAACATGTTCAGATCTGAAATCATGGCACTTGGGCCCTAGTGACAATCCGATGCCATTACATGAACGATCTCATCGAATCCCTACCATCCCCATAGCCTACTGCGGGGGATTACTCACTCATAGATGGGGGAAACATGGATGGTCGATAGAGAAGCGATGGTGATGATGATGGCGATGATCTCCTCCAATTCCCCATCCCGGCAGGATGCCAGAATGGAGTTTCTGGTGCTGTTTCATGGAATCTGGTGGTGGCGGCGGAGCGGAACACCTTCTAGAAAAACGTCGACCCCACCCCCCCCCCCCCCCCCCGGGAGTTTTTAGGTCAGAAGGCTTCTTATAGGCGAAGAGGGAGACCGAGGGGGTGCCTGGGGACACCACACCATGCCCTGCCGTGGCCAGGCCCATCCTGCGCCTGGGGGTGTGGCTAGTCCCTGGCCCTCCTCCGTCTCATATTCTGGCTCCTAGAGTCTTCTGGAGAAATAGGCACTTTGGCTTTTGTCCCGTCCAATTCCGAGAATATTCATTTTCTGACTTTCCTGGAACCAAAAACAGAAGAAAACAGGCAGCTGGCACTGTGGCTCTTGTTAATAGGTTAGTCCAAGAAATCATATGAAAAGTACTCCAAAATGTGGACAAAACACAAGAAAGTGGATAAAACTAAGCATGGAACATCAAAAATTATAGATACATTTGCAATGTATCAGTACCCCCGTTGGCAGTTCTCTATGATACACATGTACTTACGATGACAAGAACTTACCAGTGACTAAACTTGAGTAGCATGAGGAGCGGCCCTCATATACAAGGGACATGAGATTTCTAACTTATACTTTGTCAAGAATGTACACCATAGTTTGTTCACTTTAACCTTAATCACTTCAAGATGCTTATGATGGGGGCAATGAGAGTAGAAAGCTAGTAAGTACCATAATTTTTGGAAGCTCTTTATGAAACTTGAATCTCTGCTTCCTTCTATGAAGGCCTTTCTTCCACCATTATATTGAGTCTTCACCTTCTACCTTTATGCACCTACTTTGAGAGCATAGTGGCCATTCTTAGTTCTATGTGCATTGTCCCAAGACTAGTTGATTGATGGATACCTTGATATTGCTTGTTTTAAAGTATTTGTATCTAGCCACTCTTATGAACTTTGAAGGTGTCCTATGCATTTATGTTTGCTACTCTATGAGGGACAAGCTGAATGCCATTATGCTATGTTTTCTTTATGTGAAACAAACAAACGTCTTGCAAAGCATTGTTATTCATTAATCTTTTGTTTGTGCATTTTCATGTTGCAACATAGTTTCTTTGTATTATTGCTAGAACTTTGTCTTTCATGTTATGATTGAAGTACTATGATCCCAGCTTTGAATGTTTTACAAATACTTTGATCAAGTTTATGATGGTGCATGTCACCTCAAAAATTATTCTTTCTTTTTATCACTTACCTACTCGAGGACGAGCAGGAGTTAAGCTTGGGGATGTTGATACATTGCAAATGTATCTATAATTTTTGATGTTCCATGCTTGGTTTTATCCACTTTCTTGTGTTTTGACCACACTTTGGAGTACTTTTCATATGATTTCTTGGACTAACCTATTAACAAGAGCCATAGTGCCAGCTGCCTGTTTTCTGCTGTTTTTGGTTTTAGGAAAGTCAGAAAATGAATATTCTCGGAATTGGACGGGACAAAAGCCAAAACTCCTATTTCACCAGAAGACTCTCGGAGCCAGAATATGAGACGGAGTGGGGCTGGGGCCCAGCCACAACACCTGGCCGCGCCAGGGGGTGGTATGGCTGCCCCAGGCACCCCCTCGATCTCCCTCTTCGCCTATAAGATGCCTTCTGACCTAAAAATTCTAGGGCGGTTCGACGTTTTTTCAGAAGGAGTTCCGCTCCTCCGCCACCACCAGATTCCACGAAACAGCACCAGAAACTCCGTTCTGGCACCCTGCTAGGACGGGGAATTGGAGGAGATCATCGCCATCATCATCATCGCTTCTCCATCGACCATCGATGTTTCCCCCATCTATGAGTGAGTAATCCCCCGCTGTAGACTATGGGGATGGTAGGGATTGGATGAGATCGTTCATGTAATGGCATCAGATTGTTAGGGCATGGTGCCTAGTATCTTATATTAGTGCTTTATGACTTTGTTGCGACTTGTTGTGCTTAATGCTTGTCACTAGGGCCCGAGTGCCATGATTTCTGATCTGAACATGTTATTAATTCATTATGATAGTATTGTTTATGGTCTTATCTATAAGTTGTATACACACGTTGTTGTCCGGAACCAATGGCCCCGAAGTGACAGAAATCGGGATAACCGGAGGGAATGGCTTTGATGTGAGGATCACATGTGTTCACGGAGCGTTAATGCTTTGCTCTAGTGCTCTATTAAAAGGAGCACCTTAATTGCCAGTAGTTCCCTTGAGTCCCCGCTGCAAACGGGCTGGCAGGACAAAAGATGTTGTGCAAGTTCTCATTGCGAGCATGTATGACTATATATGGAACACATGCCTATGATTATCGAGTACTTGGATGCTTTATCTTATTTATCTGCAATTGCCCTATGTTCTGATTGCTATGTGAATTGTCTTGTCCATGTAACGCCCGTCCATCCATCCATATGTCGACCGCACTCGAATCCTACTGTTTACTGCTTTTGTTACTGCTGTCTTTACTTTACTACTGCTGCTACTTTGCTATTCCTACTACAAAACGGTTGCTACTGATAAACTGCTGTGAGCAAGATTGTTTACAGGTGTAGCTGAATTGACAACTTAGTTGTTAAGGCTTATAATTATTCTTTGGCTCCCCTTGTGTCGAATCAATAAATTGGGTTTCACTTTTCTCGAAAATACTGTGATACACCCCCTATACTTGTGGGTCATCACTCAACCAAGCCCATCTGGGCCCAGATCAGACCTGTTTGCCAACCACCATATCGTTGGCCGTAGCCTCCAGAACAGCCAGCTTGGTCGCCACTACACCACATCTTGATGTTGGGCTGGTCCTAGCAGGCACTGCCGCGTCGGATCAGGCCACCACCGAGGAGAAAGGTCACCTCCGCCACCGCGCCACCCGAGCTTTTCCATGAAGCGCCCCCGACAGTGGCGAAGGATACCTTGGATGGGAGGAGGGCGGGGGCGCCCGGCATGGCCTCTCACCGCCACACGGCGGTGAGGTCGTGGGAGCAGGAGTCGGGCTAATCTTGTATTGTGCTAATCTCTTTTCTTAGGTGGTGAGCTTACCAGCCATATATGCACAAGTGAGCCTAAACCAGATAAACCAAAACCACCACAAGCATATGTAAGATCAAGTTCAAGCACAGTACAAAGTTCAAAGCATATGTAAGTTCGAGTTCAAGTACATCATAACATAGTACCAAGTTCAAGTACAACAGCACAATAAGATCAAGTTCAAAGCAAGACACGGATAACCAAGCCACTTTTCACTCGTCAATCATAGCTAGGACATGATCATGCTCCGGGCACTTCTTGATCACTTCAGTCATGGTGTAGTCGAAGATGGTGACCTTGAAGACGTCTCCCTTCAGCATATTAAAGGTTAGAAAGTACCCTATCTTGATCTGGTGGGCAATGGTAAAGCTAGGCCAGCACTTGTCAAGGAAAATCCTACCATTGATATCCTTCGGCTTAACCATCCAGCTACATCCAGTGTTGGTCTTGAGGACAACCTTCCTCGGTATAGTGCCAATGTGGGGTCTAAAGCCATATGGAATTGACAGCAAGTCCAACCCAGGCGCCATGATCGGCTTGATGAAATGGGTTGAGCCTACTTGGTCATGGAAGTGCCTAACCTAGCAAGCCTTCCTCTCGGCCTCTTGGTGGCGCTACCTTCGCCAGCATACCTAGAACATCCTTCACCATGGTTGGGTAGAGCACCTCCCATCATCAGCTTGGAGGACTAACAAAAAACATACACAATTTCAGCACAACACATTCCGTTGATCAGATATTGCCTCATATATGACGACACAAATGCAAAAGGATTCTTCCCAGGACCAAGACAAATGAACAAATAAATATGTTTGAACACAAGGTTGGTCTTAGAGAAAATCCCGAAGCATTACATTGTGCCACATTTTTAATCATCGGCTGATGCACAAGACGCAATGTGCTAACTACCCAGGACACAAAATATAGCTCAATACTCTCACAGTAGTATCACCTATTGAGATCTTCAGAACAAGCAGCACACAATTCATAGAGTTGGTGCGACTGGAAACCAGAGGATAAGCACGAGCAAATTATGTTGTACATACCCCCCCCCCCCCCCGGTTCCAATTGCATCAGTACTACCATTACCATGTATTGTGATTCATCATGAGCTAGTGCGACCATAAACCATAGATGCATGTAGTTCCATCTAACAACACCATGTTGTGGCCTCATATATGATACCCACACGAAGACCAGGAAGATGAATCAGTACAACCAAGAATAGTGCAGAATAATGCTTGTTCTAAACAATTCAAGGTTGTATAAAATCTTCTCCGGTCACATGGTGGTGCGGATTTAACTATTGGTTAGAATTAAGCATCTTAAATTATAAAGCGTGCCTCATATTAGCATTGTGTGTCCAAGTTCAATCATAATAGGTATGCTTTTGTGCAACCTATTGGGATCTTGGAAACAGATTGTGAATTAATCATCGGCCTGAAACCCTAACATGAATAGTAGGAAAATCCCCAATCTTTGCAACATAGAAACAATAAACCTAAAATCTGCCTAAATCAGACAACTTGAAACCATTGAAAAAATGCAGATGTAGATCTTCTAATTAACGACGCACCAATGATAGCACATGACCAGAAATAAAAATTCTAGCAAATGGACCTAAACTACGCCAAATATGTACAAATCTAGCGTGCATGTCAATGCTATGTACAAAACTACTCTCTAAACTACAAATCTACGGTGCTAGAACATAAGGATAGAGGTTTGAAGCCTTACCGCTATTGTTGGAGCTCGGAAGGACGGGATGTGCCGAGGAGGAAGACGTGGATGCCCCAGCAACAGAAGAAAGCACAGCGATCATTATCGATCTACCATCGTCAACAGACCCGACGGTGCTCTTCGACCTGTCAGCGCCAGATGAACTGCCAATGGCAAGTGGAGAGAGAAGTTCTGTTGGCAATGGGGGTAAGTGGATAGTGGTGAGTGAGTGGTGGGGGATTTATGGAGCGAGTTCTTGATGCACCGCACATCTCCCGCTTTTCTTCGCGCGTGCACCATTGTGTCGCCCCTTCCATCCCTAGGCTTGTCCGCATGGAAACGCTCGATTTCGAAGTTTTCAGTGGGCTTTGGGATGCTTTAAAACTCATGTCGTAAAGAATCCGGATGTGACCTAGTAAAATAAACAGGCTTATTTTTTCCGGCAAGATACAAAAAAGTCCTCCATGGATAGGCAAACACATCCTTATATTCCCGGTTCAAGATATCTCGCACGGAATCGTGAAATTTTTCAAAAGAGAAAAGAACAATAATGTAGAAAGTTTTTCGTTGTGCCTGGCAATGGCTTTGAAGGCATTGTTTTGAGATAGGCGGACTTGCTCCAGGGTGAAAATCCAAGTTCTGGTCTTAATTGGTTGTGTCTGGCAATGTCCTTATTGAAGGTATTGTTTTGTGAACACGGACTCTAGATGCTGTCTTCGTGGTATTTGATGTTACAGCTATAATGTCTTGATCACAGTAGCAAGATCTTTTATTTTTTCTTTTATGTTCTTCTTTTTCTTTTGCAATAGGGCCGTGTGCATCTGTAACGTCTTTAGAACATTGCGTTGTTGTAGATGTCGGGTATAATTGGTATCTTTTATGATATTAATATATGCTTCTTTCCAAAAAAACGTGTAGAAAGTATTCGACTATGCCGTAAATTTTGATATCTGGATACGACCCAGGATAGTGGAGACAAACAAATAAATAAATGGGAAATGAACACGAAGAGATAATAAAGTCGATGTAGTTCGGTCCTCCGACCAAAGCTCCGTGAGGACACGTACAATACGGTGACGTCGGCCTTCTTTTAGAGTTGTCACGTCGGATTCTCGCTTAGTTGGAGGGGGAAGAAGTAGGAAAGAGAAGGTTGCCTTCTCTTAGATAAGGGATGATCTTTAATAAGAGAAGGCTATTTTCTCCATTGTACCTTATGCCTTCTCTTATCAACACAATTTCTTACTATAATTAGTCAATTCACATTAATTCATAGAGACGACAATAAGAGATGATCTAGTGTACGATTTATTGTTATTATCCTTTCTAGACTATGTGGAAGGTTAAGAGAAGACCCGCCTTCTCTACCATAGTAGATGCCCTGAGGACCAAATCACAACTTTATGAACCGGAAACATATGCAAATTAGCATATATGTTATTGACAACCTAAGTCTCGTATTCCCTTCGCCCGTAATATATACTAGACGGGTTCGCGCGCTTCGCCGCGCCGCCTGCTTTGCATTGTTGCACGCGTTTTGTTATGTGTTGTGGCATGGCGTTGGTATTCTGTTCATCTGTAAAGCACACACATTTTTTCGTGAAAGATAACACAACATAATACACAAGTCCACATGTTCTAATTCCTAAAAGTAATACGACAACACAAGAAGAACCCTTCAAGCAGAAAGGTTAAATCACACATCGAATACATCACCTACGCTTACGGTACGAAGAAGCAGAGCAGCCGTCCTCGCTCCCCAAAACACACTGATATCCTCACATAGCTCAACTGCAACCACACGGCGAACACAACAAAATAAGACGTGTGCATAATAGCACAACATGATCCATCCACTATATGCAACCACACATGACCTAAGCTGCGGCAACCTCTATCACCGCACTTGAAACCATAGGACAGACGCAATCAAGAACAACTAACCTAGTGCCTTCAGAGGAAAAAACTCAATGAAAAATGAACAAAAGCTGATCATTCTCTTTACCACTTAGTTGACATCATCCAAACTCGACACTTAGCTTGGATTTGTATTCCTCAAAGAAACTCGACAGTTTCTTTGTACATAATCAGAAAGTGTAAAACTGCAAATAGCATATTGTAACAAATCGTGAAAAGTCTGATGGCTACCATGAAGTGACTTCTCTAAGCCTTGATTACTTCAAGGATTTTCATCCTGGTTCAGATCCAAATACCTTGTCAGAGATATATGAACATATATACGACCATGTAGTTTGTCCATCCTGAATACAAAATGGTGAACCTACAACCTAGCCTTAGACTTAGATGCCTTATTCAAATAAGTTAGCAGAAAATTAATGAAAATATCATTGTTGCATCCATTTTACTTAGAAATAATCGGAGACAAACACTTCAGTAGTAATATATAACAAGTAACCATAAATTTGCTAGAATGAGAATTGAGCAAGACTATGCCACAATATATGATATAAAAAGCATGCACCTCTAATCTTCTAAAATAATAATAAAGATAACATATTATTTTCATTCCTTCCTTTTCACAAGAATATTACAGAATAATTGAAGACAGTAACAAACCAGCCCTATCAGGCGATGCACATTAATTTGCAAGCACATCCAATTGCTGAGAACGTGTCCCACAGGGATAACCTGAGGAGGAGTCATTCAAGCCATTTGCAAAATTTCTCGAGTAAAAGAATAACATTGGATAGAACTTCAGAAGTTGTACCAAAAGAAACAAACAATTGAGATTAAATTGACACTCTAGATTTTATATAAACAAAGAGCCTTGAATGAATCGAGAAGATTGCAAAATCAAGAAAATATAACAGTACCACCAAATAATTAGATAGATTCGCATGTTATCATGAGTAGCTACCTATAATAAAGGAATGCTAGTTGCAAGTCAGTCAATGTATGTAAATGTTGGAAGCTATTTTCAAGTAACCCATTAAACAAAGAAATTTAAGACTTTTATTCAAACACACAAATATATAATGAACCTCCACTTAAGCGTAACTAATAAAATTAGGAATATAAGCATGTTCAATTCAGGAATCAATTGTCCCTTATATAAAACCGTGAAATGCAATAGCCAACTATTGGTAAAATGTATTGTGATATACCTAGAGAGTTTTATTCCTTTCAAAATGGTGGATTGACATTTGCACTATACGTCTATATATGACGATCGAGTGAGGGTATACGATAATGCTATTTGTTTTTTCACACATTACAGAAATCTAACAAATCTAACACGTGATTGAAAGCAAACAATAGGGGAGTAGCCTAAGCTTTTAGTTTTAGCAGATTTTATACTCTTAGTGGTACTTCATGATGGTCAAAACTGGAACATATTCTAACTCTTATACATAATTATTGTAGGACATAACCAAAGCAGCCCTCAGATGGAATTCAAACGCCAAGAAAAAGAGTAAAAGGCACAATATTAAAAACAGTAGGTAAAGGAAAGGTTGTTCTACCATCCATTTTACTTAATGCTTAATGCTTAGGAAATAACAGTAATAAGCAAACCCAAAAATTATACTTCATGCTTAGGTAATCACTCTTCTACCAACTATTTGTTTGAAGAAACACATAAATTGTTGTCAAGAGGATCTAAGGGTGTTCGAACTTACATAGGCATCACTTGCAGTATTCCTTCTTCGTAGTTGGTAGGTTATACGGACTACATGTTTAATTATTGGTTCACAAATCACATTGTATAATCATTGTCCATCATCTTCATACTTGATCACATATGTTCTGAAACGGAATATAAGGAAAAATTCAACACATAAACTGAGTATTTAGTATTAGCAGTTCTATTTCATGCTTATACCTAAGGATGGCAATTTTACCCATAGGTACGGGCACCCGCGGGTACCCGATCCGTATGAGCAGGGTATGGGCATGCTTTCATACCCATGGGCAGTACCCGTACCCTACCCGTTAAGTCACGGTTAGGGATTTGTGCCCGCAGGTATACCCGTACCCTATCAGTATATATACCTGACATGTGGACCAGCGCCTAGAAGTCAAAAAATCCTAGCGTCCAGCAGATAATGGCAGTGCTCCTGACGGTCGAATTAATCCTATCCCCTTTGTCTTCCCAGTCGCTAGCCTATCAACTAATGAGTTAATTCCCAATCGCATCGTTCTTCTCAATCTCAAGCAATCACGCTCGATTTAATCCCCATCGAGACCTCAGCCTCATGGCCTTACTCTCTCTCCGTCCTTCCCCACTTCCCCAATCCCAAACGCCCTGCTGCAGGAATCCAGCATGGAGTCGGCGACAACCTCACTAGATTCCATCTTGTGATCTCCCTCCCCGAATCTCTTTGTTTCTTCACGCATCAGCGGTGTGGCGGTGACGTGTGCGGCAGCGGGAGGGCACATATCAGGCTGGTTAACCACGATGACATCGACGACGACACGGGATAGTCTCTCTAACTCTCCTCTCCGATGGTAATCCAAACTGGTAAGGCATACGTCTGTGTAAATGAGCGACTTTTTTTGATTGTTAGTAAATTGATGAACCATTGAATCATCTAATGAACTGCAGCCCTTCCTCCATTTAATCACTACTACTATTAAACAAGCAAACCTTTTCTTTCTTAAGTGCACCTCTTCAATGTACACAACCGGATTAACACCGCCAGATCATCCAACTAACCTAGATCTAACCGCTAATATTAAACAAATTACTTGTCTAATGTGCACTTAGCAATTATAATTCAGCACCCCGTTCTGCGCTCCGTGCCCTTTTGGAAAATATCGTTGCAAAGAAACAACACAAAATCCCCCATCATGCCTGGCTAGGCAACAGTCACCGCACGATTCCTTCATTGCTAGCCCTACACTACTCCGCTGCGCTCCGAGCCTCGCCCCGCCCTTGCCCCGATGCTCTTTTCTCCTCCGGCGCGCTGCCTTGTCATGGGATGCTGCCTCCAGGTACAACGCGTGGTTGCATCGACCAGGGCATCGCTGCCTCTACCCTACTCTTCTGGCAGACAGGATTCGACTCCGCCACTTCGCAACCTCCAGCCGCCGCCATTCCTTATCTCTTGAATAAATATTGCTCCTCCTCAGACCCTCCCCTCCATAGATCGGTATCTTATCTTCCCATTCTCTTTCCGCCGGTATTTGATGGCAGCATGCAGCCACTGCACCTTGGAATCTTCCATCTACCCAAGGAATCATTATGCACACAAGATTTTCCTGTTTTAGTTTAGAATTTGTGCAATTGTAATGCATCTGGTTGCTTTGTGGATTTTAGATGTTCCCCATGCAGCACTCGAAGCAACATGGATCAACCAGCGTCTGCCCCGAGGTTGTGAGCCCGCCATTTGCAGGCGTCTGATTCTCTGTGTCATCACAGAGAGGGTAATAGAATTCGTTAAATAGGGTAGCTCAGAGAAATATGTTGTTCTGTTAGCTGCATGAGCCACTACCATGGATATGTACGACTAATGATTTGTATTTTGCATTCCTTGTCATGCAGAATGTGAGTCTGTGATTGAGCAATCAACTCTAACTTGGACCTGAAGCGGCAATATTTTCACATGGGATGCATTCACTCGCATACGACGGATAATAGGCAAGCATTTGCGGATGCAATTGTCATTTTCTTTGACACTCATAAAGTCACATGTGTTATGTAGTTGTATTACGTGGGATGCCTACTATCTAAGAAATGTCCTATAATTTCTATCTAGCTATATAAGGTTATTGCTTTAAGATGGTCGTTGTTTTTTTAACATGTATATCACATTTGTAGAAGTTGTAGTTGAGAACTGTATTTGGTTGTTTGTGTGATCAGGTTGCATTTATCACATTGCTTATTTTTGTTTGTGGTTTAGCTAGGTGTTTATTTATTCAGCAGTACTTTGAACCATATTGTCCCATTGCAGCCAAGAAAGAGAGAATAGTGGAAGGGGTGAGGACCCGACTGGAATTGGTGTCCCGACGTAGCACAAGGTACACTTGTAGATGAATGAGATTTGAGAAACCTCTGAATAGCCAGATTTGTTTGATTAAGTTGATTTATGGCTCTGAAATTACATACACTTCTACTTATTTTTCTCTTAGTTACTTTTTATCTATTAGCGAGAATATTTTTAGATGAAAGAGTTCCTATTAATTTAGATAAATGATATATATGATTTCCGGTAGGGGCAGAGCTATCAGGATGTAAAAATTGGACGCGTAGCATGTATATTATTGAGATGAAAAAGGGGGGAAATACAATACTACAATTTGGTAGATTCTCCACACACGAGTTTTTTTAAAAGGATTAAGCCATTTTGGCCCAGCCCAGCAAAGACATGATCCCTTTTATCTCTTGATCGCAAGTCCCAATGTTAGCGAGTCAGTGAATACCTTATTCTTTCCTATTGGCCCTAGATAATTGCGACTGTCGGCTGCTAGCCGCTGGCCACATTGAACTGCAGGAATGTGATAGCCGTAGCAAGGGATCGGGCGACACTACAGCATGCATCCATGTCAGGGTACAAAATTTGGGGCGATCGATCTTACAACCTTAAGGTGCATTTAGTCTGAGGAACGACAGCAGCAGCTATAGGAAATAAAATTATAGTTGTCCCACCCTAACATAAAATTAGCTTTCCTGCTAATTTGGCCGACATTATGAATAAAGGGTTGATAAAATGTGGTTAGTCTGGAAATAGATACCCCATCCGTCCTAAAATATATAATGTTTTTTCCTTTTTCTGAACTCACATGTAGTACTCAGAAAAAAACTCACATGTACTCCCTTTGCTTCAAAATATAAGATGTTTTACCTTTATGAAAGACGTGTATCTAGCTCCCTTCTAGTGAATAGGTTCATTGAGGTTTAGAGTGAACCTACACACTAAAAGGGGTATATAATGTTTTTTCCTTTTTCTGAACTCACATGTAGTACTCAGAAAAAACTCACATGTACTCCCTTCGCTTCAAAATATAAGATGTTTTACCTTTATGAAAGACGTGTATCTAGCTCCCTTCTAGTGAATAGGTTCATTGAGGTTTAGAGTGAACCTACACACTAAAAGGGGTCTAGATACACTCCTTTCATAAACCTAAAACATCTTATATTTTAAACCGGAGGGAGTAGTATGTAGGTTCGGTACAAAATGAGTGAACATTATCTAGGTACACATGTTTCAGAAAAAGGCTAAAAAATCTTATATGTTGGAACGGCGATAGTAGGTTAGAAGAAAGAGATGAGCCGAAAATGATGCCAATAACTACAAGCTTGTTTGTACATTGCGATTTACATTCACAGGTCGAGACATGCATTGCATGAGCACACTAACTATCTATTAATGTTGTGTACCGCTGACTGGTTTATCCTCTAAATTTCTCTAGGTACAGCAATCATTGACGTACAATAGACTGTTGTGTTGTAGTGTTGATCCATTTCTTCTCTAAATCTTGACGATATTATCTATGATGTTTCTCTAAAACTCCGAAGATGACTGACAGCTCAATCTAATACTCCTACTGGCAAGATTCATGCGTGAGTTAATCGTCTGTTAACTTTTCCATCTTTGGTAGCTATCCTTAGGTTTCTCTAGATGGTTCTGAGCCCGGTCATGTCAGCGAACAAAATGAGTCATCATCATGAACGTTCGTCTCAACAAACAAAAGGAAATGTATCTGACTCGATCCCCTTTCAGTCCAACCAAATATTTCTTAATATAAATTTTAAAACAAAAACAATTATCAACTTTGAAACTGACATAAATCGCCTTTTCTTAATCTGAACTTGATTTGTTTTCTTCACCAGTCAGTTAAATCGGCTCTTCGTACTCCAAACTTACAAAATTACTGCTGGAACACATTAAACACGAATTCGATATTTTTTTCTTCCAAAATAGCATGTCAAACAAATATGTTGTGCTAGAAATTCCAACCAAAAGGGTCCACTTCCTCTAAATCGGGAAATACTTGCACAAAAATATTACGACATTTGGATCTTGATCGGGAACACACCATGTAACAAGGATGGACATGTGATTGGTTCCAGTGGAGCAAATTGATCTAAAAAATAATAGAGAAAATCCAGATCAGAAAAATTAAACGGTGAAACAAATCAACGTGGACCTCTGATTGCCTTAGACAATCCTGTTTACATAAAAGCAAAGAAACAGAAAACAGTCATCGACTCTAGCTCCCAGAACTCACGGGAAAACAGATGGCCATGTGGTGAGGTCAGGCGCAGACGATAGAACCTGTTGAGGCGGAGGAACCAGGGGACACGCCCAGGCCGGCCGGTGAGGAGCCGCGGCAACACCTCGTTGAAATCAGGGACCACAGAGGCGGGCCACCTGGCCAGCAGCATGAGATTCACGGCAGCGACGACTGGGTGGGTTCCTCGTCCTGGACCTGGCGCTCCGCTCCGAGTTCACCCGCTACGGCGAGCTCGTGTAGGCCAAGCTCGGTGGCGTGCCCTGCCTGCAGCCGGCGCGGAAGCAAACGCGGTCGCGCACCGGCACCTCGGTCGCCGCCGCCCGGCCTCCTGACCTGCGACACCGCATCTCCTCTGCTAGCTCCCCGAGACCCTGCACCAAGATTTTAACGGCAGTTGTTGCTGGTCTTCACCTGCTCAACTCAACCAAAATTGACGATGCCAACAATCTGATTGGATTGGGTAGTTAGAGTTTGCACCGATATGATGCCAAACTTTTCGGTGTAATGCGACCAAATCTTTTGAAGTAGGATCATATAAAATTACAGAATTATCAAATCGATACTGAGATAGACATGGAAGAAAGACAAATCGATGTCCATCCATATTAAATGAAGAAAATCTAAGTGTTTATTTCAAGGCTCAAGAACGTTCGTGCAGAAAAGGAACTCAGAAAGAAAAGAAGACAAGGAGTGGGCATTCGTGCAGAAAGAAAAGAAGATGAGGAGAGTCGTGATTTAGAGGGGAGAATGGATCTTGAGCATCAAGTACATCCTGCCAGCCAAGATCAGACAAATCTGCAAAAGGTAGATCTCGACCACGAACTGAAAAGGATTTAAAAAACAATGAAAGATTGGGAGAGAGCGACGAAGTGGATGGAAACGGTGGTGTCATGGGAGACCACCTTCGGCTCCTGCAGGATGGACATCACGCTAGCTGAATCGAGTGACAACCTCCTCGACGGCCATGGAAATCGAGTAGCACGTTGTGGAGCTCGCGGTGGTCGCCCAGGAGGAAATAGAGAAAAACATCGAAAATCCCCAGATCTAGCTCCCGGAACCCATGACTTAACGGGTAGGAGTCGTTGACTTGTGGTCGTGGGGGGCTCAGTTGGAGAGGAGGCGCAGCACCCGGTGCGGCGGGATAGGTGGCGGTGGCGCAGCGGCCAGCGGTTGGAGCAACGGCGGCGTGTGGATTTTTCATATCGGGAGGTTGGAATGGAATCGGGAGGATGAGCCGTGACCGCGCAAGCCAGATTTTTCTCGATGTGGCCGGTTCGCTGGTTTTTTCTGAACCATTTACTGTAGCTAGCGCGTGAGCCGGTGCTCAGCGCGCTGGGTTTCTCTCAGACGTAAGCTATAGAATAATATTTTCCGTCCACAAAGAAATGAATCAGATTTATCTAGATTCTCATATATCTACGTACTTAAACACATTTGGATACATGTGAATATAGAAAAATCTAAATAGCTTGTTTCTGACCAAGTGAGTATGTTATTACAAAGAAATATATGGGTATATTGATTGTAATAACAACACATAGGGACCGGAAGAGCAAGGCGACGCCTGACCTCGCTCCTACGGCTGGAGTGGTAAGGAGGTGGATCAGTGGAGCAGTGTATTTCTACTATGTCGAAGACGGCGGGTCTTGGCGGCATGGCACAGCGGGGTCCCTGCATCAGATGTGTGTTGATGGACGCGCGTCTGGTGAAGGTGTTGATGGGCGTCGTGGTGGCGTCGAGGGAAAGCCTGTCAAGATCAATGTCTTGATCCCTGTTTAGACGATGAGTCGACCAGGTGGTGATGATTTCTGAAGCATGTGTTCTGTTTGTGCTCCCGGCTCGCCCTTGCACGGTCGGATGAGGATTTCTGCTTTATGGTACGTAGGTGTGAGGTCAGGGGGTGGTCGCGATATGGCTACCCTCTTCATCAAGGTTGTAAGTGTTGTGATAACTGTTGTTAGTGAAGTGATTTCGAATTTTTGTATCTTTATTGTAATAATATGTTAAATAATAAATAAAGAAAATTGTGTATCATTTTGATGCAGATACCGGAAGTATCGTCTCTATTTAAAAAAAACATGGCGGATGGTCGTAGTCGTGTATCCGGCTTTCTGGTTGTAGGCGTGTATCTGACTTTTCTTCGAGTTAGCCATACAATTTTCGCTCACTTAATAATTAATCAAAATGGCTATGTTTTCCCGTCCAAATAAGAAAATAAGATTAATATATGTACGGCTAGCAGATAGCACCTCACATCTTCGTCTGAAATCAACATCATATTCGCATATATTTTTCGCATACTCTCAAAATAGATTTTCGTCCCGCTATATTAATATAGCAACCATATTTTCCGCATGGTAGAACTATCAATTTCTGATTTGATTAAAAGGTCTTTGCAAATGTTTGAAGCACTGGCGCAGCTACATGGAGTCAAAATTGGGCCATAGCCGCCCATGATTTTACACAAGTGCCTATAAAAAAGTAGCCCAGACCGGTATTTTCAGCAATACTGTATCATTTTCTTTGGGCCGGCCCGCCCTAAGATTTTCTTATAGCTTCGCCGCTGGTTTGAAGGCATATTTAAATTCACGGAATTTACTTATATTTTGCGAGAAAATTCGCCGAATATTTGTTGTAACCAATTGTCAGAAGCCCAACCCAATCTTATCAACTTATAATTTCGATGGAGTTGTGTCGATCTGGATAAACCTCATAACTTCGGTCACATTTATCGGTTCTTTTTGTTGCGCCATCTTGTCCTGTCCCAGAACGACAAAGTCCGGGAAGAAAAACAGTTGAAGTATTAAACTAGCTAATCCAGCTCATGACTGGAAGACCAATCCATATCGGTCGATGGCCAGTTTTCTACGTGGATCTATCAGGGCAGGTAAAGTTACTAAAGTACTCCGTGCTAGACAAGCTTCATTGACCAACGACCACGAAAACCTTGCCTTGGGTTCGCCATGACACAAACGAATAATCTACCTCGCTACGATATATCTGTTCCATCTAGATCGATCACCGATGCAACAATCTCCGTCGAGTTTCACGTGCATCCATGTAGTACAACTGGACCAGAGCTGGGGCATGGCCTAATTCACTTGCGCGAATTAAGAGATTAGGTACCGGTCTGTATCAGGTCACTACTTACGGCCGGTGTGTGTCGTCGTCGGAGTGATCATCCGCAATTACCATAGGGCAAAAAGTGCGTGAAGAAGGTTGATCCTGTTGCGCCTGATGACGCTAGCTAACCAGATCCACGTACGACGGCGACGTGCGAGAGATATATATAGATCGTCGATCGGTGAATCACGATCTCGGCGTGGAGCAGCACGCACTGATGGAGGACCATTGGTTGTTAGCAACATACAGTACGTACACACGAAGCTTCTTACCTGCCCTGTCAGCATCATGGCATCATTCTCCTTGTCTTTTTTCCTGAACGGAAAACGCCCTGTTTCTCCTTGAAACTGGAAATCGTTCTCCCTCCTTATCCTTAGCCACGGCGACGGATCGGATTAAGTCTAAGCACGATCGACGACCCCGCTGATGACCAGCCAGTCCACGCGCAAAAGCGAAACAAAGCAAAACCAAAAACCCCATTGTAATAAAAAAAGCAAAACCCCTTCCCTAAAAAAAAAAAACCTCCGTTCCCTCGATCTCCAAGATGGAGCCTCTGCTCCGTATTACTCCCTCCGTTTTAAAATATAAGATATTTTAGCTTTGTGAAAGGAGTGTATCTAGACCCATTTTAGTATATAGGTTTATTTAGGTTTGGAGTGAACCTACACACTAAAAAGATCTAGATACCTCTTTTCACAAAGCTAAAACATCTTATATTTCGAAACGGAGGGAGTATTAGTCTGCTACTAGCCCATGGGGGCAAACCATGGGCGGTGGTTCACTGTGGGCGTGGCGCCATGGTACATTGCGCAGTCCCACCTACCCAAGGGCGGATTTACCGTCCGAGCACCCTGGGCATGTCTCCGGGCTCGATGTCGGCGCTTGCAGGTACTCCGGCGAGGTCCTAGGTTGACATATTTGTATGAAACTTGAAAAAACTACTGAAAAATACATACATACATACATATATATATCATATATATATATATATATATAGAGAGAGAGAGAGAGTGGCGCTATTTGACATTCTGGGTGTAGAATAATTATTCTTCACCCACCCTCTATCTTTTAAACCGTACATGATTTTTAAGTCATGTAAAATTTTTTTACTTCAGAAGTCAAGAAGAACATAAGAAAATTTAGACATGTCGTAAAAAAAATGTTTACATACCATATAAAAATACGACATAAAATGCACATTTTCTATGTATTTTACACTATAATGACTCAAAAATTATATTTTTATGTCGATTTTTTTGCATTTCTAATAAATATGAACATAATTATTAGCATATAAAACATAAATTTCTAAATGTGAGAAGATAAAAATATGTGGGTGCAAAATAACTATTCTGCACCCTGGGTGCTAAATAGGGTTTCTATATATATATAGGTAGTCCCTAGCTAAAATCGATTGGCCCATTCGTTTTACAATCAATACTAGGTCACGTTGTCATGATCAGGTAACTAGTTGATCGTCAAAAATGGTAACTATCCAGAACGGGAATCGGTCAATTTGTTGGTTCGTTCGTCTACTCGTGAGAACCTAGGCAAAACTGACGGCATGGAACAACCACGAGTGCCCTCTCTTTTTTAGGGAAAGCCATTTGGCGTGCTTTATTGATTATCAAAAATAGTTACATCGTTAACTATTTTCATAAATATAAAGCTAGAGGATCATCGTCCCACATACAATCGATTCTATGATCGAAGCTATGCCTATCTGTCCCACATACAATCGATTCTATGATCGAAGCTATGCCTATCTAATTCATGGGCTACCTCATTGCCCTCCTGTTACATTGCTCAAACTTGATCTCTCTATACCCCACCGACATGATTCTACAGTCTTCAAAGATTTCTTTTCCGAAATGGGGAGTAACCACGGTCTCTGCATCAAGCGATGCACACAACCTTTTCTTATTGCATAGTTTAAATAATATCATTTATTACAATCACGGATCAGCTAAAGTTGAAACATGAATCAACCATCGAAAAATAAAAAGCAGCAAATATCTATCCGTTTTGAAGTCTACTAATGTGCCGCCAACCAGTAGCCTGGAAATAGAAGTCATGTGCAACCGTAAGCATCCGGTTGCATCCAATAACCATGGGGTCCCGCTGATCCACTGGGAGTAAGTATGCCCATAGTGGAATCCAGTGCGTAGCCAGTCGAATAACCTGTAGAAATTTTGCACCAGTTTTTATGTTAAAGATAATATTATTTTGACAAGTCCATATAGACCAACATAAAGCTGACACCCCAATGCGGATTCTAGCTTTATTTCTTCTATCTATACCATTCAATCAATTACCAAACATATTAGTACTACTAGTTGGTGGTGGTAGATTGTAAGTAAAATAAATCATGCGCTAAATTATTTGTGCAAAAGGACAAGAAAGAAACAAGTGTTCAATGGTCTCCTTCGAATCACAAAAGCAACACTTCTGACACCAATTCCAATTGCGTTTGGACAAATTATCTCTTGTTAGTGGGACTTTTTTATGAGGGAACGACATAAAAAATCTTTATCTTCAAAGGAATTTTTAATTTCCATAAGTAATTATGTAGAAACCTATTATGACCATTCATTAAGTCTACATACATAGATTTTACAGTAAATTGTCCATTGGAATTAAGTTTTCAAACAAACGCATCCGGGTCTTGGGATAAATGTACATTCATTAGTCTCTGGCATAAGTGTAACCAATCATTCCATTTATTACCAGTCAAACCTCTTCTAAAAGAAATATCCAGTGGGGATTGTGCTAAAACATTTGCAACAAGAACATTTTTCCTTTGAGAAATTTTAAATAAAGACAGATATTGTTGCGCTAGTGGGGTATCCCCTAGCCAAACATCTTCACAAAACCTCACAGTTGTCCCGTCCCCATCTTTGAAAAAGCCTCGGTCAAAAAATTCATGCTTGACCTCCATGAGGCCTTTCCAAAAGGGAGAGTCGGTCGGTTTAGCCTCAAATTGCGATAAATTTTTATTGTTTAAATACTTATTACGTAATAATTCTTGCCACATTCCCTCTTCCAATAGAAGTTTGAAAAGCCATTTGCTTAACATGCATCTATTTTTTTAGCTCGAGTACTTCAATCCCCAACCCTCCTTGATCTTTGGGATGATATATTATATTCCATCTTGTAAGTCTATACTTTTCTTTGTATCATCACTTTGTCAAAAAAGCGCGATCGAAAGAAATCTAATCTTTTTCATACCCCTTTTGGGATTTCAAGAAACGATAACATAAACATTGGAAGGCTAGTTAAAAACGAGTTTATAAGAACTAGCCGATCCCCATAGAAGAGTAACTTTCCTTGCCAACATCCTAGCTTGGACATAAGTCAAGTCTCCACGGGGTTCCATTCAGCATTTCAAAGTTTTCTATGATGGATAGGTATACCAAGGTACCGAAAAGGTAAGGAGCCAGACTCACAACCAAATATCTGCTTGTACTGTTGCTCCAAGTCTTTTGCTCTTCCAAAACAAAATACTTTGCTCTTGTGGAAATTTATTTTAAGCCCAAACAATTGTTCAAATATGAGAGCCCCCCTGGACCAAGTGAGGTATGAGATGCCCTTGGCCACCTTCCTTTGCTCTTGCAATAATTATTGCTAACATATCTGCAATAATATTGAAGAGCATCGGTGATAGCGGATCACCTTGTCTCAATCCTTTTCGAGTTTGAAAATAATGGCCAATATCATCATTGACCCTTATTTCCACACTCCCACCCTACACAAAGTTTTTAATCCATTCACACATTGTGGATCAAAACCTTTCATGCGAAGTGCCTCTTGAACAAAAAACCATTTCACTTTATCGTATGCCTTTTCAAAGTAATTTTGAAACGCACACCATCTAATTTCTTGCGACTGAGCTCGTCAATGGTCTCATGCAAAACAACCACACCTTCTAAAATGTTACGGCATGGCATAAACGCCGTATGCGTTGGTCTAACTACTTTGTTTGCCAAATTGGTGATACGATTTGTGGTCACTTTCATAAAAATCTTGAAACCAACATTAAGCAAACATATGGGTCTATATTGTTGTATTTGTATCGTATTCTCCTTCTTTGGCAGCAGAGTAATGACCCAAAGTTCAATTTAAAGCGAGGTAGCTGACCAACATGTAACTGTCGAAACAAAGCCATAAGATCACCCTTAACCACATTCCAAAAATTCTGATAAAACTCAGCTGGAAACCCATCTGGTCCAGGAGCTTTGTTATGCTCCATCTGAGAAATAGCCTCAAACACTTCTTCTTCTTCTGTGAACACAGCCGTAAGAAGAGCGTTCTCCTCTATACTTAGTTGTGGAATGTCTTGTATTTATTCCTCCGTCATGGAGAAATTATTTTGTTCCAGCTCTCCAAATAGTTTTTTGTAGTATTCAGTAATACTAAATTTTGAGATTCTCTTCCCCCACTATGATTCCTTCATCCTCCTCTAGTTGAAATATTTTTTTCGTTTTGTGTTTTCCATTTGCAATGAGGTGAAAATACTTAGTGTTATCACCACCCTCATGTATATGTTTAACCTTAGCTCTCTGGGCCCATTTTGTTTTTTCATCTCTCCTAAGTTTAGAGATACATACTGCCATTAAAGCTAAGGATCTGCAGATCACTGCAGGACATGTTCAGGAGGTGAATGATGCTGATGATGATGTTTCTATTCCACCACCTACTCCTATAGATGTGCTGCAGAATATTGGTGTGAAGCTTTGTGGTGTCCCTGAAGCTGAGCTCACTACTAAGGAGCTCTTGGTGGCTAAGAAATAAGCTTTCTGTTTGTAATGAATAATTCCAAAAAATGGATTGTGTTGTGTTGGAACATAAGAGGGCTTAATGCTAGAGATAAGCAACTGGCACTGTTAAATGCTATAAATTCTAGTGGTTGTGTTGTAGTCTGTTTGCAAGAAAGCAAGAAACATGATTTTGATTTAGCCTTTATCAAGTCTTGTTGCCCTAAGAGGTTTGATGAATTTGTTTATATTACATCTAATGGTGCCTCTGGTGGTCTTATAATTATTTGGAACAGCTTAGCCTTCTCTAGTATGGTCATGCTGATGAGGATATATACAGGGATTATGATGATTCTGACTGCCTGAACTGGAAGAAAATATTGAGTCAAATCAATAATGACTATCAGGTGAATTCATTCCTAATTAGACCTGATGTTTTACTTAATGAGAATTTTATACTACCTAAGTCTATGTATTTATGTATGATCAGGTTCGTTGGAGAGACAAGCATGGCGCGAGGAGGAGAAGGGATACAAGAGGAGCCCAGCATGATGATCGTCTGAGGATGCGCGAGGGAGGTGCGGGAGGAAGGCGCAAGCGAAGATCATCAAAACGAAGGCGACCGAGAGTTAGAAGGCGACCAAGAAGGAAGGTTCAATTCGGACACACAGAAGTTCTGAAATTGAAATGGACGTGGTTTCCGCATACCAACTCGGAATTAAGCAAATAAGTACTTGTTGGAAAGATAATTCCGAGATCTTTCCAACGGGTAGTTGCTCGTCTCCCAGTTCCTTACGAGCTGTGCGCAGCAACCAAAACAAGTCGACAGACGTTTTCTGTCAGTTTACAAATAGAGTCCTTTTAAGTTAGGAAAGTTAGAGATATGTTTGGTTTTGACCCCAACTCTATGTTAGATGTCCAGCAGCCTTTATATAGGCCTGTAAATCATGGTTTTTAGGTTTTGAGACCATGTTAAAATATTTTGGAGTTGTTTCTTTCATAGAACCTCTGGAATTACCCCGTGTTCGAATCTACCAACTATAATTGAGTGTGATCTGTTTTTCCATTGGGAATTAGTAGATTGCATACTACCATTCGTGGTCACGGCTGCGTGCGCAAGAGCGTGGTGTTGTGAATATCCTACAAGGTTCGAGAGCTGTTGCATTGGCATCAGGGATCGAGCGGGAGAGTTCATAGCTACAGGCTAGTTATCTATCATCCACCATCACTGCCATCCGCTTACTGAGAAGATCGGGCCACCCCATGTCATCTTGGTATCAGAGCGCTGGGTTTACTCGGTGAGCAATATCATCTTGGTATCAGATTTCCAGTGTTGCCTCGGTAAGCATCCACAAATCCATCCATAGATTAGTTGTTTTTGTCCTATACAGAAAAAGGCACACAAAAATATTAGGGTTCATAGTTCATTGCCATAAGATAACACTGTCTGTGAGTTCTAGTTGCTGATCATAATCCTTTTATGTAGCCTTTCTTCTAAATCTGAGTCGTAGTTTTTTGTCTGGTTTTCGTCTGTTTTTGATCCGTTGTCGGAGTCCCTAGACTATTTCTAGACTGTTCGTCGTGTTCTTGAGTCTTAGATCCACTAGATCTGTTTTCTTTTAGTTCTGGAGTTGTAGATCCATTTCAAAGAAGAAGAATAAAAAACAAAGAAGAAGTCACGATCACACCTGACTTGTTTATGTGAGTTTCCTCACGTGAAAGCAAAAAAAAATCGGGCGTTGTGTCCACGCCGGACCACAGATTGGTCAGCCCTCTAGCGTGAAGCGTTCAGAGCAAAAAAAACAAAAAAAAATGGACCCTCGCCTGACCACAGACAAGTTTGTCCTCGTACGAGAATTTGCAGACATCCTGCCGCGGCAGGATTTTAGGCCGTTTTTCTGCCGTGGCAGAGACCAGTTCTCAGCTCTGATATGGTGTGCGAAAACCTGAGCATAGTTTTTGTGTTCATCAAGGATTGTCGTGCTCAGGTTTGAGGCGTGGTGATCTTCATCACGTTACTTGCTGGATTCGTTCCTCTTCTTCAGGTGACGTTCATCGTGTTATTGGAAGATTACCATCCGGGTTGATTCGCTGTGAAAGATCGGGACAAATCTATAGGATCATTGGCTTGATCCGTATCAAGCTCAAAAAAATTTATTTTTTGTTTATTTTTTTTACTGAGTCCACATAGCGTACCTATCCTTGTGAGCCTTAGTAAGCCTTTCTTTGTGTCTAAAACTATCCTACGAGACTAGCGTGCTTAGTGCTCCGTGGGCTGCTTAGTTTAGCAATCTTGTGCCCGTTTCGTTGAGACATTGCTAGCGTCTCTCCTTGTGCATTGCAACACGAGCGTTCCTCCGACATACCTCAATTTTTGAGCTCTTTTTCATAGTTGCAGTTTCCCCATTTATCTCCACCGTGTGTGTTTCCGTGGGTCTTAGTCATACGATCAGCACTAGGACTTGTTTGCGGTCTAGTTAGGATACCATACCTACAGCTCCACTATAAATAATCTGTGTGCCATGCGATCGTTCTCTATACCTTTGGTATTCACTTCATCACATCAGTGCATTAGTCTTTGATTTCGAATTGGTAAGCATCACTATTCACTTTGGAACGGTAAGATCTGCTTTCTTGTCAGTTTTTGAGTGAGTTGTGAGTGTGCCACCAAAACAATTTTATGTTTTTGCACTAATGTACTAATCATGACTTCTACTAGTGTTGATGTGATGCAGAAATCAGATGATGTTTACCATGACTATTTAGATATTGTGGTTGGCATGGCATATGATCCAACTACAATCAAGTGGCGATTGGAAAGTTCTGCCACACCCGCGGAATATCAGATTTGGGAAATTGATATGGGATTTGGTTTTGCGAGATGTCGTACTTTCGATATCAAGTTTAATGGCTATATATAATACATTCTTGCTCACCGACGTGTGGATGAAGAGGTAGCTCGTTGGTGGAAGGACGCAAGGATTGTGTATGGTGTCATGGGTAAAAAAATCCTTTGCGAAGATTTCAAGCAATTTCTACATTCTATGTTTTTGAACAACTACAAATGGCTTATTCTAGAAATTTTGAGAGTGGACACTAATGAGACATGTGAGTTGTGTACTAACATAATCATGTCTACTCCTAGTGTTGTATCTTGTGATGTGCAAGTTGCTTTTGAAGAAAGGGAGCCGCCTATTTTACAACCCGCATCACACGATCTGGTATTGTCACTTCAGGAGGATGTCGTAGTACCTACTACAGCTGAGAAGATTGTTAATGACATTGGTACTGATTTGGAGGTTCAGCCAACATGTGCGACATATTGTGGGTCTATTCCTTTACTGATGCCTCCTTGTGATTTGCCTTACACTACTGTTTCAGCACCATGTGATAGTTTACCAAATTCCAATTTTGATCATGTGGTACTGATTACACATAAAGAAATACTTGCTCGAATACCACCTGCTGATATTGTGTTTTCCATTATGCTAAATGAACCTATGAGTATGAATTGTGTTGTGGACAAGATTTCTGAAATTTCATGTCTAAATTCTAGCACATATTCTCCTCGTTTCACTTTCAATCTAATTGGTGAATATATCATGCATGAAAATTTTCTTGTGGATCACATATGCATTACTTGTGATAGAATCGCTGAACTGAAACATGTTGTTTTCAACCATACTTGTTGTGTGTCGATGACTTGTTGTGGGACATATGCTGAAATTTGTGATAGTATGAAACTAAAGTCAGATCTAGTTGATATAATGCAGCCAACACAAGTAATTTTACCTATGTTGGATCGTTGTAATCTTGCTAGAATAGAACCCAAGTTTTCATATCCTTTGTGTTTGTCCCAAAAGTCTTTGTCTAGCTGTGCTACTGCTCTATACTTCACTTATATTTGCAAATGGAGTTGCATCTTCCATACTGGATAACATGATCATGTTCATATTAATCATAGTAGCGCAGTTGAAGTATGGTGTGAATCAATTTGGTTTTCATACATATTAAATTGGTTAGATCTTGTCCACAAATTTGATCATAGATCTTCTTTAAGAAAACTGAATTTAATAATGAAGAACGAGACTATCTATTTAGTTGTTTTTACCATGATCATGATTCTTTGTACTTCACTTATACCTGCAATTTAAGTTGCTTGATGTATACTGGACATACTTTTCATGTGAACAACAATAATACAACATGTTATATATACATATACTTTGCATACACGTTGTTCTTTTTGTTTCTCCCACTTTCATCTTACCTGAAGATGAGGACGGCTTTTTAGGAAGAAAGGGAGGATGATGAGGATATATATAGGGATTATGATGATTCTGACTGCCTGAGTTGGAAGGAAATATTGAGTCAAATCAATAATGACTATCAGGTGAATTCATTCCTAATTGGACCTGATATTTTACTTAATGAGAATTTTATACTACCTAAGTCTATGTATTTATGTATGATCAGGTTCGTTGGAGAGACAAGCATGGCGCGAGAAGGAGAAGGGATACAAGAGGAGCCCAGCATGATGATCGCCTGAGGATGCGCGAGGGAGGAGCGGGAGGAAGGTGCAAGCGAAGATCATCAAAACGAAGGCGACCGAGAGTTAGAAGGCGACCAAGAAGGAAGGTTCAATTCGGACACACAGAAGTTCTGAAATTGAAATGGACGTGGTTTCCGCATACCAACTCGGAATTAAGAAAATAAGTACTTGTTGGAAAGATAATTCCGAGATCTTTCCAACGGGTACTTGCTCGTCTCCCAGTTCCTTACGAGCTGTGCGCAGCAACCAAAACAAGTCGACAGACGTTTTCTGTCAGTTTACAAACAGAGTACTTTTAAGTTAGGAAAGTTAGAGATATGTTTGGTTTTGACCCCAACTCTATGTTGGACGTCCAACAGCCTTTATATAGGCTTGTAAATCATGGTTTTTAGGTTTTGAGACCATGTTAAAATATTTTGGAGTTGTTTCTTTCATAGAACTTCTGGACTTATCCTGTGTTCGAATCTACCAACTATAATTGAGTGTGATCTGTTGTTCCATTGGGAATTAGTAGATTGCATACTACCGTTCATGGTCATGGCTGCGTGCGCAAGAGCGTGGTGTTGTGAATATCCTACAAGGTTCGAGAGCTGTTGCATTGGCATCAGGGATCAAGCGGGAGAGTTCATAGCTATAGGCTAGTTATCTATCATCCACCATCACCGCCATCTGCTTACTGAGAAGATCGGGCCACCCCATATCACATGCATTGTGAAAATTTTACTATATTTGTTCCTTTCACATCTACTCAATCTGCTATGGCCTGGACTTTGGTTAATGTGTATGGTCCTTGCAATGGTACTCTCAGATTTCCAGTGTTGCCTCGGTAAGCATCCACAAATCCATCCATAGATTAGTTGTTTTTGTCCTATACAGAAAAAGGCACACAAAAATATTAGGGTTCATAGTTTATTGCCATAGCCTAGATAACATTGTTCGTGAGTTCTAG
This sequence comes from Avena eriantha, assembly GCA_910589775.1. Lineage (NCBI taxonomy): Eukaryota > Viridiplantae > Streptophyta > Magnoliopsida > Poales > Poaceae > Avena > Avena eriantha. The sequence goes on from OU342744.1 coordinate 438,549,591, forward strand.
TTGCTGATCCTTTCTTCTAAATCTGAGTCGTAGTTTTTTGTCTAGTTTTGTCTGTTTTTGATCCGTTGTCGAAGTCCCTAGACTATTTCTAGACTGTTCGTCGTGTTCTTGAGTCTTAGATCTATTATATCTGTTTTCTTTTAGTTTTGGAGTTGTAGATCCGTTTCAAAGAAGAAGAATAAAAAAACAAAGAAGAAGTCATGATCGCACCTGACTTGTTTACGTGAGTTTCCTCACGTGAAAGCAAAAAAAAATCGGGCGTTGTGTCCACGCCGAACCACAGATTGGTCTGCCCTCTAGCGTGAAGCGTTCATAGCAAAAAAACGGACCCTCACCTGACCACAGAAAAGTCTGTCCTCGTACGAGAATTTTTTTCCCCTGCCGCGGCAGGATTGTAGGCCGTTTTTCTGCCGTGGCAGAGACCAATTCTCAGGTCAAAAATAAATTATTTTTTGTTTATTTTTTTTACTGAGTCCACATAGCGTACCTATCCTTATGAGCCTTAGTAAGCCTTTCTTTGTGTCTAAATCTATCCTACGAGACTAGCGTGCTTAGTGCTCCGCGGGGTGCTCAGTTTAGCAATCTTGTGCCCGTTTCATTGAGACATTGCTAGCGTCTCTCCTTGTGCATTGCAACACGAGCGCTCCTCCGACATACCTCAATTTTTGAGCTCTTTTTCGTAGTTGAAATTGCCACATTTATCTCCACTGTATGTGTTTCCGTTGGGTCTTAGTCATACGATCAGCACTAGGACTTGTTTGCGGTCTAGTTAGGATACCATACCTACAGCTCCACTATAAATAACCTGTGTGCCATGCGATCATTCTCTATATCTTTGGTATTCACTTCATCACATCAGTGCATCAGTCTGTGATTTCGAATTGGTAAGCATCACTATTCACTTTGGAATGGTAAGATCTGCTTTCTTGTCAGTTTGTGAGTGAGTTGTGAGTGTGCCACCAAAACAATTTTATGTTTTTGCACTAATGTACTAATCATTACTTCTACTAGTGTTGATGTGATGCAGAAATCAGATGATGTTTACCATGACAATTTAGATATTCTGGTTGGCATGGCATATGATCCAACTACAATCAAGTGGCGATTGGAAAGTTCTGCCACACCCGCGGAATATCAGATTTGGGAAATTGATATGGGATTTGGTTTTGCGAGATGTCGTACTCTCGATAGCAAGTTTAATGGCTATATATAATACATTCTTGCTCACCGACGTGTGGATGAAGAGGTAGCTCGTTGGTGGAAGGACGCAAGGATTGTGTATGGTGTCATGGGTAAAAAAATCCTTTGCGAAGATTTCAAGCAATTTCTACGTTCTATGTTTTTGAACAACTACAAATGGCCTATTCCAGAAATTTTGAGAGTGGACACTAATGAGATATGTGAGTTGTCTACTAACGTAATCATATCTACTCCTAGTGTTGTATCTTGTGATGTGCATGTTGCTTTTGAAGAAAGGGAGCCACCTATTTTACAACCCGCATCACACGATCTGGTATTGTCACTTGAGGAGGATGTCGTAGTACCTACTACAGCTGAGAAGATTGTTAATGACATTGGTACTGATTTGGAGGTTCAACCAACATGTGCGACATATTGTGGGTCTATTCCTTTACTGAAGCCTCGTTGTGATTTGCCTTACACTACTGTTTCAGCACCATGTGATAGTTTACCAAATTCCTATTTTGATCATGTGGTACTGATTACACATAAAGAAATACTTGCTCGAATACCACCTGCTGATATTGTGTTTTCCATCATGCTAAATGAACCTATGAGTATGAGTTGTGCTATGGACAAGATATCTGAAATTTCATGTCTAAATTCTAGCACATATTCTCCTTGTTAGACTTTCAATCTAATTGGTGAATATAGCATGCATGAAATTTTTTTTGTGGATCACATATGCATTACTTGTGATAGAATCGCTGAACTAAAACATGTTGTTTTCAGCCATACTTGTTGTGTGTCGATGACTTGTTGTGGGACATATGCTAAAATTTGTGATGTTATGAAACTAAAGTCAGATCTAGTTGATATAATGCAGCCAACACAAGTAATTTTACCTATGTTGGATCGTTGTAATCTTGCTAGAATAGAATCCAAGTTTTCATATCCTTTGTGTTTGTCCCAAAAGTCTTTGTCTAGCTGTGCTACTGCTCCATACTTCAATTATATTTGCAAATGGAGTTGCATCTTCCATATTGGACAACATGATCATGTTCATATTAATCAGAGTAGCGCAGTTGAAGCATGGTGTGACTCAATTTGGTTTTCACACATATTGAATTGGTTAAATCTTGTCCACAAATTTGATCATAGATCTTCTTTAAGAAAACTGAATTTAATATTGAAGAACAAGACTATCTATTTAGTTGTTTTTCACCATGATCATGATTCTTTGTACTTCACTTATACCTACAATTTAAGTTGCTTGATGTATACTGGACATACTGCTACAATAATACAACATGTTATATATACATATACTTTGCGTACACGTTGTTATTTTTTTTTCTCCCACTTTCAGCTTACCTAAAGCTGAGGACGGCTTTTCAAGAAGAAAGGGAGGATGATGAGGATATATACAGGGATTATGATGATTCTGACTGCCTGAACTAGAAGAAAATATTAAGTCAAATCAATAATGACTATCAGGTGAATTCATTCCTAATTGAACCTGATGTTTTACTTAATGAGAATTTTATACTACCTAAGTCTATGCATTTATGTATGATCAGGTTCGTTGGAGAGACAAGCATGGCGCGAGGAGGAGAAGGGCTACAAGAGGAGCCCAGTATGATGATCGCCCGAGGATGCGCGAGGGAGGAGCGGGAGGAAGGCGCAAGAGAAGATCATCAAAACGAAGGCGACCGAGAGTTAGAAGGCGACCAAGAAGGAAGGTTCAATTCGGACACACAGAAGTTCTGAAATTGAAATGGACGTGGTTTCCTCATACCAACTCGGAATTAAGCAAATAAGTACTTGTTGGAAAGATAATTCCGAGATCTTTCCAACGGGTACTTGCACGTCTCCCAGTTCCTTACGAGCTGTGCTTAGCAACCAAAACAAGTCGACAGACGTTTTCTGTCAGTTTACAAATAGAGTCCTTTTAAGTTAGGAAAGTTAGAGATATGTTTGGTTTTGACCCCAACTCTATGTTGGACGTCCAATCGCCTTTATATAGGCCTGTAAATCATGGTTTTAGGTTTTGAGACCACATTAAAATATTTTGGAGTTGTTTCTTTCATAGAACCTCTGGAATTACCCTGTGTTCGAATCTACCAACTATAATTGAGTGTGATCTGTTGTTCCATTGGGAATTAGTAGATTGCATACTACCGTTCATGGTCATGGCTGCGTGCGCAAGAGTGTGGTGTTGTGAATATCCTACAAGGTTCGAGAGCTGTTGCATTGGCATCAGGGATCAAGCGGGAGAGTTCATAGCTACAGGCTAGTTATCTATCATCCACCATCACCGCCATCTGCTTACTGAGAAGATCGGGCCACCCCATATCACATGCATTGTGAAAATTTGACTATCTTTGTTCCTTTCACATCTACTCAATCTGCTATGGCCTGGACTTTGGTTAATGTGTATGGTCCTTGCAATGGTACTCTCAGGTTGAATTTGTTGATTGGTTAATGAATCTTCAAATTCCTGATGATGAGGATTGGTTAATTATGGGTGATTTCAAATTCATAAGATTACTAGAAAATAGAAACAAACCTGGAGGGAATGTCCAAGACATGTTAACTTTTAATGATTTCATTAGAATACAAAAACTCACTGAAATTCCAATAAAAGGCAAAAAGTTCACTTGCGGTAATATGCAATCAGATCCTTTGTTGGAACAATTAGACTGGGTTTTTTCATCTCTTCATTGGACTGAGTCTTATCCTACTACTTTTGTCTCGGCCTAGGGTAAACCTACTTCTGATCACACCCCATGTGTTATCTCTATCCAGACTACCATTCCAGGATCTAATGTCTTTAGATTTGAATCATTTTGGACTACTCATTCTGGGTTCTTTGACATTGTGGCTACCAGTTGGAACAAACATATCTTTAAAGGGAACATTGCTGCTGTATTGAATGCAAAATTTAGAAGTGTTCGACAAGATTTAAAGTTTTGGAGCAAATCTATCTCCAAATTATCTATCTGTATTGACAATTCTAATAAAGCTCTCATGGAACTGGATAAGATTGAGGACTGGAGGCAGTTAACAATTCTTGAGGAAAAATTTAGGCAGATCATTAAGAAGCATATCCTTAAATTGCTTGACTATAAATGGCAATATTGGAAAGCTAGATGTAAAGTTAGATGGACAAAGTTTGGAGATGAAAACTCCAAATTCTTTCATGCTATGGCTACTGAAAGTTACAGAAGAAATAACATATCCCATTTGAATTTGAATGATGGTACTGTGGCAACTTCTCATGAGGATAAACAAAAAACTATTTTTCAATCTTTTAAGGAGATATTGGGTACTACACATAATCCACAAATGATCATGGATCTGAATGATCTCATTCAACCCATTGAGGGACTTGAAAAAATTTCTGAACCCTTTACAGTTGATGAGATTAACTTGGTTGTCAAACAGATGTCCCCTGATAAAGCTCCAGGTCATGATGGTTTTAATGGACACTTTATCAAAACTTGCTGGCATATCATAAAAGATGATATCTATAAGTTATGCCAGGACTTCTAGACTAGAAACCTGAATTTGGAAAGCATAAATATGGGATATATTACCCTTGTCCCAAAAAAGGCACACCTGAATCTATTAATGATTATAGACCTATTACTTTACTTAATTGCTGCCTCAAAATCATCACAAAGATTCTTGCAAACAGATTACAGAAGGTGGTCCTTAGAATAGTGCATAAGAATCAATATGGTTTTCTTAAAGGAAGATCCATCCAAAACTGTTTGGCCTGGGAATTTGGATTCATCCATCAATGTGAGCAATCTAAGAAGGAAATATTCTTACTCAAACTAGATTTTGCCAAGGCCTTTGACACAATTGACCATCAGGCAATGATTAAAATAATGAAACAAATGGGCTTCGATGATAGATGGCTAAAATGGATTGAAATAATCTTTGACACTGGGAAATCTTCTGTTCTGCTTAATGGAGTCCCTAGAAGACAATTTCACTTCAGAAGAGGTGTCAGACAAGGAGACCCTCTATCACCTCTTATCTTTGTTTTAGCTGCTGACCTCCTTCAATCTGCAATCAATAGAGCTTTTTCTCTTAATACACTGGAATCACCCATTCCATGTAGCCCAAATATGGATTATCTAGTGGTACAGTATGTTGATGACACCATCATTATCATGCCTGCTAAGATTAATCAAGTAATTACATGAAAAATATCCTTGATACCTATGCTGCTTCCACTAGTCTTCATATCAACTACAGTAAATCTATTATGATTCCTTTGAATATAAATGAGCAATTAACAAAGGAGCTTGCTACCCTTTTTGGCTGTGTAATTGGGAAAATGCCTTTTACTTACTTGGGTTTGCCTCTGGGAACTACCAAGCCTTCTGTGACTGATCTTATGCCACTTTGTGGATAGAGTTGAGAGGAATCTTTCTGCCAATTATATGCTGATGTCTTATAGTGGTAGAACAACTCTTATAAACTCAATGTTAACTTCCATTCTCATGTTCCCAATGTGCACTCTCAAAATATCAGCAAAAATAATTGACCATGTGGACAAGATCAGGAGGCATTGTGTGTGGAATAAGAAAGATGAGGTAGGAGAGCATTGTAATTCCTTAGTTGCCTGGGACAAGGTTTGTAGACCCAGGGATAAAGGAGGCATGGGTGTCCTAAACCTTAAAATTCAGAATGATGCACTACTACTGAAGTTCTTACATAAGTTCTACAACAAAATGGACACCGGTATCTTTGATCTGGGACACATATTATATTGGGAAAATTCCACATGCCTTTGACCCCTGTGGATCTTTCTAGTGGAAAGATATTGTTAAATTATTCCCAATTTACAGAAGGGTAACTTCCTACACTGTTAAAACTGGTAACACGGTGCTGATGTGGAAGGATAATTGGCTCGATGGTGTGGCAGCTGAAATCTTCCCCAGAGCCTTCTCTTTAACATCTAAGGAGGATTCTTCGGTTGCAGAATTTCTCAATGCCCAACCTTGCCACAAATTTTGCTTTACCTATTTCGCCCCAGGCTATGGATAAACTAAAAGAATTGCAACTAAAAGTCAGGAATGTAGAAATTATTGATTCTGAAAAGGATATCTGGAGTTACACTTGGGGAACAGAGAACTACAAAGCTAGAGCATTCTATCAATTATGTTTCAGAGAAATGGAAGCACACATCTCTTTCAGTTGGTTATGGAAGAGCAAATGTACACTGAAGTTAAAATTCTTCTGTTGGTTATTGCTCTCAGACAGGTTGAATACTAAAAACATGCTCAAACAAAGACACTACAATAGTATTTCTACTTTTGACTGCCTAACATGTAGCAATAACTGTGAAGAAACAGTGGAGCATCCCTTCTTTGATTGCTCTTTAAGTAAACAATGTTGGCAAGCTCTTGGTATATACTGGGACAACCATGGGGATCGACTGCACATCATTGAGAGGTGGAAAAGGAATTCATCAAGCAAGTTGTTTATGGAGATTTTTATTGTGGCAACCTAGAACATCTGGAAAGAGAGGAATGACCTATACTTGAACAATATTACTCCCTCTATTGAATCATGGAAGGATAGATTTCAGCAGGACTTTAGACTTCTAGTGCATAGGACTAAACCTGAATTTCATCAGGAGATACACAATACCTGTAACTCTTTGTAGATCACTCCTCTAATCCTCTGTACCCCAACACCCCACTGTATCTGCATTCTGCCACAGGAACACATGTAACTTTCCTAGGTTTCCCCAACTTGGGGAATCCTAAAGTAATATAAAGGCAGTAGGACAACACCTACTGTCAAGAGTTTCAAAAAAAAAGTTTAGAGATACATTCATTAGCATTCCGTAAACTTAGTTTTTCATCCGATGTTAGAGGAATAGTTTCAGCCTTGATGTCCAACTTATCAATGATAGCTAAAAGTCTTTCCTTCTTTTTTATATTTTTTTCACTCATATTTTTTGCCCATCCTTTAAGTAAACGTCTTAGATGTATAGTTTTATTTTGATGAAGAAGAATTAGCTGAGAACCCTCCCTCCTTCATGGTATCAATGACCTAAACATTATCAGACTGTATGACAATCTTGTTGCATCCTTAGTACTCAGCTATACTTAAACCCTCTCTTAGGGCATATGCTTCAACCATAAAAGGATCCGCAACAAAATGAATCTCCTTGCAGTTTGCAGCATAAATTTTATGCAGAAGTCTCTAGCAATCACATCCATGCTTCCTCTTCCTTGGTCGATATCATATGATGCATCTACATTTAACTGTACCTTCAAGCGGTTTAGTCCATGATTCTTTTTTCCTCAAGAAAGGCTTCTCCCTTGCTCACCAGTAGTTCATCGCCAGGGCACCGATAGACATGGCACTACGATGGACCGGATCTAGATCTTCACAGTGTGTATACTGTCGTCTTTCCCACCATATGTATCATGCTCCTGTAATAATAAATTCAGCCAAGCCAATACCATTTAATGCTAAGCACGTCGCTAGATTTAGAATCATATGTTCGAGGACCAGCGATCCTGAGTGATATGTTAATGCATTGTTAACTACATCCAGGATACCAAGCTTTTGCCAAACTTTCTGTGCACGTCAGTAGGTGAAAAGGGCATGTAGTTTATCCTCACAATCCCTGATGCATATTGGGCATTGACTACTTGTCGCTATGTGCGATTTGCTCATACTCCCAGACATGGAATTAAACCATGCAAAGCTCTCCACCTGAAATTTTTAATTTTCGCTGGAACATTTAGTTTCCATAGAGCTTTCCAAACCGCACTTCCCTGTGAACCTCCTATACCATCGCCTCCGGGTTATGCCGCCCAAATTGGTAGTCCCACTCCGCATGATATGTGGACCGAACGGTGAATAAACTGGTTTTTGTCAACTTGAAGGGAATATGCCCGAGAGGTAATAATAAAGTGGTTATTATCTTATTCCATGTTTATGATAAATGTTTATTTTGCATGCTATAATTGTATTAATTTTAAACGTTAATACATGTGTGTTTAATAAACAAAATACAAAGTTCCTAGTATTGCCTCTCATATAAACTAGCTTGTTGATTAACAAGATGATCAAGGTTTCCTGATCATGGACATTGGATGTTGTTAATAACAAGGTCACAACATTGGTGGAATGATGTGATGAACATTCATCCGAAGTATAGCATTACGATCAAAGTCATTATGTTTATATTTCCATAACATCATACGAAGAAATCTTAGTCCTTAGACCATGAGATCATGTTAATTGCTGACACCGGAAGAGTATCTTAATAACATCAAACGTCACACCGTAACAGGGTGACTATAAAGGTGGGTTTAGTGATACAAAGGTGTTATGTTGAGGCTCATGAATCAAGAGTGGGATTTGTCCATCTTGATGATGGATAGATATACTCTGGGCCCTCTCGGTGATATCACATTAAGATAGCTTGCAAGCAAGTGATGTGATCACTAGAATGTTATATCACGGGAACGAGAAAAGAGTGCATGTCGTCAACGAGATCAAACTAGGTATGGAGATACTGATGATCGAATCTCGGACATATAATATATCGCGAGACAAAGGGATTTAGTTACTAGCGTTAAAAGTTCTCACGATCACAGAAGTCATCGTTGAATGTGTAGGAGTCAGTATGGATCTCCAGGTCCCGCTTCTGATTATGGATCTGAGAGGGGTCTTGATCATGTCTGCATGATTCGCGAACCGTAGGGTGACACACTTAAGGGATACCGACAACATTTGGAGCAAAAATGTTTCAGATAAAGATTTAAGAAAGCGCTAGAATTATTTCAATAGACACCGAAACTGTTTCGGGTGAAATTGCTGAAATTGGTTTTGCATGTAATATTGAAATATTGGAGGGGGTTTTATGTGAATGTTTGTTAATTAAAGTAATTAACAAAATTATGAATAAAATTAATAAAATAGTTTTATTAAATGAGAGAGCATTATATTTGGAGAAATTTAATGCATTTAAAGTGGAGACTTTAAAAAGAGAATGTGAAGGGGCAAATTTATGTGGAGGGAGTTACCACCACATGAATGAGGAGGTGAGGGGTCACCCCTTGGGTGCCGGCCATGGGGAGGGGCACCCCCTCCTCCTATAAAAGGCCCCCCTCTCACACCTTCACACTCACACCTCCTCGTGAAGGATCTCTCACCCCCTCTCACACCTGCTGGACTTCATCACGATCTTGAGATCGGCAAGTGTACGACTACATCATCCACGAGTTCCATCTCGTTAACAAAGCTTTGTTGTCTTCGAGGGTAAGTTCTCCATGGATGTATATCCACCCGTTGCTTGTATCTAGTAGATAGATCTTGGCGTATAGTTCCCATCGTAGGAATTTTTTGTTTTCTATGCTGCGAACCCCAACAGTGGTATCAGAGCCTGATCTATGCGTAGGTGCTTTGCACGGGTAGTACACATATGTTTATATATGGGCGATGATGATCATGTTATTGCTTCTTTCATGTATTTTGTATATTGGTGGCATAGTGGGATGAAGCGGCCCGGACCAACCTTACATGTCATCGTACATGAGACCGGTTCCACGACTAACATGCAACTAGTTTTGCATAAGTGGCTGGCGGGTGTCTGTCTCTCCTACTATAGTCAATATCTGATTTACAATGAGTTGCTAATAACTTAGTTATCCTCATTGTTGTTCCATGTTCATAGGTAAGAACGGTTCTATCTCCGAAAGCCCTAAGCCACGTAAAACTTGCAATGGATAAATTAGAGGCGTCTAGTTTAGATCGTTGCTGGGCTAGTGTCATGATATGGTAATATTGTAAGTAGATGTATGATAGATACTCTTACAACACACCTAACGTGTAAGTTCCATAGACCTTGGCCTTACACACAAAGGAATGATAGAGATCATACCATGATGCATATGATAGAGATCAAATGGATGGACCATATCATCTCACTTTACACATTAGATGTTTCCATCTTATATTGGTAGTTTGGCGTTTTAGTAGCATTTTAAGATGATCCCTCATTTAGATATCAAGATAAAAAATGTGTTCTTCCTTAAGTATGCACCATTCTATGGATCGTGTTTCGAGACATCACGTGATGATTGGGTGTACTCGACTCTATGCTTTCATACAACGGGTGTAAGACAGTTTTACACACGCGAGTACTAAGGTTCTTACTTGGCGAGCCTAGCATGTACAGACATGGCCTCGGAACATGGACCGAAAGGTTAAGCATGAGTCATATAGTTGATATGATGGTCATATTGATGCTCTCCTTTGAAGCTACACTGACTCACATGATGATCGGACTTGGTGTAGTGGATTTGGTTCATATAATCACCAAAAGGGCACGAGGGATGTCGTTTTTGAGTGGGAGTTCATTTCTAATTTGGATTAGTCGAACTCAATTTTTCATAAACTAAACCAAAGTGAATTTTCATAATTTGTTGTAGTCATTGGTGTTTGTTTACTACCTTATGCTTAGTTTTAATTGAGATAATAGAACTATAGAATTCTGGATATTTACTTTACGAACTGGTATCGTATTGTTTTGAATGTCAATTTAAAGTTTATAAGTCCTATTGCAAACTTTTAGCAAACTCTATTTACTCCATGAAGTTTAATAAGTAGTATTAAATCAAGAGTAAGAATTCCAATGTTAGTATCTAAAGTATCATGTTTGCCTCCATGATTATTGATATTCAAAAGTTGTTTTAATATCAAGATTATATAGGAGCTGAAAATTGTTTCAGAAACCATCATGTGTGAAAGATATTGTGATATCTAAAACAATGTTTTTGTTTGCATTATGATAGAGTATAATTTAGCAAAATACATGTTCTCATATTGTATGAGAATTTGTGAAGGATGGAGATGCTAAGCATCCGGATCTCCCAAAAAGGTTTTGGGAACTAACATTATACTCGCGATTCTTCCTTACAGGCTTGATGGCTCAATGCACGGCGCCTAGAAAATTGCTTGATGGCGGTGTTGATGTAGAGCTCATTGGGAACCCCAAGAGGAAGGTATGATGAGCACATCAGCAAGTTTCCCTCAGTTATGAAACCAAGGTTTAATCGAACCAGTAGGAGCAAGGAAACACCCCAAAGGTGTTACTAGCTGAGCTTTGGCAGGGGGCACTACCGGTGCTAGTAGCAACATGGAGACCTGCACAACACAACCACAGAACTTTGTCCCCAACTTGCGATGAGGTTGTCAATCTCACCGTGTTTTGCGGAAAACAAAGGATTAAACGTATCGAATGGAAAGAAGTAAAAGTTTGCAGAAAGTAAACACAAAGCAGTAAAATATTGTAGATTGTATGTAAAAGACAACGACCGGGATCCATAGTTCACTAGAGGTGGCTCTCCTTAAGATAGATAACATGCTGGGTGAACAAATTACAGTGGGGCAATTAACAAACACCGAGAAAGCAATACATGCATATACTAATCATCTTGACTCATCTGAGACTTGATTGGGCATTACAACATAATACATAGACCGCCATCCAACTACATCTATGACTAATAATCCACCTTCAGGTTATCATCCGAACCCCCTCCAGTATTAAGTTGCAAGCAACAAATTATTGCTTTACGAACTGCGTGTAAAGTAAACAATACGATTTTTCTATGAACAAAGGATTGTTGTTTTCTCCCTAGTAGCAACAGCACATCTAGTACCTTAGAGATTTCTGTCACTTCCCCAGATTACCAGAGGCATGAACCCACTATCGAGCATAAATACTAACTCTTGGAGTTGCTAGCATCTACTTGGCCAAGATAGCTACTAACAACAGAAAGCATGCAAGATCTCAAATAACAAAGACATGATAGAATCAATAATCAATCTGAAATAGCATCTCAATATCCATCGGATCCCCGCAAACACAACATGTATGAATTACAAATAGATGATCTTGATCATGAATGGAGCTAACAAGATCTAAACATGAAAGCACAAAGGAGGAGAAACCAGCCATCTAGCTACTACATGGATCCATAGTCCAAGGATGAACTACTCACGCATCACACCGGAGGCTTGCATGGTGATGAAGAAGGCCTCCAGGGTGAATTCCCCTCTTCGGCAGGGTGCCGGGAAGAGCTTCAGATCCCTCCCGATCTAGGGATGGAGATGATGGTGGCTATATACTCTTTCGTGGATTTTTGATCAGGTCCTTAGGGTTTTCGTCCCGAGGGCAATATATAGGCGGAAGGAGAGGCCGAGGGGGTGCCGGGAGTGGCCACACCACCCCCTGGTGCGGGCCAAGCCTGTCCACGTGGCCAGGTGGTGTGGCGGCTCCCTGGCCCTTCTCCGTCTCGTATTCTAGCACTTGATCACTTCCGGAAAAATAGGCACTTTGGCTTTTGTCCCGTCCAATTCTGAGAATATTCATTTTCTGACTTTCCTGGAACCAAAAACAGCCGAAAACAGGCAGCTGGCACTGTGACTCTTGTTAATAGGTTAGTCTAAGAAATCATATGAAAAGTACTCCAAAGTTGGAACAAAACACAAGAAAGTGGATAAAACCAAGCATGGAACATCAAAAATTATAGATACATTTGTAATGTATCAACATCCCCAAGCTTAACTCCTGCTCGTCCTCGAGTAGGTAAGTGATAAAAAGAAAGAATAAATTTTGAGGTGACATGCACCATCAAAGACTTGATCAAAGTATTTGCAAAACATTCAAAGCTGGGATCATAGTACTTCAATCATAACAAGAAAGACAAAGTTCTAGCAATAAGCAAAGAGACTATGATGCAACATGAAAAGGCACAAACAAAAGATTCATGAATAATAATGCTTTGCAAGACGTTTGTTTGTTTAACATAAAGAAAACATAGCATAACAGTATTCAGCTTGTCCCTCAATAGAGTAGCAAATATAAATGCATAGGACACCTTCAAAGTTCATAAGAGTGACTAGATACAATAGTTTAAAACAAGCAATAACAAATTATGCATCAATCAACTAGTCTTGGGACAATGCACATAGAACTAAGAATGGCCACTATGCTCTCAAAGTAGGTGCATAAAGATAGAAGGTGGAGACTCAATATAATGGTGGAAGAAAGGCCTTTGTAAAAGGAAGTAGGGATTCAAGTCTCATAAAGAGCTTCCAAAAATTATGGTACTTATAGCTTTCAGCTCTCATTGCCCCTATCATAAGCATCTTGAAGTGATTAAGGCTAAAGTGAACAAACTATGGTGTACATGCTTGACGAAGTATAAGTCAGAAATCTCATGTCCCTTGTATACGAGGGCCGCTCCTCATGCTACTCAAGTTTAGTCACCGGTAAGTTCTTGTCATCGTAAGTACATGTGTATCATTGAGAACCGCCAACAGGGTACCCCTTGCCCGATGATACGGAAGAATCCCCATATCGAAATGACAAGGCAAGCAGACAACGAGCATCTCAGCATTCTTCTTATTTACCATGGGAATATGGTGCTTTTCTCTCTCTTTCCTCTTTTCATAGTATCTTTTTTTTTCTCAATATAGGACTCTTTTTTTTATAAGAAGAATGCTTCATAGACAGCTCATTATGGTTACGCTGCAGGTTTACACCATGTCAGCATGGATTAGACAGCGGCCCAGGCGTTTCTCTAACACATATACATAACTCCATGGACTTACAAGCTCCCCTTTCATTTCACACCGACGACATCCATATACAAAAAAGCATGATATCAACTAGGTACAAGTACCAAGTGCAATGTTGAAAGCGTTCCCCATGAAAGCATGGTTCTGCTAATTCCCGACAAATAAGTGCAAGCATATACAACATAGAAGACACAATGGTTCAAGTTTATTAAGGGCAAGTAAAGTAAAGTGTGCCATCAAGTTCGTGAGAGCTTTAATCACTAGTTTTCTCATAACAAGAGGAAGGTAAACAAAAGCATGAATATACTTGGAATAGCATAAGCTAGTAGGTAGGTATGGTGGACTCTTTGGAATAACTTGGTTTAGGGAGTTGGATGCATGAGTGGAACTCATACTTTGTTGTGGAGGCTAGCAAAATACTGGGAGCGACAAACTAAGAGAGCAATAATGGCCATAATCATGCAGAGCGACAAAACATCATTGATCAAACCATAAAGTGATACTACAAGTTGAAAAATAAAGGATCATAAAGGCTTATGGTGACTTGAGAAAGTCATAACATGGTGTGAGCATGCGCCAAGTCAACCCAAATAAAGCATCAAAGGAGAATACCACTATACTATGCTTTAATATGCTAAAACAACGCATGATTCATCCAAGGCACATTAAGCAATCTCAATTGTTTATAACAAGTCATGCTACAGAAAAGAATACTAAGCATAAAGCCAAATCAATATCAAGCATGGCATGACATAGCATAGGCTACAGTCAAAAATGAGCTCTTTTTACCACATAAGTATGAACTTTCCTACTCATTTCCAAACCAAACCAAACTATTTGCAAACCAAAGTATGAAAGAGGGGGTCCAACAAATTTATTCAGAAAACTAAGCAAACCAAAGCAAACGAAAACCAAAAAAACGAAAAAGAAGACGCTCCAAGAAAAACACAACTGTGCATGAATCAATAAAAATGAAGCGTTTGGAAGAAACCTGGAATTTTTATTGATGAAGAAGGAGATGCCTTGGGCATCCCCAAGCTTTGAAGCTTGTACTTCTTGGATATTTTTTGGGGTGACACGCGTGGCATCCCCAAGCTTGAGCTTTAGTCCATCTTTCATCTCATTACTCATTCCTTCCATACACCTTAAATTTTTCCTTCATACAAAACTTCACACAATCTCATTAGCAACATTAGTGTACTTAAGATAAATAAGTCTCAAGGTTCAGTTATAACACCAAATAAACTTCCATTAGAACACTAGCTACTGTAGCACTTCCCTCAAAAATCTCAATTCCCCAAAATAAATCAAGACGGAACCAACAAGAAGCAAATGCAAAAAATGGCAGAAATCTGTCAAAATAGACCAGCAGGTAAAGACGAATTTTTTCGAAGACCTTCTGTTACTCAAATCAAAAAGTGTTGAACTAACGAAAGTTAGATAACAACCTGGGGCAGAAGTACAAACAATTACAGATCAATCCGATATACAGATCTCTCTCACGAATTTTCACGGTGAAGCACAAAAATCTGTTTCGGGACAACAACTTTCCCAATCATTACTTCACTCTCATTAGAGGTTACTCTTGGCACAAAAAGCAAATAAAAAGGATAAGGAGCGGTTATTACAGAGATAATAACTTCCGAGACTCATCTAAAGCTCTTGGGTTATCTCCCAACAAGTACTTTTCTTTAATGCCTTTAAGTTAGGCATAAGAAGCAAAGAATGAATCAAGTGTTCTCAAATGAAGAAGCATTAAGACCAAAAAATTTTTTCTTAGGAGAAGCAAAAGAAATATTTTCTCTCTTTTTGGGGAAGTGTTCTATACCTTTCTTGAGTGGGAGTTGATATTTAATGGTGCCTTCTTTCATATCAATGATGGCACCAACAGTTCTAAGAAAAGGTCTTCCCAAAGTAATAGGACAAGAAACATTGTATTCAACATCCAAAACATAGAAATCAACGGGGACATAGGAATCGTTAACCATAATAAGAACATCATTAAGACTCCCCATGAGTTTCTTTTTAGCATTAGCATCAAGTGGGACATTCAAATAACAATCTTCAAGAGGAGGCAAATCAAGCATATCATAAATCCTTCTAGGCATAATAGAAACACTACTATCGAGATCACACAAAGCTTTGAATTCAAAGTCATTCACTTTCATATTAATGATGGGTTCCCAACCATCCTCTTGTTTTATAGGAATAGAAGCTTTATGTTTCATCTTTTTTTCTTTAATCTTTATGAGAGCATCAGTAATGTGTTTTGTAAAAGCCATGTTCATAGCACTAGCATTAGGACTTTTAGCAAGCTTTTGTAGGAACTTAATAACTTCAGAGATGTTGCAACCATCAAGATCAAAATCAACTTTATCATCTAAAGTAGTAGAACTATTACTAGCCTCAACACTAGTGGTGGTGATAGTAGAAACACTAATGTTCCTAGCAATTTCATCCTCTCTTTCCCACTTAGCATGTAATTCAGCTAATAGTCTAACATTTTCATCAATTCTTACTTGTATCGCATTAGTAGCTGCAAAGGGATTCTCATTAGTTTCAGGTTTAGCAGCCATTTTATTCAAAGTAGACTGAGCTTCAGCCAAAGATGCTATATTTCTTTCAGTATTAGAGAGTTTTTCCTCAATAGTTTTATTGAAAGCAGTTTTTTTACTAATAAACTCTTTAAGCATAACTTCAAGTTCAGAGGGAGCACTCTTATTATTGTTGTAAGAATTTCCATAAGCATTACCATTGTTGGGAGGATATGGCTTATAATTTTTGTTACCAAAATTGTTCTTATAAGCATTATTACCATAAGCATTGTTGCCAAAGTTGTTATTTCTTATGAAGTTCACATCAACTTGCTCTTCTTGAGCAACCAAAGAGGCTAAAGGAACATTATTTGGATCAATATGGGCTTTCCCATTAACAAGCATAGACATAATCATATCAATCTTATCACTCAAGGAGGAGGTTTCCTCAACAGAATTTACCTTCTTACCTTGTGGAGCTCTCTCAGTATGCCATTCAGAATAATTAACCATCATATTGTCCAGAAGTTTTGTTGCAGCACCCAAAGTGATGGTCATAAAGGTACCTCCAGCAGCTGAATCCAATAGGTTCCTTGAAGAATAGTTCAATCCTACATGAAAAGTTTGGATGATCATCCAAGCAGTCAGTCCATGAGTGGGACAATTCTTTACCAAAGATTTCATTCTTTCCCAGGCTTGAGCAACATGCTCATTATCAAGTTGTTTAAACTTCATTATTTCACTTCCCATGGATATAATCTTAGCAGGAGGATAGTATTTTCCAATAAAAGCATCTTTGCACTTAGTCCAAGAATCAATATTATTCCTAGTTAAGGAATTCAACCATTCTTTAGCTTTTCCTCTCAAAGAGAAAGGAAACAATTTCAGCTTAATAATATCACCATCTATATCCCTATGCTTTTGCATCTCACAAAGTTCAAAAAAGTTATTTAGATGGGAAGCAGCATCTTCATTACCAATACTAGAAAATTGCTCTTTCATAACAAGATTGAGTAAAGAAGGTTTTATCTCAAAGAAAGTATTTTCAGCCACAGGTGGAGCAATAGGTGTGCTCATAAAATCATTGGTGTTCGTGCTAGTGAAGTCACACAACTTAGTGTTTTCAAGAGTAGTCATTTTTTCTGGGTTTTCAAATAAGAAAGCAAACAAGTAAAACTAATTTTTTTGTGTTTTTTGAAGAACAAAACAACCAAACAAATCAAAAAGAAACTAAGCAAAACAAAAACAACAAAGTAAAGAGATTGGTTATGAGGGACTCCCCTTGTGAAGATGTCCTTGACTCCCCGGCAATGGCGCCAGAAAATTGCTTGATGGCGGTGTTGATGTAGAGCTCGTTGGGAACCCCAAGAGGAAGGTATGATGAGCACAGCAGCAAGTTTCCCTCAGTTATGAAACCAAGGTTTAATCGAACCAGTAGGAGCAAGGAAACACCCCAAAGGTGTTACTAGCTGAGCTTTGGCAGGGCGCACTACCAGTGCTAGTAGCAACGTGGAGACCTGCACAACACAACCGCAGAACTTTTTCCCCAACTTGCGATGAGGTTGTCAATCTCACCGTGTTTTGCGGAAAACAAAGGATTAAACGTATCGAATGGAAAGAAGTAAAAGTTTGCAGAAAGTAAACACAAAGCAGTAAAAGATTGTAGATTGTATGTAAAAGACAAGGACCGGGATCCATAGTTCACTAGAGGTGGCTCTCCTTAAGATAGATAACATGCTGGGTGAACAAATTACAGCGGGGCAATTGACCAACATCGAGAAAGCAATACATGCATATACTAATCATCTTGACTCCTCTGAGACTGGATTGGGCATTACAATATAATACATAGACCGCCATCCAACTACATCTATGACCAATAATCCACCTTCAGGTTATCATCTGAACCCCCTCCAGTATTAAGTTGCAAGCAACAGATTATTGCTTTACGAACTGCGTGTAAAGTAAACAATGGGATTGTTCTATGAACAAAGGATTGTTGTTTTCTCCCTAGTAGCAACAACACATCTAGTACCTTAGAGATTTCTGTCACTTCCCCAGATTACCAGAGGCATGAACCCACTATCGAGCATAAATACTAACTCTTGGAGTTGCTAGCATCTACTTGGCCAAGATAGCTACTAACAACGAAAAGCATGTAAGATCTCAAATAACAAAGACATGATAGAATCAATAATCAATATGAAATAGCATCTCAATATCCATCGGATCCTCGCAAACACAACATGTATGAATTACAAATAGATGATCTTGATCATGAACAGAGCTCATAAGATCTAAACATGAAAGCACAAAGGAGGAGAAACCAGCCATCTAGCTACTACATGGATCCGTAGTCCAAGGATGAACTACTCATGCATCACACCGGAGGCTTGAATGGTGATGAAGAAGGCCTCCAGGGTGAATTCCGCTCTCCGTCAGGGTGCCGAGAAGAGCTTTAGATCCCTCCCGATCTAGGGATGAAGATGACGGCGGCTACAGACTCTTTCGTGGATTTTCGATCGGGTCCTTAGGGTTTTTGTCCCGAGGGCAATATATAGGCGGAAGGAGAGGCCGAGGGGTTGCCGGGATCGGCCACACCACCCCCTGGCGCGGGCCAGGCCTGGCCACGTGACCAGGTGGTGTGGTGGCTCCCTGGCCCTTCTCTGTCTCGTATTCTGGCACTTGATCACTTCTGGAAAAATAGGCACTTTGGCTTTTGTCCCGTCCAATTCCGAGAATATTCATTTTCTAACTTTCCTGGAACCAAAAACAGCAGAAAACAGGCAGCTGGCACTGTGGCTCTTGTTAATAGGTTAGTCCAAGAAATCATATGAAAAGTACTCCAAAGTTGGAACAAAACACAAGAAAGTGGATAAAACCAAGCATGGAACATAAAAAATTATAGATACATTTGCAATGTATCAAGGCTATAGTAGCTTGATCATGAAAGTTGTCATGACAAGGATGAATAGAAGATGTAAGTAAAATGTTTACTACACTAATAGATTATTAAAGAATGGATTTTTGAAAGAACACCAAACATTTGATGATGGTGATCCACTTCAAAGTGCAAGTTTAAAGGTATTAGTATTTGACTATATACACTTTGTACTATGTGTCATGTGAATGACACCACTATTGATGTTGATAGATTCTTTTAAAAGAAAAGGAATTGTTGAAAGAGGATCTATAAAATATTTGGCAGAAAAGAAAAGGTTGGAGATGTCCAACTTAGGTATATAGAAGATAAACATGTTATGGTTGTATTCCTTGCTTGTTAAACAATGTGGTTCTGAGGTATTGGATACCGAATTGGTTGGTATGAAGTGTCATACAGGACAACACAATTCATGAACTTCAATGGCCTAGGTAACTAGCAAGAGAATAAGTGATGATGTTCATCAAAAACAAATAAAGTGTTATTGTGTTTTTCGTTGTCGTCAAACCTAGCCTTCAAGATTTGTTTTAATAATTGTTATTTTGTTCCAGTATTACGACAACAATGGTTGTTCAAATAATTACCGTATTTCATAAAGGATGGATGAACTTTAACAAATCTAGTGGGAGAAATCACATCCATAAACACTATTGCTAAAATGTCGCAAGACAAATGATTGAAAGATCACTTATGAAGTGACATCGCTGTTTAAATTATATTGGAAAGAAAACGTGAAGTAACTCCATGTTGATGGATTTTTGGAGTCTTTGATTTTGACCAATTGACGCTTGTGAGACTTTTCTCGAGATAATTGAAACTCCGTCCATAGGCCAAAGAGGAACGGATGACTAACTTATTGGATATTATACATATTGATGTATATAGTCCATTATATGTAGCCATATGCGATGGATCTTTTTGCTTTATATGCTTTCTCCAGAAATTTGAGTGAATATATCTATATATTTACTTAATAAGGAAGAAGTATGAAACATTTGAAAATTGTTCAAAGACTTTCAAGATGAAGTGAAAAATCGTTGTAACAAGAAAATAAAAGAGTTTATGATTTGATCATAAAGGGAGATATTTGAGTTACATGTTTAGCAAAACACTTAAGATTTGAGGAATTGTTCCATGATTTGTGTTTTCCGGTAAACCATAGGAGTATGGCATATTTGAGAGATGAAATCAAACCATGTTTGACATGGTAAGATCAAGGGTGTCATTTATAAAACTGTCATTATGTTTTAAGGATTGAAGCTTTAGAGACTACCGCTTTTACACTGAAAAGAGCACCATCGTGATCCATTGAAATGACACCATATACGTTATGGTTTGGGATAAAACCCGAATTGTCTTTTCTTAAATTTTGGTATGCTATGCATAAGTAAAATGGTTACAACCAAAGTTGGATAAGCACGTCTTTGTAGGTTATCCTAAAGAATTTGTTGGGAATTTCTCCATAACACCAAGGACAAAAGAGTTTGTTACTTGGAACATCAAGTTTCTTGAGAAGGAATTTTTCGCGAAAAGTTAAGTGGGAGGACAATAGAACTTTGATAAGGTTGTTGAACCTTAGCTATATGTGCTAAGTAGCGCAGCACCGGAAAGTGTCCCGGTGGCGGCCACAATACTCATGGCTCCCGTGATTACAAAGGTTGTGATCTAGGAGATTAGAGTTCCTATTGAACCATGTGGGTCGGTAAGAATCAAATAGTGTGATTTGATAAGCAAGTCGTTATTGTTTTGACAATAATGAACCGACTACATGCAAAGAAGCGATGATGGGCCCTGACTCCATAAAACGACTAGAAGTCATAGAATCCGTGATAGTATCCATACATGAGAAATCAAGTTTCTGAACTTGGAAGACCCTCCGGAAAGGCGTGAAGCCTATCGTCATGTTTGGATCTATAAAGAAATAGACATGGATGTTTAACATCTATGAAATAGTAGACATGTCGGAAATAAGTTTACGACAATGTTCAAGGAGTTGACTATGACAAGATTTGATCTTTCATAGCGATTTTAGTCTTGACGGATTAATGTAGAAACCACTACATATAATTTGATGTATGGTAGTTGAACAAACAAAACAATGTTCTTCTAATAGAATGGTTACCTAGGACGTGTACAAGACACGGTACGAAGGGTTTTGTTAATTCAAAGGGTGCTAAAAGGGCATGCAAACTTCAATAGTTGAAGAAAGCATAGCGGAGTTGGAATCTTCACCATGATGAAACCGTTAAAAGAGTTTAAATTTATTGGAGATAATGAAGATGCTTGTATTTGCAAGAAATTAAGTGGGAGCGCTGAGACATATTTCTAATATATTATGTAGAGAACATATTGTTGATTGGAAATGATGTATCTTGTATTGACACAAGTTAAGAATTTCATTAAAATAAGATTTCGATGAAAGACTTGGGCAAACCCGGAATATTTGGCATCAATATCTATATGGATAGATTGAGGCGCTAATATGGTTGTGCCAGACATACATATATGAGATATTGAAAGGGTTCAATATGGAAACAACAAGAAAGGTTCTTGCTGCATGGAAAGGATTGTATCAAGATTCAAGTGTTTCAACACTTGGTGAGTAAAATCAAATGAAGATTTTGATCGATTATACCATGATATGTATATATCCAGAATGTCATATGCTCTAAATGTTATGAGCACATACCAGAATGATTCATAAGATGATCATTGGACAATAGTAAATATATTCTTATGAGCTTTGGAAGAACTAAGAATATATCATGTATAAGTGACAAATAGTTAAAGGTAGTTCATTGTAAAGTGTTACATTGATACTAGTTTTGTCACAAGATACAAATTAAATTTATCTCAATTTAGACTATGGGTGGCACAATGTAATGGAAACGATGTTCCATGATGGATTTGGATAAGTTCCAAAGTTGAAACATTGTGACGGATACTACAACAAAAGGCTAAGTATATGACTGCTATAGTAGCAGCAAAGGAGGGCATTTGTGTTAAGAAGTTTGCTATCAAACTAGGTGTGATTCAAAGTGGGCTAATACTATGAAGATATATTGTATGACAATAATATCAACATATTTTAACCCAAACAAACTAAAGATCTCACAAAGGACCAAATTTATACAATTCCATCTCATTTGAGAATGAGTGATGCGTAGAGACGCAAAGGCATGCAAATACACACGGACCAGAAAGTGCCAGATCCGGAGATTATGTTAACCACTAGCAAACGCGTATATTCAACACCTAGGTGTTGTATATACAAGTTTACAAACTAGATTATTGACTCTAGTGCAAGTGGACTAAATTGAATATGCCCGAGAGGCAATAATAAAGTGGTTATTATCTTATTCCATGTTTATGATAAATGTTTATTTTGCATGCTATAATTGTATTAATTGGAAACGTTAATACATGTGTGTTTAATAAACAAAATACAAAGTTCCTAGTACTGCCTCTCATATAAACTAGCTTGTTGATTAACAAGATGATCAAGGTTTCCTGATCATGGACATTGGATGTTGTTAATAACAAGGTCACAACATTGGTGGAATGATGTGATAAACATTCATCCGAAGTATATCATTACGATCAAAGTCATTATGTTTATATTTCCATAACATCATACAAAGAAATCTTAGTCCTTAGACCATGAGATCATGTTAATTGCTGACACCGAAAGAGTATCTTAATAACATCAAACGTCACACCGTAACAGGGTGACTATAAAGGTGGGTTCAGTGATACAAAGGTGTTATGTTGAGGCTCATGAATCAAGAGTGGAATTTTTCCATCCTGATGATGGATAGATATACTCTGGGCCCTCTCGGTGATATCACATTAAGATAGCTTGCAAGCAAGTGATGTGATCACTAGAATATTATATCACGGGAACGAGAAAAGAGTGCATGTCGTCAACGAGATCAAACTAGGTATGGAGATACCGATGATCGAATCTCGGACATATAATATATCGTGAGGCAAAGGGATTTAGTTACTAGCGTTAAAAGTTCTCACGATCACAGAAGTCATCGTTGAATGTGTAGGAGTCAGTATGGATCTCCAGGTCTCGCTTCTGATTATTGATCTGAGAGGGGTCTCGATCATGTCTGCATTATTCGCAAACCGTAGGGTGACACACTTAAGGGATACCGATACCATTTGGAGCAAATATGTTTCAGATAAAGATTTAAGAAAGTGCTGGAATTATTTCAATAGACACCGAAATTGTTTCGGGTGAAATTGCTGAAATTGGTTCTGCATGTAATATTGAAATGTAGCAGGGGATTTTATGTGAATGTTTGTTAATTAAAGTAATTAACAAAATGCTGAATAAAATTAATAAAATAGTTTTATTAAATGAGAGAGCATTATATTTGGAGAAATTTAATGCATTTAAAGTGGAGACTTTAAAAAGAGAGTGTGAAGGGGCAAATTTATGTGGAGGGAGTTACCACCACATGAATGAGGAGGTGAGGGGTCACCCCTTGGGCGCCGGCCATGGGGAGGGGCACCCCCCTCCTCCTATAAAAGGTCCCCTCTCACACCTTCACACTCACACCTCCTCGTGAAGGATCTCTCTCCCCCTCTAGTATTATTTCCCCATGGTCTCGGATTAGCGAGATACATGTTCCCGATGGCATTATCTGGAAAGGAGTTGCTACTTCCGCTGCTTTGCTGGAGCGAGGAAAGGAGGTTGTCAGGGTACCGGACGTGTGTGGGATCACGGATGCACCGCTGCTTTGCGGTGCTGGACTTGGTGGTGCTGGACTTGCTGGAGCTGGATCTGAAGGACGTGCTGGAGCCGGACCTACTGGACTTCATCATGATCTTGAGATCGGCAAGTGTACGACTACATCATCCACAAGTTCCATCTCGTTAACAAAGCTTTGTTGTCTTTGAGGGTAAGTTCTCCATGGATGTATATCCACCCGTTGCTTATATCTAGTAGATAGATCTTGGCGTATAGTTTCCATCGTAGGAATTTTTTTGTTTTCTATACTGCGAACCCCAACACAACTGCCATACCACAAAGTCTTGACTCCTGGTAGGTGAGATGGGTATTTGAAGAATTATGTGGACATCCATGATCCAGAAGTTTTCTCTGATCAATTCTTCATCCCACGATCCTGTAGCAGGGTTTATAAGATCGAAAACTTTTGTCAATAAGATATTTCCTCTTGGAGTATATATCTTCCTATTTGGACTCGTTGGCACCCAAGAATCTTCCCAAATGTTGATTTGGTCTCCCTCTCCTATTCTCCAAATGCATCCACGGTTCAAAGTTTGGACACCATAGAATATACTCTGCCAAGTATAGGAACTTCCACTCTTCAGCTCAACTTTTAACAGATTTCCATCCGGATAATATCTAGCTCGAAGAACTCTCGCACATAGGGAATCTGGGTCTTCCATTAGTCTCCAACACTATTTTGCCAACATAGCTTGTTAAACGTGTGCAAATCTCAGAAACCCATACCGCCTCTTTCCTTTGGAATACACAACTTCCACCATGCTAGCTAATGCATCTTTTTGTGGTCATCATCATCCCCCCACCAGAATTGCAAAATAGCATCAGTGATTCCCTTGCAAATTTTCTTTAGGATATTGAATATTGTCATCGCAAATACCGGTATAGATTGAGCAACCGCTTTAATTAATAGTTCCTTCCCTCCCATTGATAACATTTTTTCCTTCCATCCACTAATAATAGCCTAGACTCTCTCAACAAGATATTTGAAACCATCACTTCTATCAACTCCAACCATAGCTCTGAGTCCAAGATACTTGTCATTTAGAGATTCTGTCCAGATATCTAGCAATTCACACACTTCCACTCTCTTATCAACATTCGTATTAGGACTGAAAAATACTGCATTTATACGACGAGTGCGCTCTTGGTGTGCCCTAGCTCAGGAGACAAGAAGAAATCACGAAAATATGGCTCCCAGTTGTCCCTCCAATCAGGATGCTACTCCACCGCGAGACCGCGACACCTGGAAGCGCAAGAAGCACGGTGGCGGTAGCAGCGGTCTTAGTTCTAATCCGGTGGATGGTGGCTCGTTGGCGCCCGTCGAGCGTTCATCACTGACGATCTCGACATGTGCACATGGAGGCAGGTAGTGGCAGTAGACGGGCGATGATGGGGATGATGATCGGCACGGGTCGTACACAACAACTAGGTGAATTTTTTCTATAATTTGTAGTTGATTTCCTATTAAACATCCTAGTGTATAGTTTAAAGTTTGAATTATTTAATTTTCAGAATTGGGGAGATTTCTGGTTTCTAGTAGACCAAAGTGTAGTCTTTTAATTTTCAGTGTACCCAGGCTTTCAAAATTTGCTAGGTCTACCACTGCACCTGCCGGGTAGCACGAGTAGGTAAAGTAGTAATACGCCTCTAAAAAAAGGTAAATTACTATTTCCTCTATCAGTCAAAGATTTGGTTAGATTCTCATGTTGATATTTTATTATCGGTTTTGCTAGTTCTCATGCGCCCGAGAACTTCTTATGTCTTAGTCACATCATTCATCATTCGATTTATCTCGTGATTCGTGCAATTTAGGAGTTACACATTAGTTGCAACTAGGGTATAACTGAGAATTTAATGAGTTACAACTAGGTTGCAACTCATAATTAGTACAAATCTTATAAGTGCAACTGAGAATTAGTACAAATAGTAGGATGTCAGCAACTTAGACATAAGAAGTTCTCGGGTGCCTAAGATCTAGGCACTTCCTTTTAGTATATAGATACATTCGAATTTAGATAAATTTTCGACATATAATTTGAGATGGATGAATTAATATATTTCTCTGAAAATAGGTTATGGCTACAGTACGAAGATCATAATGCATTTAGACATTGCTTTAAGTACCTTTCGATGTTGATGATTTATCTAATTTTCAAATATGTACACTGTTCTGGATTTATGGATACTAGGAAGTTAGACACGACACGACGTACTTCTTAGTAATACAATAGCATATGAAATTATAGTATAGTTTTTCCCCATTTGATCACAATCCAAATTGATTCCGGGTCTGGCTAGGATAGACATGGTATGCTAATATATGGTGATATAGGATAATCAAAAAATCGATAAATGAAATATATTTATACACCAAGCATACAGAGTATCAATTAATACGAGAACATAATGTCAAGAATAAATAAAGACATCAAGAATACGCATAGCCAAAATAAATGGAAAAGAAAAAAACCCACGAAACTGATCAACAAAGCAACATGAGCTACCACTTCTAATGGCCACACACAGATTTCAAAAAATGTTCTCCAATGAACGACATCTCTAGGAAGGGATTAATATACAAACACTATCATCGCATGGTCATCAAATTATGCGTTTCACATCATCGAGAGTCAGAATAAACTCCAGAAATGCCTTAAGAAAGGAGGCAAATATAGATCTGTCATTTCTATATACAACTAGTGGAGGTAAGCCCTTAGCTTTTCACCCCGGAAATTTAGACTTCGTGCTCAAAGAATACCACCAAGACCGAAGTCCCTCTATGTTGTCACCTCACTTGCTGAACCTGTCACAAAACAGCGACCATCCGACTCACAGTGTATACCACATCCAAATCCGCTGGTCTTCCAAACACAACCATCTTGATATTCCCCATCAACTGTAATCACCGCCGTTTTCACTACTAAAGATGCCATGGCAACATATCCGGTGGTGCCAACAAAATTGGGTCCTCGAGAAGTGCCTCATTCACGCCACACAAGCATATTCCCCCATGTAGTAATTCTACCAGGAGGAAAGGTAAACATGTTCGAACAATCAAGCCTGCGACGAAGCCGGTAGAAAGGCCACCCACTCCAACCGAAGAAGAACTTGATGTCCTCGATGCACGCGCTCTAAACAATTTAATATGGTTAACTGGTATATTGTTAAAATCCTATGTATTAGTTAGCAATATGATGTCTTTGTCCAAGTCATGAATTAGATGTCCTCCTCTAGGTCCTTGGCCTTGGGGTCCTTTATGGTCAGAGTCAAACATTAGAAAATTTGACTGATTATATAGAAAAATATACCAACATTTATAATATCAAATTGATATTGTTAGAACCATAGCTAAATATACTTCATATCACGTAGATTCGGTTTTTTTTGCAACAACAACAGGACTCTGCTACATGTTTTTATTAAATTTTGGGTATAAAAGTACAAAGGGTTTGTACATAGTAAAGGTAAAAACAACAAAAGAACTAGCTAATGTGGAAAACAGATAAGATGAAAGACAAAACTAGCTAAGAAATACAACGACCCAAACCTTATCCTCTCCAAAGGACAAAAAACCAAGCCCTTGTGTGTGATGCTGCCAATCTTGAGGAGACCTGAAATGCGAATTTGCCAGGATTAAATAGAATTTTCCATACAGGTGGAAAATTGATTATAAGCTTTCCTTGTGGCTCTATATTGAAGACATTTAAATTCTTCCTTGAAAATAGCCATGCTTATGTATATATGGGTGTGACATTTTGAAAGATATAAGCATTGCGAGTCTTCCATATAGGCCAAGCACCTAATATCATAATTTCCATGAAAAAAGAATTCTGATTGGGGCAAAGATACGTCCAACATTCGGCTACAAATTTGCAATTGAAGAAGATATGATCTCTTGCTTCTAGAACATTATCACTGCACGTCACATAGGTGTAGTCCTGCAAGAAAACAGTTTGTGCTTGAAGTATCATATGATATCATCATTACAATATTAATTTTGTAATTGAATATTTTTTATCATTACTATTGGTCATATTTATCTTTTTTGTTTCTCGAGTTGTGGATCTAACTGTATTACTTTATCATGGTAGATACATGTTGTATCAATATCCTCATTTTTCTATCTTTTTGTCTTTTAGACTGTCTTTATTGTTAGGTAGCATAGTAGCTAGCTTCATGTGATGGGAAACAATAGAAATGTCCACGGTAACTAGATTTAGTGTGCCTTGGCACATGATCCCGTTGAATTCAAATCAATTTACACTTTGCATAAAGATGAAATGAGCAAAAAAATAATATTTTATTTTTTACCAAATGGAGCTTAGGATATATACTTGGTCAGAGGGGTGTGGATAGTAAAATAGCTTCAAGACTCAAATTTGATAAGACATTTCAAATGAGATTCTAATTTACCACAAGTTCTTAATCCTCTTACGGCACGAATAAACAATGCGACAACATCCTCATATACACAGAATACATAAGGATGAGCCCACAGTGCAAAAAGATCTAAACAAATTTAAGGCGTCTATGGATTAGTCAAAAGTCAAATCTTATTAACTTTGACCAAATATTTAGGAAAAAAGATTTACATCTATAATATTGAATGGATAGGTTAATAAAATATACTCTATGATGGATCTGTTGATATTGATTCGGTATTGTAAATATTCATATTTTTATATATAAACTTGCTTTTTTTAAATAATACATTTTTTTAATTAATTCTAGGAATAATACGCGAATATGGCAAATCTCAATCTAGCACGGTGTCGGCATTTGAAAAAACGAGGACGCGCGGTTGGCTTTTGAAAGAACGAGCACGCAACATCGATATTTGAAGTAACCAGTAGTCACTGTCATTTTTCAATTTACGAGGACAACGGAGACCGAGGCCCACCCAGCCGGGCTATCAGCCGACAGCAGAGGAAAGTGGTGGCTTCGGCATTTGAAAAAAACGACGCCACAGTCGGCTTTTGAATAGCCGAGGCTGCCCTTTTTATGGTCACGCTACCGCGGCCAGCCCCCGCCCGCCTCCTTCTTCCTCTCCCTCAGCCACGTATTAGCTGCTCTAGTTCTTCCTCTCATCCCATGGAGTTGCACCGATTTGGTGCTAAGTTTTGCTCCTTTTCCACCAAAGTTGCTGTTGAAACACATTAGGAAGCTAGTAGAGTCCTGATCTACTAACAGGATAGCCTGGTAAAGTGATTTGAGGCATTTTTGAGGTATCTGGTGGAGTTCTTGAGGAGCAATGGCTATGGTGGAGGCTGGGAGTGCAGCTTGAGGCAGCTGCATAGTGGAGTTGTCGATCCGTTGAGTGGAGGCTGTATCGCGGCAGGACTTCGCACGCTTCAAAAGTAAACCCTATTTTTCTTGCTAACTGCAGTCATTTGTGTATGTTTATCGGTAGCCTTGGATGTGGTCTGTTAGCTGCAAGATTATTCGGCTATAGGATTAGAAGTATTTTTGTAGACTATAATGTGCCATTTTACGGGCATTTGACAAATTCCGGTCTTTTTTTAGGTCGGAAGTTATGTCCAATAATGTAGTGTTTAGATTCCGCTATGGTAACAGTGTCGTCAAAACAAACGAGTTCGGAGTTGATTTGGATGAGTTTTATTTTATT
The DNA here is from genome assembly GCA_910589775.1 of Avena eriantha. Classification (NCBI taxonomy): domain Eukaryota; kingdom Viridiplantae; phylum Streptophyta; class Magnoliopsida; order Poales; family Poaceae; genus Avena; species Avena eriantha. The sequence goes on from OU342744.1 coordinate 438,579,266, forward strand.
GATGAAGTGCTCGAGGATCCTGAAATAGTGTCTATTACTGAGTTGAAGGATTGGTTATCTGCTCGTTTAGGGCTCCCTCCGACACATACTGTCGGGGTGCATGTATTATGGACTAAGTCAAGGATTAAACCTGATTTTTATTTGAGACCGATAGAAGTGCAAGCTAAATGGGTCAAATGGGTGAAAGCCTATAAGAACAAGGGAGTTAACCCCATTGTCTTAGTGCTTCCTATGGCGAAAGAGCCTGGGAACGATGATGACCAGAGTAGTCACCACCAAAATGTTAGTGGTGGTTATGATAATGACCAGAGCAGTCAAGCCGAAGATGAAGGTGGTGGTGCGTACTATCATGGCTAGAGTAGTCAAGGCCAAGATGGCGGTGGTGGTTATGAATCTAGTCAGAGTAGTTATGCACACACCGAGGGTGGTGGTTATGAATCAGCTAAAGGTAGTCATGGTACAGGAGAAGATATTTTTAGTGGTGAGACCGACGAAGATGAGATACACGAAGGTTGGTTGCAAGATCAGATGGAAGCCGAAGATTCATAAGGCGATAGTGATAACTCTCATGAGTCCGCCGAGTTTGATCAAGAAGACATCGTCCAACCTATTCCGGCATCATGGAATGAAGACCACACAACAGCAATGAATGTGAACGATGGGCATGATTCCGCATGGCACTATCATGCAAACACCATCTCCCTGGGTGCATTATATCCTAGCAAGAGACATCTGTAGAAAGCAATCGCTGAGTAGGCATTTTCCACACAACGGGTCCTCAAAATGATGGTGTCATCCCAAAAATATTTGACATTGATCTGCAAGGAAGCCGGATGTCCGGCCAGGGTCCATGCCCACGTTCATATGAATGGAACCAGCTGGAAGGTTACCGATGTTGTGCAACACACATGTCAACTTCCCAACGTGCTTCAAGACCATCGTAATCTCTCGTCAACCCTCCTGGCCAAACTGTTATACACTGAGATAGTCGAGACCAAAGCCATGGTGGTGAAAGCTATCATCAAAAAAGTTGCTATCAGATTTCGCTACAATATTTCTTACGTAAAGGCTTGGAGGACTAAGCAGAGGGCACTGGAGGCAAGATTTGGTTCTTTTCGAGACGGATACGACTGTGTTGTTCAGGTGCTCGAGACACTGCAGGCTAGGAATCCAGGAATATACGTCGACATACAACACTTTACGTTGCCTCAAGAACCCAATTTGAGGGTGTTGCCTCGAGTGTTCTTCTCATTTTCTATATGCATAGAAGCTTTCACTCACTATTGACCAGTCATTTGCGTGGATGGTACATTTCTCACTGGCAAGTACAGGGGTCAGATCTGGACTGCCATAGGTCAAGAAGGGAACAATCAAGTTGTTTCACTTGCATTTGCTTTCATGGAGAGCGAGAACACCGAGAGTTGGGTATGGTTTTTCAAGCAGCTGAAGATAGCAATTGTGAGGGATGTACCAAATGTGTGCGTCCTTCATGAAAGGAATCCGGGTATACTCAGCACGATAAGGAAGCTGACACAGCCTGCTCCTGATAAATAAACTCCATGGCAAGACATGCAGAGTCATTGGTGCATGCGGCATCTAGGGGGCAACTTTTTCTCATAGCTCAGGAACAAGGCCCTGATGAACCTATTCAAGATGCTTTGCAAGCATAACCTGGAGTGTAAGTATATCAAGTGTCGGACCTATCTGGATGAATTCACTAAAAAAACATGTTAGGCAGAGGCAAGCAGCTAGAGCAGCAGCTGCCGCGGCTCATGCAGCCGCGGTAGCTGCACAGACAGTAGCGGGAGCAGCACCACCGGAGTAAGAACCCATTGCTCTTTGCGATTTGCCAAGATTTGACCAACCCGGTACTAGGAGGAGGCCAAGCAGAAGGGTTAAAAAATTTCAGGAATTGATAGAGCACGAGCATATGGAGAGGTGGTCTCTGTTGCACGACACTCATGGTGCTAGGTTTGGCGTCATGACTACAAATCTTGCTGAAACTTACAACTTTGTCTTGAGAGGAAGAGGGCTCTACCATTAATAGCTATTGTGGAGTGTATTTTCACCGGAACTTTGAAGTACTTCAGGGATAGTCTCTAGATTGCTTAGATGCATATCATCAACAACCCAAACACGAGGTATTTTTCAAAGATCATGGATTACATGAATGCCAAGATGGAAAAGGCTCGGTCTATGCATGTCGATGCCATCGGTAATCAAGAAAGAAGATTCGAGGTGCGCCTCCCTTCCAATAGGATCGGATCTGGAGAAGAGCTAAAGACACAAGAGGTGAGGATAGGCAATGAAGACTGGACGACGTGTGAGTGCACCTGCAACAAACCCAAGCTGCTGCATCTGCCTTGCTCTCATGTACTTGCTGTGTGCGGGCGGTTAGGTATGGATGCGATATCGTTTGTGTCTCCTTATTTTCTTAAGGAGTCGGTGATCAATACATGGACTGGCGAGATGATGGGATATAGGGCATGGGGCAATTTCAACAAAGTAAACCCGGGTGAAAGGATTTACATCCCAGATCCTGGACTAATGCGGACAAGCAGAGGAAGACGACAATGTGTTCGCATTCGTAATGATATGGATCAATCCGAAGCCAGAGGCCCCACTAGATAATGTTTTCTATGTAATCATTTTGGTCATAGAGACACCAATTATCACATCTTTGGGACTAGAGGAGCGGATCCTCGTGGACGTGGAAGGTGACGAAAGAGGAAGAGGAAGAGGAAGATGAAGAAACGAGAATTTGTAATTCGTATGGAACTATGTTTTAAATTTGTAATTCGTATGGAACTATTTTTTAAACTTGTAATATGTATGGAACTATGTTTTAAATTTCTAATATGTATGGAATATGTTTTAAATTTGTAATATGTATGGACTCTATTTTAAATTTGTAATATGTACGGGAGAATGTTTTAAATTTGTAGTATGTATGGAACTAAGTTTTAAATTTCTAATCTGTATGGAACTATGTTTTAATTTTCTATTATGCAGATGGCGGAATCTTTGCTTAACGCTGATATAGATAGAAAGCACCGGTCAACTTTATTGGCTGCTGAACCAGGGAGCTTGAAGCACCTAGTGACTCGCACTCCCATGTCTAACTGGATGATACACCCTAATTGGCTGCAGAGGTATGGGACATTTATTTCTAGTTGGGTTTCAAATATTTGTGGGCCAAAAGTAAACAAACTGTTATTCTATCTTGGTATGCAGGTTGAAGTGGAAGGGCTATTACCATTTGTGAGTCTAGTTGAGGCCACTCATACGCAGGAGATAGAAGGACGACAACATGGCTTCCAGACCACACACATGCACTACAACAGGTCGTTGCTCACCTGCTTAGTGGATCGATGGCAGCCCGAGATTCACACTTTCCACTTTCGCTGGGGAGAGATGGCTCCTACACTGCATGATGTCTCATTCCTGCTAGGACTGCCGTTGGCTGGAGTGCCAATGGGCCCGATGGATGCACCGGCGAATTGGGCCCAATAAATGGCCCAACGATTCTATGTCATCTGTGATGGAGGGCTGTATTTCACGTATGAAAATCATGGACCCAAATTTGGATAGTACCAGACGCAGCAGACCCCACCACCTTTCCCCACACAGGATACACAGACCCAGGGTGACGGGTCAACTCTACCTCCCCGTAATGTGGGGCCACCCAAAAGGTACGGATGGAGTTCACCGGTGCCAGGGAAACCTCGTAATCGGTGGCAGTGATATCTATCTATGTATGAGACATAGGTATATCTATCTGTGTATGAGACTTGTATCTATCTATGTATGAGACACCTTTCTATTATTTCACATTTTTTATTCGACAAACACTTCAACATAACTTGCGGTACATAAATCAGAGCGCTCTCTATCTCTACGACTATGCCCCTACCCTTCGATGATGCCTTCTTCATGGCCTGCTCTGCTTATCCTTACCCTTCGACAGTGCCTTCTTCTTGGCTCGCGCCTTGTCCCAATCAGCCCTTGCCTTGGTCCCAACAGGGAGCGGCATGAAGATGTCATCTTCATCTTCTTCCTCGCCCTTACCCTTCGATGATGCCTCGATCGATGATGCCTTTCTCTTACCCTTCAACGATGCATCGCCCTTACCCTTCGACAATGCCTTCTTCTTGGCCAGCCTTTTGTCCCACTCGGCTCTCCACTTAGTCCCAACGGCAGGCGGCACGAATATATCATCTTCATGTTCACTCTCTTCTAGCTTGCCATTGCTCTTCTTGGCATGCACCTTCTTCAAGGCATGTGCCTTGTCACGCTCTGCTCTATCCCTTGTACCACTGACCGGTAGCGTGAAGAGATCGTCGGAGTCTTCACTCTCTTGTATCCACAGCCAAGGGTGCTTGCCTTCCCTCCGCCTTGTGATGACTGCAAGTGCATAGATCATTTCTAGCTAGTTTCGAAACAAAGATATCGATCCCATAGGGAGCAGGAGTCTGTAGTCTAATAACTCTTGAAATAAATATTACACTAGTAATGCTAAATAAAGTTCTAAGTGACAAGATAAAATGTGAGTATTGCGTAAAAAGGTGTTTTTGGGTTTTTGGTATAAGAGCAACAATAAGTAAAGTAAAACAACTGAATACAGAAAGTAAGTATCGCGTATGTGACAGAGATTAGAACTGCAATAGGGAAAAAGCATTCTCAGGGAGTAGCGGATTCACCACTAGCATTATAAGGAGCTAAGGTAAAGATTATTATCATGAACATTCTCAACTATGTATGTGTGGGAGAAACTTCGTATATGGACAAATAGGCAGCAACCGCTGCTCACATCATCCTCATAACCACAATAGTCAGCAATGAACATCGATCGAATTACTGCGCTATTAAGGGACTTAATCCCATAGAACGTATCCCATGGCATGGATAGTGTTCCGTGAGTTTTCTCGATTCCCAAGTTGATGTGTAAGAAGTGCCAACAACTTTATAGTCACTATAAGTGCTAACACACCTCCGTCTACCAAAAAGTAGTTCCCTTCATCAAGTCCCCATGAGAGGCAAATATTGAGAGGTCGACTTCTCTCAACATCAGGATGAAGACAATCTAACACATGGTCATAGTGATGAATATCATAATAAACTTTATCTTATTTCAATCTCATACTAGGGTTTCTCCATCTTCCGAAGAACTAATGATCTACTCAGACATGGAGGCAATCAACATCATGGAAATAACAATGGAATCTATCATAGATGAATAGTACTTGTATAAACCCACAACAAGTACGGAAACTACAACAAGATCTAGACAAGATGTAGATGGGATGGATGAAGATGGTGGTGATGCAGCAATGGATGATGAGATCGATGCCTTAGCCTCCTGGATCTACGCAGGGCAAAGATGGATCCCCGTTGGATGAGTTCCCCCTCCAGATGCCTTCAGTAGGTGAGGTTTCGGCGATTTCTAGGTGTTCTTTATGTCGTCTCTCCGATCCAGTTGCACGGGGTGAAACTATTTGAGGAGTCGATGGTGGCGCTAACTAAATGGCGAGAACTATACGGCTGGAAAATTTATTCTCGCCGTATAGTTGGTCGTTAAACCGTCTGTCTCCTTCGATCGCTTTGGGTTTTCTTCTAGTATTATTAATATTTCCCAAATAAGCGATTTACATTGTTTTTGACTCCTTTTCTCCTCAGTACAACTGCTCCAAGAATTGTATCCATTGTATCCATCATCTGTCCTGATCTTGGTAAAACAGACATATATTGTGCGCAGGAGCGCCGTAAAATACCAAGATCCTACATCTACAATGCAAAATAACAATATAAAACATGATGCAAATATGGACTCATCAACGTCTCCAAGCTTAGACTCTTGCTTGTCCCAAGCAAGTTTAGCTTAATGGATGTGATCTTCATGTTCATGAAGCTGAGTTGATAAAATAAATGAGGCAGTTGCAGCATGTGTTTATCATATATGATAGATAGGAATAAGTTCATGAATAGTACCTTACTCGAACCATCTGAATAGTATTAGCAGGCTTCCATACCTTAGTGATCAATATTTCACAAAATATGAATCTCAACATAATATAAAAGTATCCGGTTCAACCGAATGAGTTAGCGAGGTAGTCCCAAGTTTTTTGGGATTAACATATTCACTTGAGATTCAAAATCTCAAAAGTGTCTCTTTGTCATACTACAATATAGTGGTGTATGCCTATTTGCTCTTTCCACAACCGCTCTTTTTCTTTTTTCTTTTCTTCTCTTTTGTTTATATGCTCACACTTTTGTTTAAGTGATGTGCAAAGGAGCTAGCCATACATTCCACTTCATGTAGGAATTCAAAGTTTAACGATCTCAATTATCAAATTCCAATTGTATATGAAGCATTTTTATGACTTGAAGATTCTACCTCGACTTGTTCTCACTCTATTATGATTGCATAGATAATTTTCTTAGTAAATCAAACCGTAGACTTACAACATGTTGATCAAATTATCTTTATATGTTCCATTAATACCAATGGTGTAGAAGACTCCTATTGCTATCATCAAGTACAAGTAAAATTATACTCAAGCCATTCATATATCCAATAAGACAAACACAGACTCAAAATTGCTCCATATATAATAATAAAATTGAAAATTCATAAAAGGGATCCACCATTCCTAAAGAGAATTATAATGATGCAAACTTTATTTATAGTTTGAACTAATGCAAACCTAAAATAGTAACGTAAAACTTATAAGATAGGTTACAAGGTCTTAAAGATCTCCCCAAGCTTGGAATCAAGCCAGGCGGGATCAAATAATCCCTTGTGATTATTTGATATCGTGATTATTGTAGATCACTGTGGTGCCATGGCACAGAGTATCTTCTCTTCGCGGGCCAGCCTGAGATGGAGAGATTGATCGACAGCTTCTAATTCTTTAACACGCAGCTTGTAGAAAATATTATTCCTCTCCAGCACTTTCACTTGTTCTTTAATGAACTCATTGTTATCCTGAAGGGTTTGAAGCGCCTTAAGACTCATAGAAAAACCTGCTTCGGTTGTCTGCTTGATATCTTCATCAAGTTTGTCAAGATAAAGTTGCACTAATCGAAGATGTTTGGGTGTCCCTAGCGTCTCCATGTCCATCTCTTCAATCTTCAGCTCGAGGGCCTTCAGATCCCTCTTCCAGCGTGCATTGTCGGTGTTGAGGAACTTGTGTCCTCATGTGTGAATAAGAGGTGGATTGGTTTCTGGAGATTATGATTAGAAAGAGGGACAATGGCAGTATATAAAAGGGTCAGATGTCGGTAAAACTCGCCAGAAACACCAAATTGTCGCCCAAGAAAAGAATCTTAACGAAACAAGGAAAGAAATCACGGATTTGGAAGAGTCCTGCCACGTAACGACCAACTATACGAGTGCGACCCATATAGCTCCGGTCCTATATTTGGTTCCGGGCAGATATTTCCAAATATCTCGAGTCCAGGTCGGTTAAGTTACGACTTGGAACCGACAATAATGTTTTTTTGCAATAATAATGAAAAAGCAAATAAAAAATGTCTGGTAGTTTAACGACCAACTATACAACCGGAATATTGGCTCCGGTCATATATTTGCGACCGTATAGATATAGACACCAAAAATCGAAAGTGCCTGAGAGTTCCACGACCAACTATACGGCCGAAATTATTTCATCCGGTCGTATAGTTGTGCCTGTATAGTTCCAGACATCGAAAACAATTTCATATAGAAGATACAAAGAGTTTAACGACCAACTATATGGCATGAGCTTCCTCTTCGGTCGTATAGTTCCACCCGTATAGTTGGTAAAACCTTCAAAAACTTCAGAAAAACACAAGGAATTCAAAGGCAGCAATTTTAGGAGTAAAATATATGAAAATAAATCACTTATTTGAGTAAGAACACTTACCTTGAACTTTTGCTTATTCGGGGATGAAAAACTCCTCCAACGACAAAGACTTCTTCACTTTTGGAGGAATTGACCTTAGTTCATTGAATAATTCTTGTAAACGAAAATCACCAGGACTAAAGTTCCGCTCAATAAGATTGGTGTCTTGCTAGGTAAACATGGACACTGCATTCAACATTTTTATTTCCTACCTCTGCATAATCTGCAACTGAAATTCTTGAAGTAAAAGAATCCAACGGATCAATCTTGGCTTATGGTCTTTCCTCTCAAGGAGTTATTTTAAACCATCACGATCCGTATGAATTTTTACTTTTGCATCAACTGAAATTTATCATAGGAGAATACAGCAAAAAGTTCCTTTTCTTCCTTAGGATAATTCTTTTGAGCACCATTAAGAGTTCTACTAGCATGATGTATAATATTAAATCTGTGACCAATGTGTTGTCCCAGAGTTACTCCTACAACATTATCACTAGCTTCACATATTAAGTGAAAGGTCATATCCCATATAGGAGGTTTAATAATAGGAGCACAGGATAAATCATTTTTTAGTTTATCAAAGGCTATAAGACATTTATCATCAAAATTAAATCTTACTCCCTTTTGTAGGAGGTTATTCAAAGGTTTAGATATTCCAGAGAAATTTCTAATGAACCTTCTATAAAAACCCACATGACCAAGGAAACTTCTTATACCCTTAATATCTCTAGGTTGTGGCATTCTCTTTATTGCCTCAACCTTAGCTCTATCCACTTCAATTCCCTTACCTAATACCTTATGTCCAAGGACTATACCTTCTTTGACCATAAAATGGCACTTCTCCCAGTTTAGAACAAGATTGGTTTCTTCACAACGTTGCAAAAGCCTTTTGAGATTATCCAAGCAACTAGTAAACGAAGTTCTATAGACAGAAAAGTCATTCATAAATACTTCCATTATTAGTTCTATAAAATCCGCAAAAATAGCAGTCATCTTTGAAAAGTAGCTGGAGCATTACATAAATGAAAAGGCATATGTCGGTAAGCATGTAAACCATAAGGACTAATGAAAGTTGTTTTAAGTTGGTCATACGGATGAACAACTATTTGAGAAAAACCAGAGTATCCATCCAAGTAGCAAAAATGAGTGTAGTTTGCTAACCTTTCTAAAGTTTGATCTATGAACGGTAAAGGATAGTGATCTTTCCTAGTTTCTTTATTCAATTTCCTGAAGTCTATGCACATCCTATGCCCAACAATAGTTCTAATAGGTATCAATTCATTCTTTTCATTAGGAACAACAGTAAAACCGCCCTTCTTAGGGACACAATGAACATGACTTACCCATTCACTTTCTTTAACATGATAGATTATACCCGCGTCCAATAGGCGTACAATTTCTTTCCTTACCACTTTCTTCATTTCAGGCTTCAGTCTTCTATTAAATTCCGCAACTGGTTTAGCACCTTATTCCATGAATATTCGATGGACGATTATCATGGGACTAATGTCCTTCAAATCATCCATTGAGTACCCAAAAGCCTTGCGATGCTCCTTGAGTATTTTCATGAGTTCTTATTCTTCTTATCCTGAAAGTTTAGGACTAATAATAATAGGAAATTTATTCGTATCATCTAAAAACCTGTATTTAAGATTATCTGGTAGAGTCTTCAACTTTGGGGGTGGTAATTCCTCGTCCCCTCTCTTTTCTGGCTCTTCAAAAGTCTCATCAGTTGGAGGCCCTATAATGGGAAGTGAATCAAGTTCATCTTCCAGTTCTTCTAGGGACTTGTCCTTCATAACTATTTCTTCATAATTTGAGTCTTCAATTATTTCTTTTTCTTGATTACTATAGAAAAGAGCTGCCATTTCCTCAATAGTTTTCTCTTCCTATTCTTCTTGTATTTGTGGAGGCCTTTCTTTAAATTTGGAAAAGTGGAATTCCTTTTCCACTCCCCCAAGCTTATGAGACACAATCTCCTTTTTGAAATCAACATAGGCACCTATATCACTCAAAAAGTTTCTTCCAAATATAATTGGGCAAAGAGTGTCAGCTGGCATATCAACAACTACAAAATCAATAGGAAATTTTTTGTTACCAATTGTGACAGTTGCATCTTCAACTACTCCCATTAGAATTCTAAGATTTTTATTGGCTAACATAATTGTCATATCAGTATTTTTAATTGTAGCCGGTTATATTTCTTCTTTTATTTCTAAATAGAAACCATAAGATATTACATTAACTTCAGTGCCAAGATCACATAAACCATAATGCGAGGTTTCTTTAAATATGCAGGGAAGAATAGGCTTATCCACATCTTTTACCTTTGTTTTACCTTCAACCAATACGAAAGTCTCTTCATCAAGTTTAACTATGTTACAATGTGCGTACATAGCCATAATTGCTTCCTTGGTTACCTCTTCATCTTTGGTTTCTTCTAGATGTTCCACGACTTCTGGCATACTTTCCTCTTCTTTCTTTTCTTGTGCTGCTTTGACCTGTTCATATTCAAAAATATGCTTATGTGCAATGTTAGGGAAAGGTATATCATATATTGGTTCTAGGGAGGCCAATGTTGCTTTAACTTCTCTTTTCTTCTCAGATTCGGGTGGTGGATCATACTTGACCAAACCCTTTTTCGGAGCTTTGATATGTTCTGTAAAAGCTTTAACAACTTGCAACACAAGATCTGAATCCAAATAAAGTTCTTTAGATAATTATTTAACATGGCCTTTTTTTATTATAGTCATGAATACAATCATGTTCTATTTCTACACCTCCTTCACTTCCTAGACCAAAATTCCATGAAACTATATGATTGCGAATTCTATTAAGTAAAGAGCAAGCTTTAGTTATAGGAAGATTCATAAAGGCTCCTTCCGCGAAAGAGTCTAGTTCAATTTTATTAGGTTCAATTAAACCGCCATAAAAGATATGCAATAAATACCATTTAGGCAAATCATGATGAGGACATAGACGAAGTAAATCTTTAAATCTGATATAAGCTCTTACTAGTCCTCCATTAGTACGGTTCTTCCAAGTCAGTATAAGACGCCTGATTCCAAAAGATTTTGATAATGGATAATATTTTGCTAAAAATTCACAAGCTAGATTATCCCAAGTAGTAGTGGCTTCTGGAGGTAGAGATCTATACCATGAAAGAGATGTACTAGTCAAAGTCTGACTAAAAAGTTTAACCCTTACCTCATCAGTAGTATATCCCGTCAAATGAAAAGTGCCACATATATCTTTAAAACATGCAATATGCTCATATGGATCAGGATCTTCTTCATCTCCAGTAAATTTCTTCTTGTGTAGAATACCAAGTAATAGAGGATTTATTTCAAACCCCCTTATCTTCTCATTGGAGTTGTCTCTTTTATAAATATCATAGGGCTTCCCAAAGTGGCTGAGTGGGTTAGCACTAGTCATATGCTCAAACTCCATCATGTTGGTGGAAACCTGTAACTCAAAACAAAACTTAGCAAGATAAAAATAAATAAGCAAAAACTAAACACCTATAGCGCTTAGCTCTCCGGCAACAGTGCCAGAAAATAGCTTGATGACTGCAAGTGCACAGATCGTTTGTAGCTAGTTTCGAAATAAAGATATCGATCCCACAAGGAGCAGTAGTCTGAAGTCTAATAACTCTTGAAATAAATATTACACTAGTAATGCTAAATAAAGTTCTAAGTGACAAGATAAAATACGAGTATTGCGTAAAAATGTGTTTTGGGGTTTTTGGTATAAGAGCAACAATAAGTAAAGTAAAACAACCGAATACAGAAAGTAAGTATCGCGTATGTGAGAGAGATTGAAACTGCAATAGGGAAAAGCGTTGTAAGGGAGTAGCGGATTCACCACTAGCATTATAAGGAGCTAAGGTAAAGATTATTATCATGAACATTCTCAACTATGTATGTGTGGGAGGAACTCCGTATATGAACAAATAGGCAACAACTGCTGCTCACATCATCCTCATAACCACATCAGTCAGCAATCGACATCAATCGAATTACTGTGCTATTAAGGGACTTAATCCCGTAGGATGTATCCCATGGCATAGATAGTGTTCCGTGAGTTTTCTCGATTCCCAAGTTGATACGTAAGGAGTGCCAACAGCTTTATAGTCACTGTAAGTGCTAACAAACATCCGTCTACCAACAAGTAGTTCCCTCCATCAAGTTTCCATGAGAGGCAAATATTGAGAGATCGACTTCTCTCAACATCAAGGTGAAGACAATCTAACACATGGTCATAGCGATGAATATCATAATAAACTTTATCTTACTTCAATCTCATATTAGGGTTTCTCCATCTTCCCAAGAACTAATGATCTACTCAGACATGGAGGCAATCAACATCATGGAAATAATAATAGAATCTATCATAGATGAATAGTACTTGTATAAATCCACAATGAGTACGGAAATTACAACAAGATCTAGAAAAGATATAGATGAGATGGATGAATATGGTGGTGATGCAGTGGTGGATAATGAAGATCGATGCCTTAGCCTCCCGTATTTGCGCAGGGTGAAGATGGATCCCCGGTGAACGAGTTCTCCCTCCAGATGCCTTCCGGAGGTGAGGTTTCAGCGATTTCTGGATGTTTTGTATGTCGTCTCTCCGATCTAGTTGCACAGGATGAAACTATTTGAGGAGACGGTGGTGGCGCCAACTATACAGCGGGAACTATACGGTCAGAAAATTTATTCCCGCGTATAGTTGGTTGTTAAACCGTCTGTCTCCTTCGATCGCTTCGGGTTTTCTTCTGGTATTATAATATTTCCCAAATATGTGATTTACGTTGTTTTTGACTCCTTTTCTCAAATATGCGATTTATAATATTTTCCAAATAAACGATTTATCCAAGATATAGAGGAGAAGGAATTGCGAGAGAACGAGAAAGAACAGGGTGAAGAGATAACATCTCGGTGCCAAGATTTATAGTGGCAACTGGGAGGAATTGGCGGGAAGAACTGGCGGGAGATAAACGACGCGAAAGAGTGGCGGGAGAAATACTAGCGGGAAAATACCGACGAGCGATAAACGACGCGAAATAGTGGCGGGATTCTACTGGCGGGAGATAAACGCTAAATGGCGGGAAACGGATTAGCCTAACATGCTGCATGATCCATGCAGGTTTCGGTGCAATCGGACGGTAATCGGCTCTTCAAAAACCGACCGCCCCGGTCGACGTTTGAATAACCGACGATCGACCTAACATGCTGCATGATCCATGCTCCTGATCTCTGCACCACAAAACCCCTAAGCTCTCCTTAACAAAAATGTGCCAGAGCTCAAAACAAACTACAAGCAACAAAATAAAACTCACTGTCTTGTCTATTTATCGCAGATTTGTTAGAATACAGATTTAGATATTTTTTAGTGTATAAATACATACGAATTTAGATAGACCTATGATATCTAATAAATTTATAATAAAGAGAGTATGTGATTGTCTTGTGTCTAAAATTTTATACTAGTTGTTTCAACCAAACAATTTTCTATTTTTCTACGGTTCTTACCCGCCAGCAGTTTTTTCATGGCTCGTAGCTCACGGCTGCTTTTTGGATTCACAGCTTGTTAGCATTCACTTGACCCAGTTCCGTACTTAGCCTACGTTCTAGACGCTTATGGGCACACATACCTAACAAAGCTCTACCCAGACGCACCCTAAGTTGACACATCGAGATTTACAAACTGGAAAGAAGAATAAGGATGAGATCCGCCTTGGCTAGAAAGTCTTGAGAGAAAAATAGCACGCAGCTAGCATCATCAAATTGGATATAAAAACGTCTAATCTATCAAAGTATAGGGTGACTCATCCTCCTCTAATGACAGAAAACACAATACGTATGTACGTAGCCACTCGAAGACAAAACGCACGGTACTCTGCACATACGACCGAGCTGTTGATGCAAGATCATTGAGTCGGCACGGAGAGCGACCTGCTGGCGTGCCAGTGGTGGTGGATGGTGTACCGCGTGCCCGGCAAGACCCCGTCACGACCGGCGATGCACGTCAACAGCCAAGGGGACCAGTCTCGCGTTATGGCACTGCCGCCATCCCATCTGCCACCGTGGACCGGTCGTATTCATACAGCCACCTGCCGTGCCACGCGTACTCGGGTAGGTGGCGGTAGCATCACTCGTGAAAAATTTCTGTGTTTTTTTTTTTCCATTGCGCGGAAATCTTCCGGTACACTATTTCCCTCGAGAACAGAATGCACTTTTGTTTTTGCGGGGAGAACAGAATACACTCAACAAACGCATTAAATTATCCTCCAATCCTCTCTCCGGTTACAGCGACTCTGCTTAAATCCCTGCTGCTGGTGCCTCTCCTCCAGTCCTCGAGAGGACTACTGCCAGCGCCACCATTACCGTGCTGCTCCTCGGAGGCTGCTTTACACTCTTGAACCTCGAGAGATGGAGGTGGAGACGGCGATGCCTCCTCCCGCGGCGGCCGGGCTGGACCACGTGGTCTCCGTCCTGCTCGAGCCGTCGCTCGTGGACGAGACCGGCGGTGGGGGCGTGAATGGCGCGGCCACCAAGGTGCAGAAGGTCTACCGGAGCTACCGGACCCGGCGCAAGCTCGCCGACTCCGCCGTCGTCGTCGAGGAGCTCTGGTAACCAGATCCTACAGAAAAGGAAACATCTATTCCCCCCTTGCTAGCCACTGAATCATTTTATCTTGGTCATGTTTCGCTTTTCATCCGTTTCGTCTGTTAAATTTGGTAAAGGAAACCGGACAAAACCCCCTTTTTTCTTGGGATTCTGCCTTTACTGCTCCGTGTCTCTTGCTTCTTGCTGTCTTCTGACCTGGCTTCCATGAACCCCTCTGAGATTTTGGTGTCGGCAATGCCTGATTTGCTTCTTCTTCATGGTAACTGCTGGCGAAAACTAACCTGTTTTCTGGTTGGAATTGGTCAAGGTGGCAAGCGCTAGACTTCGCGCGGCTCAACCACAGCACCGTCTCTTTCTACGACGACCCGGAGCCGGAGACTGCAGCCTCGCGCTGGAACCGAGTCAGACTCAATGCGTCCAAGGTCTTAGCCACTTTTCTTTCCCCCCTGCATCAATCTGCACCATAAGAAAGCGATTCTGTTGATTGGAATTAGTGTCCTTAATTTTAACTCTGAGCTAACATATGATCCTGAGCTTGATGCAGGTGGGTCAGGGTTTATCCAAGGATGCTAAGGCTCGCAAGCTGGCTTTCCAACACTGGATCGAGGCTGTGAGTACACATCAACTACTGTTTTTTTTAATCTAATTTTAGTAGTATCTTGTTTGCTGGATATTACTGCTTTTATATGCTCTCAAATATGTGTGAAAAGAATCTGCTTCCCAGTATCAGTTGACTTGGACCTTCTGTTAACGTGTGAACATGGATCATAAAAATTCCACAGCTTGTGGTCGCCAAAATTTACCGACGACTTGCACTCTTATTTGCTAAATTTCTGAATTTCATCCGCCGTCATGTAGATTGATCCAAGACATCGCTATGGGCACAACCTGCATTACTACTACGATGTTTGGTGCCAGACCCAAGCTGGCCAGCCATTCTTCTACTGGTAAAGAACTTTTTTCCAACCAGTACTGGTAAAGAACATGATATATGCATTTTTTTTCTTGTTTGAAAGAAATCTCTGTATAGATATCTGTCACTTTCCTACAAGATAACCTTGTTACACATTGCACAGAAATTGATAATTTTTTTTTAAATGTGCAGGCTTGATATTGGTGAAGGAAAGGATGTAGATCTTCCAGACTGTCCAAGGGCTCTGCTGAAGAAGCAATGCATACGATATCTTGGTCCAGTAAGATAATTTTGTACTGGACACTATCCTTATTTTCAAATCATACTAATCTTATGAAAAATACATCGAGGAGAGCTGCATTAGGACTTCAGTGTTCTAAATTAATCCAACCCTCAAGTTTCTTCATGAAGCGTCAGGATGATGAAATACAACGAAATTTGTGCTTCTCATGTTTACCTTTTAAAGTATATTTTGCTTACAGTAAGGATGTCTTATGTTGTCATGGATGCCAAATCAAGGCCCAATTGTGAAGGACAGCACCAAGCTAAGAACTGTCACGTGCAGGAATCACTATTCACGTTAACAATACCATGATCAATTGATAAATTAGATAAGCCCAGTAGGTTATTTTAGGTTGAAAGATATCTATTTAGTTAGGAAAGAGATAGGCTTACAATAGGAAGATACATTGGTATGGTTCTTAGGAATGATACCTGGTTAGGCAGTAGATAGGTTATTTAGTTGGTAAGGATATCTTAGGGATCAAGGCACAACTAAGCCAAAGAGCATCTCTAACCATGACAGGGATTAGGCCCTGCTGGCGCCTACATAAGGGTGAGTACCCTATCCCTGGTCTCTTGACCTGTGCCAATCACTGCACGTGGCGTACCGTCTTAATGCTTTTGTAAATAAATCTATATGTATTAAACTTATATTTTACTGCCGAAAGTTTCACAAATCTTGATTTTTAATATTTTATACTTACGAGGTTGCAGAATTCCTGGCCTGCTTCCATTAACACCTTTCTTCAATTGTTCATTTTTTTCGACAAAGTCTTCAATTGTTCATGGTAGCTACAGCACATCTAACTTGTTTTGAAATGAGTTCCTACAACACTGCCACGTGAAAGTATTTAGAAGATAGTAGTGTGCGAACTCCTTATTTTTGCGCAGCTGTGCCTCTCCCAGATGATTGTAACAGTTCTCTGATATTTTGCAGCAAGAGCGTGAGTACTATGAATACATCATTTCAGAGGGAAATATTATCCATAAGATATCTGGAGAACCACTTGATACAAACCAGGGCCCTAAAGGGACGAAATGGATTTTTGTTATGAGCACATCAAAGAAACTTTATGCTGGGGAGGTAGTTTGCCAACTCTCATAAGAATTATACTCTCATTGATGCTGTAAAATGTTATATCATGCTTTCGTAGTTTAGAATCGCTAACTCTGTAACTTGTATGCTTATTTCTGTATCCAGAAAGAGAAAGGTGTATTCCAGCACTCTAGCTTTTTAGCAGGAGGTGCTACCATAGCTGCTGGAAGGTTTACCGCAGAAAATGGAGCTATCAAGGTATTGTTGAGATCCACTGTCGTATACAAGTTCTACTATTTACGCAGAGATTTTACATTCCTGGTGAATGCTTATGGTGTTATTTCATATTGCATATGTGTCCCAAATGATTAGTCATTTCATACCCATAATTTTGTTCTCCTGCTTCCCCATCGGATGCAGTGCGCTAATTTGATTCTCCGTTGATCTGTTCTGGTTTCAGTCCATCTGGGCATATAGTGGCCACTACAGACCGAGTGCGGAGAACCTCAGCAACTTCATGAGCTTTCTAGAAGAGAACGGAGTTGACCTGAAAGAAATTGAGGTACACTATTTTCAGTCCAGCAGAATCTGAAAATAGTCCTTTGTTATATGTATAAGACGGTTTCACCTAATGAGCTTATTATTGCATATTCAGGTGCGCTCATCCAACAAGGAAGACTTCTATGATGATCCAGTGCCTAATATCATGGCATCCAATCCTCCAGAATTGTCTATTCCTCCAAAGATGGTACAAGGAGATAAGGCATCTTCACTGACCGAAGCTGATGAGGCCAACAATGTACATGCAGAACAAGCAAGGCCAACCTACGAAAGGACATTATCAGGTGGTCTGCAAAGCCCTAGAGATGCTGGAGTCTCGAAGGAGGCAATTCTGGAGAGGGTGAACTCCAAGAGCAAGGCGAAGTCCTATCAGCTTGGCCACAGGCTGTCCCTGAAATGGAGCACTGGAAATGGTCCAAGAATTGGGTGTGTGAGGGATTATCCAATGGAGCTCAGAATGCAAGCACTGGAGATGGTACAGCTCTCGCCAAGGGCATCGACTCCTCCAGCCTCCTGGAGGGTACCGTCATGCCTCTCGCCCACCTTGCCAACGCCGCCGCTCGTGCCAAGGCAGACCTCCCTGCCCCAGCCAAGTTAGGAACATTAGACTAGGCAGTAGCTGTATTCTGCACATTTGGGCTGTGCTGCAAAGGTCAGACACTTGGTTTGTGATTGCTGCTTTTCCTATGTTCCGTGAGTCCATTTGTAGCTCACATGATCTGGCAAGGGTTATGTGAGTTCCAGGTTGGTTGAACTGATTTAACAATGTTTGATTGCCCTTCTTTGTGCCGAATGTCACTATTGCAGAAATAGCTTCAGCGGAGTTTTCTGTCATTGCAGACATAACCTACAAGCCATGATCGAACTTGAAAAATTGAAGATCCTCAGCAATAGAGGGTAAACGTAAACGAGTCAAAATCGCTAGCGAACAGCCAGCAGGTAGTGCATAGAGAATGTCCCATGCGCAAACAGAAACGGAGAAGGGGAAAGCAGTTGAAATGATGAACTAAGGAGGTAGCAGTACAGGAGCATGCGGTCCATCAAACTGAAAGAGACAAAACTTGCTTTACCCGCCAAAAGAAAAGGACAAAACTTGCTACACATTTCATCCGAAGTGAGTATGGCGGTATCACAAGGTCATCGCACCAGTTTACAATGTGTTAGTAACTTATTATCATCAATTAGTACTGGCGCAGCCCTTGCATCCACGTGAACACATCTACGGCCTTTTCTTGCCTCAGATGCATAGGAACCCTACATACACAGGTGGTTGCGAAATTGTGATCTCGTGTCTGGATGCAACGCACAGACGTTCGTAGCCTGGCTGCAAAAATCCAAGGCAAATTTGACATCAGTTGGAAGAGCAAAACAAATCATAACTAAGACAAACATGCAACATGGTGACGCTTTCCCTGTGGCCTATATGTCAGAAAGAGACACGAGGCAACATCATGTATGCGGCACCAAGTAAGCTGATGAAGAAAATGACATCAGATTTGCTTCTACAGGTTTCAACTAAATCGAAAATTGAACCTATAGCGACACAGGAGCAAATTCTCCAAATGATCATCGAGAAATACTCCCATCATTTATAGTATTTGTCGTTTTTGTGCATTTTTACTTGTAAAATCCTAGTAGGTAACATAGCACACATTGGTATCTCCTTAAGGCAACATCATGTATGCAAAGATAAATGGCATCAGATTTGCAGCTATAGGGTGTATGCAGTAACAAAATCAGATTGTAATTTACAGGGATACAGAGGAGAATTCTCCAAATTAATCGAAGGGAACAGATTAAAAGATCATATATTTTCGCATATTTTCTTGAAGGGGTTTGATCCGGTACGACCCCTCCCCCTAAACTCGTATAAATGCGTCCCACATATATATCTAAACCCGTATCCAAATAAAGTATTACTTATGTATAGTCATATAGATCAGGGCGTGTAGTTATACGCCATACTTCCCGTACGCTATTCCGCCGGATCACCCCTGCCCACCGTCCGGCGGCGATCGCCGCCGGCGGCGGCCATCCTGACAACTGTCGCTGCCGCGGTGCTCCTTCTCCACCACTATCGCCACGTCCTTGTCGACCGTCGACGCCGGAGGTAGGTACTCCATGGTTTCCCGGTCGTGTTAAGGCAGATCGCCATGGTTGTTGTGTAACCGGACAGTCCAACGCCAACAATGCCGGCCTGTTCGGCCTAGCCAGACTGTCCGGCGCCGGCAAAGCCAACATGTCCGGCGCCGGCAAAGCCAACCCGTCTGGCCTAGCCAGACTGTCCGGCGCCGGCAAAGCCAACATGTCTGGCAAGGACTGACTGTTGACGCTACTGTCAAAACCATACGAGCTCATCGCCGAGAAACACGACAAACAAGAGCGACCGTGCTGCTCCGGTGCAACCCTGCCTAAGGCGGCAAAGTCCATGTGAACATCCACGGAGACCGAGGCATCCCGGAATCTCTTGTACGTAATACCCGTGTCTTGTGACTGAAACTAATTTTCTTATCGACGAAGGCAAATATATAAGAGATAGACAACAAATATGACATACTCAATGAACCTAACAATTCTTTTACAAATCTATGAGCACATCGCCTTCATTTCATATAAGCTCATAGACACCAATCAGTTCATTTACACGCATACGGGAGAAACGACCACACCTACAGCTGGTAACCAACATAATTCAGCAAAATCTCCACAACTACAAAACAAATCACTATTAATCTACTGTTAGTACGAGGCAACAACCAAAAGAACTACAACTGTCTTCATCATGATACATTCTGACTTGAAAGCTGAAGCTCTGCAAGTAAAAAAAGTCCTACCAGACAAGTCCGGCCTTTTGTCCGAAAACATGTCCGGCGACACCGTTAGCTCCTGTTAAAATTTTACAGCTTGGACTTCACGCCGGACAAGATGCCGAGCTGTCCAGCCCCTCACCGGACTGTCCGTCCGTCTGCCCCAAGCTCTCGATCACCGTCGCTGACACCGCCGCTGCGTTGTCGCCAATTTGCACGCCGCTGCCGCCGCGCCAACCCTCCCAGCACATGCCTACAACGCCAAGCAGATGCGTGGGCCGGCAAGGACGAGTCAAACCGCGCGCTGATGCGGCCGCCGCCGGTGTTGATCCGGCGTATAGCCGTGCTTTTTATCCGTTTGCGTAGAGACGTACTAGTTACAAAAAACAAACGTATAATTTTGTTGAGTTATACGTGGTTTTGTACAGGGTTATATATACATTACGAAGGGGTATGAAACGATCTGAACCGTCCTTATGTTTAAGATTATACGAGTTTGTACGAATTTAGGAGGAGGGGGTTGTACTGAATCAGAGGCCTTTCTTGAATTTGTACTTGTAAAAGCTAACATGGCACAAATGCGCATCTCCTCAAGGGAAAAAATGAATACCTTCTTCCAGTTGGCGATGAGGTTACAGTTAGCATGGCCCTAATCAAGGCAGAACTAATACTTTAATGTTTCCCTGTTGACGAGAACATATCTTCGTTATCCCAAGCACAAGTATATGCAGTTACGCCTCCCGTAGTCAGAAGTTCAACCAAGAACCCTTAGATTCTCTTCATACATACTCAACCAGTCTCGACAGGAACAACTACAAAGTTACCAGACCCGTGGCATAAGGAGAAGAAACAAGTACTCCCTCCGTCTAGAAATAGCTGATCTGGATTTGTTTAAATTTTAATATATCTAGTCATATTTTAACATAAAGAAACATTAGACAAATTCAAGTCAGTAATTTTTTGATGGAGGAAGTACTCAATTTACTTAGTTACAAAATTTTGCTGCACGCGGCGTAAATAGATAGGCCTTGCCGCCGGCCGCCGGGATAAAGGCAATGAGATGGTTGGAGAATGGAGAAACTGGGGCAGGACAAAGTAGACGGATGGAAGGGATGTGATTTCGAGGGGACTTCCATATTTGCTAAAGGGCTTATTCTAGCCGGAACGGATGAACATGCCCAATACTATGGGCTTCCTTTCACAAATTGGGCTAAAAGAACTGTGCATAGAACAGTACGGACAGTCATTGTATAAGGGTTAGAGCATCTCCAGGCGCTAAAATAACTGCCGGTATGCAGCACCAGAGGCACAGAGATTGTAAAATTATACGCGCACTATTTTTTTTACAGTGCCCACCGGATTGCGCTATCCAAAGCCGTATGACCCTTCTTTTCAGCTTCTTGGGCAGCTTCTCACAGAAGCTACTCTCGATCAGCTTCTCCCAGAATCTCATCTGCTAAAATCGTTTATACTTTTAAATTAACGTTAAAACTACTAGTTAAGAAGTTTGAACGAATTTTGAAGAGAAGCCGGTGAAAGATAGCTTCTTCAAGGAGTATATCTCTAGCTCCAGATAGTGCGCGCTAGAAACTCCGAGCGATCCGCGGGAGCCCAACTGCCCTGAAACTTTCGACTCGCGCGCACAGCTCATCTGCGCCGCCGCCGCCCGCGCCGCTGCCGGCCGCTCCGGCCGTCCCTGCGCCCGCGCCAGGCCGCCCGCTCTGGCTGCCCGTACCTCGCCTTGATCCCCGCGCGCCCGCAGCCTCGCCCTGCCGGAGCTCCGCCTCGTCCTGCTCCTGCCGCTCGCGAGCGCAGCCCACGCCCACGTGTGTATCGGCCGTTCAATCAGGTCCGTGCTAGATCAATCGATTCGTGCTAGCTTAATCGAGAAGAACATATACGTGATGAGAAGAGAACAGCAGATACGTGCTAGCTCAATCGATTTCTAGAAGAGATGAAGGGATGAAATTTTGTGTTTAATTTTTAATCTATTTATTTGGTCTTGTTTGATCTTCTTTTGTCACACATGTGTGAAAAAAAGTGTTTTCGGCGCTGTATTTTAGGGCACGCGGTGAAGGGCCGATTTTAAATTCTTGGCGCGCTGCAAAATAGGGCCTCCGGCGAAGGTCGCGCCGGCGCCACACACTATATCCAGATCGAGCGTGCTGCAAACGACTTTTACAACGCTGCTGAAGATGCTCTTAGGGTGAGAATTCGCAACCATTCTAGCTTTATGGGTCACACCTATATGGAGTGTGGCATCTAGGGATGTAGGAGTAATATAAATTCTTTTTCTTTTTTAGAACAACAGATACCAATTACATCCCGCGTCTGCAACAACTGTTCTAGCGGCATTACAGATGCACATAGCCAAAAAAAGAAATATAAAAAAGAAAAACTTCGCTACATCAATCTATTCCTTGTAATAGCAGTACCAACATCACCAGTACAGCTTCTCCAAAAGCGACGCCTCCAATAAGGTGCACAAGCGACGCCTCCAATAAGGTGCACAAGCGTCGTCGTCGCCCGGTCATTCACCCTGAAGAAAGTCCTTGCTCGCAAAACAATGTCTTCGACAAGGCCATTGCCAGACATAACCAATTAAGACCTTACCTTTGATTTTCACCCTGCAAGATCAGACACTGAACATCACATGTGTTGCCGCCCCACTAACAGGCCGCTGCTACAAATCACGAATCACCAAGCCAATTACTCAGCGTCGAAGACTCGAACCACATGTGCTAGCCCTCAAATCTCTGCTTTAATGTCATTCTCCACCACTAACTTCACCATGGATCGAAACAGAAAATATCCAATGATGGTAACAGATAGCAGAGCTTCGCAACCCTCCCTCTGAAACCAAATGACCCAGAAAATGCACGGGTGCGCATGACCGAATCCCGTCCGGTCAGCATTCTCCAGGCATGAGCTCCCATCGGAGATCGGCAGCGAAGCATTCCGAAACCCGACAATCCTCGCATATCAACAATGGCCCGCATCCAACAGTTCTTCGTCTTTGCGCATGAGAAATCAAGGGCTGCCGCCATTATTCGCAAGACTCGCAAGCCCCCACGCCGCTAGCCTCCTCCAACACGATGGCAACACACAAAGAAGCAACAAGAAGGCTGAGTGGAAAGGGGCAAACCTCCCGCAACAGCAGCCCAACTAGGATCCTACAACCTCGAACATGGCCCAAAGGTCCAGATCTTGGTCCGCCGGAAACCTAGGCAGCCACCATGGTGACGCCTTGCCACCTCTACCTTTCCGTCCCACAGGAGACCTCAAGCTCCGGTCGACCAAGCCGTGCCGCACAGTGCACTCTGCCGTCTCCATGCTACCCCCCACATGACGTGGCTGAGGCCACCTCCCCAGCCCACCGTCGTTTGACTGGGTGGGCGCCGCCACCACCACCGTCGCCGGTGGCAGCGACGACCACAGCTTGTAGATCGGCCGGCCTCGAGAGGGATTGGAGAAGGATCCTCCGGAGCCGCCCGGGAGGGAGACGGCCCAGGAGGGAGGCGGCTACACTTTCTCCAAAAGGGGATCTAGCACATTTTGTGTTCGATCCCAAGTTGGACGTCACGTTTGGCTAGCTAATCCGCTAGTTTGCGTTTGTATTTCGTGTCTTTTGATCTAATAAAAAGGTAGACCGATTCTCCGCCATATTGATTCCTTTGTTGGGGCTGTTGTTCGTGTTTTCCTAGAAAATTTTGTGGCTGCTACTTGCAATTTTTTACCACATGTTGCATCAACTCACATGGCAGAGGCCATGGCAATGAAGGAGGGTCTTAACCTTGCAAATAGATTGGGATGCAATAATATTCTTGTGAAAGTTGACTCTCTTGAGATTGTTAATGCATGCAATGGCCAGGACTCATGGTGGACGGAATCATCGGCTATCATGGCTGATTGTGTGGACATCTCGGCTACAATTGGACATGTCAAATTTTAACACTATTGGAGGGAAGCAAATAAAGTTGCACATGAGATAGCTAGGTTTGCTTTCAATGATAAACTATCTTATAACTGAGACGATGACCCCTCCTAGTTTTTTGGTTAATTTTCTCATAAACGATGTAACAATTGTTGATTATTAATAAAGCTCGTAGCAGGAAGGAATCCGGCTGCTTCCCTAATAAAAGAGACAGGTTGATTCTCAAAAGAAAATCTAGGGATATAAATGATAGGGATAATCTCCATCCTAGATCCATATCCGCATCCACATTTAAGGATATCGTACGCAATTATAGAAATCTGATGGACGCGGATACAGATATTGATCATGCGGATATCCGGCGGATGTGATAGCGGATATGGTTTTGCTATTATCTAACGGGATGCTGATTATGCGTTGGTTTTTATGGATCGTCCGAGGTCCTCAATTAGAATTATCAGCTTAAATAAATTATACCAAACGGTTGTCCCTAATATCTAATCAGTGCCGTACAATGTTTTGTTCACGTGGAACCGTGAAGAGTAGCATCTATCTCTCACCATTCTCATTCTCACCTAAAGACACAAGCGACATCAGGCATGCTAGCTTCCCAACGCATGTAACTGATCATTGCTTGCTGAAGTGTTCGTTCGCGGTATTTTCCTTCAGTATAGGTATCTAGCTCTCGTATCATTCTCTGAGACTGATGAAAGGTACTCCGTAGCTACCATGGCGTTGCAGGTTGCAACAACTTGATGTTAGATTGATCTCCTCCCACGGGGACCCAACGGCTCACCGGGCTCTATTGATCTGCGTCCTGATCGGGGGCGTCCAACCCAATATGGTTGGAGGACCCCTGTTATACTGCGCTATATAAAGAGGTGGGGGCCGGCATCACGCAACCCGAGGTTCGTCGCGGCGCCGTACACCCCACCGACACAATCATATCGATCTAGGGAGCGTAGCAGTAATGGGAAGCGCCGCCGCCTCCTAGCCCACTACCCGCTCTCGCCATCGTTGTCGCCCACCATGGCCGTCACCACAGGCTCCTCTAGCCAAGGATAAGGTTCGGTCTCCCTCTCCCCTCTCCGATCTCTCTCTATCAATAGCAATGACCGACTCGATTTTGATCCATAGACAAATATCTACCCGGTTAGATTTACACTAGATGATCCTAGGGTTGTAACATTAGTATCAAAGCAAAAATAGGTTTGTAGATCCTACTCGGGTAGAAAGAAAAGTGAAAGAAATTTGATCTAGCATCAACAACATCAAACAGAAACCCAAAAGAGATCAATACCATCTAGAAGGAAAACAAAAAAGAAAGATGAACCCTAACCCTAACCCCTTACTGCCGAACAGAGCGACGGTCGACGCCAGCAAAGGGCGCCGCCGTGATACATTGCAAATGTATCTATAATTTTTGATGTTCTATGCTTGGTTTTATCTACTTTCTTATGTTTTATCCATACTTTGGAGTAATTTTCATATGATTTCTTGAGCTAATCTATTAACAAGAGCCACAGTGCCAGCTGCCTATTTTCTGCTGTTTTTGGTTTCAGAAAAGTTAGAAAATGAATATTCTCAGAATTGGACGGGACAAAAGCCAAAGTTATTATTTTACCAGGAGACACCTGGAGCCATAATACGAGATGGAGAAGGGCCAGAGGGCGGCCACACCACCTGGCCGCGCGGCCAGGCCTGGCCCGCGCCAGGGGGTGGTGTGACCAGCCCAGGCACCCCCTCGGCCTCTTCTTCCGCCTATATATTGTCTCTGATACGGAAACCCTAAGTGCCCGATCAAAATTTCACGAAAGAGTCTGTAGCCGCCGTCGTCTCTATCCCTAGACTGAGAGGGATCTGAAGCTCTTCCCGGCACCCTGCCGGAGACGAGAATTCACCCGGGAGGCCTTCTTCATCATCATGCAAGCCTCCGGTGTGATGCGTGAGTAGTTCATATCTGGACTACAGGTCCATATAGTAGCTAGATGGCTGGTTCTCCTCCTTTGTGCTATCATGTTTAGATCTTGTGAGCTTCGTTCATGATCAAGATCATCTATTTGTAATTCTGCATGTTGTGTTTGCGGGGATCCGATGGGTATTGAGATGTTATTTCAGATTGATTATTGATTCTTTCATGTCTTTGTTATTTGTGATCTTGCATGCTTTCCGTTGTTAGTAGCTATCTTGGCCAAGTAGATTCTAGCAACTCCAAGAGTTAGTATTTATGCTCGATAGTGGGTTCATGCCTCTAGTAATCTGGGGAAGTGACAGAAATCTCTAAGGTACTAGATGTGTTGTTGCTACTAGGAAGAAAACAATAATCCTTTATTCATAGAATAATCGTATTGTTTACATTACACGCAATTCGTAATGCAATTATCTGTTGCTTGCAACTTAATACTGGAGGGGGTTCGGATGATAACCTGAAGGTGGATTATTAGTCATAGATGCAGTTGGATGGCGGTCTATGTATAATCTTGTAATGCCCAATCGAATCTCAAAAGAGTCAAGATGAGTAGTATATGCTTGTATGCTTTCTCGATGTTTGTCTAAAGCCCCACTGTAATTTGTGCACCCAGCATGTTATCTATCTTAAGGAGAACCACCTCTAGTGAACTATGGACCCCGGTCCTTTCTTTTACATTCAATCTACAATCAAACTATTTACTGCTTTGTGTTTACTTTGTGCAAACTATTACTTCCTTCCATTCGATACGTTTAATTCTTTGTTTTCATCAAAACCGGTGAGATTGACAACCTCATCGCAAGTTGGGGACAAAGTCCTGTGGTTGTGTTGTGCAGGTCTCCACGTTGCTACTAGCACCGGTAGTGTGCCCTGCCAAGGCTCAGCTAGCAACACCTTTGGGGTGTTTCCTTGCTCCTACTGGATTGATAACCTTGGTTTCGTACTGAGGGAAAACTTGCTGTTGTGCTCATCATACCTTCCTCTTGGGGTTCCCCAACGAGCTCGATATATTTTGGACCATCAAGCATATTTTCTGGCGCTGTTGCCGGGGAGTCAAGGACATCTTCACAAGAGGAGTCCCTCATAACCAATCTCTTTACTTTGTTGTTTTTGTTTTGCTTAGTTTATTTCTGCTTTGTTTGCTTGTTTCTTTATCAAAAATACAAAAAAATTAGTTCCTGCTATAGTGGCTATTTTCGTTGGTCTATTATTATCTTGCTTTATCATGCTTTCTATCAATGACTGGTTTCTTTGAAATTGAATCTTATTAGCAAGGTGGGTTCACGGAAGAACAAAAATATTATTGTAAGGACCATCGCCTGTCACAACTCACAAAAAGGGAAACACTTATGGGAACAAATTAATAAATTGGATACCATTGCTAGAAACGTGTGCTCTACTTATAATGTTACTTATTGCTTTGATAATCGTGTTGCTGTAGGAGGTATAAACACCTCCCTTTTCAATGTGAGTATAATGATAATGTTACCATATCTTCTTATGTTAAGGGAAATTATAACTTTTATGATGTGGAAAAAATTGAAGAATTTATTCTTGGAAGGGTGCATTCGAACTTGCTTATTTGCTTGAAAATATTGATAATGCACCTTATAAATATGAGGTTTATGATATACTTAAATTTTTCTTTGATAACTACAAGGAAGAAAATGGCTATATTCTTGAATATCTTAATAGATGCTCTCCACCAATGGAAGATACTAATGCCCTACAGGAGCCTATGGAAGAAGAAACTGCTGAACTTGAAAGCTCATTAGATGAAAAAGATGAGGAGAGTGATGAACAAAAGGAGGACGAATGGATCTACCCATGCCTACCTTCTAATAAGAGTAACTCTTTACCCCTTACATTATTTGATTGTCCCCCATGCTTACCAAGGGAGGATGAATGTTATGTTCCTGTGGATTCTTTTGAAAATGTTTATACTAAAGCTCTAGATGATGGTCATATATTGGTTGATAATATTAATTGTACTACTATTGAAAATGAGATTGATCAGTCATCATGTTATAAAGTTGTTAAAAGTGGGTATGAAGGTTTTAATCCCATTATTTTGAGCTTGATAAAAATTATGTGTTTGTAGATCATGAAAAGCATGCTTTATGTGATAGTTATATTGTTGAGTTTATTTATGAGGCTACTGAAAATTGTTATGAGAGAGTAAAATATGGTTGTAAAAGTTTTCATGGTACTGAAACACCTCTCTATTTGCTAAAAGTTTTGAAGTTACTCTCGTTTTATCTTCCTATGCCTGTCACTTTGTTCTTTGTGAATTTATTTGCGTATAAGATTCCTATGCATAGGAAGTGTGTTAGACTTAAATGTGTTTTGAATTTGCTTCTTGATGCTCTTTTACTTCAATTCATATTTCTTATATGAGCATCATCGAAATTATCATGCCTAACTTAAAGGCGTTAAAAAAGTACTTATTGGGAGATAACCCAAAAGTTTTAGATGAGCTTGGAAGTTATTACTTCTGTAATAACCTCTCCTTATCCTTTTTATTTGCTTTTTGTGCCAAGAGTAACCTCTAATGAGAGAGAAGTAATGATTGGGAAAGTTGCTGTCTCGAAACAGATTTCTGTGCTTCACCGTAAAAATTTGTGTAAAATCTCTGAACGTCCTTTTGAGGCGTGAATTTTTGCGATTCTGCCCCAGGTTGTTATCTAACTTTTGTTAGCTCAACACTTTGTGATTTTAACAACAGAGGGTCTTCGAAAAAATTCGTCTTTACCTGCTGGTCTGTTTTGACAGATTTCTGCCATTTTCTATATTTGCTTCTTGTAGGTTCCTGTTTGAGTTCTTTTGGGGAATTGAGCTTTTTGAGGGAAGTGCTACAGTAGCTTGTGTTTTAATGGAAGTTTTATTGGTGTTAGAACTGAACCTAAAGACCTATTATCTTGAGTGCACTAATGTTGCTAATAAAGATTGTGTGAAGTTTTGTATGAAGGAAAAATTTCAGGTGTATGGAAGGAATGAGTAATGATATGAAAGATGGACTAAAGCTCAAGATTGGGGATGCCACGCGTGTCACCCCAAGAAATATTCAAGAAGTACAAGCGTCAAAGCTTGGGGATGCCCAAGGCATCCCCCTCTTCATTAATAAAAATCCTAGGTCTCTTCCAAACGCTTCATTTTTATTGTTTCATGCACAGTTGTGTTGTTCTTGGAGCGTCTCCTTTTTCGTTTTTGTTTTGGTTTTTCGTTTACTTGGTTTGCTTAGTTTGCTGAATAAATTGGTTGGACCCTCTCTTTCATGCATTGGTTTTCAAATAGTTTGGCTTGGATTGGAAAAGAGTAGCAACGTTCATGCTTAAGTGGTAAAGAGAGCTTGTTTTTGACTGTGGCCTATGCTTTATCATGCCATGATTGAAATTGTTTTGGTTTTATTCTTAGTATTCTTTGCTGTAGCATGATTTGTTATAAACAATTGAGATTGCTTAATGTGCCTTGGATGAATCATGCGTTGTTTTAGCATATTAAAGCATAGTATTGTGGTATTCTCCTTTGATGCTTTATTTGGGTTGACTTGCCGCATGCTCACACCATGTTATGACTATCTCAAGTCACCATAAGCCTTTATGATCCTTTAGTTTTCAACTTGTAGTATCACTTTATGCTTTGACCAATGATGTTTTGTTGCTCTGCATGATTATAGCCATTATTGCTCTCCTAGTTTGTCGCTCCCAGTCTTTTGCTAGCCTTCGCAACCAAGTATGTGTTCCACTCATGCATCGAACTCCCTAAACCAAGTTATTCCAAAGAGTCCACCATACCTACCTACTAGCTTATGCTATTCCAAGTATATTCATGTTTTTGTTTACCTTCCAAATTAAACTTGTTATGAGAAAACTAGTGATTAAAGCTCTCGCGAACTTGATGACACACTTTAATTTTCTTGCCCTTAATAAACTTGAACCATTGTGTCGTCTATGTTGTATATGCTTGCACTTATTTGTTGGGGATTAGCAGAACCATGCTGTCATGGGGAACGCTTTCAACATTGCACTGGTACTTTGTACCTAGTTGATATCATGCTCTTTTGTATATGGATGTCATCGGTGTGAAATGAAAGGGGAGCTTGTAAGTCCATGAAGTTATGTATATGTGTTAGAGAAACGCCTGGGCCGCTGGTCTAATCCATGCTGACATGGTGGAAACCTGCAGCGTAACCATAATGAGCTGTCTATGAAGCATTCTTATTATAAAAAAAGAGTCCGATATTGAGAAAAAAGAGAAAAAAGGAGATTATGAAAAGAGGAAAGAGAGAAAAAGCACCATATTCCCATGGTAAATAAGAAGATTGTTGAGATGCTCATTGTCTGCTTGCGTTGTCATTTTGATATGGGGATTCTTCCGTATCATCGGGCAAGGGGTACCTCGTTGGTGGTTCTCTATGATACACATGAACTTACGATGACAAGAACTTACCGGTGACTAAACTTGAGTAGCATGAGGACGGCCCTCGTATTCAAGGGACATGAGATTTCTAACTTATACTTCGTCAAGCATGTACACCATAGTTTGTTCAATTTAACCTTAATCACTTCAAGATTCTTATGATAGTGGCAATAAGAGCTGAAAGCTATGAAGTATCATAATTTTTGGAAGCTCTTTATGAAACTTGAATCCCTACTTCCTTCTATGAAGGCCTTTCTTCCACTTATATATTGAGTCTCCACCTTCTATCTTTATCCACCTACTTTAAGAGCATAGTGGCCATTCTTAGTTCTATGTGCATTGTCCCAAGACTTGTTGATTGATGCATACCTTGATATTGCTTGTTTTAAACTATTTGTATCTAGTCACTCTTATAAACTTTGAAGGTGTCCTATGCATTTATGTTTTGCTACTCTATGAGGGACAAGCTGAATGCCACTATGCTATGTTTTCTTTATGTGAAACAAACAAACGTCTTACAAAGCATTCTTATTTATGAATCTTTTGTTTGTGCCTTTTCATGTTGCAACATGGTTTCTTTGTATTATTGCTAGAACTTTGTCTTTCATGTTATGATTGAAGTACTATGATCCCAGCTTTGAATATTTTACAAATACTTTGATCAAGTTTATGATGGTGCATGTCACCTCAAAAATTATTCTTTCTTTTTATCACTTACCTACTCGAGGACGAGCAGGAGTTAAGCTTGGGAATGTTGATCCATTGCAAATGTATCTATAATTTTTGATGGTCCATGTTTGGTTTTATCTACTTTCTTATGTTTTGTCCACACTTTGGAGTACTTTTCATATGATTTTTTGGACTAACCTATTAACAAGAGCCATAGTGCCAGCTGCCTGTTTTCTGCTGTTTTTGGTTCCAGGAAAGTCAGAAAATGAATATTCTCGGAATTGGACGGGACAAAAGCCAAAGTACTTTCTACAATCAAACTGTTTACTGTTTTGTGTTTACTTTCTGCGAACTATTACTTCCTTCCAATCGATACGTTTAATCCTTTGTTTTCAGCAAAACCGGTGAGATTGACAACCTCATCGCAAGTTTGGGACAAAGTTCTGTGGTTGTGTTGTGCAGGTCTCCATGTTGCTACTAGCACCGGTAGTGCGCCGTTCCAAGGATCAGCTAGCAACACCTTTGGGGTGTTTCCTTGCTCCTACTGGATTGATAACCTTGGTTTCGTACTGAGGGAAAACTTGCTGTTGTGCTCATCATACCTTCCTCTTGGGGTTCCCCAACGAGTTTGGTATATTTTGGGCCATCACGCCGCTGCGCCGCTTGACGGCGGTGCGCACCATTCTCAGGTGCATGCACACACTGACAAAGGGATCCATTGGGTGCCGCACATAGCTCCTCTCGATCTTGCTGCATCATAGGGTTATGGGGAAGGGGACAAAACAGAGAAAGGAAGGGGGATGGCTCGATGCGGCCTCTTCGCCGTCATCGGCGGGCCGACGGCCACGTGGTTTTTCCTTTGGCCGCCGCCTGTGGGCAAGACAGACGCAGAGGGGAAAGAGCGAATGGAGCTAGGGTTATGGGGAGGCGGCACTGGTGCTCTCTAATGTTCGGGCGAAAACGGCGGACAACCGTCCGATGGATCGGATAGCCAGGAGCGAACGAGCGCGTGGTCTAGGGATTTGGGCTGATACAGGGCTGCGAGGCCGTGGGCCGAGCCCATGTGGGGTCCTGCTCAGCAGGCTGGCGGGCCTAGCGGGCCACAGGTAGCGATCGGGCGGTGCACAGGGGCCTTCTTCCGCCCAGTTTCCTTTTACAGAAGCTATTTTTGCGAATTTTGCACACTTTTGATGAATTTGTCTAGTTTTTTAACGAATTTTCACCTAGTTTTTTCCATTCAAACTGAACCAACTAGAAGTTTATTTTAGAAAATAGAAAAGTATAAAGAGATCTTCTGAATAGTATGTTTGCGAATAGTTCAAATGGTGCTCATTAAATTTAAAAAGAACTAAAGGGAAAATAAAATTTAAAGGAGTGTGTTAAAGTGTTTATTCTAATTATGATCCTGTTATTTTTCTGAGCAACGTTGTTAATATCATGATCATGATTATTGGTTATTTTTTTGCATTTATTTCTATGTTTTTCCCAACGGTGATATAGTTTGAAATTGCATAAACAGTTGTATGCTTTAATTTTGACCAACGTTGGATTAATGCATGCAATTGTTGTTATGATCTCACTTTCTTGTGGTTTTCAGGAGGGTACTTTATGACCCACAAGTATAGAGGGTGTATCGCAGTATTTTTGATAAGTAAGAGTGTCGAACCCAACGAGGAGCAGAAGGTGCTGGCTAGTGGTATGGATCAGGAATTCTCTGCAAATACTTAGCAAACGAATTTTTAGGGGTTTTTGATAAAGCAAGTAAACGAAGTACGAGTAAACAAAAGACAAAAGGAATAAATATAGCAAGTGGCCCAATCCTTTATGCAGCAAAGGACAAGCCGTTTGTATTACTTAAGATGACCAAACGTTCTCGAGGACACATAGGAAGACTGTCAAGTGCTTTCGCTTTATATAGTTGATTAATCTTCTTTAGCTTGCTAAGTGTTGTGTGGGTGAACCTGTGCTAATGTACCGACCTTCCTAGGACTTACATAGTTGTGATTATACCCCTTACAAATATCCGTAAGTACAAGAAAGTAATTAAGGTAGAAACCTAACCACAGCTTTAAACTCTAAGACCCTTACGTCCCTTGTGCAATGGTTTCCTAACGGGGGTTTAGGTTTCTGTCACTCCGGTAACCCCTACGATTGTTAGCCAAATACACAATGCATTCCCCTAGGTCCATATAGGTGAAGTGTGATGTAGTCGACATTCACATGACACCACTAGAAGAATTACACCATAACTTAAATACCAAACTATTGAATCTTTCTCAACACAACTCCACTACTAACAACATGACTTCTCCCATGTCCTCGAGAACACTAGGCTGGCCCGCGCCAGGGGGTGGTGTGGGCCCCCTGTGGCCCATCTCCAGCCCCCCTCCTGGCTTCCTTCTTCTTCTGGAAAAATAGGATTTTCCGTATATTTTTCCGGATTTTCTGATCTTCGCGAATTTTGCCTCCAAACAGTACCTTTTCCATCAGAATCCTGACTGCAGCGGTCCATGCTCCAAAAGTCATCAACCATGCAAAAATAGATGAAATAACATAAGTATCACCTCTCAATACGAAATATATCAATGAATAACAGTGAATTATGACATAGAATAGTGATGCAAAATGGACGTATCAACTCCCCCCAAGCTTAGATTTCGCTTGTCCCCAAGCGAAACTGAGCTCAATAAACATGGCCTCAGGTTTATGGAGTGAAGAGGCGATAAAATAATATGGACAAGAAGCATTACATTCATCAAATACATAGATCATAATAGAAGACAACTCACTATTATATAACTCAACTTGTAATGGGTAAATGAAACACAATAAAGATACATGAAGTAAATCATAATTGGCAATGGCAAACTTAGCTCTTGGTCGAAGAATAGTTAATAATTTGCTGGAGTTCACAAATAACCGGTTTTCAATGATAGCTTTCAAAGTAGTAAACATCAAGATAAGAGAAAAGTGCAAAACAAGGAACATAAGAAACATGATTGAATAAATCATCATATGAATGAATGAAACACAACAACTCAAAATACTTGCTGAGACAGAAAGGAGTAGGTTTACTGACTCTACTACAAAGTAAAAGAAAGGCCCTTCGCAGAGGGAAGCAGAGATTTCAAGTCTCATAAAGAGCGCCCAAAAATTATGGTACTTACTAGCTTTCAGCTCTCATTGCCCCTATCATAGGCATCTTTTGGTGATTAAGGTTAAAGTGACACAACTAAGAGGATATGCTTGATAAGTTATAAATTGAAGTCCCATGCCTCTTACTTACGAGTACCGAACCTCATGCTACTCAACTTCAGTCACGAGTAAGGTCTTGTCATTGTAAATACATGTGTATCATTGAGAACCGCCAATGGGGTACCCCTTGCACATGACACAGGAGCTATCCCATAATCAAAATGACAAGGCAAGCAGATAGTGAGCATCTCAGCGATCTTTTTATTTGCTATTTGCATAGGTTTTTATTGAGGATGCTGATGGGTTTGTAGCATGGAAAACAAAAAATTTCTACCGCAAGAACGAACAAAACCCAGATCTAATCTAGATAAAAGCCAAGATCTAATCTAGATAAAAGCGAAGATCTAATCTATTAGACATGTGCAACGAGATAGATCTGTACTAACCCTTGTAGATCCGAAAGTGTTACAAGATTAGATCTCGTGGTTGATGTAGTCGATCACTTGCCGATCTCAAGATCGTGTGGACGATCCTTCCGGCGCCGCGTTCCGGCAGCGCTTCCGCAGTCGGTCACACGTGCGGAGTCGAAGCAGACCTTCCTCTCCTCGTTCCAGCGAGCAGCAGAGGTAGTAGATCTTCTCCACGGAATCCCAGCAGCATGACGGCATGGTGGTGGTGGTGGAGTAGAGAATTCTGCAGGGCTTCGCCTATGCCTGTGCAGAAGAAAGGAGGAGGAGAGAGGCGGCGGAGATTTGGAGTTGTGGAGGAGGGCTTGGAGGTGGCGCCCCCACCCCTCTATTTAAAGGGGGGAGGCGCCATGGGAGGGGGAGTCCTAGTAGGACTCCCCTCCCTCCTATGGCCGGCGGATTGGGGAGGGGGGGAGGAGTCCTCCTCCCCCACGACTCCTTGTCTTTCCCTACAAGGACTCCTTGGTCCCTTTCTTGGTTTTCAAGCAAACTCCAAGAAATCTTCCAGAACCTTCCGGAACATTCCGAAACCTTCTAGAATCCTCATACAAATACTCCGGAACATTTCCTAACTCAGAAAATGATCCCCAATATATGAATCTTATTCTCCGGACAATTACGGATCTCCTCGTGATGTCCCGGATCCAATCCGAGACTCCGAACAACATTCGGTCTCCAACGCACATTCCATATCTACTTAAAACAACTTCGAACCTTAAGTGTGTCACCCTACGGTTCGTGAATATGTAGACATGACAGAGACACATCTCCTATCAATAACCATCAGTGGGACCTGGAGATCCATAATGGCTCCCACATACTCAACGATGACTTCGTGATCGATTGAACCATTTACATACGAAACCAATTCCCTTTGTCACGTGATACTATACTTATCCGAGGTTTGATCGTCGGCATCTCCATACCTAGTTCTACCTTGTTACTGATAAGTACTCTTTACTCGTTCCATGATATGTCATCCCTTGTGACCCAGTCACATGCGTGCAAGCTAACTAGATGACATTCCACCGAGAGGGCCCAGAGCATATCTATCCGTCATATGGATGGAAAAATCCCAATCTTGGTCCATGCGCTTCAACACATACTTTCAGAATACCCAATGACACCTTTACAACCACCCAGTTACGAAGCGGCGTTTGATGTCATCAAAGTACCCATCCGGTGATGGTGATTAACACGACCTCATGGTCGAAGGATTATGTTACTATGCATTTAAAAGCTTATAGCAATACGAACTTAATGACTTGATCTTATGCTACGCTTACTATGGGTGTATGTCCATCACATCATTCTCCTAATGATATAATCTTGTTATTAGTCACATCCTAATGTCCATGATCAGGAAACCATGATCATCAATTAATTAACAAGCTAGTTCAACAAGAGGCTTACTAGGGACTCTTATATGTTTACAAAACACACAAGTATTAGTGTTTCCTAATAATACAATTATAGCATGGGATGTAAACATTCATCATAAACACAAAGATATAATAATAACCACTTTTATTATTGCCTCTTGGGCATATCTCCAACAGTCTCCCACTTGCACTAGAGTCAATAATCTAGATTACATGGTAATATATACCGAACACCCATGGCGTTCTGGTGTTGGTCATGCTTTGCCCTAGGGAGAGGTTTAGTCAACGGATCTGCCACATTCAGATCAGTGTGTACTTTGCAAATCTTTATGTCACCATCTCGGACATACTCGCGAATAGCGTGGAAACGTAGCTTGATGTGCTTCAGCTTGCTATATGACCTTGGCTCCTGTGCATTAGCTATGGCACCTGTGTTGTCACAGTAGATGGCCATCGGGTCCAACGCACTGGGAACCACGCCAAGTTCAGTAATGAATTCCTTCATCCATATGGCTTCTTGTGCAGCCTCCGAAGCAGCTATGTATTCCGATTCAGTTGAAGATTTCGCCACAACGCTTTGCTTTGCACTCCTCCAGCTCACTGCAGCACCATTCAAAATAAATACGTATCCCGACTGTGACTTCGAGTCATCCGCATCGGTGTTCCAACTAGCATCGGTGTAACCGTTTACAACAAGCTGTTCATCACCTCCATAAGAAAGAACCATATCCTTAGTCCTATTTAGGTACTTTAGGATATTCTTGACCGCTGTCCAGTGCTCCATTCCAGGATCACTTTGATATCTGCTAGTCAAACTAACAGCATGTGCTATATCCGGTCTTGTACACAGCATGGCATACATGATAGAACCTATGGCCGAGGCATAGGGAATATTATTCATTTTCTCTCTATCTTCTGCCGTAGTTGGACTTTGAGTCTTACTCAAGGTCTTACCTGACAACATGGGCATGAACCCTTTCTTGCTCTCTTCCATTCTAAACTTCTTTAGAACTTTGTCTAAGTATGTACTTTGTGAAAGCGCTATTAGGCGTCTTGATCTATCTCTATAAATCTTGATGCCTAGAATATATGCCGCTTCGCCAAGATCCTTCATTGAAAAACTATTATTCAAATAGGTTTTGACACTATTAAGAAGTTCTATATCATTCCCAATCAACAATATGTCATCTACATATAGTACTAGGAATGCTACAGAGCTCCCACTCACTTTCTTGTAAATACAAGCTTCTCCATAAGTTTGTATAAATCCAAAGTTTTTGATTACTTTATCAAAACGTTGATTCCAACTCCGAGATGCTTGCTTCAGTCCATAAATGGAGCGCTGAAGTTTGCATACCTTGTCAGCATCTTTAGGATCGACAAGACCCTTGGCTTGTACCATATACAACTTTTCCTCAATGTCACCATTAAGGAACGCTGTTTTGACATCCATCTGCCAAAGGGCAAGAGACTAAAGGTACCAGCCCCTGCTTGGGGTCTTGGAAATCGTCCTCCATAGGCTTCTTCCCTTTATCCTTGGCAGACACCATTGTGCTTCTAGGCTTTCAAAGAGTATGTCCTGGCAAAAACAGATCGAAACAAAAACACGACGAAAACACGATATACGAACCTCGGGAGATCCGGGGGATTATATATTACGAAGTTTCATAACAAAAGGAAGGTACTGGGCGAAAACGAGTCGGAGGCGGAGTCCGGGGTGGACTCACCACCTGGTGGCGCGGCCAAGGGAGGGCCCGCGCCATAGGGTGATGTGAGCCACCCTGGCTCCTTTTCCGTCCCTTTTTCGCTCCATAGCTTCCCTTATTGACTGAAAACTGCAAAATATAGTTGGATTGTATTTTCGCGGAACTTTCCTTACCAGAACTGTTACCTATTTGAAAACAGACTCTACAGGTTTCTGAATTTGGTATCTAGAAGATTCTTCTGAAGTCAACACTTGAATAACATCAATATCTTCATCTTCATACACTTATTACTTGAGTCATAAAACCCTTCACTTTCTCATTACACCATTATCTCCACTACTTGGAAATTTCTTTCACACAAAACTTCACACAGTTCTCATTAGCAACATTAGTATAAGTTAAGTGATAAAACCATTTGGGTCCAACTTCAACTGAAAACCATCAAAACATAAGCTACTGTAGCAACTCGTTCCTAAAACCCAAAAAGAATTCAAAAAGGAAATCGAATAAAGAAGCAAATGCAAGTGTGGCAAAATCTGTCAAAACAGACCAGCAGGTAAAGATCAATTTTTTAGAAAATCTTCTGTTGCTCAAATCAAAAAGTGCAAAACTAATGAAAGTTAAATAACACCATGGGGCAGAAGCACAAAAAATTATAGTCAATCCGACATACAGAGATCTCTCACGAATTCTTACGGTGAAGCACATAAATCTATTTCGGGACAACAACTTCCCCAAATCTTACTTCTCTCTCATTAGAGGTTGATTTTGACACAAAAACCAAACAAAACGGATCATGATCAGAGATGGAATAATGATGTATAACAATCTGAACATAAACAATAATTCAACGGTTCACTCAATAGCATCAACTACAAAGAGTAATCAACACCGGGAAAGTTTCCCTTATGAACTATGCAAGATTCAACCCAATTGTTATAGCAATATGGAGATGGTGATGAGGGTGCTGATGGTGATGATGGTGGTGATGATGATGATGATCCCGATGAAGTCTAGCTTGATGGTGGTGTTGATGGCGATGATCTCCCCTCTCCGGGAAGGAATTCCCCTGGCAGAAATCTATCTGCCGGATAGATCTTTCTCTCGGTGTTTTCTGCCCCTTAGAGGCGGCGGAATCTTTCTGTGGTCGCTCCCCGAGTCTTAGGGTTTCGGGAGGATAATATACACCAGAGGGGAGTGCCAGGGGTGGACCAGGGCGGCCACACCACCTGGTGGCGCGGCCTAGGCTGACCCGCGCCAGGGGGTGGTGTGGGCCCCCTGTGGCCCATCTCTAGCCCTCCTCCCGGCTTCCTTCGTCTTCTGGAAAAATAGGATTTCCGTATATTTTCCCGGATTTTCCAATCTTCGCGAATTTTGCCTCCAAACAGCACCTTTTCCATCAGAATCCTGACTGCAGCGGTCCATGCTCTAAAAGTCATCAACCATGCAAAAACAGATGAAATAACATAAGTATCACCTCTCAATACGAAATATATCAATGAATAACAGTGAATTTTGACATAGAATAGTGATGCAAAATGGACGTATCAGTACTACTTGATGGGATGCATCAAGGATGTTCCAACCCTCAGAGGTGACAACTACACTGAATGGAGAAAGAAGCTCGATTTGGCTTTCGTCTGTGTTGAGGTGGACTAGATTGTTGACACTCCGCATCCCACCAAACCGATAGAGTTAGCCAGAGATGATAAAGATGATGATGTTGCTTGGGACAAAAAGATGAGGGATTATGCTCCGTTGGAGATGACATATACCCTAGAGAACAAAAAGTGGCTCACCGCCAACAAAAAGTGCATGGCTTTCATAAAGAACACAATTGAGCATGCTATTGTGGGATCAATTGCAGAGTGTGCTCAATTGCACTGAACTGGCTCTTCAAAGATATATGCTACTCAGCTGCTAAAGCAGCTAGTGACAGAAAAGTACACTGGAGGTGGACATGGCAGAAGAGAGCACATCCTCAGGATGAGCAACATGGAAGCTAAGTTGAAGCCCATGGATGCTTATTTAGAGCTCAAGCCTGCACTCCTTGTTCATCTTGTTATGGCTTCACTACCAAAAGAGTTTGACACCTTTGTTGTCAACTACAACATGCAGCCAGAGTGGTGGGATATAGAAAAGATAATAGCCATGTGTGTGCAAGAAGAGGATATAATTAAAACCTCACACTATGGTTCTCTGAACTATATGAAGGATAACAAAAAAAGGAACTACAATCAAAGTTCCCCTTCAAAGCCACATGAAAAAGCTCGCATGCAACAACAGCATCAGCAAAGGTCTTTCCTAGTGGACAAATTTACATGTCTCCACTATAAGAAGACCGGGCATTACAAGAAAGATTTCCCTATTTGGCTAAAGTCAATAATGGCAAAGAATGGTAACAACACTCTTTCCTTTGTAAATGAATCCTTGTATAAACAGTTTACAAAATCTACTTGGTGGGACTCAGGTACAACTATTCATGTTGCAAATTCTTTACAGGGATTCCATTCAACACGGACTACGCAAAGAAGTGAAAGGTGCATTGAAGTTGCAAAGGGAGTACACGAAGACGTTGAAGCTGTTGGCGACATCTCCTTGGAGCTAGCTAATGGATTCACGATCCTGCTTAGATTTTTTTTATGTTCCTTCATTACACAAAAACTTGATTAGTGTTTCACGTTTGGACAAAGATTATTATGAATGTCATTTTGGATATGGCAAGTGTGCCGTATGGTTTGATAATGATTGTGTGGTTGTTGCTTTCCTTCAAAATGAGCTTTATTTCTTATCCCTATGTGAAAAAGCATATTCTTTGTGTAATGTGAATGACATGTTTCCGTGTCGGATAAAGAACAAAAGAAAAGAGAGATAACTCATCGTCAAAATTATGGCACTATCGTTTAGGCCATATTTCGAGGGGGAGAATATAAAGGCTAGTTAAAAATGAAATTATTCGTCCATTAGAGTTCTTAGACATAGAGCAACGCATAGATTGCATTAGAGGAAAGTATGTAAAGCAAATCAAAAGGGTGCAAAACGAAGAACCAGAACACTAGAAGTCATTCACACTGACATTTGTGGACCATTTCCTGTGAAAAGTGTGGATGGCTATGAATCGTTCATAACATTCACAGATGACTACTCTGATTATGGTTATATTTATCCAGTCAAAGAAAGATCGGAAGCACTGGATAAGTTTAAGATATTCAAAACTGAATTTGAAAATTAGCAATAAAGATAGTGAGATCTGACCGTGGGGGGAGGGGGAGTACTACGGTCGACACACCCCACATGGCCAAGTCCTTGGACCTTTTGCAAGGCTCTTACAGGAGACTGACATATTGGCCTAGTATTCAATGCCGGGCGATGATACATTGCAAATGTATCTATAATTTTTGATGTTCCATGCTTGGTTTTATCTACTTTCTTATGTTTTGTTCCAACTTTGAAGTACTCTTCATATGATTTCTTGGACTAACCTATTAACAAGAGCCACATTGCCAGCTGCTTGTTTTCTGCTGTTTTTGGTTCCAGGAAAGTCAGAAAATGAATATTCTCGGAATTGGACGGGACAAAAGCCAAAGTGCCTATTTTTTCGGAAGTGATCAAGTGCCAGAATATGAGACGGAGAAGGGCCAGGGGCCGGCCACACCACCTGGCCGCGCGGCCAGGCTGGGCCCGCGCCAGGGGGTGGTGTGGTGGTTCTCGGCACCCCCTCGGCCTCCCCTTCCGACTATAAGATGACCTCAGGACGTAAACCCTAAGTACCCAATCAAAAAATCCACGAAAGAGTCTGTAGCCGCCGTCATCTCCATCCCTAGATCGGGAGGGATCTGAAGCTCTTCCCGGCACCCTGCCGGAGAGGGGAATTCACCCTGGAGGCCTTCTTCATCACCATGCAAGCCTCCGGTGTGATGCGTGAGTAGTTCATCCTTGGACTACGGATCCATGTAGTAGCTAGATGGCTGGTTCTCCTCCTTTGTGCTTTCATGTCTAGATCTTGTGAGCTCCGTTCATGATCAAGATCATCAATTTGTAATTCTGCATGTTGTGTTTGTGGGGATCCGATGGATATTGAGATGCTATTTCAGATTGATTATTGATTCTATCATGTCTTTGGTATGTGTGATCTTGCATGCTTTTCGTTGTTAGTAGCTATCTTGTCCAAGTAGATGCTAGCAACTCCAAGAGTTAGTATTTATGCTCGATGGTGGGTTCATGCCTTTGGTAATCTAGGGAAGTGACAGAAATCTCTAAGGTACTAGATGTGATGTTGCTACTAGGGAGAAAACAACAATCCTTTGTTCATAGAACAATCGTATTGTTTACTTTACATGCAGTTCGTAAAGCAATAATCTGTTGCTTGCAACTTAATACTGGAGGGGGTTCAGATGATAACCTGAAGGTGGATTATTAGTCATAGATGCAGTTGGATGGCAGTCTATGTATAATGTTGTAATGCCCAATCAAGTCTCAAAGGAGTCAATTGCCCCGCTGTAATTTGTTCACCTAGCATGTTATCTATCTAAGGAGAGCCACCTCTAGTGAACTATGGATCCCGGTCCTTTACTTTACATACAATCTACAATCTGTTTACTGCTTTGTGTTTACTTTCTGCAAACTTTTATTTCTTTCCATTCAATACGTTTAATCCTTTGTTTTCTGGAAACCACGGTGAGATTGATAACCTCATCGCAAGTTGGGGACAAAGTTATGTGGTTGTGTTGTGCAGGTCTCCACGTTGCTACTAGCACCGGTAGTGCGCCCTGCCAAAGCTCAGCTAGTAACACCTTTGGGGTGTTTCCTTGCTCCTACTGGTTCGATTAAACCTTGGTTTCATAACTGAGGGAAACTTGCTGTTGTGCTCACCATACCTTCCTCTTGGGGTTCCCAACGAGCTCTACATCAACACCACGCACCAAGCACTTTTCTGGGCGCCGTGCATTGAGCCATCAAGCGATTTTCTGGCACCGTTGCCGGGGATCGAAGAAGAAACTCCAACGTCAACCACACGCCATAAAAAGATAGATTTTCTGGCGCCGTTGCCGGGGAGTCAAGGACATCTTCACAAGGGGAGTCCCTCATAACCAATCTCTTTACTTTGTTATTTTTGTTTTGCTTAGTTTCTTTTTGCTTTGTTTGCTTGTTTTTTTCTTCAAAAACCCCAAAAAATTAGTTTTACACGTTTGCTTTCTTATTTGAAAACCCAAAAAAATGACTACTCTTGAAAACACTAAGTTGTGTGACTTCACTAGCACCAACAACAATGATTTTATGAGCACACCTATTGCTCCACATGTTCCTGAAGCTACTTTCTTTGAGATAAAACCTGCTTTGCTCAATCTTGTTATGAGAGAACAATTTTCTGGTATTGGTAATGAAGATGCTGCTTCCCATCTAAATAACTTTGTTGAACTTTGTGAGATGCAAAAGCATAGGGATGTAGATGGTGATATTATTAAGCTGAAATTGTTTCCTTTCTCTTTGAGAGGAAAAGCTCAAGAATGGTTGAATTCCTTAACTAGGAATAGTATTGATTCTTGGACTAAATGCAAAGATGCTTTTATTGGAAAATACTATCCTCCTGCTAAGATTATATCCATGAGAAGTGAAATAATGAAGTTTAAACAACTTGATAATGAGCATGTTGCTCAAGCTTAGGAAAGAATGAAATCTTTGGTAAAGAATTGTCCCACTCATGGACTGACTGCTTGGATGATCATCCAAACTTTTTATGCAGGATTGAACTATTCTTCAAGGAACCTATTGGATTCATCTGTTGGAGGTACCTTTATGACCATCACTTTGGGTGCTGCAACAAAACTTCTGGACAATATGATGGTTAATTATTCTGAATGGCATACTGAGAGAGCTCCACAAGGTAGGAAGGTAAATTCTGTTGAGGAAACCACCTCCTTGAGTGATAAGATTGATATTATTATGTCTATGCTTGTTAATGGGAAAGCCCATATTGATCCAAATAATGTTCCTTTAGCCTCTTTGGTTGCTCAAGAAGGGCAAGTTGATGTGAATTTCATAAGAAATAACAATTTTGGCAACAATGCTTATGGTAATAACAATTATAGGGCCTACCCTCCTAGTAATACTTATGGCTATAATGGTAAACCTGGATTACCTAGTGAAGGAAGAATTTTAGAAGTTGAAAGAGCCACTAAAAACTTCATGTAAATGCAATATGAGCAAAATAAACTATTCACTAAAACTATGGAGGAACAATCTATCATCTTGAAGAACATTAGCCATCAACTTGAGAGTCTAAATAGGGAAATTCCTAGTTTACAATTGAAACTCTCTAATGCTGAAAGAAATATATCATCTTTGTCTGAAGCTCAATCTTGATTGATTAATAAAATGGCTGCTAAACCTGAAATTAATGAGAATCCCTTTGCAGCTACTAATGCCATACAAGTAAGAATTGATCAAAATGTTAGATTATTAGCTGAATTACATGCTAGGTGGGAAAGAGAAGATGAAATTGCTAGAAACATTAGTGTTTCTACTATCACCACCACTAGTGTTGAGACTAGTAATAGTTCTACTACTTTAGATGATAAATTTTTTTTTGATCTTGATGGTTGCAACATCTCTGAAGTTATTAAGTTCCTAC
Organism: Avena eriantha; assembly: GCA_910589775.1. Lineage (NCBI taxonomy): Eukaryota > Viridiplantae > Streptophyta > Magnoliopsida > Poales > Poaceae > Avena > Avena eriantha. The sequence goes on from OU342744.1 coordinate 438,623,752, forward strand.
AAAAGCTTGCTAAAAGTCCTAATGCTAGTGCTATGAACATGGCCTTTACAAAACACATTACTGATGCTCTCACAAAGATTAAAGAAGAAAAGATGAAACATAAAGCTTCTATTCCTATAAAACAAGAATATGGTTGGGAACCCATCATTAATATGAAAGTGAATGACTTTGATTTCAAAGCTTTGTGTGATCTTGATAGTAGTGTTTCTATTATGCCTAGAAGGATTTATGATATGCTTGATTTGCCTCCTCTTAAAGATTGCTATTTGAATGTGCCACTTGATGATAATGTTAAAAAGAAACTCATGGGGAGTCTTAATTATTTTCTTATTATGGTTAACGATTCCTATGTCCCCGTTGATTTCTATGTTTTGGATGTTGAATACAATGCTTCTTGTCCTATTACTTTGGGAAGACCTTTTCTTAGAACTGTTGGTGCCATCATTGATATGAAAGAAGGCACCATTAAATATCAACTCCCACTCAAGAAAGGTATAGAACACTTCCCTAAAAAGAGAGAAAAGACTTCTTTTGCTTCTCCTATGAAATTTTTTTTGGTCTTAATGCTTCTTCCTTTGAGAACACTTGATTCTTTCTTGCTTTTTATGCCTAACTTAAAGGTGTTAAATAAAAGTACTTATTGGGAGATAAACCAAAAGTTTTATGTGAGTCTTGGAAGTTATTACCTCTGTAATAACCTCTCCTTATCCTTTTTATTTGCTTTTTGTGCCAAGAGTAACCTCTAATGAGAGTGAAGTAATGATTGGGAAAGTTGCTGTCCCGAAACAGATTTCTGTGCTTCACCATAAAAATTCGTGAGAGAGCTATGTATGTAGAATTGAGCTGTAATTGTTTTTTCTTATGCCCCAGGTTGTTATCTAACTTTCGTTAGTTCAACACTTTTTGATTTGAGCAACAGAAGGTCTTCGAAAAAATTCGTCTTTACCTGCTGGTCTGTTTTTGCAGATTTCTGCCATTTTCTGTATTTGCTTCTTGTTGGTTCCTTTTTGAGTTCTTTTGGGGAATTGATCTTTTTGAGGGAAGTGCTATAGTAGCTAGTATTCTAGTGGCAGTTTATTTGGTGTTAGAACTGAATCTTAAGACTTATTTATCTTAAGTGCACTAATGTTGCTAATGAGATTGTGTGAAGTTTTGTATGAAGGAAAAATTTCAGGTGTATGGAAGAAATGAGTTATGAGATGAAGAATGGACTAAAGCTCAACCTTGGGGATGCCACGCGTGTCACCCCAAGAAATATCCAAGAAGTACAAGCGTCAAAGCTTGGGGATGCCCAAGGCATCCCCTTCTTCATCAATAAAAATCTCAGGTTTCTTCCAAACGCTTCATTTTTATTGTTTCATGCACAGTTGTGTTTTTCTTGGAGCGTCTTCTTTTTTGTTTTCGTTTTGGTTTTCGTTTGCTTTTGTTTTCTTAGTTTTCTGAATAAATTGGTTGGACCCCCTCTTTCATACATTGGTTTGCCAATAGTTTGGTTAGGTTTGGAAAAGAGTAGGAAAGTTCAGACTTATGTGGTAAAAAGAGCTCATTTTTGACTGTGGCCTATACTTTGTCATGCCATGCTTGATATTGTTTTGGCTTTATGCTTAGTATTCTTTGCTGTAGCATGACTTGTTATAAACAATTGAGATTGCTTAATGTGCCTTGGATGAATCATTCGTTGTTTTAGCATATTAAAGCATAGTATAGTGATATTCTCCTTTGATGCTTTATTTGGGTTGACTTGGCACATGCTCACACCATGTTATGACTATCTCAAGTCACCATAGCCTTTATGATCCTTTAGTTTTCAACTTGTAGTATCACTTTATGCTTTGATCAATGATGTTTTGTCGCTCTGCATGATTACGACCATTATTGCTCTCTTAGTTTGTCGCTCCCAGTCTTTTGCTAGCCTCCACAACCAAGTATGAGTTCCACTCATGCATCCAACTCCCTAAAACAAGTTATTCCAAAGAGTCCAACATACCTACCTACTAGCTTATGCTATTCCAAGTATATTCATGCTTTTGTTTACCTTCCAAATTAAACTTGTTATGAGAAAACTATTGATTAAAGCTCTCACGAACTTGATGGCACACTTTACTTTACTTGCCTCTAATAAACTTGAACCATTGGGTCCTTCTTTGTTGCGTATATGCTTGCGCTTTATAAGTTGAAATTAGTAGAACCATGTTTCATGGGGAACTCTTTCAACATTGCACTTGTACTTTGTACCCCGTTGATATCATGTTCTTTTGCTTACGGATCCCGACGTTGTGAAATAAAAGTGGAACTTTTGTAAGATCATGGAGTTTGTATGTGTGTTAGAGAAACGCCTGGGCCGCTAGCCTAAGCCATGCCTAATCATGATGGAAACTTGTAGAATCACCATAATGAGCACTCTATGAAGCATCCTCAATAAAAACCTATGCAAATAGCAAATAAAAAGATCGCTGCGATGCTCATTGTCTGCTTGCCTTGTCATTTTGATTATGGGAAATCTCCTGTATCATGTGCAAGGGGTACCCCGTTGGTGGTTCTTAATGATACACATGTACTTACAATGACAAGAGCTTACTCGTGACTGAAGTTGAGTAGCATGAGGATCGGTCTTCGTAAGTAAGGGGCATGAGATTTTGGTTTATAACTTGTCAAGCATATCCTCTTAGTTGTGTCACTTTAACCTTAACCACTTCAAGATGCTTATGATAGGGGCAATGAGAGCTTAAAGCTATAAGTACCATAATTTTTGGAAGCTCTTTATGAGACTTGAATCCCTACTTCCTTTTATAAAGGCCTTTCTTCCACCATTATATTGAGTCTCCACCTTCTAACTTTATCCACCTTCTTTGAGAGCATAGTGGCCATTCTTAGTTCTATGTGCATTGTCCCAAGACTAGTTGATTGATGCATACTTTGATATTTCTTGTTTTAAACTATTGTATCTAGTCACTCTTATGAACTTTGAAGGTGTCCTATGCATTTATATTTGCTACTCTATTGAGGGACAAGCTGAATACTATTATGCCATGTTTTCTTTATGTGAAACAAACGAACATATTGCAAAGCATTGTTATTCATGAATATTTTGTTTGTGGATTTTCATCTTGCATCATAGTTTCTTTGTCTTATTGCTAGAACTTTGTCTTTCATGTTATGATTGAAGTACTATGATCCTAGCTTTGAATGTTTTACAAATACTTTGATCAAGTCTTTGATGGTGCATGTCACCTCAAAAATTATTCTTTCTTTTTATCACTTACCTACTCGAGGACGAGCAGGAGTTAAGCTTGGGGATGTTGTATCTATAATTTTTGATGTTCCATGCTTGGTTTTATCTACTTTCTTATGTTTTGTTCCAACTTTGGAGTACTCTTCATATGATTTCCTGGACTAACCTATTAACAAGAGCCACATTGCCAGCTGCCTGTTTTCTAGTGTTTTTGGTTCCAGGAAAGTCAGAAAATGAATATTCTCGGAATTGGATAGGACAAAAGCCAAAGTGCCTATTTTTCCGGAAGTGATCAAGTGCCATAATACGAGACGGAGAAGGGCCAGGGGCCGTCCACACCACCTGGCCGCGCGGCCAGGCTGGGCCCGCGCCAGGGGGTGGTGTGGTGGTTCCGTTCTTAGATCTCGGGACGTAAACCCTAAGTACCCAATCAAAAATCCACGAAAGAGTCTGTAGCCGCCGTCATCTCCATCCCTAGATCGGGAGGGATCTGAAGCTCTTCCCGGCACCCTGCCGGAGAGGGGAATTCACCCTGGAGGCCTTCTTCATCACCATGCAAGCCTCCGGTGTGATGCGTGAGTGGTTCATCCTTGGACTACGGATCCATGTAGTAGCTAGATGGCTAGTTCTCCTCCTTTGTGTTTTCATGTCTATATCTTGTGAGCTCCGTTCATGATCAAGATCATCTATTTATAATTCTGCATGTTGTGTTTGCGGGGATCCGATGGATATTGAGATGCTATTTCAGATTGATTATTGATTCTATCATGTCTTTTTATTTGTGATCTTGCATGCTTTTCGTTGTTAGTAGCTATCTTGGCCAAGTAGATGCTAGCAACTCCAAGAGTTAGTATTTATGCTCGATAGTGGGTTCATGCCTCTGGTAATCTGGGGAAGTGATAGAAATCTCTAAGGTACTAGATATGCTGTTGCTACTAGGGAGAAAACAACAATCCTTTGTTCATAGAATAATCGTATTGTTTACTTTACACGCAGTTCGTAAAGCAATAATCTGTTGCTTGCAACTTAATACTGGAGGGGGTTCGAATGATAACCTGAAGGTGGATTATTAGTTATAGATGCAGTTGGATGGCGGTCTATGTATAATGTTGTAATGCCCAATCAAGTCTCAAAGGAGTCAAGATGATTAGTATATGCATGTATTGCTTTCTCGGTGTTTGTCAATTGCCCCGCTATAATTTGTTCACCCAACATGTTATCTATCTAAGGAGAGCCACCTCTAGTGAACTATGGATCCTGGTCCTTTACTTTACATACAACCTACAATCTGTTTACTGCTTTGTGTTTACTTTCTACAAACTTTTATTTCTTTCCATTCGATATGTTTAATCCTTTGTTTTTTGCAAAACACGGTGAGATTGACAACCTCATCGCAAGGTGGGGATAAAGTTCTGTGGTTGTGTTGTGCAGGTCTCCACGTTGCTACTAGCACCGGTAGTGCGCCCTGCCAAAGCTCAGCTAGTAACACCTTTGGGGTGTTTCCTTGCTCCTACTGGTTCGATTAAACCTTGGTTTCATAACTGAGGGAAACTTGCTTTTTTGCTCATCATACCTTCCTCTTGGGGTTCCCAACGAGCTCTACATCAACACCACACACAAAGCACTTTTCTGGGCGCCGTGCATTGAGCCATCAGGCGAGCCTTAGCAAAATGGAGTAGCTAAAAGGCGTAACCATACACTTATGGATATGGTGCGTAGTATGATGACTTACTCCACCTTACCATTGGGATTGTGGATGGAGCCGCTAAAAACCGCCATTCACATTCTCAATAGAGTACCAAGCAAGTCGGTGCCCAAAACACCGTATGAGTTATGGATAGGAACAGTTCCCTCTCTACGTCACTTGAGGGTGTGGGGGAGCCTAGCTGAGGCCAAAGTGTTTAATCCAAATATTGCAAATCTACATTCCAAAACTATCAGTTGACATTTCATTTTTTTGGAAATGCGTGCTTTATTACTCATAAGCAATGTTTACACCTGGCCTCTGCATATCTAGGATGCACACAGCCGATCAACCACACAACGAGTGGCAAAATAGAATACTAGCATTACAATCCATAGAATAAGTTAAAACGGCCTGCAGCTATGATAGTTCAATCCTCAGATCATGCTGCCATCCATGTCGGGAGAAAATATCCCTCGCCGTGTCCTCCAATCGTGTACACCCCTCCGCAAGCAAGTCGCGGAACTCCATACGCTGGAGCATAGTCCATGATCGGAGGATAGCCGTTGCGCGATAAATCACCTGCAAGGAAGAAGAAACAATGTTATTAAAAATCTTGTCATTTCTACAAAGCCAAAGCGACCAAATAATGACAAGCGCTCCTACCCTAAATAAAGTCCCATATTTATCCTAAATCCCATGTAACCAATTTCCAAATACGTTGGCAACCGATCATGGAGGAGATAAACCAGAGGCTACTTGGATGATTGACCATATAGAATGAGCAAATTTACATTGGAAGAGTAGATGTCTTATTGTCTCATTATGATGACAAAATACACATTGCATACTTCCATGCCAATTCCTCTTAACAAGGTTGACTTTAGTAAGAATTACCCCTTTACGGAGGTACCAAGCGAATATCTTCGTATTAAGGGGTAGTTTCATTTTCCAAATTTTACTATTATTATTGACTGGAATATCAGGTTGGATCAAAGCTCTATACAATGAGTCAACATAAAATTTACGACTCGCTAGTAATTTCCATTTGAACTCGTCCACCCCTTCTAACAATTGTATCATGGATAATCATGGTAAAAGATTGTTCCATGATACAAGTCTAGGCCCGATGAGGCTTCTTCTGAATGACACATTAGGGGGATTAGATTCCAAAACAGTGGAAAGTGTATCCCCTTTGTGTCTAATAATTGAGTAAAGAGCTGGATATTGTTCACGAAGGGAATTTTGGCTAAGCTATATATCTTCCCATAACCTAATCTGCGATCCATCCTTAATATGAAACATGCCAAATTGAAAGAAGTGTTTTTTGGACGCCATAAGTCCCGCCCGAAAGTGTGAATATCCGGGTTTCCAAACCACTTGAGACACTACTTTAGAGCCTACATACTTCCTCCAAAGAATGGTTTGCCAGACACCATATTCTGTTAGTAGTTTGAAAAGCCATTTACCTAGAAGTGCGGTGTTTTTGACTTGCAAATCATTTATGACCAGTCCACCATATTCTTTCGGTCGGTAAACCATATTGCATCTGGCTAGTCGATTTTTTTTCACCATCCCCTTGCCAAAAGAATCTTGAGCGGAAATAATCCACTTTCTTCAAGACACCTTTTGGTAACTGGAAAAACGAGATCATATACAATACCATGTTGGTGAGTACTGAGTTTATGAGAACAAGTCTTCTGCCAAGTGATAGCAATTTACCTTTCCAACTATTAAGACATTTTTGTAGTCTTTCCTCAATGAGTTTCCATTCAGTAATCATGAGACGCCGATAGAGGATCGGGATTCCCGGATATTGATTGGAAATTGCCCCAAGCTACAGCCGAAAAGTTCAGCATATAGGTGGGCCTTGTTCTCAACCTCACCGAAACAATACGATCACTCTTATGGAAATTGATTTTCAATCCAGAGAGTAGCTCAAATGCTGATAATATTAGTTTCAAATTCTTAGGTTTCTCCAGATCATGTTCCATCAAAAATATTGTATCGTCAGCATATTGAAGAATAGAAATACCGCCATCAACTAGATGGGGAACTAGTCCTTCAATCTGGCTGGTAGCCTTGGCTCTCTCGATCAGGATAGCCAGCATATCAGCCACTATGTTAAATAGTATAGGCGATAGCGGACCCCCTGTCTCAGCCCCTTTTTTAGTGTGGAAGTATCTGCTAGTGTCATCATTGACATTGATAGCTACACTACCCCCAGACACAAAAGACTATATGAGAGCACACCACTCCTCTGAAAAACCTTTCATACGGAGTGTTTGCTGGAGAAAAGACCGATTAACTTTGTCATAAGCCTTCTCAAAGTCAATTTAGAACAATACACCATTCATTTTATTTGAGTGTAGTTCATGAATTGTTTCATGAAGGATTACTATACCATCAAGGATGTTTCGTCCTTGCATGAAAGAAGTTTGAGATGGGCATACAACATGATCAACTACTGAACTTAGTCTAATCGTAGCAACTTTTGTGAATATTTTAAAACTAACATTAAGAAGGCAGATTGGTCGATATTGTTGTATTCGTTCCACATTATTAACCTTAGGAAGTAATATGATGTTGCCAAAATTTAGTCTGAATAGTTCTAGTTGATCAATATGCAGAGAAGAAAACAAAAGCATCATATCATATTTGATAACTTCCCAGAACTGTTGATAAAATTCTGTTAGAAAGCCATCAGGCCCTAGTGCTTTGTTATGTTCCATTTGGAAAACAACTTTCTTGACCTCCTCCTCGGTATAAGGGGCGGTTAAAAAGTTTTTTCCTCAATCGAAACCTGAGGGATATCCCCTATTTGGGACTCATCCAACGAGAAGGAATTTTATGTCGTGCCCCAAACAAGGATTTGTAATAACTAGTAATATAAGCTTTTAGCTGCTCCTGGTCCTCAATCATACCTTCATCCTAAATTAAAGAGTGAATAAGTTTCTTCTTATGCTTTCCATTGGCAACCGCATGCAAGTATCTTGTATTCGCATCTCCTTCAAGGTTGAATTTCGCCTTAGAGTGTTGGTACCATTTGAGTTCCTCCTCGCGAGGAAGTCTGACAACTTCCGCATTCAATTGGTTTTTGAGCTCAATCTCTTGTGCAGTTAAGAGCCTGACTTCCCCAGAAGACTTTAAATCATTAATGATGGATGCAAGACATATTTTCTCTTTTTTAAGAATTCTAGCTGTGTGTCTGGCCCAACCACGAAGGAACTTGCGTAGGGCACGTATTTTGTTGTTCCATCGATGTATGGACGTTTGACCACTAACCGGTTTCTCCCAAATAGGTTTCACCAAATCATGGAACCCATCACGATCCATCCATCAAAGTTCAAATTTGAAATTATGTTTGGATTTTCGTAATGGCGTTCCAACAGATAATAATAATGGAGCATGATCCGATAAAGCCTCAATACATTCCAGCGCGAACAATTACCATAGGAAATTGATCTTCCCAATCGGTGTCCATAAGCACTCTATCCAACTTTTCATATGTAGGCTCCAGAATACTGTTAGCCCAGGTGAACTGTCTTCCTAACATTGTAACCTCTCTTAAGTCCAAGTTGTCAATGATAGCGTTAAACATGAAAGGCCAATGTTCATCATATCTGCCTAAACTTTTCTCATGAGGGAATCTCATCAAGTTAAAATCACCACCTATGAGAATAGGATATGGACTGTCCTTAGCCAGATTAACAAACTCACGCAAATCTTTATAAACATCCTGGACATCCCCGTAGACATCAACTAAAGACCATATGAAATTGTCAGCTTTGTTACGGATAGGGAGTTTAATAAAAAATCTCCAGCCGAACTATCTAAAACTTCCATAGTTTCATCTCTGACGCCTAACAGGATTCCCCCGGATCTCCCCCGCGACGGCCGTGAGACCCATGTAAAGTCTACTTCACCAGAAAGGCGATTGAGTAAGGCTTATGAGAAATCACGTCTACCAGACTCAGAAATACCCAAAAAAGCCAACTTATAATCTCTCACACAATCATCATAGAACAAATGTTTAGCCAAGTCACGAAGACCTCTGCTATTTGAAAAGATGCCATTCATTGAGAAACAACAGGAGATTTGGATACATGAGTCCTCTTGCAAGATTTTTGGCTCTTTGATTTCTGACCAGAAGCTTTCAACTCATATAATGAACCCATACCAGTCTCATCAAAGGCCACCTCTGACACTTCACCAACTAAGTGAGACAGGAGTTGACCATCTACTATGGCATGCAACTCCTCCTCCTCTATTGGTAAAGTGTTAGGAAGAACAGAAACTTTAGGAGTAACCGTTAAATGGTCAACCTCCATTTGTCATAAAGCAGAACTAGAAAAATTAACTTCCTTTACAGATCTACCCATGCTAATACCAACATTGGCTAGCCTATCAACAATAACAGGAGTAGAAAAAGTAAGGAAGGATTTCGAAGAACTCATAGTACCCTGAGAATCAAGATTTAATTCCACCTTCCATCTCATAGCCTTCACCATAGATTCCTCCTCTGTGGAAGATGCGCCAAGGGCATTGACACCATGACGAAGACTCCGTCTTGCGGGCGTACATGGAAGAGAACCCGACCCCGCCTGGTCCAGGTTTCCCCCAACAGACCGCCCCACCTAGGCCTCGATCAAGCCACCATCGGGGAGAGAATCCGACCCCGCCTGGGCCAGGTTCCCCCAAGCGACCACCCCACCTAGGAGTCGCAATCGTATCCAGCTGAGGGAGAGCCCGACCCCGCCTGGGCCAGGTCCCCCGTGGCTACAGTCCACCTGGGACCCACTGGTCGCGCCAGGCCCATCGTCCATGGTCGTCGGAGCAGTGGTCGGTGTGCCAGGCCGCGGCGTTGAAGGGACGCCCACCTAGGCCACCATCTCTGGAGTCACAGCAGGGAGATTGGCCGCCTTCCTGCCAGGCTGACAGCCAGCCCCTCCTGGGCAATCTCGCTCACCACCTCATCAGGAACCACCTCCATAAAAACTGACCCATCCACATGGGGCCGCGGAATAGTATGACTCATCATATTCGGCCGACCACGAGAAGGGGAAGGCGAATTTCCCGCAAACCATTCGCCACCTTAAGAGCCGCATGCAACTGAGACGGAGTGACACGTGGAGAAACACTAGTAGAGCAGCAACCACAAAGGGGAGAGTCAAGCGGAAGGGCATCAAGTAGTTCCTGCCCACGCTTCATAATAGGAGAAGCGTTGAAAGGAGTCACATCATACACTTGCATAGGAACCTGTCTCGACGAGGATGGAGCTGAGCTCCTAGACCCATCCACTTGGCCAGAAGGCCCACCCGCAACAGGAGTCAAAGTCGGCTTAGAAGTATCCATAGCATCATCACCAGCGTTCCCATTACCACCATCATCGGGGTCATCCTGATTCCTCTTCCACAGGTAGGGTGAGAAATCAGGATCATGCACAAAACTAGCAGGCTCCAACTGAAAGCGAAGCTCATAACCTTTTAACTTAACCACAACGTCAGAGGTGAGGTAAAAGCCCAGAGCATCCTGCTTCTTATTGAACACAGTAATATCAAACATGCCGACCAAAATACAAACAACACCCCTCCGACTTAGGGAGAGCAAGTCCACATCAATAGTAGTGCCCATCAAAGACCCCACCGCCCACAATCCAAGGAAAGTGCCTAGGGAATGCGGAACCCCCTCCACATGCAACCAAACTTGATGTAACTCGCACTTGTGTGGCACCTCCTGAAGTTTGTATGCGGATATAGTCAACTGGGTCTTGCTCTGCAGAATACAAAACTGGCTGCCATCCACCCTGTCAAGGTCCACGAATGATGGAAAGCTGACCAAAAATGCGTTCTCCCCATGCGAAAGAGCCTCCCACTTCCACTGAGCCTGAACCTGGCACCTCCTGGCAATCTGCTTTATTATCACATCTGTAGAGATCGCATCACCACTTACTTGGACCAAGGCAATAGGGGTCTTGCTAGCCCCCAAGTTCTCACGTACCACATTGTCGGGAATATGAGCAAACAGAGTCTTTTCATGACCTATGCCTACCATATAAGCATTGTGCCGTGGCTTCTTGAGCACAGGACATCGCAAAGCCGGGTGAGATGAGACATCACAAATATAACAATAGTGAGTAACCTTGCAGTCCTTAGATGCATGAGAGTCAACTGCACACTTCCAACACCTGACCGCCTTCTTGTTCTTCTTTGCCACAGGCACAACACCCGACCCATCCGTAGTCGCTTCTGTCGCACCTGCCATGGCCTCGTACTGTAACTGCTGGCCCTGTGCATCAGCTGAGAACTGAGTCGGATTAGCATAAGGCGAGGGGGCATATGGCTGCTGAAACGCAAACTGTTGTTATCCCATCATCTGCGGTGGATGTGCCCGTTGTGGTAAGAAAGGCCCCGCTTGATGCTGCGGAATTCCTTGTGAGGTCTTCTTATTCATTTTCCTCTTAGGAACCACACCACCAACCGGCCTGACCCCCACCGTAAACTATTGCGAACCCGACATCTAGCCAGGTTGCACATGGGGCAAAGGGGCATAGGCACCTCCCTGCCTGCCCCGAGCCATAGCTGCATGTGGTGGCCCGGCGAAGTGCGGTCAGGGCACCTGGTAGGGCGGCTATAACGGCAGAAGTTGCACGGCCTGAGATGCCGCCAAGTACGCGGTAGGAGGCCGGAATTTAACCCCGGGAGGGAACCCCGGTGGAACACCAAACGTCACAGGCACAGTAGAGGCGACCCCCGTGGTGGCGCAGCAGGGCCGGCCGACAGACCACACGGCAAGGGTGCAGCAGGGGCCGGAGGTCCACGAGACGACAAAGCAGCAGTCACCGGACGCCCCCGAGGCAAAGGCCCTGTGGGCAGACCCTGGGGATGCAATCCCTGGCCGATCTCGTCCATGATCACCGGAGGCGAGCGCAGAACTTCCGCGAAAGTCTGACCAGGAGACGAGAAACACACAGTTGGAGGAGACGGCGATCGCGGTGAGGCTTCGGAGACTTGCGTCGAACATAGACCGATCGTGTGTGCAGGAAATCCTAGACCACACCGCTTGAAGCTGTCGGGCGACAGCGGTCCAGGAGTACACGGACTCCCACTTCAGTTTGGTCTCACCAGCAGTACGGTCAGGCCCAGCGTCCACGTAGGCCTCTCCTTCCGCTTCCACGTCGGCCTCATCTTCCGCTCCCACGTCAGCCCTTGACGCCGCCAATGGATTGACGCGCTCAAGCGTCGCCGTGATAATCCGGCCCAACACTAGTGGCCTCGAGACCCTCCGCAGAGGAAGAGGTCCCCGCCATGGCTTCATGCATGTACCTTGACCTAGTCCTTCCCAAGGCCACCGCCGTTGCCGGCAAAGTCGAACCAGGAGGCGGCGTGGATTCCATCAAGGTTTTTTCCCAGAAACGAGACGTTGCCGTGGGATACCCTATCTCGTCCCAGAACTGTTGCTTCAATTCCTCATCCGTCTTCCGAGACCGGCGTGGCACAGTGGTCCATCCCAGCAGTCCATCGACATCCTCTAGATCCTCGAGATCTACCCTAGCCACAATCGAGTCTCCGTCCTCAAAACCCGCCTCAGACCCAAGACAATGGAACCGTGAACCAGATTGCTCCGCCAACACTGGCGAGAGCTGCCTGGCCAGCACAAGATCACCCGGGGAGAGCGCGAGCCGCCTCCGCCTTCCTATTTTCTCCTATCGCACACGCGCTTCTTGGCTAGACTTCCTGACGCAGCAGAGCTAAAAGGAGAAAGACTGGCTTCCAGTTGCCATTTCATTGGCTATCCTCAAAGATCAAAAGGTTTTTGTTTGTACTATCCATACAAATACATACAATTTGTAGAAACAAGACATGCTGTCTTCTTAGAGGATGAAATGATGAGGGGGAGCATGGTAGCTCGGAAAATTGATCTTGAGGATCAGAGGGTGTATGCACATAATCTGATGACTCAGTAGCCATTTTTCTAACTACCTGTTGTTTCTACACCGACAATTCCGGAGGTTGTGGTGCAAGCACCTATTACAACTCCACCCATGACAACAATGAGTGAAGATCTGAAACCTGTCCGCCAGGAGCCGACTGAACCCGTTGTTGCGAATGAGAGAGAGAGGAGCAACAGCCACCTCAACAAGATGTGCCACATATTCAGGCACACAATTTTCCAACAAATGAGGCCCCTAGAAGGCCACATAATGTGCCAACAAATGAGGCCCTAGAAGGTCCCAAAGAGTTAAAAAATAGTTATTTCTACTGATTATAAAGTTTATAATATAGAAATGGTTCATATGGAGGGTGATCCCACTTCATATGAAGAATCCATCAGTTATCCTCACTCATCGAAGTGGTTGGAGGGCATGCAAGATGAGATGAAATCAATGAGTTTCAACAATTTTTGGGACTTAGAAGAAATTCTTAAAGGAGCCAAAACAGTGGGTTGTAAATGGGTCTACAAAACTAAGTATGACTCTAATGAGAATGTAGAAAAATATAAAGCACGACTTGTGGCAAAACGATTTACACAAAGAGAAGGGGTAGATTACAATGAGACATTTTCTCCAGTCTCATGTAAGTATTCCTTTAGAATTATAATGGCATTAGTGGCACATTTTGATTTAGAGCTACATCAGATGGATGTAAAGACGGCATTTCTAAACGTGAATTTAGAAGAAAGTGTCTACATGAAACAACCCAAGGGTTTTATCATGGAAGGCAAGGAAGATATGGGATGCCACCTAAAGAAATCCATTTATGGATTAAAACAATCCTCTAGGCAGTGGTATCTAAAGTTAATGAGACAATTAAGAGATTTGGGTTTAAAGAGAATGTTCAGGAAAACTGTGTTTACGAAAAATTTAAAAGTGGGAAATATATATATTTCCCACTTTTTTGAGCGTAGCAGTAACGAGAAGCGCTGCCACCGCCTAGCCCACAACCCGCTCTCACCGTCGCCGCTGTCCACCATAGCCACCACCACAGGGTCCTCTAGCCAAGGAGAAGGTTCGGTCTCGCTATCCCCTCTCCGATCTCTCTCTGTCAATAGCAATGACTGACTCGATTTTGATCCATAGACATATATCTACCCGGTTATATTTACCCTAGATAATCATATAGTTGTAACACTTGAGAATGATGTCACTATACAATAGTAAACGCATAATAATGCATCTAGCTTGGCCACTATCAAGTGTTATGCGCTTAGATAAGAAAATTTGTTCATGTTGCTTAAACGTTGAAATAAAATTATGTGTCTTTGTGTGTATCTATCCAAAATAAATATCCGTTTCCTGTCCGAGTCCGCCCCAGATCTATCATCTGATGTAATCCGCATCTGTATTTGTATCTGGTCATTATCCGATCTGCTCTGAAACCGATAGAAATATGGTAAAGGATATGGAGAGAGAGCATTATTCGAGTCGTTTACATCCCTAGTGGCACGGACTACCCTGCTCGACCCCATCCTCGCACTATGCTGACCCAGGATTCTGCCGCCGCCAGATTCACGCTGCTGCCAAGTTCGCCTGACCTCGTCCCCCACTCAGGGCACGTCCCCCACGTCTCCGCTCGATTTACGCCGCCGCCAAGTCTCCCTTACCTCTTCCCAGGTCAACCTCGTCCTAGTCTAGCAGTGAGGCTCTCTATCCATGGTCCTTGTATAAAATTTCATGTTGTTTGATGTGGTGTTACTAATGCAGGCTATGGTATTTGATGTTGTTTGATATTGTACTGCTATAAAATTTCATACATGTATTTCTTGATGTAAAATTAATGATGTTTGCAGCTGCTCGAAAATTTGATGTCACTTGATGTGGTACTAATGTATAATTGATGATGTTTGCTTCTACTAATGTGAGGTTATTTGCTGCTTCCTGATGGTCTTGCTAAAATTATGTTTCTTGTTGTAGTATTGCTACGTGTTGGTCTTGCTGAAATGTCGAAGATGGTTTGGGATCCATACCGTACTAGAGTTTTCTGTGCCATTTGGATGGACGAAGTGAACAACAACAATAGGGATGAGGGTTGCTTGAGTAGAAAGGGGTACAAGAATCTGGGAGACAAATTTTCCGAGAAAACAGGGGAAAGATTAATGATACGTCATAAACGTATCTATAATTTTTGATGCTCCATGCTTGTTTTATATCAACTTTCTTATGTTTTGTTGACACTTTGAGGTAATTTTATACATTTTATGGAACTAACCTATTAACAAGATGCCACAATGCCAGTCGCCTGTTTTGTGCTGTTTTTGGTTTCGGAAAAGCTAGAAAAAATATATTCTTGGAATTGGACGAAACAAAAGTCAAAGTTCGTATTTTCCCGACACGAGACGGAGTCCAAAGGAGAGACGAGGGAGGGCTAGGGGCTGGCCACACCATATGGTGGCGCGGGTCCCTGCCAGGTGCGCCACCAGGGGGTGTGGGCCACTCGGGCCTCCACCGACCTTGCCCCTTCACCTATACCCCCAGGATGAAAACCCTAAAGACCAGATCAGAACTCCACGAAAAGTTCCGCAGCACCGCCGCCAGCGAAGAGGAGATTCGGGGGACATAAGTCTCTGTTCCGGCACCCTGCAGGGACGGGGAAGTGCCCCTGGATCCATCTCCATTGACTCCACCGCCATCTCCATCACCGTTTCTGACTCCCATGATGAGGAGGGAGTAGTTCTCTCTCGAGGCTATGGGCTCTACAAGTAGCTATGTGTTCATCTCTCTCTATGCATGATCTTATTGAGATCATGAGCTTTGTAATCTATAGATCTATTCTGCTACTCAAGTGTTTTAATGAATCTCTTCTTATCCCCACGTGTGTGAAGTTGACAGTGTGCACACCGTGTGGCCCTTTGGCTAAGGTTACATAAATATTTATCATGAGTATAATTTGAGTTGGATGTCTTTATGAGATTGTGGTGTTTGTTGGAACCATCTAGCACTCAATGTGATAGTGAGGGGTTATCTAGATGGGGAATGTGAACTTTAAGGTGTGCTGTTATAGCCCTACATCGTCCAACCAGAGAGTAGTTCAGGGTAGCATCATGAAGAAAAGATATTTATATGAGAGTGTCCACTAGTGAAAGTATGATCCCTAGGCCTTGTTTCTAAGCATTGAAACACCGTTTACAATCAGTTCTGTTACATTTTTCTTGCCGCCACTCTTATTTTAGATTGCAATTACCAGTTATAATCATCCATAGTACTTTTATTTCACTATCTCTTCGCTGAACTAGTGCACCTATACACCTGACAAGTGTATTGGGTGTGTGGGGGACACAAGAGACTTCTTGTATCTTGATTGCATGGTTGTTTGAGAGGGATACCTTTGACCACTTCCTCCCTGAGTTCGATAAACCTTGGGTGATCCACTTAAGGGAAACTTGCTGCTGTTCTATAAACATCTGCACTTGGAGGCCCAACACTGTCTACAAGAATAGAAGTGTGCGTAGACATCAAGATATTTTATGGCGCCGTTGCCGGGGAGGTAAGGCAAAAGGTACTCACATCTTCTGGCTACTAAGCTATCTTCTAGTACTGTTACTGGTGTGTGAGTGCTCAAAGTTATTTCCTTTAGATTCTAGAATTATATCTTTTTGTTTCTTGTTTTTATTTTCACTAGTTAGGCTTAATGGAAAACAAAAAAATAGAGAGCTTTATAGTATTTATCTTGAGTTAGGACATGAAGTGTTTGAAGAGAAAATTAAAAACCCTATGGAACTTTATTTGCATGCTAATATCAATGTTATTAGTATGAATTCTTTGAACACCATTATTGCTAATGCTATGGAAAAGTCTAAGCTTGGGGAAGCTGGTTTTGATGAGCATGATATTTTTACTATCCCAAGAACGGAGGAGAAAATTTATTTTGATGATACTATACATTCGATATATGATGATTACAATGGTGAGTATGATATTTTCAGTCCACCTACTGTTGAGGAGAAAATTAATTATGATTACAATATGCCTCCTATATTTGATGATTATGGTGATGAGAATAATAATGATAGCTATTTTGTTGAATTTGCTCCTACTATAATTAATAAGAATGACTATGTTTATATTGAGAGTATTAATTCTTTTATGCATGTGGTTCATGATAAGAATGTTTTATGTGATAGTTATATTGTTAATTTTATTCATGATGCTACTAAAAGTTATTATGAGAGAGGGAAACATGGTTTTGTGTATCTCAATAATATTAAGTTTCCCCTCTTTATGTTGAAATTTTTGAAGTTGCACTTGTTTTGCTTTCCTATGCTTGTTGCTTTGTTCTTTCATGACTTGTTTCTTTACAAGATTATTTTTCATAGGAAGTGGGTTAGAATTAAATGTGTTCCATATTTGCTTCTTGATGCTCTCTTTTACTTAAATTCATATTTCTTATGTGAGCATCATCGAAATTATCATGCCTATCTTAATAGGTATAAAGGAAGAGCTTTTGGGAGCCAACCCATTATATTTTTACTTTTAGTGTATTTTTGTTATGTTGAGTCTTGGAAGTTATTTCCTCTATAATAACCTCTCTTATCCTTTTTGTGTGGTTTTTGTGCCAAGAATAACCTCTAATGAAAGAGAAATAAGATTTGGGAAAGTTGTTGTCCTGAAACAGATTTTTATGCTTCACTCTAAAAATTCGTGAAAAATCCCTGTACGTCGGATTGATCAGTAATGTTTTGTGATTCTGCCCCTGGTTGTTATCTAACTTTCGTTAGTTTAACACTTTTCGATTTGAGCAATATAAGATCTTCGAAAAAATCGTTTTTTACCTGTTGGTCTGTTTTGACAGATTTCTGCCATTATTTGCCTTTGCTTCTTAATCTCTTTCTCTTTGAGTTCTCTTTGATCACTTGAGCTTTTAGAAAGAATTGCTACAGTAGCTTGTGTTTTAATGAAAGTTTTACTTGTGTTGAAACTAAACCCAAATACTTATTATCTTGAATACACTAATGTTGCTAATGAAGATTGTGTGAAGTTTTGTATGAAGCAAATTTTCAAGTGTAGGGAAGAATAATTTGATAAGATGAAGTATGGACAAAAGCTCAAGCTTGGGGGTGCCACCCGTGTCACCCCCAGAACTATTCAAAAAGTAAAAGCGTCAAACCCACTACTAGGAAAACAGCTATACGTAATCCGCGCGGCCGTGGTGCATATGTGGGATAGTGCGCCACGGGCAAATAGCCGTGGCGCACCTGGAGGAAGTGCCTCAGGGGTAGGTCACTTACCCGTGGCGCACATGGAGGTGGTGCGCCACCACTATGTGTGGTCCAGGGTGCCTACGAGCGCAACCCACTTAACCGTGGCACACATGGAGGCCATACGTCACGGCTATGTAGGTTACCCGTGGGGCACCTCATAGTAGTTCGCCACGGCTAACTACACTGCCCATTTTCAGTTCCACCCCCTGTGGATCGCCTTTTCTGTCTTGTAGAAAATAAAAGAAATTGAAAATACTTCAAAATTTAAAATCTTTTGACATGTAGGTAGGTAATGTGGTCTACTTTGTAGGAAAATTAACAAACATCAATTTCGACTTTTTTTTTGCAAAAAAGGTTATGGAACGGTAAAACTGCCATAACTTTTGCATACAATGTCGAAAAAAATCTATAATATATCAAAACGACGAGCACGAAATGTTCTATCCGCACGCAACCGTCGAAGACCGTTTACCTTTTTTTAGATTCTCAAAATTCGAAAAGGAAAAAAGATATGTCAAAAATAAGATTTTTTCCTACAAAAAAAATTGAGGCCACTTAGCCGAGGCGCACCTCATAGTAGTGCGCCACGGCTAAGTGAAGGCGGGATTCAAAATTTGAATCCCGCCGGCCACATCTACCTACCCCTTCCTACTTCTCCTCCACCTTCTTCTCCCATTCTCCTCATCCTCTTCTCTCCTCCTTCTCCTCTTCTCCTTCTCCTCCTACTCCTCCTCTTCTCCTTCTCTTCTCTCCGGCCTCGTTGCTCTGGCCTCCTTACTCCGGCCTTATACTTGACTTCCGACGACCTCCTTGCTCCAGAATCCTTCTTCACCTCCGTCGAGGCGATGATGGCGGCCACCTCTCCGATGAGGCGACGACGGCCACCTCTCCGACGAGGCGACGACGACCACCTTTCCGACGAGTCGACGGCGGCCACCTCTCCGATGAGGCGAGCAACAACGGAAGGAGATGGCGAGAGCAGTGACGTGATGATAACGACGGCGTCAGCGAGATCTAGATCTCCTGCTTTTTTGAAATTTCAAATTTTTACCCGTGGCGCACCGCATACCCCTACCCGTGGCGCACTACCTAGAAGTTAGCCGTGACGCGAGTTTAGTGGCGCACCCCATGTGCGCCACGGATGACGAAAATTGGTGCGCCATGAACGTGCTATTTTCCAGTAGTGAGCTTGGGAATGCCCAAGGCATCCCCTTCTTCATCAATAAAAATCATAGTTTTTCTTTCAAACACTTCATTTTTATTATTTTATGCACAATTATGTTGTTCTTGGAGCGTCTTCATTTTGTTTTTAGTTTTAGTTTGCTTAAATAAATTGGTTGGACCCCCGTATTCATACATAGTTTCAAATACATTGATTTGGATTGGAAAAGAGTAGAAAAGTTCATGCTTATAAGTGGTATAAAAGGATGCTTGTTTTGACTGTAGCCTAGACTTTATCATGTCATGTTTGATATTCCTTTGACTTTATGCTTCGTGATTATTGCTGTAGCATGACTTGTTCTAAACAATTGAGTTTGCTTAATGTGCCTTGAAAGAATCATGCGTTGTTTTAGCATACAAAAGCATAATATTGTGGTATTCTCCTTTGATGCTTTATTTGGGTTGACTTGACGCATGCTCACACCATGTTAAGACTATACTAGTCACCATAACATCTATGATCATTTAGTTTTCGACTTGCAATATCACTTTATGCTTTAATTAATAATGATTTGTCGCTCTGCATGATTATGGCCATTATAGCTCTCTAGTTGGTCGCTTTCAGTCTTTTGCTAGCCTCCGCATGTACCAAGTATGAGTTCTACTCATGCATCCAACTCCAAATAAATTCAAGTTATTCCAAAGAGTCGACCGTACCTACCTATTAATATTATTTCTATTCCAAGTATATTCATGTTTTTATCTACCTTCCGAATTAAACTTGTTATGTGAAAATTAGTGATTAAAGCTCTCACAAACTTATTGGCACACTTTACTTTCTTGCAATTAATAAACTTGAATCATTGTGTCCATCTATGTTGCGTATATGCTTGCGCTTTATAAGTTGTGAATTAGCAGAACCATGTTACCACAGGGAACACTTTCAACATTGCACTTATTGTTCAGTTGATAT
The DNA here is from genome assembly GCA_910589775.1 of Avena eriantha. Lineage (NCBI taxonomy): Eukaryota > Viridiplantae > Streptophyta > Magnoliopsida > Poales > Poaceae > Avena > Avena eriantha. The sequence goes on from OU342744.1 coordinate 438,643,999, forward strand.
CATGTTCTTTTGTTTATGGATCCTGGCGGTGTGAAATAAAAGGAAAACTTGTAAGCTCATGGAGTTTGTATATGTGTTAGTGAAACGCCTGGGCGTCTAGCCTAAGCCATGCCTAATGATGGTGGAAACTTGCAGCATAACCATAGTGAGCATTTTGTGAAGCATCCTCAATAAAAACCCATTCAAATAGCAAATAAAAGATCAATGAGATGCTCATTGTTTGTTTCCTTGTCATTTTGATATGAGATAGCTCCTGTATCATGGGGCATGGGGTACCCTGTTAGCGGTTCTCCATGATACACATGTACTTACAATGACAAGAACTTACTCGTGACTAAAGTTGAGTAGCATCAGGTTCGGTACTCGTAAGCAAGGGGCATGAGATTTTCAACTTATAACTTGTCAAGCATATCCTCATATTTGTTCACTTTAACCTTAATCACCTAAAGATGTTTATGATAGGGGAAATGAGAGCTAAAAGCTAATAAGTACCATAATTTTTGGAAGCTCTTTATGAAACTTGAATCCCTGCTTCCTCCTATGAAGGGCCTTTCTTTTACTTTTATGTTGAGTCTCCATCTTCTATCTTTATGCACCTATTAAGATAGCATAGTGGTCATTCTTAGTTTAATGTGCATTGTCCCAAAACTTGTTGATTGATTCATAACTTTGATATTGCTCATTCTTAAATTATTTGTATCTAGTCACCCTTATAAACTTTGAAGGTGTCCTATGCATTTATGTTTTGCTATACCATGAGGGACAAGCTGAATACCATTCTTATTATGTTTTCTATGTGTGAAACAAACAAACGTCTTTTAATGCATTGTTATTCATGAATTTTTTTGTTTGTACTTCTTTCATGTTACAACATAGTTGCTATGTCTTATTGTTAGAACTCTGTCTTTCATGTTCATGTTAGAGTACTTTCATCCCAGCTATCAATGCTTTACAAATACCTTGATCAAAATCATGATGATGCATGTCACATCAAAAAATATTCTTTTTATCACTTACCTACTCGAAGACGAGCAGGAGTTAAGCTTGGGGATGCTTGATACGTCATAAACGTATCTATAATTTTTGATGCTCCATGCTTGTTTTATATCAACTTTCTTATGTTTTGTTCACACTTTGAGGTATTTTTATACATTTTCTAGAACTAACCTATTAACAAGATGCCACAGTGCCAGTCGCCTGTTTTCTGCAATTTTTGGTTTCAGAAAAGCTAGAAAAGAAATATTCTTAGAATTGGACGAAACAAAAGCCGAAGTTCCTATTTTCCCGACACGAGACAGATTTCAAAGCAGAGATGGAGGAGGGACAAGGGCTGGCCACACCATATGGTGGTGCGGATCCCTCCCAGGCGTTCCACCAGGGGGTGTGGGCCCCTCGGGCCTCCACCGACCTTGCCCATTCGCCTATAAAAGCCTCCCGGGATGAAAACCCTAAAGACCAGATCAGAATTCCACGAAAACTTCCGTAGCGCCGCTGCCACTGAAGAGGAGATTCGGGGGACAGAAGTCTCTGTTCCGGCACCCTGTCGGGTGATACGTTGCTAACATATCCATAATTTTTGATGTTCCATGCTTGGTTTTATCTACTTTCTTATGTTTTGTCCACACTTTGGAGTACTTTCTTTACACTTTCTTGGACTAACCTATTAACAAGAGCCACAATGTCAGCTGCCTGTTTTCTGCTATTTTTGGTTCTAGGAAAGTCAGAAAATGAATATTCTTGGAATTGGACGGGACAAAAGCCAAAATCATTTTTTCACCGAGGGACACAAGGAGCCAGAATACGAGACGGAGAGGGGCCAGGGGGCAGCCACACCACCTGGCCGCGCGGCCCAACCTAGCCTGCGCCAGGGGGTGGTATAGCCACCTCCGACAACCCCTCGGCCTCCCCTTTCGCCTATATATCGCCTCCGATACATAAACCCTAAGTACCCAATCAAAATTCCACGAAAGAGTCTGTAGCCACCGTCATCTCCATCCCTAGACCGGGAGGGATCTGAAGCTCTTCCCGGCACCCTGCCAGTTGGAAGAATTCACCCTGGAGGCCTTCTTCATCATCAAGCAAGCCTCCGGTGTGATGCGTGAGTAGTTCATCCTTGGACTACGGGTCCATGTAGTAGCTAGATGGTTGGTTCTCCTCCTTTGTGCTATCATGTTTAGATCTTGTGAGCCCCGTTCACGATCAAGATCATCTATTTGTAATTCATACATGTTGTGTTTGCGGGGATCCAATGGATATTGAGATGCTATTTCAGATTGATTATTGATTCTATCATGTCTTTGTTATTTGTGATCTTGCATGCTTTCCGTTGTTATTAGCTATATTGGCCAAGTAGATGCTAGCAACTCCAAGAGTTAGTATTTATGCTCGATAGTGGGTTCATGCCTCTAGTAATCTGGGGAAGTGACAAAAATCTCTAAGGTACTAGATGTGTTGTTGCTACTAGGGAGAAAACAACAATCCTTTGTTCATAGAACAATCATATTTTTACTTTACATGCAATGCGTAATGCAATTATCTGTTGCTTGCAACTTAATACTGGAGGCGGTTCGGATGATAACCTGAAGGTGGATTATTAGTCCTACATGTAGTTGGATTACAGTCTATGTATAATGTTGTAATGCCCAATCAAATCTCAAAGGAGTCAAGATGAGTAGTATATGCATATTGCTTTCTCGATGTTTGTCAATTGCCCCGCTGTAATTTGTTCACCCAACATGTCATCTATCTTAAGGAGAGCCACCACTAGTGAACTATGGACCCCGGTCCTTTCTTTTACCATCAATCTACAACCGGTTACTGTTTTTTGTTTACTTTCTGCAAACTATTATATTCTTCCACACAATACGTTTAATCCTTTGTTTTCAGCAAAACCGGTGAGATTGACAACCTCACTGTAAGTTGGGGACATAGTTCCTTGGTTGTGTTGTGCAGGTATCCACGTTGCTACTAGCACCGGTAGTGCGCCCTGCCAAAGTTCAGCTAGCAACACCTTTGGGGTGTTTCCTTGCTCCTACTAGTTCGATTAAACCTTGGTTTCATAACTGAGGGAAAACTTGCTGCTGTGCTCATCATACCTTCCTCTTGGGGTTCCCCAACAAGCTCAAAATATCTTGGGCCATTAAAGCTTTTTCTGGCGCCGTTGCCGGGGAGTCAAGGACATCTTCACAAGGGGAGTCCCTCATAACCAATCTCTTTACTTTTTTATTTTTGTTTTGCTTTGTTTGCTTGTTTCTTTATAAAAAACACACACAAAATTAGTTTTACAAGTTTGCTTTCTTTATTAAAAACACAAAAAATTTGTTCCTATCTTAAGCTTCCATTGTGTCTAGCATTGCTCCAATCACTATGTCACCTGAGGAAATGATTTTCACTTTTAAACAAGGAATTGAAGAGAGTTTCAAAGAAGCTTGGTCTAAAATCTCTGATCTACATGAAAAACTGAACCTAAAATGACCCAAAGCTTGTTCCTTAGCAGTTTTTACCTTGGGTTTGCTCTTTGCTATAGATATGCTTTGGATGCTGTAGTGGGAGGAGATTCCTCCAATGCAATGAGGATGATGCTGTTAATGCCATAAAGATGTTGGTCTTTACTTACAACTTGCCTAGCAAATCTGATTCTTCCTTCATAAACATATTTTCTAGACTGAATACTCTTGAGACCAGCACTGCTAGTTTAAAAGATTGCTATAATACACTTAGAGAGAACCATGACTATGTTCCAACAAATTCTGAACCATCAAAGTGGCTTCCCACAGTAAACATTGCTATAAATAATGAAACTTTTCATGCTCGCTGTGATATCATGTCCGAATTCTGTCTTATGCCTAAAGATATCTATGAATCTTTGAATCTTTGGGGACTTTCTGAAGGAGGAGAGGAAATATTTCTTGCTAATAATGCCACAATATTACCCATTGGAATAGCTGAAGGAGTGTTTACAAAGATCCTAGGGAAAATGGTTTCTACTGATTATCTTGTTATTGAATGTGTAGGAAAAGGACAAATTACACTTGGAAGATCCCTATTGAAACTCCTTGGAGAAATAATAGATGTGAAAAAGGGCACCATGCACTTTGCTACTCCACCAAACAATCATATGTTCCCCAAGTTAAGAATAAAAGTAAGAGAGGTAAGGGCAAGAAATTTGGTTTGAATGCTTCTTCATTTGAGAACACTTGATCCTTTTTCTTGCTTCTTATGCCTAACTTAAAGGCGTTAAAGAAAAGTACTTATTGGGAGATTATCCAAAAGTTTTAGATGAGTCTTGGAAGTTATTACTTCAGTAATAACCTCTCCTTATCCTTTTTATTTTCCTTTTGTACCAAGAGTAACCTCTAATGAGAGAGAAGTAATGATTGGGAAAGTTGCTGTCCCGAAACAGATTTTTGTGCTTCACCGTAAAAATTCGTGTAAAATCTCTGTACGTCCTTTTGAGGCGTGAATTTTTTTTGCTTCTGTACCAGGTTGTTATATAACTTTCATTAGTTCAACACTTTTCTATTTGAGCAACAGAAGGTCTTCGAAAAAATTCGTCTTTACCTGCTGGTCTGTTTTGACAGATTTCTGCCATTATTTGCATTTGCTTCTTGTTGGTTCCTTTTTGAGTTCTTTTGGGGAATTGAGATTTTTGAGGGAAGTACTAAGTAGCTTGTGTTTTAATGGAATTTTTATTGGTGTTGGAACTGGACCTAAAGACTTATTATCTTGAGTGCACTAATGTTGCTAATAAAGATTGTGTGAAGGAAAAAATTTAGGTGTATGGAAGGAATGAGTAATGAGATGAAGAATGGACTAAAGCTCAAGCTTGGGGTTGCCACGCGTGTCACCCCAAGAAATATCCAAGAAGTACAAGCTTCAAAGCTTGGGGATGCCCAAGGCATTCACTTCTTCATCAATAAAAATTCCAGGTTTCTTCCAAACACTTCATTTTTATTGTTTCATGCACAGTTGTGTTGTTCTTGGAGCGTCCTCTTTTTCGGTTTCGTTTTGGTTTTTCATTTGCTTGGTTTTCTTAGTTTGCTGAATAAATTGGTTGGACCCCCTCTTTCATGCATTGGTTTTCAAATAGTTTGGTTTGGATTGGAAAAGAATGGGAAAAGTTCACACTTAAGTGGTAAAGAGAGCTTGTTTTTGACTGTGGCCTATGCTTTGTCATGCCATACTTGATATTGTTTTGGATTTATTCTTAGTATTCTTTGCTGTATCATGACTTGTTATAAACAATTGAGATTGCTTAATGTGCCTTGGAAGAATCATGCGTTGTTTTAGCATATTAAGGCATAGTATTGTGGTATTCTCCTTTGATGTTTTATTTGGGTTGACTTGGCGCATGCTCACACCATGTTATGATTATCAAAAGTCAACATAGCCTTTTTAATACTTTAGTTTTCAACTTGTAGTATCACTTTATGCTTTGATTAATGATGTTTTGTCGCTCTGCATGATTATGGCCATTATTGCTCTCTTAGTTGGTCGCTCCCAGTCTTTTGCTATCCTCCATAACCAAGTGTGCGTTCCAATCATGCATCCAACTCCTAAAACTAAGTTATTCCAAAGAGTCCACCATACCTACCTATTAGCATTTGCTATTCCAAGTATATTCATGTTTTTATCTACCTTCTGAATTAAACTTGTTATGAGAAAATTAGTGATTAAAGCTCTCATGAACTTGATGGCACACTTTACTTTCTTGCATTTAATAAACTTGAACCATTGCATCCATCTTTGTTGCGTATACGCTTGCACTTTATAATTTGAAGTTAGCAGAACCATGTATCATGGGGAACGCTTTCAACATTGCACTTGTACTTTGTACCCCGTTGATATCATGTTCTTTTGCTTATGGATCCCGACGGTGTGAAATAAAAGGGGAACTTGTAAGATCATGGAGTTTGTATTTGTGTTAGAGAAACGCCTGGGCCGCTAGCCTAAGCCATGCCTAATCATGGTGGAAACTTGCAGCATAACCATAATGAGCACTCTATGAAGCATCCTCAATAAAAACCTATGCAAATAGCAAATAAAAAGATCGCTGAGATGCTCATTGTCTGCTTGCTTTGTCATTTTGATTATGGGATAGCTCCTGTATCATGTGCAATGGGTACCCCGTTGGCGGTTCTCTATGATACATATGTACTTACAATGACAAGAGCTTACTTGTGACTAAAGTTGAGTAGCATGAGGTTCGGTCTTCGTAAGTAAGGGGCATGAGATTTCAGCTTATAACTTGTCAAGCATATCCTCTTAGTTGTGTCACTTTAACCTTAATCACCTTCAAGATGCTTATGATAGGGGCAATAAGAGCTGAAAGCTAATAAGTACCATAATTTTTGGAAGCTCTTTATGAAACTTGAATCCCTACTTCCTTCTATGAAGGCCTTTCTTTTACTTTTTATGTTGAGTCTCCACCTTATATCTTTATGCACCTACTTTGAGATCATAGTGGCCATTCTTAGTTGTATGTGAATTGTCCCAAGACTTGTTGATTGATGCATAGCTTTCATATTGCTTGTTTTAAACTATTTGTATCTAGTCACTCTTATGAACTTTGGAGGTGTCCTATGCATTTATGTTTGCTACTCTATAAGGGACAAGCTGAATGCCACTATGCTATGTTTTCTTTATGTGAAACAAACAAACATCTTGCAAAGCATTGTTATTCATGAATCTTTTGTTTGTGCCTTTTCATGTTGCGTCATAGTTGCTATGTCTTATTGTTAGAACTTTGTCTTTCATGCTATGATGAAGTACTATGACCCTAGCTATCAATGTTTTACAAATACTTTGATCAAGTTTATGATGGTGCATGTCACCTCAAAAATTATTCTTTCTTTTTATCACTTACCTACTCGAGGACGAGCAGGAGTTAAGCTTGGGGATGTTGATACGTTGCTAATGTATCCATAATTTTTGATGTTCCATGCTTGGTTTTATCTACTTTCTTATGTTTTGTCCACACTTTGGAGTACTTTCTTTACACTTTCTTGGACTAACCTATTAACAAGAGCCACAGTGCCAGCTGCCTGTTTTCTACTGTTTTTGGTTCCAGGAAAGTCAGAAAATGAATATTCTCGGAATTGGACGGGACAAAAGACAAAGTCAGTTTTTCACTGAGGGACCCAAGGAGCCAGAATACGAGACGGAGATGGGCCAGGGGCCGCCACACCACCTGGCCATGCGGCCCAACCTGGCCCGTGCGAGGGGGTGGTCTGGCCGCCTCGGGCACCCCCTCGGCCTCCCCTTTTGCCTATATATCGCCTCCGATACAAAAACCCTAAGTACCCGATCAAAATTCCACGAAAGAGTCTGTCGCCGCCGTCATCTCCATCCCTAGATCGGGAGGGATCTGAAGCTCCTCTCGACACCCTGCCGAAGGGGAGAATTCACCCTGGAGGCCTTCTTCATCATCATGCAAGCCTCCGGTGTGATGCGTGAGTAGTTCATCCTTGGACTACGGGTCCATGTAGTAGCTAGATGGCTGGTTCTCCTCCTTTGTTCTATCATGTTTAGATCTTGTGAGATCCGTTCATGATCAAGATCATCTATTTGTAATTCATACATGTTGTGTTTGCGGGGATCCGATGGATATTGAGATGCTATTTCAGATTGATTATTGATTCTATCATGTCTTTGTTATTTGTGATCTTGCATGCTTTTCGTTGTTATTAGCTATCTTGGCCAAGTAGATGCTAGAAACTCCAAGAGTTAGTATTTATGCTCGATAGTGGGTTCATGCCTCTAGTAATCTGGGGAAGTGACAGAAATCTCTAAGGTACTAGATGTGATGTTGCTACTACGGAGAAAACAACAATCCTTCATTCATAGAACAATTGTATTGTTTACTTTACACACAATGCGTAATGCAATTATCTATTGCTTGCAACTTAATACTGGAGGGGGTTCGGATGATAACCTGAAGGGGGATTATTAGTCATAGATGTAGTTCGATTACAGTCTATTTATAATGTTGTAATGCCCAATCAAATCTCAAAGGAGTCAAGATGAGTAGTATATGCATATTGCTTTCTCGATGTTTGTCAATTGCCCATGTTGTAATTTGTTCACCCAACATGTCACCTATCTCAAGGAGAGCCACCACTAGTGAACTATGGACCCCGGTCCTTTCTTTTACCATGTATCTACAACTATTTATTGTTTATTGTTTACTTTCTGCAAACTATTACTTTCTTCCACACAATATGTTTAATCCTTTGTTTTCAGCAAAACCAGTGAGATTGACGACCTCACTATAAGTTGGGGACAGAGTTCTGTGGTTGTGTTGTGCAGGTATGCATGTTGCTGCTGGCACCGGTAGTGCGCCCTGCCAAAGTTCAGCTAGCAACACCTTTGGGGTGTTTCCTTGCTCCTACTGGTTCGATTAAACCTTGGTTTCATAACTGAGGGAAAACTTGTTGCTGTGCTCATCATACCTTCCTCTTGGGGTTCCCCAACGAGCTTGAGATATCTTGGGCCATCACCGGGACAGGGAAGTGCCCCCAGATCCATCTCCATCGACTCCACCAACATCTCCATCACCGTCGCTAATTCCCATGATGACGAGGGAGTAGTTCTCTCTCAAGGCTAAGGGATCTACAAGTAGCTATGTGTTCATCTCTCTCTATGCATAATCTTATTGAGATCATGAGCTTTGTAATCTACAGATCTATTCTGCTACTCAAGTGCTTAAATGAATCTCTGCTTATCCCCACGTGTGTGAAGTTGGCAGTGTGCACACCGTGCGGCACTTTGGCTAAGGTTACATAAATACTTATCATGAGTATAATTTGAGTTGGATGTATTTATGAGATTGTGGTGTTTGTTGGAACCATCTAGCACTCAAGGTGATAGTGAGGGGTTATCTTGATGGGGAATGCGAACTTTAAGGTGTGTTGTTATAGCCCTACATCGTCCAACCGGAGAGTAGTTCAGGGTAGCATCATGAAGAGAATATATTTATATGAGAGTGTCCACTAGTGAAAGTATGATCCCTAGGCCTTGTTTCTAAGCATTGAAACACCGTTTACAATCAGTTCTGTTACATGTTTGCTTGCTGCCACTCTTATTTCAGGTTGCAATTACCACTTATAATTATCCATATTACTTTTATTTCACTATCACTTCGCCGAACTAGTGCACCTATACACCTGCCAAGTGTATTGGGTGTGTTGGGGACACAAGAGACTTCTTGTATCTTGATTGCAGGGTTGCTTGAGAGGGATACCTTTGACCACTTCCTCCCTGAGTTCAATAAACCTTGGGTGATCCATGATGACCCACAAGTATAGGGGGTGTATCGCAGTATTGTTGACGGAAGTGAAACCCAATTTATTGATTCGACACAAGGGGAGCCAAAGAATATTTATAAGCCTTAACAACTGAGTTGTCAATTCAGCTGCACCTGGAAACAATCTTGCTCACAGCAGTTTATCAGTAGCAACAGTTTTGTAGTAGGAATAGTAAAGTAACAGCAGTAGTAAAGCAAAGATAGTAGTAACAAAAGCAGTAAATAGTGGGATTCGAGTGCGGTAGGCATAGGGATGGATGGATGGGCGTTGCATGGACAAGACAATTCACATAGCAATCAGAACATAGGGCAATTGCAGATAAATAAGATAAAGCATCCAAGTACTAGACAATCCTAGGCATGTATTCCATATATAGTCATACGTGCTCGCAATGAGAACTTGCACAACATCTTTTGTCCTGTCAGCCCGTTTGCAGTGGGGCCTCTAGGGAACTACTGGCAATTAAGGTGCTCCTTTTAATAGAGCACCGGAGCAAAGCATTAACATTCCGTGAACACATGTGATCCTCACATCAAAGCCATTCCCTTCCGGTTATCCTGATTTCTGTCACTTCGGGGCCATAGGTTTCGGACAGCAACATGTGTATACAACTTGTAGATAAGACCAAGAACAATAATATCATAATGAATCAATAACATGTGCAGATCTGAAATCATGGCACTTGGGCCCTAGTGACAAGCATTAAGCACACCAAGTTGCAACAAAGTCATAAAGCACTAATAAAAGATACTAGGCACCATGCCCTAACAACTTGATGCCATTACATGAACAATCTCATCCAATCCCTACCATCCCCATAGCCTACAACAGGGAATTACTGACTCATAGATGGGGGAAACATGGATGGTCGATGAAGATGATAGTGGAGATCGATGGAGATGGCTCCGGGGGCACTTCCCCGTCCCGGCAGGGTGCTGGAACAGAGACTTTCTGTCCCCCGAATCTCCCCTTCGGTGGTGGCGGCGCAGCGGAACTTTTCGTGGAAAAACGTCAAACCCCTCGAAGTTTTTAGGTTAGAAGGCTTCTTATATGCGAAGAGGGAGACCGAGGGGGTGCCTGGGGCCACCACACCATGCCCTAGCGCGGCCAGGCCCAGCCCGCGCCTGGGGGGGGTGTGGCCAGCCCCTGGCCCTCCTCCGTCTCGTATTCTGGCTCCTGGAGTCTTCTGGAAAAATAGGCACTTTGGCTTTTGTCCCGTCCAATTCCGAGAATATTCATTTTCTGACTTTCCTGGAACCAAAAACAGCAGAAAACAGGCAGCTGGCACTGTGGCTCTTGTTCATAGGTTAGTCCAAGAAATCATATGAAAAATACTCCAAAGTTGGAACAAAACACAAGAAAGTAGATAAAAACAAGCATGTAGCATCAAAAATTATAGATACATTTGCAATGTATCAATCCACTTAAGGGAAACTTGCTGCTATTCTACAAACCTCTGCACTTGGAGGCCCAACACTGTCTACAAGAATAGATGCGTGCGTAGACATCAATTAACGCAGAAGCAATTCAAGAACAAATGGGATGCTTTAAAGAAGAATTACACGGGGTGGATGGAACTACAAAATGCGACTTGGCTTGGTTGGGATCCTATAACAAAAACTATGGATGCAGATTAGGAGAACCTTCCTAAGGTACAAAGGCAATCGGTGACATCAGTCAGTGATACCGCTCCGAGTGGACTACACACACTGGACATGAAATTAATGCATGATCACATCGCTACTGCATTATACAATGCTAGAAGAAGATGATCGGTTCGATCGGTGTGGATGTATCTATGTTCATTATGCAGCTATCTTTATTTGTGTAATGCTAGGATATGTATTTTGGACAAACCAATATGTGACATAAGGTATTTAATAATGACATATGCGTTTATGAACTTCCAAAGTGAATTATACGTGTTATACGAATTACAGGGACATTACAAACAATTCCTTAGCACACAGCCAGCCAGACAGCCAAGTTGCCAAACTGTCAAACTCAGAGAAGTAGCTTTCCGTGCACAGCTACACAACCAGCCAGCCATAGCCCAAACAAACAGGCCCTTAAGCTTCCTAACGCTTTTTCTCGGGCCGAAAGGAGCTAATCCATATTGCTAACCCTCAGCTGCTTCATCCTTGATGTAGAACTATTTCTTCCTCTAGTCTTGGGCAGAATTTGCAAACTTGAGGTCAAAATAATCGACATCTGGGGGAACATAGATGACACCACCACCAACATCATAGACAAATGATCTGGTCGCATTGCTCTTGATGGAAAAAGGAATTTCCATAGGCCCCAGTGGGGATGAATGCTAAGGAAGCTCTCGCAGACGAAGAAGAAAACAACAATGTGGAGGATGGAGTTGGACGTGAGCTAATAGAGCTGCACACCATACACAAACAGAAGCCCACAAAGAAATTCGTGGGCAAGAAGAGAAAAACCGCGGAAGAGGAAAGCGTTGAACATTACCCCGCCATCCTTCTTTAGGCACAGGTGTGACCTCGTCACCAAGAAGCTTGAAGGAAACCTCCTTCAGGAATATGTACTTCCGAGCCTCACGCACATCCCGCTGCTAGTGCTTGGAAGGGGTCCATCTGATGACCCGCGGTTTGGCTGCACTGGTGTCAGCAGCGGAACCTCCACCCTTTCTCCTCCCCATGGTGGCGGCAGCGAAGGTGCGTGAGCAGGAAAGCAAGAAGAGAGCAGCGACGGAATAGATTTTGCGTAAGTAAGAAGAAGGCTAGCGACAGAGGAAGGGATGAGCACTAAAAAATTCACCCCTCATCACTTATAAAGTACTCATCGCAACTCAGGACCATCGGGTCTAGCAGACATAGCATCGCGATGAAACCTTGGGGAAACATGTGTCCACGGTTAAAAAGGGATCGGCTGTAATGAGAATTAATTATCATGGTAACTTTGGAGAAAACTACATGGTGCCTCGATTCCCGTGCAACATGGGGTCGTGTGGTCAAACTCATCGCTGACACGTCCCCCACGCGTCGTCAACATGCATCATTGTCCCACTACTGAAACATCCCATTGAAAGTGCTGAAACATGACTAAGGCACTCCATCAATCAGCGATGGCATCATGGGAAATAATGAAAATACTTCGGATGTACTAACAAGGAACTCAAGAAAAAATTCCAAGGCCGGAGTCAAGCATATTCCTCATATGACAGACTTGAGCCTGTGATCGGATGCAAGTGTTCAAACATAGCCTCAGGGGCTACTCCCATCGGGAGCGCTGGTCGCGCAACCGATAAAAATTTGATGATTCAAAGAAAAGAAGACATGAATCAATGATTTCCTCGGATGATGAAGGCTTGAGCCTATGCTTCAATACACGCATTCAAACATAGTGACAAGGTGCAACCTTGGCAATTCCCATTGTTATGGACTTAGTATTTCGTGGAAAGGAGAGCGTTGGTGATTTCGTCGGCTTAACAGACAAACAAGGGAGGCGATTTACCCAGGTTCAGTCCCTCGTAGAGGAAACCCTACTTCCTACTTGTATGCTCGTATTATCATTGGAGAGTACAAACTCGTTGAGTCAACTAGATGCGATCTCGCCAGAGAGAGAGAGAGAGAGAGAGAGAGAGAGAGAGAGGAGAGAGAGAGAGAGAGAGAGAGAGAGAGAGAGAGAGAGAGAGGTGCATATTGTAAGATTGGATCTATCGTGGGAGTGCCCTCCTCGTTGGCCCCTCCTAGACTTTATATATGGAGAGGCTAGGTCTCGGGTAACAATATAGTAGGTTACAAGTTGGTTTTTGTATCTAGTCTAGTCTTGTTCAGCAGGAGTCTGTGTCCTTGTAGGCTTTGTATTGGTCAAACCATCATGGGCTTCATGGATCTTGATGTATCTTTGAGCGAACCTTCCATTGGGCCGCAACATATATACCAATAGTGGGAACCCGAAGGGTTATGTCCATGTCAGTAGCCCCCGAGACTATGTTCATATGCTTGCATCTGAGCATAGGCTTAGTCCTTTTTAATACTTCCGGGAGGTGAACTCGAACATTTCTTCGGATGTGTGCATTTCTCGACTGCCTTGTTTGGCTGATGCAATGGACGACGTTGTCTTGTTCTTCAAGTGATGTTGGCATTTTCATTGGGTGCTCTCGATGGGAGTAACCTTTGAGGCTACACTCAGGTAGACTCAGAGTTTTGCTTCTTCATTCTAGATATTCTTCTGTCAACTCCTGTTTGGAGGATTTCTATTTTCTATCGGGTGCACGGCCAACGCTTCTGATGGGAGAAGCCCCCGAGGCTATGTTCGAATGAATGCGTTCGAGCATAGGCTCAAGTCTTCATCATCCGAGGAATTTCTCGACTAAGGTCTTGTATCTTTCCTTTTATGTCTACTCCGTAGGAGAAAATTTTCTATCGAATAGATGAGTTGTTAGTTCAATAAGCTTGATATGGGGATTTTGGTATAACAAGTCTGGTGCATCTGATGGATCGGGAACCAGTTAATTGCTCTTGGGAAAAAACAACGTGAATCTACTTCAAACTCGAGTCCCCGAACTCAAATTCGGTATACACTGGCGTAATTTAGCTCGGTCCGCAGAGGTCTTATCGAGTACTGAATTCCAGGCTCATGTTTTATGGATACCCAACGCGTCCGTCGGGATTTTTCATTGTATCGTGGATACAGATAATAACTAGCAGAGCGCATTCGGGTGCTGTTACTAGGCCTCACATGACTGATCCTGGGGTCTTACCTTCATGTCGATAGACACGACATTTAGACATTTTATCGTGGCGGACGCGTCTGAGAATTTTTGATATTTTATCCACTCCGTAGGAGGATTTTGCTTTTTCTATCAGGTGAGTGAAGATGATCTTCATCCGAGGAGGTTCTCATCGACTCTGCTGGAGGACTTATTGTTTCTATCGGGTGCGCGGCAAGCGCTCCTGATGGAACCCCTGAAGCTATGTTCGGATGCTTGCATCTGAGCATAGGCTCATAAATTTTCTTCATCCGAGAAGATTCTCAACTCGGGTCTTGATTTTTATCGGGTGAGCATAGGCTCAGAGATCTTCTTCATCCGAGGAGGTTCTCGACTCGGGTCTTGGTGTAAGTTGTCGCAGGTGGCGTTAATCGACTCCATTTGGAGGACTCGATAAAATAGCTCGATGTAGTCGACGTTCTTTTAAGCTGCAGAAAATATTAAAAATAGTGAAGTACCTGTATCTTGTAAAAAATATGTGCCTTTCAGTTTGTCATAACATTTTCTGGTGGCATTGCATTCGACACTTTTGTACTGTAACATGATACCTTTTCGTTAGCCTAATGCCTTTAGTCTCAGTATCTTGCCGACTTGTTAGTTGGGCTTCAACTAGGTCGGAGTTTTCAAGTATTTGACGTTTAGGCAGAGTCAGCTACTCAGGCAGTCGTGTATGAGGTTCTCAAGTGCGCGGAGTCAATGACACTTAGGTTACTCTAAGAGGGCGCACCCCTGAGTGTTTCGAGTGTGATTAAAGTAAGAAAGAAGTCAACTCGAAGTAGATAACTTAGCTTTATTATTAGTCGACGAGGTTGATGTGGCCGGAGGAGCTGGAGCCGATGACTGCAGCGAGTTGCCGCAGCCGAAGATTTTAGCGGGTCGACGCAACCGAAAATTCTATCGGGTCGATGCAACCGAAGATTTTATTGGGTCACTGCGGCCGAAGATTTTAGCGGGTCATCGCAGCCGATGGTGGTAGCGGGTCACGCGGCGGATTCGACGGAGCCCCCGAGTGTAGATTCGGCGCGGTTGATGTAGTCAAAAGAGCCCTGGGTCGCCAGAGCCGGAGGCCACAGTGGGTCACTGGAAGCCGAAGACCGCGGTGGGTCGCTGGAAGCCGAAGACCGCAGCAGGTCGCTAGAAGCCGAAGACCGCAGCGGGCCGCCGCATCCGAAGAATCAACGAGTCTCCGAAACTGATGACGGCCACGGGTTGATGCAGCCAAAGATCGCAGTGGGCCGCCATATCGGAATAATGTAACGGGTCACCCAGGTTGGAGCCGATGCAGTAGATGTGTTGATGCAGGCCCCGAGTGTAATTGATGGTCGTGGGGTCGATGTAGCGGACGCGTCCCGATGCGGCGATTGGGAGTTGACGTGGTGGCAGGTCACTCGTAGCCGATCCGATCCGATTTTTTCGCTTCCGTCAAACAACTGAATTGACGTGAGTTAATCTGCCGTTGGGTACTTCACCTGGTTTCTTTGGCTGACAGACTCTGGTGCCATATAAATCGCCCGTCCTTTTTAGCTACCGTATACGACCAACTGAGGCAGCTAGCCTTTCTTTCCTTGATAGACGATGACACCGATGCAACAAAATCCTTTTCCAACTCGAACGTTCCTTTCCTTTTCCTGTTGGCTTCTTATCCGCTCCCAATTTGGTGTTTCTGGCCGAAAAATTCATACAGACAAGATGCTTGTGCTGTATCTTCATGCCTTGATGATATGTGACTTTGATCACGAGTCAATTGACGCTCGTGATTTTTTGCATGCAGTCGCACATGATTGTTTCTGCTCCAAGTAGTTCTTGGACTTAGTAAGCTAGCTAGGTAGTCTCACGAGGGCTTGGAGACGAGACGCCTCACTAGCACCACAAACCACACCCACACCCCCTCCCTTCCTCTTCCTCTGTCCCGCTCCCTTGAGAGTCTCCCGTGCGCGTCCGGCGCCCCTCCCGTTCTTCTCCGGCGGCGCTGCCGCTGTGAGTTTGGATGGGAGAGGTGGCCTGGGCTTCTCTGTACAGAGTAGTTTTAGGGATCTTGGCGCCATGCCGGTAGTTTGGAGTAGGACATCGATCTCCCTTGGCCAGATCTGGTGCAGCCTGAGGTGGCTCCTCCTCGCCGTTCTTCAGTGGTTGGAGGCGGCGGCGAACTTCTCCACCTTCGGGATCTCCGTCAATAAGGTCAAGCTTGGGCTCCCTCTCACCTGGGGTGCCCCTCTGCTGGGTCCTCTCGCTACGGCCTGCCATGGTGGCGAGGGGAGGTTGGGGGCGAGCGGGGGCATCCGTGGGTTGCGAGGTGGGCGAGGGCTTCTTGTTCCGGCGCTCTCGTGCGGCGTGGAGCAATCGCTCTGGGTGAGCTCTGTTGGGCTTCCATCGTGGAAGTTCACATAGGGATTGCCGAGGGCGAGCTCTCTGTATAAGCACGGCTGGCTCCATCTAGTTTCCGGCGGCGTTCTGCTTCTTCTCTTGGCCGGCCGTGGCGGCGGGGGAGAGAAGGAGTGGTGCACGGCGACGACTTCGGTGATGGCCAGCTTCGGGTGTGGAGGCACTGGTGTTGCGCTCTGCTGGAGCGATATTTCGTCGGCGGGGACGCCGATGACTACCTATGCTGAAGGGCAGCCGCTCCGTCATCCTAGGAGTTCTTCTTCGGCGATTCTTCATCGGCAAGGCTCCGCTTGGTCGCTGAACTCAAGGGCCGTAGGGCAGCCACTCCCCCTGCTTGCCATGCTGCTGGCTCAGGATCTTATTCCTCCAGGCCAAGATGCCGACGCGGAGGATCTCCGGCTCCGAGACGGTGTGCTCCCGCTGTTCCACCCCAAGTGGCGTTGTCCCCGGTGGTGGTGCAGTCGGCCGGGCTCGGAAGAGACAAAGATGTGGTGGAGAAGGAGCAGGAAGATGTCCAGGACTCGATTGCGTTTTTAGTTCTTGTCCTAGGGTCTTCTTTGTATATTTGCAGGGCCTTGTTTTCTTTTCTCTTATCCTGAGGGCTTTTCTGCATTTGTACCTCCACCGTCAGTAATATATTGCAGCATCGGGGTCTTTCCTGACCCGGTCCCCTTTCAAAAAAAAGTAGTTCTTTGATCCGACAACAAACAAGACTGCCTTGGAAGTAGGGATGCAGTCCGCCTGTGCGCCGGACATGGCGGACAACCGTGTAATCAAGTCCATGGCTCAAATTGATTAAGGCTGTGATCATTGATTAGAAACAAATTGGATATACGGACAAGCTAAGACGTCTTCAAGGACGTCCGCCTACATCCCTAGTTGGAAGTTGGTGCTGAAATATATTCCGATCTGAAGTCAGCTAGCCTTCGGCTGAGGTCGCCGTTCGGCAGCACGCACATATCGGCAGGCATGGAAGCGATTTTTGTAGGTAAAAAGTGAAACGAGCCGCGAACGATCGAACGAAGCAGGTACTCATGATCATTGTGAGCAAGTCGGATCCCGCAACATTTTTTTGTGCTAGTCGTACGGAACTGATTGTTGAACGAAACACGAGCAACCGAGCAGAGATTGATGTCCATGAAGATAAAATCGATCGCGACGGAGATGTTGGTTGTAGATGAATCGACCGGATATTATCTGACTGCCGTTGTTGACGAGAGATCCCGTCCGGAAGACGACTCCAAACGCTAAACCGCAGATCGTCGAGTTGTTGTCTGGTGAAAAGGGAGCCGCCAAATTTACGACTCCACCACCTAGATTTCCCACATGCGGCGTCAATTGATGAGGTGCAACATCGTCAATGTCCATTGTTATGGACTTAGTGTTTCGTGGAAAGGAGAGCACTGGTGATTTCATCGGCTTAACTGAGAAATAAGGGAGGCGATTTACCCAAATTCAGGCCCTCGTAGAGGAAACCATGTATTATCATTGGAGAGTACAAGCTCGTTGAGTCGACTAGATGCGATCTCGTCGGGAGAGAGAGAGAGAGAGACGAGGGTTTAACTCATGAATGCCCATTGTTATGGACTTGGGTTTTGGAGAAGGAGAGAGCGCTGAAGACATCTATCGACTAGCAAACAAACACACAGGGGACTCGAAGATTTACCCAGGTTCAGGCCTCGTAGAGGTCCCTACCCCTGCTTGTCTGCTCGTGAAATTATTGAAGGAATCGAGGATTACAATGGTGCGCAGATGCAATCTGGCGAGGGTTGTGGAAACTAGGGTTGCGTGTGTCCTCCTTGCCGCCCCCTCCTAGCCTTTATATAGATATGCTAGGTCTCAGGTAGCAGGTCAAGTCGGTTACAAGTTAGGGTTTTCCCCTTTGAGCTTTCTATCCTTAGCTTCTTCTTGTTCTTCATGCAATCAAGAGTCTGTAGGTTACTCGAGTTCTTCATTTGGGTCTTGGCGACACCGTGGACCTCTATGTTATTCAGGACGTATATACCAAGCTCGAGTACCTATAGGGTATAGCCATGTCAGTAGCCCCCGAGTGTCCAGTGGAATCGCGGATTCAACTGGAGACTTTATGAATCCTTTCGAGTGCATGACTAAGTATGTTTTTCGACTGTTCTGTTTGTGTCATAGGGATTGTTGATGTGTGTGCCTGATTTAACCGATGTATTGGTATCAGTTAACTACCTTAGGGTAAAACAACGCCATCTACTCGAACTCGAGTCCCCGGACTCGAATCCGGAAAAGTGCCGGTGTAATTGGACTCAAGCCGCGGAGGTCTTACAGGAGTCGAATTCCAGTGTATAGGTGTGAGCACTCGACCCATCCGTCAAGGCATGTTCATCGTACCTGTAGGCACGTATATATTTCTGGTAGTGCGCAGCAAATGCGTTGCCATGCCTTATTCAGGTCTTATCTTCACGCTGTATGCGCGACATCCGAAATTTGTCATCGCGGAGACGATTCGGGTGACCCAGGAGATGCAGTCTCTTTGTAGGGAAAAATCATGAGACGGTGTCGCCATAAGCTTTGAGTGCGGATGTTATCGACACACTATACGATGTACAAATAATCATAGGGTGCGCGACCAGCACTCCCTATGGGAGTAGCCCCTCGAGTGCCTGGTTGAGTCGAAGACTCAGGTACGGACTAAATAACTGTTGCGACTGCTGTCGTCTTTTATTTGCTTGTTTCAGTCGAATTTGCTTCCGGCGCTCCCTATGGGATTAACCCATGTCCATAGTCGAATTGTAGTTTGAGTGGTTGGGTTTGCTTTGATTGCCCATGTTCCTGTAAAAAAAAAAATCGTAGGGTGCGCGACCAACGCTCTCTATGGGAGTAGCCCCCGAGTGCTTGGTGGAGTCGAAGACTCGAGCAAGGACTAAAGTAGTCGAAGTCTTCTGCTACAAAATTTTGGATGATGTCAGTGCTGACGATTCCATGACCTCGGTTGCCCGCGTGAGCGAGTTTGACGGGACGTGACGAGCGGTGGGTCCCATTTCCTGACTCTAATTTGACTGGGCGTGCGTAATCTTTATTTTAACTGCGCCTCCTCGATTTCCGCGCGTAATGGGACTAGTGGGGGACGGTTCGCGCTTCAGGTCCTCCACGTGTCGAGCGCGATGAACGCCATGCGTCTGATAGGGTTTTTCTTAGCCGTTGGATTGCATCTTCCAGGGGGTTAAGTAGCGATGCAGCGACGGTAAATTTCACATCTACTTCTTTTCTTCCTTTGCCTCTGTCGCCATTGCCGCTGTTCCTCTGCTTCTTTGCGCTCCTTTCCTTCGCGGCGCTGGACCAGCTCCGTGTATTTCCTAGCTACTTCCTCCGGTCACACTGCCGCCACAGAATGGGGAAGAAAAAGGGAGGTGCTGCGGCCGATTCTGCTGCTGCCATGGCTGCAACGAAGAAGAAGGGTGGCTCCGCCGCTGTGGGCACCAGCACTACCGCCGGCGGGAAAAAGAAGGGCACGGTCACTCGCGTCACAAATGGTGCGTGGCGTGCATCCGTGATCAAGTCCTCAGAGCTTCGTCTTCTTCGCCAAGACAGAGTTTTGTCGTCCGCAGTCGCTGACGCGCGCGTCCCTGGCAGTGAGGTAATCCCCTCTCCTCCTGCCGTCTTTCGAGTGATGTTCCTAGCATTCATCATCTGTGGCCTCTCGTTGCCCCTGCATCCTTTCTTCAGGGGCCTTCTCTGATTTTACGGGCTCCAGCTCCATCAGCTGTCCCCCAATTCTATCCTCCACGTAGCTTGCTACATTACTCTCTGCGAGTGCTGGCTCGGAATCGAGCCGCACTTCGGCCTCTTCAAGCGTCTCTTCAAGTTGAAGCGCCAATCGGCGTCTGGCTCCGTAGTCTATGATGTAGGTGGCTACGGTATCCACGTCGATCCCTCCACCACATACTTTGACATCAAACTCACGGCGTCCGTCCAAGGGTGGAGGGACAAGTGGTTCTACATCCGCGACCTGAAGGCCGACGGAGACCACTACGGACTCGCGCCCTTCGATCCCGCGACACCGTGCAAGAGGATGCGCTCCTGGAAGAACGTGATTATGCCCGGCGAGTCCGCAGAGACATATGTGCTATACAAGCGCGTCTGCGACCTCGAGAGTCGCATGTGCAAAGAGGAGGGAGGCTGCGCCCTCATTCGTACGTGGCTATGCTGTCGTGTCCAGCCCTTGTAGGCCAGAGTCCACCCTATGTTCCAGTGGACTAGCGCGGACGATGTCACTCGCGTGTCGATGGCATGTCCGCGAGTGAGGTAGACAAAAGGGTGCGAATGGTCACTAAGTACACCTTCAAGGATGTGCTTGATGACCCACAAGTATAGGGGGTGTATCGCAGTATTTTCGAGGGAAGTGAAACGCAATTTATTGATTCGACACAAGGGGAGCCAAAGAATATTTATAAGCCTTAACTACTGAGTTGTGAATTCAGCTGCACCTGGAAACAATCTTGCTCACAGCAGTTTATCAGTAGCAACAGTTTTGTAGTAGTAATAGTAAAGAAATAGCAGTAGTAGAGTAAAGACAGTAGTAACAATAGCAGTAAACAATAGGATTCAAGTGCGGTAGGCATAGGGATGGATGGATGGGTGTTGCATGGACAAGACAATTCACATAGCAATCAGAACATAGGGCAATTGCAGATAAATAAGATAAAGCATCCAAGTACTAGATAATCCTAGGCATGTGTTCCATATATAGTCATACGTGCTCGCAATGAGAACTTGCACAACATCTTTTGTCCTGCCAGCCCGTTTGCAGCGGGGCGTCAAGGGAACTACTGACAATTAAGGTGCTCCTTTTAATAGAGCACCGGAGCAAAGCATTAACACTCCATGAACACATGTGATCCTTACATTAAAGCCATTCCCTCCGGTTATCCCGATTTCTGTCACTTCGGGGCCATTGGTTCCGGACAACGATGTGTGTATACAACTTGTAGATAAGACCAAAAACAATACTATCATAATGAATCAATAACATGTTCAGATCTGAAATCATGGCACTCGGGCCCTAGTGACAAGCATTAAGCACAACAAGTCGCAACAAAGTCATAAAACACTAATAAAAGATACTAGGCACCATGCCCTAACAATCTGATGCCATTATGAATGATCTCATCCAATCCCTACCATCCCCATAGCCTACAACGGGGGATTACTCACTCATAGATGGGGGAAACATGGATGGTCGATGGAGAAGCGATGGTGATGATGATGGCGATGATCTCCTCCGATTCCCCGTCCCGGTAGGGTGCCAGAATGGAGTTTCTGGTGTTGTTTCGTGGAATCTGGTGGTAGCAGCGGAGCGGAACTCCTTCTGGAAAAACGTCAAACCCCCCGGAGTTTTAGGTCAGAAGGCTTCTTATAGGCGAAGAGGGAGTCCGAAGGGGTGCCTGGGGGGCCCACACCATCCCCTGGCGCGGCCTGGCCTGGCCTGGCCCGCGCCACCAGGTGGTGTGGCCACCCCTGGCTCCTCTCCGTCTCGTATTCTAGCTCCTGGAGTCTTCGGGTGAAATAGACACTTTGGCTTTTGTCTAGTCCAATTCCGAGAATATTCATTTTCTGACTTTCCTGGAACAAAAAACAACAGAAAACAGGCACCTCGCACTGTGGCTCTTGTTAATAGGTTAGTCCAAGAAATCATATGAAAAGTACTCCAAAGTGTGGACAAAACACAAGAAAGTAGATAAAACCAAGCATGAAACATCAAAAATTATAGATACATTTGCAATGTATCAGTGCTTCCCAATGAACAAGACGTTCCTCCGTTCGATTCCGCTAACCCTCCTCCCGAGGTACAATTGTGCTACGTAGTAGCTTTTTTGTCGACTGCTTCTTTGTTGTTTCTTGACTTTGTGCTGAATTGTTTTCTGTATGCAGGATTGGGTGGTGTCACCCTGTTGCCCCCTCTTCCTAAGAGGGTTATCTCTTGTGAAGCCTTGGAGGAGGACGAGTCGGAGTCGACCGTCCCATCTGATGTGGAGGAGGAAGCCCCCCGAGTCGAGTGGTCCAGACACTCGCAAGCGTTCGCGCAGTAAGGATTTGGATGTGTCGTCTCCTTCGAATCCGGAAGGTGCAGGTGTTGGTGCAGAGTCACTGATCCCTGCCGTTCCTGTGAGTACCATGGCGCCATCCTCTCGTAAGAAGATGCGACTGCCGAAGGAGTCGTCTTCAGAGTCAGGGGACCCTTCCTTCGATTTTGACAATTTTGATTGGTAAGTATATGAGTCTTCCTTTTGGTTCTTCCTTGGAGTTGCCTTTTCTTGATGTTGATTTGGTCTTGCAGTCAGCAGGCGTCGTCATCTTCTGGCGACGTCCAATTTTTGAAATAATCTGGAGTCGCAACCTCAAGGGCCAAGAAAGAGGTTGAGCGTGCTCCTTCCCCTCCATTGGTGGACCACTCCGGGCATAATTCGTCGAGCTCTCCACACGATGGGGAGCATCGGATGGTTGCCCAGATGACTGCTCATCAATCGACTTCGGAGTCATTGGAGGATCATGTAAGTGTAGTATCTCTTCTTCTGATGTTGTAGTCGATTTTATCTATGTCATCTGCGGATCCTTTGTTGTTTTCCTTTTACGACAGCTCCATGTGAAGGAAGCCACTCACTTGGCGGAGCAGGTGCTTGCGATGTGTCGCCAGCATGCAATGCTGGATACGCGCCATCGCGTGGTGGAAGGTAGGTGCCTTTTACTTCTTCTTCCGCGTCATTGTTATGTATTCAACTGATAGTCTAACCTTTTTGTTTGTTTTTCAGCTGAACATAATGCCCTTCTTCGTGACACCGCCACCCGGGAGAAGACGCTCGTCGCGGCTGTGAAGAGCCGCGATGAGGCAATCGTGGCGCGTGACGAGGTGCAAAAGCGCGAAGAGGATCTGTGTGCCTCCATCGCAGGTAGGGAGAAGTTGTTCGAAGAACAACTTTCTTCAATTGCCAAGGCTCTCTCAGGTATTTGCTGGTCTGCAATTTCGTCAATTGCCTCGTTTTTGATTGCCTTCGATGTTGTTATTTGCTGCTGATGTTGTGCCAATGCTCGATTTTTCATGTAGATGCCAGCGAGCTGAGCTTTTACGCACAGGCGCTTCGCCGTGATGACGCATTGGCGGGTGCCATCTCGGTAGTCGAAGACCGCAGCACTGCCGTGCAAGGTATGCTCGCCAAGGCTAAAGGCATGCTCATCCGTCTTCGGGAGGAGATGACACCCAAGGCTGAGTTGATAGAAAATCTGGATGAGCTGGTGGAATCACTTGCCGGAGGAGTTCCTGCGAGCTTCAAGAACTCGCTCCGTGCGGCTGGTGCGCCAATGTCACTCGCAATGGTGCAAGCCCACGGAGTCGAAGTTGACCCTGCAGCAGTCTCAAGGGCGATGCCTGTCAGCCCGGACGGCCAGCAGGTAGTCTTTGCCCCTTTCGCGACTGCTTGTGGCAAGTATGGGCCACAGCTGATCAACACAGTTGCAAAGTACTCTGAGGAGCTCCAGCGAGCCAAGAAGGCGGCGAAGGCTGCGGCGTCAGGGGCCGGCAGAAAGTCAGTGGCATCTGATACCGCCACGGACTCGATGAGGCCCCCAAAGCAAAATTCCAAGTCGAAGAAACCAGTTGCTCCTTGATGTCTACGCACTTCTATTCTTGTAGACAGTTTCCAAGTGCAGAGGTTTGTAGAACAGCAGCAAGTTTTCCCTTAAGTGGATCACCCAAGGTTTATCGAACTCAGGGAGGAAGTGGTCAAAGGTATTCCCTCTCAAGAAATCCTGCAATCAAGATACAAGAAGTATCTTGTGTCCCCAACACACACAATACACTTGTCAGGTGTATAGGTGCACTAGTTCGGCGAAGAGATAGTGAAATACAAGTGGTATGGATATAAGACAACGGTGATAGAAAATAGCTTGATGGCGTGGAATAGACTAAAGGCAAACTGAAATAAAGATGGAAGCAAGCAAACATGTAACAGATCTAGTTGCAAACGGTGTTTCAATGCTTAGAAACAGGGCCTAGGGATCATACTTTTACTAGTGAACACTCTCATATAAATATCTTCTCTTTATGATACTACTCTTAACAACTCTCCGGTTGGACACTCTAATCGATGGTAGGGCTATAACAGCACACCTCAAAGTAAGCCTTTCCCATCTAGAAAACCCCACACTGTCACCTTGAGTACTAGATGAGTCCAACAAACACCACAATTTCATAAAGACATCCAACTCCAAATATAACTAGTATTTGTAATCTCTAGCCTAAGTGCCACCATGGTGTGCATGCTGTCACTTTCACACACATGGGGAGAGTAGAGATCTAATAATGCACTTGAGTAGCAAGGTAGATCTACTTGATTACAAAGCTCATGATCACAATATGATCATGCATAGATAGAGAGATGAACACATAGCTACCGGTAGAACCCTTAGCCTCGAGAGAGAACTACTCCCTCCTCATCATGGGAATCAGCAACGGTGATGGAGATGGCGGTGGAGATCGATGGAGATGGCTCCGGGGGCACTTCCCCATCCCGGCAGGGTGCCGGAACAGAGACTTTCTGTCACCCAAATCTCCCCTTCGGTGGCGGCAGCGCAACGGAACTTTTCATGGATTTCTGATTGACTCTTTAGGGTTTATGCATCAGGAGGCTCTTATAGGCGAGAGGGGAGACCGAGGGGGTGCCGGAGGGGCCCACACCACCCCCTGACGCGGCCTGGCCTGGCCCGTGCCACCAGGTTGTGTGGCCAGCCCCTGGCCCCTCTCCGTCTCGTCTTCTAGCTCCATGAGTCTTCCGGTAAAATATCGACTTTGGCTTTTGTCCGGTCCAATTCCGAGAATATTGATTTTCTGACTTTCTTGGAACCAAAAACAGCAGAAAACAGGCAACTGGCACTGTGGCATCTTGTTAATAGGTTAGTCCAAGAAAGTCTATGAAAAGTACTCCAAAGTTGGAACAAAACATAAGAAAGTAGATAAAACCAAGCATGGAACATCAAAAATTATAGATACATTTGCAATGTATCAACATCCCCAAGCTTAACTCCTGCTCGTCCTCGAGTAGGTAAGTGATAAAAAGAAAGAATAATTTTTGAGGTGACATGCACCATCAAAGACTTGATCAAAGTATTTGTAAAACATTCAAAGCTGGGATCATAGTACTTCAATCATAACATGAAAGACAAACTTCTAGCAATAAGACAAAGAAACTATGATGCAACATGAAAAGGCACAAACAAAAGATTCATGAATAACAATGCTTTGCAAGGCGTATGTTTGTTTCACATAAAGAAAACATAGCATAATAGCATTCATCTTGTCCCTCATAGAGTAGCAAATATAAATGCATAGGACACCTTCAAAGTTCATAAGAGTGACTAGATACAAATAGTTTAAAACAAGCAATATCAAGTTATGCATCAATCAACTAGTCTTGGGACAATGCACATAGAACTAAGAATGGCCACTATGCTCTCAAAGTGCATAAAGATAGAAGGTGGAGACTCAATATAATGGTGGAAGAAAGGCCTTCATAGAAGGAAGCAGAGATTCAAGTTTCATAAAGAGCTTCCAAAAATTATGGTACTTATAGCTTTCAGCTCTCATTGCCCCTATCATAAGCATATTGAAGTGATTAAGGTTAAAGTAACAAACTATGGTTTACATGCTTGACGAAGTATAAGTTAGAAATCTCATGTCCCTTGAATACGAGGGCCACTCCTCATGCTACTCAAGTTTAGTCACCGGTAAGTTCATGTCATCGTAAGTACATGTGTATCATAGAGAACCACCAACGGGGTACCCCTTGCCCGATGATACGGAAGAATGCCCATATCAAAATGACAAGGCAAGCAGACAACGAGCATCTCAGCAATCTTCTTATTTACCATGGGAATATGGTATTTTTTTTCTCTTTCCTCTTTTCATAATCTTTTTTTTCTTTTTCTCTTTTTTTTAATATAGGACTCTTTTTTTATAAGAAGAATGCTTCATAGACAGCTCATTATGGTTACGCTGCAGGTTTCCACCATGTCAGCATGGATTAGACCAGCGGCCCAGGCGTTTCTCTAACACATATACATAACTCCATGGACTTACAAGCTCCCCTTTCATTTCACACCGACGACGTCCATAGACGAAAGAGCATGATATCAACTAGGTACAAGTACCAAGTGCAATGTTGAAAGCGTTCCCGATGACAACATGGTTCTGCTAATCCCCAACGAATAAGTGCAAGCATATACAACATAGACGACACAATGGTTCAAGTTTATTAAGGGCAAGAAAATTAAAGTGTGCCATCAAGTTCGTGAGAGCTTTAATCACTAGTTTTCTCATAACTAGTTTAATTTGGAAGGTAAACAAAAACATAAATATACTTGGAATAGCAAATGCTAATAGGTAGGTATGGTGGACTCTTTGGAATAACTTGGTTTAAGGAGTTGGATGCATGAGTGGAACTCATACTTGGTTGTGGAGGCTAGCAAAAGACTAGGAGCGACAAACTAAGAGAGCAATAATGGCCATAATCATGCAGAGCAACAAAACATCATTAATCAAAGCATAACGTGATACTACAAGTTGAAAATTAAAGGATCATAAAGGCTATGGTGACTTGAGATAGTCATAACATGGTGTGATCATGCGCCAAGTCAACCCAAGTAAAGCATCAAAGGAGCATACCACTATACTATGCTTTGATATGCTAAAACAACGCATGATTCATCCAAGGCACATTAAGCAATCTCAATTGTGTATAACAAGTCATGCTACAGCAAATAATACTAAGCATAAAGACAAAACAATATCAAGCATGGCATGACAAAGCATAGGCCACAGTCAAAATCAAGCTCTTTTTACCACATAATTATGAACTTTCCTACTCTTTTCCAAACCAAACCAAACTATTTGCAAACCAATGTATGAAAGAGGGGGTCCAACCAATTTATTCAGCAAACTAAGCAAACCAAGCAAACGAAAAACCAAAACGAAAACGAAAAAGAAGACGCTCCAAGAACAACACAATTGTGCATGAAACAATAAAAATGAAGCGTTTGGAAGAAACCTGGGATTTTTATTGATGAAGAAGGGGATGCCTTGGGCATCCCCATGCTTTGACGCTTGTACTTATTGGATATTTCTTGGGGTGACATGGGTGGCATCACCAAGCTTGATCTTTATTCCATCCTTAATCTCATTACTCATTCCTTCCATACACCTGAAATTTTTCCTTCATACACAATCTTTATTAGCAACATTAGTGCACTCAAGATAATAGGTCTTTTAGGTTCATTTTTAACACCAATAAAACATAAGCTACTGTAGCACTTTCCTCAAAAAGCTCAATTCCCCAAAAGAACTCAAAAAGGAACCAACAAGAAGCAAATGCAGAAAATGGCAGAAATCTGTCAAAATAGACCGGCAGGTAAAGACGAATTTTTTCAAAGACCTTCTGCTGCTCAAATAAAAAAGTGTTGAACTAACGAAAGCTAGATAACAACCTGGGTCAGAAGCACAAAACTTCGCGCCTCAAAAGGACGTATAGAGATTTTACATGAATTTTTACGGTGAAGCACAGAAATCTGTTTCGGGACAGCAACTTTCCCAATCATTACTTCTCTCTCATTAGAGGTTACTCTTGGCACAAAAAGCAAATAAAAAGGATAAGGAGAGGTTATTACAGAGGTAATAACTTCCAAGACTCATCTAAAACTTTTGGGTTATCTGCCAACAAGTACTTTTCTTTAACGCCTTTAAGTTAGGCATGATAGTTTGAGAAGATGCTCACATAAGAAATATGAATTGAGAGTAAAAGAGAGCATCGAGAAGAAAATATAAAACACATTTAAGTCTAACCCACTTCCTATGCATAGGAATCTTGGAAAGAAACAAGTCATGAAAGCATAAGCATAGTAAAGCAAAACAAGTGCAACTTCAAGAATTTCAACATAAAGAGAGGAAACTTAATATTGTTGAGATACATAAAACCATGTTTCCCTCTCTCATAATAATTTTCAGTAGCATCATGAATAAAAGTAACAATATAACTATCACATAAAACATTCTTATCACGAGCCACATGCATAAAAGAATTAATACTCTCCACATAAGCATAGTCATTCTTATTAATTGTAGTTGGAGCAAATTCAACAAAATAGCTATCATTATTATTCTCATCACCATAATCATCAAATATAGGAGGCATATTGTAATCATAATTAATTTTCTCCTCAATAGTAGGTGGTCTGAAAATATCATATTCATCATCATAATTAATTTTCTCCTCAATGTCTACGCAGTTCTATTCTTGTAGATAGTTGTTGGGCCTCCAAGTGCAGAGGTTTGTAGAACAACAGCAAGTTTTCCCTTAAGTGGATCACCCAAGATTTATCGAACTCAGGGAGGAAGTGGTCAAAGGTATTCCCTCTCAAGCAATCCTGCAATCAAGATACAAGAATTCTCTTGTGTCCCCAACACACCCAATACACTTGTCAGGTGTATAGGTGCACTAGTTCGGCGAAGAGATAGTGAAATACAAGTGGTATGGATATAAGACAACAGTGATAGAAATAGCTTGATGGCATGGAAGAGACTAAAGGAAAACTGAAATAAAGATGGAAGCAAGCAAACATGTAACAGATCTAGTTGCAAACGGTGTTTCAATGCTTAGAAACAAGGCCTAGGGATCATACTTTCACTAGTGAACACTCTCATATAAATATCTTCTTTATGATACTACTCTTAACAACTCTCCGGTTGGACACTCTAATTGATGGTAGGGCTATAACAACACACCTCAAAGTAAGCCTTTCCCATCTAGAAAACCGCACACTGTCACCTTGAGTACTAGATGAGTCCAACAAACACCACAATTTCATAAAGACATCCAACTCCAAATATAACTCATAACAAGTATTTGTAATCTCTAGCCTAAGTGCCACCATGGTGTGCACGCTGTCACTTTCACACACATGGGGAGAGCAGAGATCTAATAAAGCACTTAAGTAGCAAGGTAGATCTACTTGATTACAAAGCTCATGATCACAATATGATCACGCATATATAGAGAGATGAACACATAGCTACCGGTAGAACCCTTAGCCTCGAGAGAGAACTACTCCCTCCTCATCATGGGAATCAGCAACGGTGATGGAGATGGTGGTGGAGATCGATGGAGATGGCTCTGGGGGCACTTCCCCGTCCCGGCAGGGTGCCGGAACAGAGACTTTCTATCCCCCGAATCTCCCCTTCGGTGGCGGCGGTGCAACGGTACTTTTCATGGATTTTGATTGACTCTTTAGGGTTTATACGTCGGGAGGCTCTTATAGGCGAGAGGGGAGACTGAGGGGGTGCCGGAGGGGCCCACACCACCCCCTGGCATGGCCTGGCCTAGACCACGCCACCGGGTGGTGTGGCCAGCCCCTGGCCCCTCTCCGTCTCGTCTTCTAGCTCCACGAGTCTTCCGGTAAAATATCGACTTTGGCTTTTGTCCAGTGCAATTTCGAGAATATTGATTTTCTAACTTTCCTGGAACCAAAAACAGCAGAAAACAGGCAACTGGCACTGTGACATCTTGTTAATAGGTTAGTCCAAGAAAGTCTATGAAAAGTACTCCAAAGTTGGGACAAAACATAAGAAAGTAGATAAAACCAAGCATGGAACATCAAAAATTATAGATAGATTTGCAATGTATCACTCCTCAGTAGTCTTGTAATAGTTAGATAGCTTATTTCGCTTGTCGAAAACATGCCTTTTGGCGAGTGTATCTGCTGATACTTTTGCTAATCTTGAATGCACTCGAATCTTTTGTCCGTGCATCGCTTTAGTCTTCTTATTGCTTCTTGCTTGACTTTGTGATAGGGCACATCGAGTGAACCATTGAGGGAACCACAGGATTCGCCACCCCTTGATGACACTTTGGCACCGCCATGCTCAAGGGTAGATGAGCTGTCTCTGCTCTCGTGACTCCCTGATCGCGTGAAGAAGTTGGAGCGTGAATTGCCCGTACTCTGCCGTAATGCGGATGTATGGAAATCGAAGGCAGAGAAGGCCACCGCCCGAGAACAATATTAGTTGGGGGAGGTGACGTAGCTGGGCGACCAATTTAAATGTTAGCTTTCTTACTCTTATATTTTCCTTGTAGTCACTCGCAGTGGTTTGCTGTCCTCATACTTCCGCTTTTGCTTTGTATAGCTGTCAGCGCGCGCCATCCGCAGGATGAGAAGGATTGAATTGCCATTCGCATTAATGACCTGACCCAAGAGCAACTTCAGGCGAGTGGGTACTTCTGGGTATATCATGATTGCGCAATCGCGTTGGCGACCCTGTAGGATTGTGCGTCGCGAGTGCTTCATTTTTTGAAGAAGTTGCAGTCATGCTTGAAGAATATTTACCGGACGATGTTCTCGTTGGACGTCGTTCCATCGAGCCTACTGGCCCTTCTTGCTAAATTTCATGACCTGAGTGCAGTCCGCGAGTGTGTACGGCAACAGTTAGTGGCTGGTGCCAAGGCCTCGATGGGACCCATAGAACAGATATATATACACAACATGACTCCACGAGTCAAGAATACAGATATACAATACAAAGATCTAAATCACCTTGAAATCGATAGAGCGTCCAACTACGGACAAGATGCAAATGGGGCTAAGATCCCTAAAGAATAACCAATGGCGTCCATAACCCTGCCCAGGCCAAGCCGGAAGGGTAACCCTGCTAACGACATCGATCTCAAACCTGCTAAAACAAAAGGGGTGCCGACAAAGGGCAAAGGAAAGATAGGAGCGTCAGCACTGAGGCCAGTACGTGGCGAGGCTAGAATTCGGCGGCTCTCGCTTACATAGGTATGGTGGGCTGAAGCGGCAGCGCAGCGGCACTAAACAACCTATAGAGACTCGATACAACTGGCGGTTATCAGAGAGGGATAAGAAAGACCTGTTCGGATCCAACCTAAAGCTAACACCAAACAAACCCATCCTGGTATTTCCCCCTCGAGACCAAACGAGGAAGTCGGACCAAGGAACTCACACAGTTGGCAATTTTACTCATTCCATTATAGTTGCAGCAATTACTAATCAGATATAGATAGCATTAGTCATCCTGATAGCATAAGTAGTGGGCAGTTTTAGTTAACATTCCATAGTAATTGGAACATTTACTAGTCAGATATAAATGTCCTGAGGAATCCCAAACCTAATAGTTGTTGACACTTTTATCACATTCCATTGGAGTTGCAATACTTACTAGGCAGATATAGTATGACACAGATCACCACCGATCCACCAGTTGTTGGCATTTTTATTATCCATTCCATTATAGTTGAAGCTGATTACTAGTCACATGTTAAGTCAAATTTATAGCGCTACTTTAGTTATGCTTGTCTATGATCGAGATACTGTGCTCCAAGTCGTCCATAACCGCGGACACGGCTTTCAGAAAGTTTTACCCTACAGGGGTGCACAAACAGCAACACACACTCGATCAACCTCGGAAAAACCAACTCAAAACCCAACGAGGCATTCACGACAAAGCGATCACATGATTCATAAAATATTTAAGGGGGCCACCCCACTAAGCTACCCGCAACGAAGTTGGCCGGCTTCGGAACGGACCCAGGGTTTGCGACGACGGCTGTAAACGACTGGGAACCCGAAAATGTGACTGGGCTTGTCGATACCGCGGAAACGTGGCGCGATCCAAAACAGTACAGGTGCTCCACGCACAATCTTAAATAAAGCAATAAAGCATGGCATAGGGACAGGATAGTAATAAAGCCCCGAACTACTTTGTGGCCCCAAGAAATAGAAATGAATCAAGCTCTGGCTCAGGGGGGTCCACGGCCTCCCGGATGTGGATAGTGCGAAAAATCAAGGAACAGGTATCAAGTACTCGGGGTCCTACGGGACACAAGTGAGCGTGGAAGAACCAAATAACATCTATTGCTCACCGATGCCTCTGCATTAGTTATATCTAGCATTTTAATAGTGGTATTTAAAGTCATGAACATCTCCACCACAAACATCTTCTAGCATTCCAACAATTGTGGTACTTGACAACACGAGATCAGACCTGAGCAAGCGACTACGACTCGCAATGCCAGCTATCTACCAAAAACAGGTAATAGGAGGTGTCCAAGGCAATATAGAGGCTGCACGGGGTATAACTAGTGTACGGAAACTAAAGCATCACGACACGGATAGCAATAGATCAACAGGAGGAAATAAAGACTATAAATGCAAAATAGGTAGAAGGGAGAGTGATGCTCGCCTAGGAAACACTGCCGACGGACCATAGCCAGAGAACTTGTCGGTACTCGCATCCACTCATCGGCCTAATCCGCGAAGAAGCAAACACTATAAGAAACACTAGATGCAATATTTAATACCACGGCAGAAGATCCGACATGATCATGATATGATGCATATAGGCAGTATTAAGTGGAACCGGGGTCCCGACAATTAATTAAACGGTGCGAGTTATTTAACTACCCCGCAATTTAAATGTTGTATTAACAGGGTGAAACATGGCATCGGTTCGCTACACCAATTTAAATGGATTCCAGAATAAGACAAAGATATCCCGCAAGAACACTCCATATTTAAATATGAGGTGAAACGACAAAGTAACCACAAACCCTAAAATATGTATGCGACATGAACAATTAATGCAACAAGGAGATATTATATATTATAAAAATAGGGGTCTCGGGTCGGGAATCACATTAGGGTTCCTAAGATCTTGGGGGGGGTCGACGGCGTTCGACGGGGATCGGGTTCGGTCTCCAGGGTGAACATTCTTGGTGTTCCGGAATGGAGAACTTGTCGATCCGGCGTCGGTAGATCTTGCATAGCTCCTCGGTTCTAGACTCGTGTCGGTGTTGTGGTCGGCCGAACTTGGCATCTTGGCGGTTACTTCTCGTGGCGTCGGTCTTGTGGTTTCCATGGATGCGAACTCGGTGTACGGCGATGTAGCTCTTCGGTTCCGACATCGATGGTGGGTGAGGACTTGGTATCACGCATGATGATCTTGCCGAAACAGAGACACCGATAGGACGGATATCCTGCTTAGGGCACACTTGCACCAACCTCTTCACTGCACGGCACCTAGTCAGATTTAGTCACGTGCATCATCGAAACACCAGTACCACACCTCTTCGCCTCACGAGTTGCAACCGTGTAGAAGTAGCAGCAACAACAGGATACAAAGACCGGAGGGGGTCGCAGCAGAGGGGGTCGAACTGGAGGCGCGGTCTCCGGTCGAGTTGGAGCACAGGGAGGTTGGAGATGGGGCCGACACCGATGCTTCTCGCAGGGGGATGGCAGCAGAGGAGACCAGCAGAGGTAGAGGGAGGCCGGGCGGTCGGAGGCGGGCGTCCGAAGGCGAAGCAGGGGCGGCGACCGGAGTAGGCCGACGTGGGCGCCGCTAGAAGAGGAAGGCGGACACAGGGCGGGGTTGATGGGGAGGCAGAGGGCGAGGACGGAGCTGTCCGCGGCGGCGCTGTAGAGCGAAAGACGACGAGGAGGCTCGGCGACGGCGGGCGTGGAATAGGGCGAGGGCAAGGCGCGGGGCCGGGGATCCGAGGAGGCGGGCGGCGAGTAGAGAGAGGCCGGGCAGCGGATGCACTGGCGGCGGAGCCAGGTGGTGGCGGCGAAGGGCTGGGCCGGTGAGGGGCCGCATAGAGAGAGCGGACGGTCACCGGGCTCGGGGCCAGCAGGGAGGAGGAAAAGCGGCCGGCGAGAGAGGCGTCGCGGCGGCAGAGGGTGGCGGTTGGAGATCGAGGAGAGGGCATGAGCGGTAGGTGGCGATGGGATTAGGTGGGGCCGGGGCGCGTCGGGTAGGTGGCGTGCGGGGCTGACCAGGGGAGCATGCGGGGCGGGGGATCCGAGGCGGCGGCTGTCGGTCGCTGGGCGTGTTGGGGAACGCACCCAGGTGGGTTGGGGAATGGGCAGGTGGTGTGGAGGGAGTGAGGTGGACGGGTTGCTGAGGTGGAGGCCTGGGATTGGCCAGGGTGAGGTGGCCGGGCGGGAGTTGGAGAGGGAGTGGGGCCAGGCGGGTGAGAGAGAGAGAGAGAGAGAGATTTGGCGGCGGGGCAGGAGGGAGTTGGCGGCTGGGGATGGGTAGGATTAGATTTTTAGGGTTAGCTTTTTGGAGGTGGCCGGCTGGGCCTTCGGGCCTGGCGGGCTGCCTCCCAAACATAAACAAATAATTTTATTTGTTAAAAACCAGGCTTTTGCAATTCGTTTGTAGACAAAACGAAATATTCCGGACAAGCCCGGGTTTTATAGTTTGAATAAAAGACGGGGCGTTTAGAAAACAAAACCAGACTTTTCGAAATATAGTTTTAGACAAAACCATACATGATGACATGATGATGCTCAAATGCAATGTGGCATGATGACATGAGCATGCGGTCATGATGATGCGATGCACAAAACACAGCGATTTTCTAGTAGTGATTTTAGCGGGATGCCACAGCTGCTCTGTCACTGGTGCCACTGCATAGGCCTGATGTAGACGTTGCAGCAATTGCAGCTGGACCACCTGCGCCTCCAGCGGGTTCTGCTTGGAACATGGTGCCGCACTACCAGGCAGTGGATCGCCTAGCAGAGGAGATCGTCGACTTCTTCGAGGAGCAAACCAATGTTCTCTTGCTGCAATAGTAGTTTAGTTTGTATCCTGCACATAATTGTACCAATGTTGTAAAGTTCGTATATATGTTGTGTATAATTGATTATCGATGATGTATAAAAGAGCTTGTTAGCGTGTATGTTTTGTGAGTGCATTGCACTATGCGACTCCTTTTCGTTAGCCTGGCTATGTGTTTATCTCAGTCCCTTGTCAACCTGGCAGGTGCGTTGCAACTGGGTTGATGTTTGTCAAGGGTTTCGATTGGTGTGCCAGGTACTCAGGATATCGCGTTTTAGTTCGTAGAACAGATGTGTATAGGGTGGCCCAGCCCCCGAGTGGATAATTTTGCGAAAAATAAAAGAAAACACAGAGTTTTGGGGCACTTAGCTTTATTTATTCGCGGGATAGTACAAAGTACAATGTGTGGCTAAGTAGCCTTGGCTGAGTAGAATTATTTGCAATGTAAAAGTAAAAAAGCGACTAAGGGTAGAAGCGCCGTAGCTGCGCGACGTTCTAGGGGTTGGAGTATGCGACTCCTGTCTCTAAATCTTGAAGGCGATAGGCGCCACCTGGGATTACTTCTGTAATCACGTATAGTCCCTCCCAGGGGGACTCGAGCTTGAGATGTCCTTGCTGCTTCAGTCACAGGACCAGGTCGCCTTCGACGAAGGATCTGGGGCGTAGCCTCCTACTGTGGTAGTTGCGCAGGTTTTGCTGGTAGATCGTTGATCTTTCGGCGGCGATTTCCCTTGCCTCGTCAAGGAGGTCGACGGAGTCTTCGAGTGCCAGAGTTGACTCTTGCTCATTGTAAGCGACCACGCGCGGTGCTTTGTATCGTACCTCGGCGGGTAGCACTGCTTCAGCTCCGTGCACCATGAATAACGGGGTGTACCCTGTGGCGCTATTTGGAGTTGTGCGCAGGCTCCAGAGTACCGATTGCAGCTCGTCTGGCCAGCAACCTGCGGCCTGTTCGAGTGGCCTGAGGAGTCGCTTCTTGATGCCACCGCAGACGAGCACGTTAGCTTTTTCGACTCGACCGTTGGTCGGAGGATGTGCTACGGAGGCATAGCTGACGTTGATTCCCAGATTCTCACAGAATTCTTGGAACTCCTTGGATGTGAAGTTTGTCCTGTTGTCCGTGATGATGCTGTGTGGTACTCCGAAGCGATAGACGATGGACTCGAAGAACTTGACTGCGCTGGCTCCTGACTGGTTAGTCACCGGCATGGCCTCTATCCACTTGGTGAATTTGTCGACTGCGACCAAGAGGTAGACGTATCTTCCTCGTGGGGACCTTGGGAGTTTGCCGACCATGTCGAGTCCCCATTGCGCAAAGGGCCAGGCCAATGGAATTGGCTGGAGCTCTGCGCCAGGTGCATGCGGCTTGTTCGCGAATCATTGGCAAGCGTTGCATTTTTGGACGATGTCCTTGGCGTCACGCATGGCCGTAGGCCAGTAGAATCTAGCTCGTAGAGCTTTGGCGACGAGGGCGCGACTACCGGCGTGGTGCCCATAGGTCCCCTCATGGATGTCGAGGAGAACAACTCTTCCATCGGCCATGGAGACGCATCATTGGAGTACTCGATGCTGCGCTTGTATAGTTCGCCGTCGATAACAGCGAATGCCTTGGAGCGCCGTGCGATGTGCCAGGCGTCAGTCAGATTGTCCGGTAGCCTTTTGTTGAGGAGGTACGTAATGTATGGTTGGGTCCAGGATGGTTCGGTCATCATGACGCTCATTGGTCCTTCGAGTCCTATGTCCAGCTCCATTTCATCGAGTGCCATTGGCTCACTGGGCGGCGCAACCCCCGAGTCCGTTGTTGTTCTTGCTTTCTTCTCTGCGGCCTTTGGCTTGATGGAGCGTTCGCAGATATGCTCGAGAAATACCCCAGGTGGTATGGGGGCGTAGGTGGAGCCTATGTTGGCGAGTGCATCCGCCTCTTCATTGCGTTCACGTCCTATGTGCCGCAGCTCGCAACCGTCGAAATCCCCTTCTAGTGTGTCGTAGAGGTCGCGGTAGGTGATCATGTTCTCATTCAGTGCGTCACACTCGTGCATTGTTTGGTTGACGACCAGCTTGGAGTCGCCGTATATAATGAGCCTCTTGGCAGGCTTTTTCCATCCTCATCCCGTGAAGCAGGGCCTCGTATTCGGCTTCGTTGTTGGAGGCGGTGAACTGCATTCGTAGAATATATTTCAGCTTGTCTCCCTAGGGCGATGTTAGTATGACACCAGCACCGGCCCCGTCCTATTGCTTGGAACCGTCGAAATGCATTGTCCAGAGGTAGGACATATCTGGTTTGAGGGAGCTGATTTTCCATCCAGTGCACGAGGAAGTCAAGGAGAACTTGCGACTTGATTGTGTCACGCTTTGCGTATGTGATGTCTCGTGGAGACAGTTCGATTCCCCAAAGCGTGACTCGCCTAGTGGCGTTGGGGTTATTGAGGATATGCCCCAGCGGGGCGTCATTGACTACCATGATTGGATGCTCCTAGAAGTAGTGGCGCAGTCATCGGGCGGTCATGAAGACGCCGTACGCCAGCTTCTGGTAGTGCGGGCACCGCTGTTTTGTTGGCATAAGTACCTCGCTGAGGTAGTAGACTGTGCGCTGTACCCCGTGGACCTTGTTTTCTTCGGCTCATTCGACTACGAGCACTGTGTTGACCACCTGGTTGGTGGCGGAGATGTACAGCAACAACGGTTCCCTTTTGTGTGGGGTCACCAGTACTGGTGAGGTGGATAGCAGGCGCTTGAGGTCTTCGAATGCTTCATGCGCCTCATTGGTCCACTCGAACTTGTCAGCTTTGCGGAGGAGTTGGTAGAAGGGTAGTGCCTTTTCGCCCATTCGACTGATGAATCGATTGAGCGCCGCAATTCGCCCAGCCAGCTGCTGGACGCCTCTAACATTCTTCGGCTTCTCCATGGCCAATATGGCTTTTATTTTCTTCGGGTTTGCCTCGATCCCTCTCGCGGAGATAAGATACCCGAGTAGTTGCCCAGATGGTATGCCGAAGGCACATTTGTCTGGATTGAGCTTGATCCGGTAGCGGTCGAGGTTGGCGAAGGTTTCGCGCAAATCGTCGATTAATGAAGCTTCCTCTTTGGTCTTGATTACTATGTCATTGACATAGACTTGAATGTTGCGACCAAGTTGGTTCTTGAGGCAAACCTCCATGCACCGCTGGTAGGTGGCTCCTGCGTTCTTTAGCCCGAAGGGCATTGTGTTGTAGCAGAACACACCAAAGGGCGTTGTGAACGCTGTTTTTTCTTGATCTTCCTCCTTCATTCAAATCTGGTTATAGCCTGAGTAGGCGTCGAGGAAGCAGAGGCGCTCGCATCCCGTGGTGGAGTCGATGATCTGGTCGATTCACGGTAGCGGGAAGTGGTCCTTTGGATAGTACTTATTCAAAGAGGTGAAGTCCACGCACATCCACAGGATATCCATCTACTTTTTTGGTACTAGCACCGTGTTGGCGAGCCAAGTGCTTTCCTTGATCTCGCGTATAAATTTGGCATCGTGGAGTCTGTTGATCTCCATTCCAACTTCCTTTTCCCTTGGTTCAGACAATCGCCGAATTGTTTGTTTGACTGGCCTTGCGTCTGGGTTGACATTGAGTGCGTGCTCGGCGAATTCCCTGGGAACTCCTGGCATGTCCGCTGGACACCAGGCGAAAATTTCCCAGTCCTCACATAGGAATTCGACGAGCGCGAGTTCCTATGCGGGACTCAAGTTGTTGGCGATGAGGGACATCTTGGCGGGATCCGATGAGTGGACCTGAACTTTCTTCATGTGCACCGACGAG
Source organism: Avena eriantha (assembly GCA_910589775.1). Taxonomy (NCBI): domain Eukaryota; kingdom Viridiplantae; phylum Streptophyta; class Magnoliopsida; order Poales; family Poaceae; genus Avena; species Avena eriantha. The sequence goes on from OU342744.1 coordinate 438,682,858, forward strand.
TCGAAGGACAAGTCGGGTGAACTTGGCCGGCTCAGGGGAGGAAGACTGTTGTTTGTCGACTCCTTCAGTCTCGCGAGTTCTTCCTGCATGCCGAAGGATAGGGAAATTCTGTTAAATTCCCTGTCGCAACTGTCGGATCTCTCGAAGCTCCAGTTGATTGTGATTACACCATTAGGGCCTGGCATTTTCATCTGCAGATAGGCGTAGTGTGGCACTGCCATGAACCTGGTGAACGCGACACGTCCGAGGATGTAGTGGTACTGCGAGGGCCAGTCGACGACCTCAAAGTCAATGCGCTCGCACCGAAAGTTTTTCGTCGTGCCGAAGATGACGTCGAGGTTGATTTTGCCAAGGGGATACACGCCCTTGCCTAGGACGATGCCGTGGAATTTTGTGTCCGAGGCTCCTAAGCAAGTTAGAGGGATCCTCATTGCTCGTAAGGTACTCGCAAATATAAGGTTGATGCCGCTTCCGCCGTCCATGAAGACGCGGCTCATGTCGAAGCCTCCGATTTGCATCTCAAGTACGAGGGGACAATGGCCTAGACGAGGTACTTGAGGCGGATAGTCGCGCTTGTCGAAGGTGATGCAAGACTCGCTTCCCCTGAGGTACTCAGTGGTAGATGGTGGCGAGTTTGTGGCCAAGTTGACTTGGTGAGTGATGGCCTTCTGCACCCTATTCGAGGGGCGTCCCTTTTGGATCATCATGGTACCCATGGACCGTGGGTATGGTTCGCCTCCCTGGTACTGGTCCGGCGCAGCTGCATTTGGGTGTAGTCCAGGTGGTGGTGGCGGAGCGCCATGTGCCACGGTGCCTGGAGCGGCTCCGTAGCCCCTTTCGACTGCGTTGCGATTCATCCGAGCCAATCCCTCATGCAGTTTGAGGAACTCGCGACAGTCCTTGAGGAGGTGGCTGGACTTCTTCTTTCCATCGTGCTTGTCGGTGTAGAAGTGCATAGTGCATGGCCCGGACAGCTTGTCTTCAATGGATGTTACGGGTGCCTCATCGCGATTGCGGCACTGCCATACTTGCGTGGTTTTCCCGGAGTCGCAGTATCCACCGCTGCGGTAGCCGCTGTTGCGGTTGTCGTCGTGTCTGTCAGCGTAGCTGGCTGCGACCATGTTGGCGTCTTCGCGGTCATCGTAGATGCGTATGTGGCGTTTGCTTTGGCGGTCGCGGCTACGCTCGAGTTCTGGCTCCTCGTTGGAGTGAACGCGATTTTTCACCGAATCTTCTCTGTCGGCCCACCGACTCGCGATTTCCATCAGGTGGTCAATGGTCTTGGGCTTCGAGTGGCCCAGCTCTTCCCTGAGCTCTATGCGGTGGATGCCGCCATTGAATGCGTCGATTGCACGGTCCTCCGAGATGTTTTTTGCAGAGTTCTTGATAATGGACCACCTTTGAATGTACGAGCGTAGCGATTCACCCATCTTTGCTGGCGGCACCTCAGTTCTTTGATTGACGCGGGAAGTAGGTGCCCTTGAAGTTGCGTACGAAGCTGTAGACCAGCTCTTCCCAACTGCGAATGGATCCGCGTGGGAGGTTGTTGAGCCATGCTCGGGCGGCGCCCTGCAGCTGCAGGCATTGCATGGACGTGCTTCGACTCCCCCCATGGAGCCTGATGGAGGAGATGTGGTCCTCTAGCCAGATTTTTGGGTCCTGCAGACCGTCAAACTTTGGGTTCTCCTATGGCAGCTTGAACCCCTTAGGCATTCGCTTTTGCCTGATGGCCCTGCTGAAGCATCTGGCGCCACAGAGCTCCACATCTTCGTCTTCTGAGTCAGTCGATTGGGCACGTCGCACCCTCGACTTGTCAATCTTGCGCTGTGTGATGTCATCACGCGCATCGTAGTCGTGGTCATGTCGCCCTGATCGGCGGTGTCGAGGCAGATCGTGACTGTCATCACTAGAGGAGGGCGAGGAGTAGCGCTTTGCCTTTTTTTAGCTCCGGTGTTGGCTCCTTGTCGAGGGCGGCTTCGATTAGTCCCAAGCCTGCGATCATAGATCGGTGCATGGCGGCTCGGGGATCTCCAGCTGGCGGCTGGTTGTTGAGGAGGTTTATGGTGGCTGCTGTCACTGCGGCCTGCGGCGTCTTGGGGACCACATTGCCCCATGTGTCGACTGTCATAGAGCTGAAGTCGAGGACCTTTGCAACTTCTATGCGTTCTTGCTCGGTGAGATGGGCCATCCGGGATCGCCTCTTGTTTGCGATGTGTTCGTTGCCCTTTGAGGAGGATCCTCCATGGGAGGAGAGCCCAGCACGACGAAGGCTCAACTCATCTGCCGCCTTTTTGCGTGCCTCGAGTTGCGCGATTGTTTGTACTTGGCGCTTGAATTCCTCCTTCAGGAGCCAATGGTAGCCCATTAGCAGTTCTTGCAGAGATCCAAAGGGTAGAGGGTTGACTCGTAGGGCATCACGGCAGCGAGCCCACTCTTGTTCGTTGAGCAAGATCACGAATCGTTTGCCGGTCTGCTCGTTTATTATAGTTGGAGGTTCGATTGCTCCTCCGTTGTTGACGGGGGCGCCGTTGCCGCCATTGCCGCCGTTGGGTGGTGGTCCGCCATTGGGTGTGCCGCCGTTAGGCGGGTCGGTTTCATTGCCACGGTTGCCCGTGTTGTCGCGGTTGGCGGAGGTGTCGCCCGCGTTGATAACGGCGCACATGAAGTGATTGGGGAGGCTGTTGCTCCCGCAACTTTCAGATCCGGAGCCATAGGCCTCATCTTCAGTTGCTAGATTGCCCAGATCAGATTCGCGACTGCTGTCGCTGACCGTATTCTCGACTGTTGCTGGGGCATTGAGCTCGCTGAGGGTGCCGATCGACGGAGGGAACCATGATGCTGGAGTAATCGATGGTATCTTCGGCTAGTCGGGAATGCGAAGCGTGCCCACCTGACCAACTTGGAAGCGGAAGCTCCCGATCGCCAGACTAATTCCGTCACCCACGGACTCAAAAGCCGGGCGAGTGGCCGGCGTGTGGACGGTGAACTCGAACGCACTGAAGAGCTGGCGAATCTCCGTTGTTGCGGAGTTGTAGATTGCGGTTGATGGGGCCGAAGAAGCCGCAACATTAGCACTCCTAATTCCCACAGACGGCGCCAATTGATGAGGGTTTAACTCATCAATGCCCATTGTTGTGGACTTGGGTTTTGGAGAAGGAGGGAGCGCTGGAGACATATATCGGCTAGAAAACAAGCACACAGGGGACTCGAAGATTTACCCAGGTTCAGGCCTCGTAGAGGTCCCTACTCCTGCTTGTCTGCTCGTGGAATTATTGAAGGAATCGAGGATTACAATGGTGCGCAGATGCAATCTGGCGAGGGTTGTGGAAACTAGGGTTGCTGTGTCCTCCTCGCCGCCCCCTCCTAGCCTTTATATAGACAGGCTAGGTCTCGGGTAGCAGGTCGAGTCGGTTACAAGTTAGGGTTTTCCCCTTTGAACTTTCTATCCTTAGCTTCTTCTTGTTCTTCAAGCAATCAAGAGTCCGTAGGTTACTCGAGTTCTTCATTTGGGTCTTGGCGACACCGTGGGCCTCTATGTTATTCAAGCCGTATATATCCAGCTCGAGTACCTGTAGGTTATACCCATGTCATATATATATATATATATATATATAGAGAGAGAGAGAGAGAGGTGGAGGAGAGAGAGAGAGGCTTGCGTATTGTAATATTGGATCTATCATGGGAGTGCCACCCTCGTTGTCCCCTCCTAGCGTTTATATATGGGGAGGCTAGGTCTCGGGTACCAATACGAGTAGGTTACAAGTTGGTTTTTGTATCCAGTCTAGTCTTGTTCCGCAAGAGTCTATGTCCTTGTAGCCTTTGTATCGGTCAAACCATCATGGGCTTCATGAATCTTGATGTATCTTCGAGTGAGTCTTTCATTGGGCCGCACCATATATACTAATAGTGGTAACCTGAAGGGTTATGCCCATGTCACATAGCCTCGAGGGCTACTCCCATAGGGAGCCCTGACCGCGCACCCGATAGAAACAATAAAAACTCCTACAGAGTCAGCAAATAATATAAAGAAGAAACTTGAGCCTACACTCGAATAAAAATATTTGATTATAGCCTCAGGGGCTACTCCCATCGGGAGTGCTGGCCGCGCAACCGATAGAAATAAAGCAAAAATACTCTGACAGAGACGACAAAGATAAAAAAACCTATAAGCATTACCCAAGTCTATCCTAAAACGGTTACTCCCATCGGGAGAGTTAAACAACACACTCGATAAAAATGATGAACAAACTGACAACTTCAGGAACTACAACAACCAAACAAAGTAGTCGATAAAAATTTAAAAATTCTCGAACCGTGCCTACCGCGTTAACATGTTTGAATGCTGTGTCTATTGACATGAAGGCAAGACCATAGGATCCGTCCCGTGACGCCTAGTAATCACACCCGAATGTGCTCTTTTAGTAATTTTCTATATCCACGATATGATGAAAATCTCAACGGATACGTTGGTTATCCAAAGCATAAAACTAGAATTCAGTAATAGGTAAGACCTCCTTGGCCCAAATTGAATTACACTAGTATATACCGAGTTCGAATCCGGGGACTTGGGATTAAAGTAGGCTCACAATGTTTTTGCCCAAGAGCAATTAACTAGTTTTCGATCTATCAGATGCATGAGACTCATTACCAAAATCCCCATGAATAAAATATTTATAGTCGCTCAAAGAGAACTTCAGATTCAATACGGAAAATGTCTTTGAGACTCAACCTGAATCTATGATCCGGATGGAGTCTCGAGGGCTACTGACATGGGTATGACTTATCGGGTTCCCGTAATTGGTATACCTGGTACATACGTAGACTACAGCCCAAGGCCTGCATAGAACTAGAAGTCCTGGAAGCATATCAAGCCCAGGAACCGAGCGTGTTGATGAAGATAGAAGTACCAATGGACATAGTCAAATATCTGTAACCAAACTTGTAACCGATCCATGTTGGACTCTAAGACCCAGCCTCTCATATAAAGGTTGGGAGGAGCCGGTAGAGAGGGCAAGAATATAATTTTGTGGCCCTCGAAAGTTGATGCGCCAAGGCAAAGCGGTACCCAAGTTGCTTGTAATCACCCGCGTTGCCCACAGTTGGTGTGTCAAATACTCAGGGGGTCTTTTTCGGCAGGAATTCAACTTAACGTTTTAATACAAAATATCAGGCTAACTTCCGTCAAGTTACCCCTGTCAGTTTTCCCCGTTATGTTGTTGTCGTCGTGGCTGCCACATAGGCTTGCAGCATTGGCGCCGACATCTATTACGCGTCTTCTTCTTTCCTAGAGCGGCAATCTATGGTCGCGGCCATGGCGCAGAGCTGGGACGTGGACGAACCTGCTCGGCCCTGCTCTCATCCCTATCCCGAATCGGAGCTCGCCCTCACCATGGCCGCACCCATGGCATGGGGCGGGGACGAGAATTCATTCCCGGGTGAGATCTGTCACCATGCTGACCATGCTCAGTCCTGTTGTCCTCCACCAGGATCCGATCGCGCTATCGCCGTGGTCGCACCGGCACCAGCCAAGGCGTCTTCCTTTCTGAACCCCAAGGCCCCATCCACTCTGTTCGGCACAATGCCAACAAGGTGAAATTCCATCCAGTTTTGTTCTTGTGATTGTGGTAGAAGAACATGTACAAATATGTTGTTTACTAGATTTTTGTTTGAAATTAGTAGCTCCATGATGAAGGAACAGAGAGAACCTAAATGGAAAGACAATGAAGTCCATGGTCTGTACTTTGCATTGCGTCAACAAGGGCTTGTTGACGAAGCATTTTACCAAGAGAGTGGAGTTCATCAGCCATTGCCAAAAATATGGGAACAAATCCATGAGAGATTCAATGCAAATACGCGTAGAGAAGCTAGATCCATGTCATCAATCATAGATTGGTGGCACATTCTAGTGATGCGTTCGAATGCGTACACCATGTATCATTCATAACAATAACACTATCGACAGTGTTGCTAGCTGTTTGTATGAGCTATTCATTTTATATGATCATGGCACCTTACTTTCCTAGTTAGTAGTCTTGAAACTGCAATTAACTTGAAGTGGTTGTTATCCTGAGCAAAATGTCTAGTATGCACATTACCTTTGTCTGTTCTATGCTGCAATTCTGCTGTTATGGCCATGGAAAGAATAGTTGGGCTTCACTGAATATTACGCAGTTAGGCCTAACTTAGTCTTACAAAAATAAGCAAAGCTTGGTCTTACACAAATAAGCATAACTGAGTCTTGACCAAAGAAGCATTTACTTTGTAAAACTAGGGAGGAAACTAACGATAAAGATAAATGCTTCATCGGATCTGACAGTTGAGCACTAGGTCCCTGGAGCTGGTGGTATCGTCAAAACGAACCAAAATGCTGCGTTTGGTCGTATCTCATTCTCTATCAGATTGTTCGACCCCACTGATGAGCCAATGGTAGGCCCCTCCCTCCGATGTGGATTCGGCTCCAGGTTGGATCTAGCGTGTCAACATAATAGGCGCGTGAGTGTGCAGAAAACACACGGTCTACTATAAACACTGAAAGTGCTGGCACCTCAGCAACAACACCAACATGTTCTTCCTAGACTCCAGCAGCAGCATCACCAAGTATTTCGTCAGCTTCACCAGTAGTAGGAGTAGCAAGTATTTTGTCAGCTTCACCAGCACCAGCATCACCAAGTATTTCGTCAGCTTCACCATGAGTAGCATCAACTAGTTCTTCGCTATCTCCACCACCACGACCACCAGCATCGGGAGTTCGGGTTGCCTGAGCAATTATAGGTACAACTACTGCATGGGCTCCGACGAAGAAAGGGTAGTTGATCCCAAGAAACAAGTATTGTCCCTTCATATTGTTGACTCTGCTCTAGACATGTTCTACTAGGTCTTTGGATGCATATGCGGACCTCGATAAAACGTGACACCGCAACGAGGGGTATGAAAAAAGTTGTCTCCCCATATGTTCTATTGTATCACCAACGTTGTTTAGTGCTCCCCTGATATGAATCCAAATGAGTTTAACATCATGTTCCGTGCCGCCTCCGAGAGGTGCCAGCAACCAGTGCCGTGATCCAAGATCATCATTTGCTAGTGCATCTTCGATCACTGGAGCAAGAATGATGCGCGGGACTATTGTGATTTCCTTGTCGAACACCGCTAAGAGGTCGTACTCCTAATGCTGCCACACCTGCGGAGGTCTATGTGGGATATGTACCTTTAGGAGCTCAAGTTCTACCATGTTGAACCTCTAAGTGAATTCGGAGTTGGGCGGCGGCAACCCGTTGTTGAATACAGTAATGCCGACACCCTCCAATGATGGTAGCGTCAATCTCAACGATCTATAGACATTTTTGAGAGACCAAGTAGTCCCGCCCTGGGTTAAAAGGACTAGCCACTCGCTGTTGCCACCCACCCAGTTCTGGTCATCTCCAAATTCCATCTCGTCTTCCTCCATGATATTCACCACTATTTATTGCGACCACCTATCCAGCATCATCAGTTTTGCATGAATATTCTGCAAAGTTTATTATTAGTTGGTAGAATCACCTAGCATGGATTCCATTGTAAATTCAATTTGACAACTAGGCCTTCATATTAAAGTAATATTTACGACTGTATCCTCAGCTCACGCCTAAATTGTGCATGTGTCAATATGAAAATACCTATAATATTAAGTACAAGCAGGGCTTCCCCCGAACAAACTCCTGACGGTGATCATAAACAAATTGGGACATAATAGTCTTAAAATTGTCTAATTTGTTTATTTTTTAGAAAACAGAATATCATGTAGCAGGCATTCCATTGCAAATCCAAAACTGGAATCTCATATATCACCTAAATTAAGACTATATCGCTACAAAAATATCAGAATATCAAGTATGAGCAGAGCTTTCGCTGTACAGAATAGTCTTAAATGGTTCAATTTGTTCAGACCGCGCGTGCACACAACACGTTCGACGGAAGGAACATAGGATTTTGATGAAAGTTTAGCACATATGAATCAACAATCTGACTGAATCAATAAGCAAGATATAGGAACTTACGCGGTCGTCGTGGTTGTTTGGCCATTCGCTGGTATCAGGGTAAAGAAGGAATGGCGTCTCGAATGGGAGTTCGTCCATTTCCCGGTTCGGGACCTGGTAGACTGGGATGCAGCGAGCGACGCGATCGGCAGAGATGATGTCCAAACCCATGGTGATCTTGTGCATGTTCGCATCACTGAGGTTCTGCCATCCCCAATCCTCGCTGTGGAGGTCGCCATGGCCAGCCCCATCGTCGTTGCCTGCCTTACGCCTCAGCCTGCTACTACCCCAAGCTCTACCCATAGCGGTAAATGGAGTCTGGAATCTGGCAGATTAATGGTGGCGGTGTGATCAGGAAGTGGATGGATTCGACAGGGGTTGGAATCAGGGAGGGGCAGTTGTTAGAGTAGGGAGTGAGCCAGTGAGGAACCGCCGCCGCTAGTTCTCGTCCGCATGGAAGACAAGGAAAGGGCGTAATTATTGAGGGCACGCACGGGGACCGTCTAGAGGAAGTGAAAAATTAATTGTAAGAGAGAAAATTGTAGGGTCCCACCTGTCAGTGAGTGAAGCTCGACACGCGCAAACGTGACTATGTTTGACTTGGATCGTGCATGGAAGACCTCGATTCCACTTCATGCAAGTGGCGCAGAACCAATTTCAGGCAGTGCTAGCATCGATGTGTAAAACTACCCTTTTTCTCCACCTCCACCTTACTACGAACGGTCGTGCACCATTCCAGATATTGGAAAGGGTGGTTCCAATCTTGTAGTAAGTAGTTTCACTTCTACGTCTCCTTTCCTCCTCCATGGCCTCATCCATTTCCTCCCCCACGGCATTATCCTCTTCCTTTGTGTCCTTTCCCTCTTGCTTGTAGTCATGGACTTGTCGGATGTCCGAAATGATGACATGAAAGCGACTACGTACTTTGAAATAGAAGTACATGGCGGGAAGAAGATAAATGTCGTCTACACCACTGACCCTCAGATGGTGTGCACTCTAATTAATTACGAGAATTGGCTGTGGTTCGAAGAAAGAAGGTTCGCCAGTCTCGACCTCGAGTATAGCCGTGATCAGCGCAGGATCATCATGGTGCAACTCTCCATGAAGGGTGACGTCCTCGTATACTGGTCTTTTTGTGAGAAGGGGGCTGATGGGACGAGGTAGATGTTGTTGTCTTTTTGTTCCTGAACCATCTGTTTGCAAAAGTTCTTGCTATATTTTTTGTCTGAATTCATTTTCATGCATGTGGGGAGAAAGGATTAGGTCGCTCTTTTATGACTTTCTCAAGAAACACTAGATAACATTTACTAGTGTTGACATTAGGAATGACACTCGCCTGCTTGAAAGCCCGACTGTCAACATTATCATCCCAAAGGAGTACATGAAGGAGTTATGCCCTAGAGGCAAATAATAAAGTGTATTGCTTGATATATATCCTATATGTTCATAATACATTTCATACTGTGCTACAACTGTGTTAATACAAAATGTTAATATACGTGTGGTATGTAAACAAACCGTGTCTCTAGTTACCTCTAGGGAACTAGTTCATTGGTCATGAGGATGATCTGGGTTTCAAGATCATGGGCATTTATGCCAATTGACAATGAGGTCACATCATTGGTTGAATGACGTGATAGACAAACATCCGATAGTTGTATCTCAATGAGATATAGTTACAAAGTTCACCATTGATGATAAAACGCATGAAACCTTGCAGCCTGATCCTTAGACTGTGAGATAATGCAAATCACCATTTTGGAGGGAGCTTAGATGGTTATCAAGTATCATACCGTGACTGGGTGATCAAAAAGGTGCCACTCAGGTTTCCTGAAGGAGCGTGTAGAGGAGTACATATCAAGACCAGGATTTGCAGGTCCATGTAACGGATATATACATATGTGGCCATCTCGGTGATGTTGCATTAATGAAGCTTGCAAGCATGTGACTGGGTCACGGAATGCAACGACATGGGAACGAATAAACAAGTTCATCGGTAATGAGATTGAACTACGGTATGGAGATACCAAAGATCAAGTCTTGGATGAACTAGGTATCAAGTGGCAAAGGGAATAGGAAACGACTATTCACGGTTCGAGCGATAAGATTCGTGGAATGCACATGGGTCATCATGGGCATCCAGGTCCCGCTGATGATCATTGATGTGATAGGATTCTCAATCATGTCCGGAGTGTTTCTGAACCGAAGAATGTCACGCTTAAGGGTGGGGCGCTTAGGGATAGATGAGGTACCGTAGGAGAAATATAGAGAGAGAAACCGGAATAGTTCCGGGTAACATCCGATGGTGATCGGAAGGGGTTCGGAAGGAGTTATGGAGTAAAGGAATATGATAATATATGTATTTGAATGTTAATTGGAGAATTAATATTAAATAGATATTTTATTTTATTATTAAAGGCTTCTTAATGCTAATGGGCCTCACCCAAAGGGAGGCCCAATAGGGCAAGGCGCCTAGGGAGAAGGGGTCGACCAGCCTTGGCTTGGTGGGCCACCCAAGTGCGGCCCGCTTAGGGCCGGCGATAGCCCCTAGGTGGCCGGTGGGTGTGGGGTTTAGTCCCACACCGCCTGGCCCCTGGGTGGTGCAACCCTCTCCTACTATATAGAGGGGTCTCCCCCACCCCTTTGGAGGCATCCAATTCTCTCATTCTCTCACTCATATTCCTCTGAGGACTTTTCCGTAATATTGGGGAGGACCTCGAGGGATTTGAGTTATCCACCTTCACACCACCTGTCTTGTGATCTTCGGTCCGGCATCTTTTTCTTCTTCCGCTGCTCGGCTGGATCGGAGCCCGGGAGACGCCGCCTACACCGGACGTGTGTAGTACTCGTATGCATCAATATACGCCTTCCTGCGTAAGGCGTTCCTCGGTCTTCAAATTTATGAATACCGTATCCCTTCTCCATTACTTATGTCTACATAGTATAGATCCTGGTATTAGTGTTCGAGTAGATAGATTTTTTTTGTTTTCTGCTACGGAACCCTATAGTGGTATCAGAGCAGGTCTATGGGTAGACATGTCGTACGGATAGAACACATAGCAATATATGGGCATTGATTCTCTAGTTGCTACCCTCTTTTATGTTCTTGTTCATATCGCGACACTGTTTGATGAAGCGGCCCCCAACCGACCTCACGTGGTGATTCATGAGACTGGTCCACAAATCAAAGTGGCTTCGGGGGGTGTCTGTCTCTCTAGAGTAGTTGATATGGCATTGACACTGGAGTGCACTGAAAAGGGAAGAAGAACGGCAATCATTGAATCCATATTGTGGCTCAATGTTCGTAGGTGGGAAGGGGTTCTACTGTGAAAGCCCTAAAGCCGCGTAAAACATGCAATAGATAATATAGAAGCATCTATCTTTATTATTGCATAGGGGCAAGTATTATAACATGGCAATGACAAGTTTGTGAAACTCTCATTGAAGCTATTGATGATGATCATAAAGCTATAACCATGCTTATTTTAGACGGTAGCATAATAAGATAATCCCTCATAGTATTCCAGTTATCGTATTCCCCTTGTGTGTGCACCACCAAGAAAGTACTCTGTTATGAGGCATGTCGTGATGATCGGGTGTCAGACATATCTGCGTTCGCATACAGTGGGTGTAAGCCATGTTGCACTACGGATACACAAGTTAGAACTGGCGAGCCTAGCATGTGTAGACATGGCCTCGGAATACAAGATACCAAAAGGTCGAGCATGAATCACATGGTTGATGTGATCGACATTGGGGAATGTCCACCTTTGAAACTGCACTGATGGCCGTGACGATCGGGGGAGGTGCAGCGGATTGGGATCATGTGATCACTGAAATGAATAGAGGGATGTTCATTTGAGTGGGAGTTCTTTTGTTTTGGTTTAGGAACATGAATTAAAACTTGAACTCATAATTATGAACATGGTCTAAACACTTTGCAAATCCCTTGTAGATGTCTCGCCCACCCACCTTCAACCTTACCCCTTTCCTCGAGAAGGACAAGCTGAAAACTGATGGAACCAACTTCACTGCATGGTTCCGCAATCTTAGGATCCTCCTAGTCCCCTAAAAGTTGACTTACATCATCGAGGCTGAGCTTCCAGCTAAGCCTGCAGATTCCGCCTCCCAGGACGAAAAGAATGTCTGGCAGTCCAAGGCGGATGATTTCTCCCTCATCCAAAGTGGAATGATCTATGCCATGGAGCTGGAGCTTCAAAAGCATTTTGAGAAGATGAATGCTTTCGAGATCATTGAAGATCTCAAGGCTGTCTTTGGTCCACAAGCTCATGCAGAGAGGCATGATGCTTCCGAGCTCTTCTTCTCCACTAAGATGGAAGAGCACAGCAGTATTAGTGAGCACGTAGTCAAAATGTATGGCTATGTTAAGCGCTTGAATGCTCTGGATTGCAAAATCCCGGAAGAGCTTGTGATTGATAGGGTGTTGCACTCGCTGCCCCCTAGCTACAAGAGTTTTGTGATGAACTACAACATGCAAGGGATGACTAAGACCCTTGATGAAGTGTTCACCATGCTCAAAACTGCTGAGGTAGAAATCAAGAAAAAGCACATGCTGTTAATGATCAATAAGACCATTAAATTTAAAAGGTCGGGGACAAATGGCAAGGGACACAAGCCAAAGAATGATGGTAAAGCAGTTGCCAACACCTCTAAGGCTACTAGGCCCAGCCCTAGGTCCAGTACCATGTGCTATTACTGCAAAGGGGATGGGCACTGGAAACGCAATTGCCCCAAGTACATTAAGGACAAGAAAGCCGACAAGATAGCCGCCAAAGACAAAGGTATATGTGATATACATGTTATAGATGTGTTCCTTACCAATGCCAGGAGCAACACCTGGGTATTTGATACTGGTTCTGTTGCTCACATATGTAACTCCCAACAGGAGCTGCGGAGTAAGAGGCGGCTTGGAAAGGACGAGGTGACGATGCGTGTCGGCAATGGCACAAAAGTCGATGTGGTGGTCGTCGGCACGTTATCTCTACATCTTCCGTCAGGATTGATTCTAGTTTTGAATAAATGCTACTATATACCCGCATTGAGTATGAATATTGTAAGTGGATCTTGCTTATTGCAAGATCGTTATTCGTTTAAATCTAGAACAAGTGGTTGTTCTATTTATATGGATAACGTCTTTTATGTTCATGCGCCTGTGAGTAATGGTTTATTCTTACTAGATCTTGATTGCAATACTCACATCCATAATATTGATGCTAAACGTTGTAAGCATAATGATGATAATTCCATGTTTATGTGGCATTGCCGTCTTGGTCACATTGGCGTAAAGCGCATGAATAAGCTTCATTCAGAAGGACTTATTGGATCATTAGATTTCGAATCTCTCGATACATGTGAGCCATGCCTTATGGCAAGATGACTAGGACACCCTTCTCCGGCACGATGGAGAGAGCTGTAGACCTACTGGGAATCATACATACGGATGTATGTGGACCAATGAGTGTCTCAACACGCAATGGTTATCATTATTTTGTTATCTTTACTGATGATTTGAGTAGATATGGATATATCTACTTAATGAAACACAAGTCTGAAACCTTTGAAAAGTTCAAGGAATTTCAGAAGGAAGTAGAGAATCAACTTAACAAGAGAATCAAGCATCTTTGATCGCATCGGGGAGGCGAGTATTTGAGTTATGAGTTTAACATGCACTTAAAGGACTGTGGGATAATCCCACAACTTACGCCAGCCAGAACACCACAGCGTAATGGTGTGTTGGAACGACGTAACCGTACTCTATTTGATAGTGTGCGGTCCATGATGTCTTTGACTGATTTGTCCGTATCATTTTGGGGATATGTGTTAGAAACCGCTGCTTTTATTTTGCACTGAGCACCGTCCAAATCCGTGGAGACAACCCCATATGAGATATGGTATGGCAAGAAGCCAACGTTGTCATTTCTGAAAGTTTGGAGATGTGAGGCTTACGTCAAGAAACTAAAGCCTGACAAACTCGAACCTAAATCGGAAAAATGCATCTTTGTGGGGTACCCAAGGGAAACAATTGGGTATAATTTCTACAACAAGGCCGAAGGCAAAACGTTTGTCGCGAAAGCCGGCACCTTTCTCGAGAAAGAGTTTCTCGCCAAAGGAATTAGTGGAATGAAAATTGAGTTAGATGAAGTTGTTGACCCTTCTCTCCAAATTCCGAGTAGCGCAACAGAAGTTGTTCCCAAACCTCTCTCGAACATGGAGGAAGATCCCAATGATGATGATCAAAACAACGACGTCGAGACTCTTGAGGTTCGCAGGTCTACAAGAGTTTGTGCCACTCCTGATTGGTACAATAGTCTTGTGATGTCTGTCATCCTAGATGAAGAGCAAGAACCTGCAAACTACAAAGAAGCAATGGATAGTGCTGATTCCGGGAAATGTCTAGAAGCCATGAAATCCGAAATAGGATCCATGTATGAGAACCAAGTTTGGACCTTGGTAGATCTTCCCGAAGGCCGCAAGGCCGTGGAAAATAAATGGATCTTCAAGAAAAAGACAGATGTGGATGGTAATGTGACCATTCACAAAGCTCGACTTGTCGCAAAGGGGTTTTGACAAATTCAAGGAGTCGACTATGATGATACTTACTCTCCCCTAGTGATGCTTAAGGCTGTCCAGATTTTACTAGCAATTGCTGCCCATTTTGACTATGAAATTTGGCAGATGGATGTCAAGACCGCATTTCTCAATGGTCATATTGATGAAGAGTTGTATATGATGCAACCAGAAGGTTTTGTTAATCCTAAGGACGCTGGAAAGGTGTGCAAGCTTCAACGGTCCTTTTATGGATTGAAGCAGGCATCTCGGAGCTGGAACCAATGTTTTGATCAAGTGATCAAGAGTTTTGGATTTGTCCAAAATCAACAAGAGTTTTGTGTTTACAAGAAAGCGAGTGGGAGCTCAGTTGTATTCCTAGTAGTATATGCGGATGACATATTACTCATGGGAAATGACGTGGATCTTATGAGAAGCATGAAAGCATATTTGAGTAGTCAATTTTCCATGAAGGATCTAGGTGAAGCTATGTACATATTAGGCATCAAAATCTATAGAGATAGATCAAGACGCCTAATTGCATTAAGTCAAAG
Source organism: Avena eriantha (assembly GCA_910589775.1). Classification (NCBI taxonomy): domain Eukaryota; kingdom Viridiplantae; phylum Streptophyta; class Magnoliopsida; order Poales; family Poaceae; genus Avena; species Avena eriantha. Next base: position 438,697,991 of record OU342744.1, read on the forward strand.
TATTTACCTTGAGAAGATTTTGAAGAGGTTCAAAATGGAGGATGCCAAAAGAGGTTTGGCACCTATAACAAAAGTTAGCATACTGAGTTTATCTCAATGTACGGTAACGAACGCTGATAGAGAAAGGATGTCTTATATCCCCTATGCCTCAGCCATAGGTTCTATCATGTATGCAATGCTAAGTACTTGACCTGATGTGGCATTGTCTCTCAGTTTGGCGAGCCGATACCAAAGTAATCTAGGAATGGATCACTGGACAGCTGTGAAAAATATCCTAAGGTATCTCAGGAAAACAAAGGATATGGTCCTAGTCTATGGAGGCAATGATGAAGCTCTAAACATAACTGGTTACGTGGATGCGAGCTGGCACTCAGATCCTGATGAATCGAAGTCTCAGACAGGATTTGTGTTTTTGGTGAATGGTGGGGCGGTAAGCTGGAGCAGCAAGAAGCAACCGGTAGTTGCACAATCTACAATGGAGTCAGAATACATCGCTGCTACTGATGCGGCGAATGAGGCTGTTTGGCTAAGGAATTTTGTCATTGAACTGGGAGTTGTTCCAAGTGCCCAAGATCCCCTGACAATCTATTGTGATAACATGGGCGCTATTGCAAACGCCAAGGAACCAAGAACTCATTCCGCATCCAAACACATCAAGCTACGATTTCACGTCATCTGGCAGAACGTTGACGAAGGTGAAATCAAGATTTGGAAAGTACACACGGATCTGAATGTGGCATATCTGTTGACTAAAGCTCTCATACAAGCCAAGCACGGACAACACCGGGATGCCATTGGTGTTAGGTTCCTGCCTATTGTAAACTTGATTAATTTGTACTCTAGTGTAAGTGGGAGACTGAAGGAGTTATGCCCTAGAGGCAAATAATAAATTGTATTGTTTGATATATCTCCTATATGTTCATAATACGTTTCATACTGTGCTATAATTGTGTTAATACGAAACGTTAATACACGTGTGGTATGTAAACAAACTGTGTCTCTAGTTACCTCTAGCGAACTAGTTCATTGGTCATGAGGATGATCTGGGTTTCAAGATCATGGGCATTTATGCCAATTGACAATGAGGTCACATCATTGTTTGAATGACGTGGTAGACAAACATCCGATAGTTGTATCTCAATGAGATCTAGTTACAAAGTTCACCATTGATGATAAAACGCATTAAACCTCGCAACCTGATCCTTAGACTGTGAGATAATGCAAATCACCATTTTGGAGGGAGCTTAGATGGTTATCAAGTATCATACCATGACTGGGTGATTGAAAAGGTGCCACTCAGGTTTCCCAAAGGAGCGTGTAGAGGAGTACATATCAAGACCAGGATTTGCAGGTCCATGTAATGGATAGATACATATGTGGCCATCTCGGTGATGTTGCATTAATGAAGCTTGCAAGCATGTGACTGGGTCACGGAATGCAACGACATGGGAACGAGTAAACAAGTTCATCGGTAATGAGATCGAACTACAGTATGGAGATACCAAAGATCAAGTCTTCGATGAACTAGGTATCAAGTGGCAAAGGGAACGGGAAACGACTATTCACGGTTCGAGCGATACGATTCGTGGAATGCATGGGGGTCATCATGGGCATCTAGGTCCCGCTGATGATCATTGATGTGAGAGGATTCTCAATCATGTCCGGAGTATTCCCGAACCAAAGGATGTCACGCTTAAGGGTGGGGGCGCTTAGAGATAGATGAGGTGCCGTAGGAGAAATATAGAGAGAGAAACCAAAATAGTTCTGGGTAACATCCAATGGTGATCGGAAGGGGTTCCGAAGGAGTTCTGGAGTAAAGGAATATGATAATATATGTATTTGAATGTTAATTGGAGAATTAATATTACATATATATTTTATTTTATTATTAAAGGCTTCTTAATGCTAATGGGCCTCACCCAAAGGGAGGCCCAATAGGGCAAGGCACCTAGGGAGAAGGGGACGGCCAGCCTTGGCTTGTTGGGTCGCCCAAGTGGGGCCCACCTAGGGCCGGCGATAGCCCCTAGGTGGCCGGGGGATGTGGGGTTTAGTCCCACACCGCCTGGCCCCTGGGTGGTGCACCCACCTCCTACTATATATAGGGGTCTCCCCCACCCCTTTGGAGGCATCCAATTCTCTCATTCTCTCTCTCATATTCCTCTGAGGACTTCTCCATAATATTGGGGAGGATCTCGAGGGATTTTAGTTCTCCACCTTCACACTACCGTTGTGTGATCTTCGGTCTGCATCTTCTTTCGCTGCTCGGCTGGATCGGAGCCTGGGAGATGCCGCCTACACCGGACGTGTGTAGTACTTCGGAGGCACCACACCCAGGGTGTTGCTCGTCTTCATCAATATATGCCTTCCTACGTAAGGCATTCCTCGGTCTTCAAAGGTATGAATACCGTATCCCTTCTCCGTTACTTATGTCTACATAGTATAGATCCTTGTATTAGTGTTTGAGTAGATATAAATTTTTTGTTTTCTTCTACGGAACCATACAGTACAGAGTGGACATCCAGAAAATTTACTGAATCCCAGGGACGAGGGGCAGCAGGACTAGGATGGCCGATCTTGCCGCCGAACTCATCGACCCGTGGTACGTTGACATGAAGGACAAATTACTGAAATGTTGGTAGAGGCCTTTAGGACACGACTACAATAGTATATACCGAGTTCGAGTCCGGGGATATGAAATTAAAGTAGGCTCACAATGTTTTTGCCCAAGAGAAATTAACTGGTTTCCGATCTGTCGGATGCATGAGACTCATTACAATAATCCCCATGAATAAATATTTATAGTCGCTCAAAGAGAACTTCAGATTCAATATGGAATATGTCTTTGAGACTCAACCGGAATCTATGATCTGGATGGAATCTCGAGGGATACTAACATGGGTATGACTTATCGAGTTCCCGTAATTGGTATACCTAGTACATACTTAGACTAGAGCCCAAGGCTCGCAAATAACTAGAAGTCCTGAAAGCATATGAAGCCCAGGAACCAATCATGTTGATCAAGATAGAAGTACCGATGGACATAGTCAAATATCTGTAATCAAACTTGTAACCGATCCATGTTGGACTCTAAGACCCATCCTCTCATATAAAGGTTTGGAGGAGCTGGTAGAGAGGGCGATAATATAATTTTGCGGCCCGAAAGTTGATGCGCCAAGGCAAAGCGGTACCCAAGTTGCTTGTAATCAGCCGTGTTGCCCACAGTTGGTGTGCCAAATACACGGGGGGTCTTTTTGGCACGAATTCAACTTAACATTTGAATACAAAATATCGGGCTAACGCCCCTCAAGTTGGGCCCCCTATCAGTTTTCGCCATTATCTCGCTGTCATCGTGGCTGCCATGTAGGCTTGCAGCGTTGGTGCCTACATCCCTTACCGGCTTCATCTATCCTAGAGCGGCAATCCATGGTCGCGGCCATGGGATGGAGCTGGGACATCGACGAACTTGCTTGACCCCGCTCTCCTCCCCATCCCGAATCGGAGCGCGCCCTCACCATGGTCGCACCCATGGCATGGCGGGGGGACGAGAATTCATTCCCGGGTGAGATCTGTCACCATGCCGACCATTCTCGGTCCAGTTGTCCTCCACCAGAATCCGATCTTGCTATCGCCGTGGCCGCACCCACACCATCCACGGCGCCTTCCTCCCCAAACCCAAGGCCCCATTCACTCTGTTCGGCATAATGCCAACGAGGTGAAATTCCATCTAGTTATGTCCTTGTGATTGTGGTAGAAGAACATGTACAAATATGTTGTTCACTAGATTTCATATGAATTTAGTAGCTCCGTGATGAAGAAACAGAGAGAACCTAAATGGAATGACAATGAAGTCCATGGTCTGTACTTTCCATTGCATCAACAAGGGCTTGTTGACGAAGCATCTTACCAAGAGAGTGGAGTTCATCAGCCATTGCCAAAAATATAGGAACAATTCCATGAGCATTCAATGCAAATACGCGTAGAGAAGCTAGATCCATGTCATCAATCATAGATAGGTGGCACATTCTAGTGATGCGTTCAAATGCGTACCATGTATCATTCATAACAATAACACTATCGACAGTGTTGCTAGCTGTTTGTATGAGCTATTCATTTTATATGATCATGGCACCTTACTTTCCTAGTTAGTAATCTTGAAACTGTAATTAACTTGAAGTGGTTGTTATCCTGTGCAAAATGTCTAGTATGCACATTACCTTTGTCTGTTCTATGCTGCAATTCTGCTATTATGGCCATGGAAAGAAAAGTTGGGCTTCACTGAATATTACGCAGTTAGACCTAACTTAGTCTTACACAAATAAGCAAAGCTTGGTCCTACACAAACAAGCATAACTGAGTCTTGACCAAAGAATCATTTACTTTGTAGAACTAGGGAGGAAACTAAAGATAAAGGAAAATGGTTCATTGGATCTGACAGTTGAGCATTATGTCTCTAGAGCTGGTGGTATCATGGAAACGAACCAAAATGTTGCGTTTAGCTGTATCTCATTCTTTATCAGATTGTACGACCCCACTGATGAGCCAATGGTAGGCCCCCTCCCTCCGACGTGGATTCAGATCCAGGTCGAATCTAGAGTGTCAACATAATAGGAGCGTGAGTGTGTAGCAAACACACAGTCTGCTATCAACACTAGAAGTGTTGGCACCTCAACAACAACACCAGCATGATTTTCCTAGACTCCGTTAGCAGCATCTCCAATTATTTTGTCAGCTTCACCAGCAGTAGGATTAGCAAGAATTTTGTCAGCTTCACCAGCACCACCATCACCAAGTATTTCGTCAGCTTCACCAGGAGTAGCAGCAACTAGTTCTTCGCCAGCTCCACCACCACCACCAGCATCGGAGTCGGGGTTGCCTGAGCAATTATAGGTACAACAGCTCTAGGGGCTCCGACGAAGAAAGGGTAGTTGATCCCAACAAAACAAAGATTATCCCTTCATATTGTCGACTCTGCTCCAGACCTGTTGTACTAGGTCTTTGGATGCATATGTGGACCTCGAGAAAACGTGACACCGAAACGAGGGGTAAGGAGAAACTTGTGTCCCCATATGTTCTATTCTATCACCAACGCTGTTTAGTGCTCCCCTGATATGAATCCACATGAGTTCAACATCCTATTCCTTGTCGCCTCCAGGAGGTGCCAGGAACCAGCGACGTGATCCAAGATCATCATTTGCTAGTGCATCTTCGATCACTGGAGCTAGAATGACGCGCGGGACTGCGCTCGTACCTGTTGTGTTACTTAAAGTTAGTGAGCAGAATTTTTAATGGAATTTTACATGCTATATGAAACCATGAGACACCTCAGGTGAATGGCTCCCAAACACACACGTCGCCGCTTGGTTCAGTGACCGTGTAAATGTGTTGAGGGTATCCGGAGGTGAAGACGACATCGACATACTTCTCCGGCTGTAGGAAGTCGTCGTGCAAGACTGTCTATTCCTTGTCATTTGATAAGCTAATGAATGGGATTGCCTTGTCAAACACCGCTAAGAGGTCGTACTCCCAATGCTGCCACACCTGCCGAGGTCTATGTGGGAGATGTACCTTTAGGAGCTCAAGTTCTGCCATGTTGAACCTCTAAACAAATTCAGAGTTGCGCGGCGGCAACCCGTTGTTGGATATACTAATGTCGACACCCTCCAATGATGGTAGTGTAAATCTCAATGATCTATAGACATTTTTGAGAGACTATCGTGGTGGTGTCACGGCAGGTGCCATGGATAGGCTAAAGGTGGGGACAATATGCACTAGAGGAATCCAGGGAGGGATAGTGTGGTGATTCCACACACAGATGCTTTGTATTCAATGGGTTTCCAAGGTTACAAATGCTCCTTGAGCCGTAGTGGGGAGAGGAGGAAGAAGGAGCTCTCTTACTCTCACCACTAACTAGCTCTCAGGAACAAAGAACCAACCAAGTAAAACTCAACCCCCTCTACAGATGCCCTAGCCCTCCTTATATAGGGGTGGCTAGGTCTCCATTTAGGGCATACGTGGAGGCATATTCTAAGGAATATGCCTCTTCCCAAAATAGTAAACCGACCGGGTCACTTTTCCCCATCCTAAGCCATGCAGAGGCTACGTGAGCCTCTGCGGCGCCAGCGTCATCTGACACAGGCAATGTCACCCTTGTCGGCCACGCCTCGGTGGTCCTAGCCTCTATCCGCTGCGCTCACATTCCAGCGTACAGTGACCTCCTTTTGACCAGCGAGATACCTTCCTTCTCTTGCAAGCCTGATATAACCCGGATCATGCCTGGTTAATCCGGCCACACCTATACCTACATACAAGTTAGATACATCCTGCCGGCATACCACATAGGTCAGCCGAGACTCAGTTAGGCGGACATCCTCCGGTTCGGGTTACTCCGTGATTCGGCCTGCCTTGAGGTGACTCGGCCAGCACTTGCTTTGACCTTGCCGTACCTCGGCTAACTCGGCCTTTATACCCCGCCGTGACCCTACCCGGGGGTATCCCCCCAACATTAGTCCCCGAAGCTGGTGCGGTCTTAGCAGCTCCAGCCGCTAAGGCCACGGCAGGTTCAATTTTTCGAACCTTTTGCTCCTTTTTCTGAGTTATCTCATAGTCCGGATCCCATAGGCTAACTTTCCCTTGGCACATTCCGAGTTTTCACTCGCTAGCCAGGTCATCCTTTGGTTATCCGAGTTATTCTTCCTTCTCTCGTATGCTATCCCACATGGGGGGTAATCATTATCTTGCCTCATTTTAAGGGCTTGCGCTAGTGACTGCCGCAGTTAATGTCAGGTGTTATTGTTGCACACATCACATCGCGTCTGTCTCCTCGTTAACTGTATCATAACGTCACGTCATGGGATCCGCTGTGCCCTGTGGTCCTTTCTGTGGCTTGCCTCTGATTGGCTGACCTGGAAAATACACGGCCACACCGTGTGGCCTTGCCGCACCAAGCGATCCCACTACCCTAGGTGGGGCGTGGTTAAATAGGGGAGGGGCGCACCCCTTAGTCTTTTCCCCATTCTCGCGCCCCTCTGCCTCTTCTTCTTCTTCTTCCCAGCGACAGCGCCGCCGCCGCACCTGCTTAGCAGCGCCGCCGTCGCCCCGTGCCTTGCACCTTCCTTGTTGTCGTTCCCTCGCGTCTCCACTGCCACGTGTCCGCGCCAATCCAAGGTACTGCCCCTACCTCCGATAGGGCTGGTGAGGACAGCGACCTAGATATGACAGAGGAAGAGCTCGCCGTCACAGAGGCGGAGATGGAGGAGGAGGCGGAGAACGCCGAATGCGGCGCCTAGGCTGGCTCCTGAGTATGCCAGGACGACCTCGACTGACTCTACCGCACGCGCCACATCCCAGAGGGCGTCGTCGCCCGGCTCGCCTCCGAGGAGCTCCCACCCTCACCCAATCTCGGTGTGTTCGTGGTGTTCCTCTCCCACTTCCAGCGCGGGTTTGGCCTCCCCATTAGCGATTTCTTCCACCATTGGCTCAACATTTATGAGCTTCAACCGCACCACCTTCCGGTGAATGCCATCACTTCCCTTTCTTGCTTTGCCTCCACCATAGAGGGGTATGTCGGATTGTGGCCCACCAAAGAGCTCTGGATCCGGTTTTTTGGTCTTCGCTAGAACGTGATTCTGAATAAGGAGCTTGACCCGGAGGACAAACAACTTACGCAGTTCGGTGCAGCTTCCATTTCTCCCCGGAACAGTTCGTCTTTCCCCGGGTCACGGGGCTTGATTCTTGCAAGGGCTGGGCCCGAACGTTCTTTTATGTTAGAAATAGCACGAATGAAGATCTGATCCGGCTGTGCCCCTACGCTCCGGGTCCTCCTAATTCGGATCTGTGGGACCAGATCCCCAAGAAACCCATAGTCTTGGCGAACCAAGTCAACAAACGGTTTTAGGAGCTGAAAGATGCTAAGATGCGCAACGAGGATGCGATGATCACTTTCGTCCGCAACCGGATCTCCCCTGTCCAGAAATGCACACACAAGCTGTGCCATATGAGCTAGCGACTTGACCCCAACCGGACTTCCTCATTTGAACTAAGTAATACCGAGATATTTTGCCGGGTCAAGGCCCTCTTTACTACTAACAAAAACTTCTCCGCTGATTGGGAGTGGGGAACTGAATATTTTTGCCAGGACAGGCTCCCTCCTGTGGTAATTTCCATGGTCCAATCTCTTTTCGAGTTATATTCTATGTCAGAGTATGTTATTTGTCTGATCTTTTTGTATTTCTCTCTCAGCTGTTTCTTCAGCAAACTCTCGAAGATGGCGCCAAGCCTTCACTCAAATGGGCGAAGGATCGAGATGCCCCGGACGAGGAGGAGCCGGATCAGGAAATGTTCCTACCACTCCCCGACGCGACCAAGCGACACACCGGTAAATTCTCTTCCATTAGAGATTGGCCTGACGATGAAGATGATTCTGACGTTGAGGTGATGGAAGCATTTGACGTTGTACCCCTTTCTTAGGCCTTTCCGGCATCAGCTAACCCGGGTGGGCAGATTCATGAAGATCCTCCTCTCGCCACGGGCGAGCCTGTCCCGGTTGCATCCAAGAAAAGGGGAGCTACTTCTGCTTCTTCTTCCGGGCCTCCCAAGCCAACCAAGAGGCGAAAGAAGTCCGCAGACAAAGCCGCCACCAAGCCTACAACTAAGGCCATAACTCAGAGGGCTCGGAAGCCCAAGGAGCCATTGACCTCGGATGAGTAAGTTACTTTTCTCTCTGTCCAACCCTTTGGTTCACGCTTTTCTCCTGTTGTAACTTATTATTCGTCATTTGATTTGGCAGGGATGTAGTGGAAGTCCCTCAGAGCGGATCAAGCATCGCTTCGCCACTCCGGCATAGCCCTTCTCCCCCTCGTGGCGACGATTCACGCCCGTTGAGCCCCATTCAGGAGGGTTCAGCGGCTGCGTCGGGTTCTAGCCCACCTCGTCAAGAGGAGGGCAACCTCGGAGCAGGGGGGAAGTGGTTCTGCCGAGGCTACGGTTGCTCCCAGCTCCTCTTCGGCTCAGCCGCAACCAGCCATCACCGAGGTACCTACAGCACCCCCGCCAAGACCAACATCAGCGCCAGCACCAGCGCCAGCAGCACAAGTGCCAGCAACACCAACTCTTTCTGCCTCGTCCGAGTCTTCCAAGACTCGGCGAGAAGGCACAACTAGCACCAAGGCTAGCACCAAGGTTGTGCCCAAGGGCAAATCCACAGCGCAAACCTCAACTTCTCAGCAGCAGCCCAAGGGCAAGAAAGCTTCTGACGCCGCTAGGGCGGCATCTATCGAGGCTAGACAACGCATGCTCGCGTCCATGCTTCCACAGAAGACCCCTCCGAAGAAGGATGTTGCCCCCGAGTCAGCTAGCATGCAACTTGCATTGCACACCAGCCCCGCTGCTACCCAAATTGAGAGGAGGGAGGCCCATGCCAAGGGTTTAATTGCGCCCCATATGCTTAGCGGAGAGCGCTATCCTCTAGCCTTGATCGAGTTTGTCAATAACTGGAACAAGGCGGAGTTCATCCATAACGACGATCTCCCGAAGAAATTTGGGCCTGCCGAGTTTGCTGCGCAGATGAACACAGTCGCCAAGGCTATCAACCTTGCCGGCCGGATGATGGAGGTACACTACTTTATCTTTTCTTTAACAAGTACCAAACATTAGTGATATAACCATTAGTCCCCGAGCCTCCGGGGGAGTAACTTGTTACTCGGTCGGATGCTCCTTAGAGAACTAGCGTAACTCCTTAGTAATTTCGGATATGCACACACCTAGAGCCAGGTTAAGTTCCACCTGGCCCGGATTTTGTACACTTCGAATATGCACACACCTAGAGCCGGGTTAAGTTCCACTTGGCCCGGATTTGTACACTTCGAATATGCACACACCTAGAGCCGGGTTAAGTTCCACTTGGCCCGGATTTTGTAAACTTCGAATTTGCACACACCTAGAGCCGGGTTAAGTTCCACTTGGCCCGGATTTTATACACTTCGAATATGCACATGATCAAGTCAACTTTGCTTTTCACAGGTTACCACCAATCGTCGGAGCGCTGAGTTTCAACGCCTCTTGAACACACATCAGGCGCTGCGCTCGAAACATTCTACACTTCTCGTTGAGTTCGAGAAAAGGGGTAAGTTTTCTCCATAGCTTTTTTCCCATCTTTCTTTGTTTTTCCCCCCAAACTAATTCATCATTTGGATTGCGCAGCTGAAGTGGAAGCTGAGAACACCATCATGCGGAAGAACTTGGATCAGATAAAAGGTAAGTCTGTTTCACTTAGTCTCCTTCTACGCCCTCTCTCCTTTTCTTCTTGGCTCGGCAGATATTCATACCTCGGCTTTGCTAGGTCAACAAACTATTTCAGCATCTATTGAAGATAGTTTGCCTGTTCCTGATATGATGCTGCATTTTCTTGAACAATCAGGGCAGCATGAGGCCGAACTCAAGAAGAAAGATGATGAGCTCGCCCTCCTCCGAACCAAGGATGATGAGATTGCCAAGCTCAAGGCAGAAATGAAAAAGCTCAAGGCTCTCCACAAAGCCGAGATAGACAAGGCTGGCCAAGACTTTACTGAAGAGCGAGAACGTCTCAACCTGCAAATTGCCAAAGATCAAGAACTGCTGAAGGAGGTCGACATTAAGCATGAGTCGGCAAATGTTGAACTTATGCAACTCCGGAAGAGGCGTGACAACTGCACCAAGGAGCTGCCCGGATCCATAGCCATATTTCTCATAATTTATTTTTCTTCAGCCGGCATGAATCTCTCCGGGTCAACCTCCTTCACTTATTTCACTTGTCTTGTTTTTCAGACAAATTTCCGGAGGGTGATGCCATTGCATCTAATGCCGTTACCAAGTTCCGCCAGCAGAGAGGTACTCCATCTGGTCCTGGCACCATTCCTCTTGATCTGGAGGATATGATAGTTAGCTTGTCCTCCCGGGTTGAAATCATGAAGAATTACGGCAAGGATATCCTAGATGCAGCCATCTGGATCTTCAATGCCCTTTGGCCTGGTGAAAACACTCTAGAGGGTTCCACTGCTCTGATTAACAAGTTAATGGAGTGCGAGACCTAGCTTGACCTCTGGAGGGAATCCGCCGGACGTGCCGGAGCTGAAACCGTCCTCCACTACGTGCTCACATGGTATGAGAAAATAAATCTGAATCTTCTGGAGCACATGCGCACGGGTTCAAGGTGGTCCAATGATCCGGATTGGATAGCTCGACGCAAGGCTTGTGCCCATAGCCTTATTTAGTATGCCCCATCCATCAATGCAACGAAGGACCAAGCTTCCTTGATGGTGTTGACGACGAATACGTCGAAGATGGTTTGGGTGAAGAGGATGAGGACGAAGCCTCGTACGTCAAAGAAGATGAAGATAATGCTGAAGCTGAGGCAGGAGTTCCATCTGCTGGTGCCGAGTTACCTCCTCCTGCTGCTCCTTGATAACAAACACTTTGAAGATTATCAGATCCCCGGTATGCCGGGTGCAAATGTATTAAGCACACTGATCATATTTGGCTACTGAGTTGCTCGTGCCGGATTAACTTGGGCGTAGTCCCCAAGTTTCATTTTCTTGTTTCTCCAATTTCTTGGCTCGGCTCGTGTCTACCTTGGTTCAGTTTTATGACTTACGAGTCCGAGTTTCAAAAATTGACTTAACAATACTTAGAAACTTTAGGACTAGCTCAAAATAATTCAACATAGCAAAAACAAGGTAAACATAAAGGTAGTCCAAATAACAAATGTCGGCATGTTTACGTTCTTTTCCTTAGTCGTTTTTCGTGTGCTACGCAATTCCAAACTTATTCTCTTGCTTGCCATGAAGCCAAATCTTGTTGGACAGCAGCAAGTCGGAGAGTTGAGTTTTTTGGTGCTCACACACTACTAATTCGGCTTAGGCAGAAGCAACTTAAACCAGCCGACATAAAAATTATAACACGTACAGAAGACAACAAAGATTATTAAGGCAGTCCCCAAGTTACTGCTCGAGGTGCCACCATTTCATTGATAAGCTCATTGCCGACATACATACCGACGTATGAGAGACTCGGATACACACACTTCTTTGCTAAGTGTAGAATGGACGAAGTAGAGCTACATTCCATGGACTCTTAGATTCCTCGTCGGACCTGTCCGCCTTGTTCTTCTTCTGTGGTTTTGCATCGATGAGATAATAAGAGTCATTGTGCAATGCTTTGCTCACAATGAATGGCCCTTCCCATGGGGGGATAACTTGTGCATGCTAGCAGTACGTTGTACCAACCGGAGTACCGGATCACCTTCCTAGAAGATTCGGGGGTTTACTTTCCGGCTATGGTAGCGTCGGAGATTTTGCTGATATATGGCGGATCTGGACTATGCCAATTCTCTCGCTTCTTCCAGTAGATCAACATCATTTTGCCGGGCTTCTTGCACTTCGGCTTCTATGTATTGGTGACCCTAGGCGAATCATGCTCTATGTCGGCTGGTAATACAGCTTCTGCCCCATATACCAGAAAGAATGGCGTATAGCTTGTTGATCGATTCGGAGTTGTTCTTAAACTCCACAATACTGCTGGTAGTTCTTCTATCCAGCACCCCGCTGATCTTTGCAGTGGCTCAATGAGCCGGGGTTTTATCCAGGATAATACTAATCCGTTGGATCTCTCCACTTGTCCGTTCTATGCGGGGTGAGCTACCGAGGCAAAGTCTAGCCGGATCTTCTTATACCGGCAGAATCGCGCAAATGCTCCTTCAGCGAAATTTGTGGCATTATCTGTTATGATACTGTGAGGATAACCGTATCTCAAGATGATATCTTTGAGGAATGTCACGGCGGTAGCTCCATCACATTTTCTTATTGGCTTCACCTCAATCCATTTTGTAAACTTGTCAACCATGACCAAGATGTGGGTCATGTTCCCTCTTGCTGGTTTAAACGGGCCAACCATATCCAAACACCATACGGCAAATGGCCGGGTAATTGGTATGGTCTTGAGCTCCGACATTGGCATATGTGTCTTGGTAGCATATCTTTGACAACCATTGCACTTTCTTACCAGATCCTCTACTTGTTCCAAGGCACTTGGCCAATAAAACGCATGACGGAAAGCTTTTGCTACCAAGGCTCTGGACGAGGCATGATGCCCACATTCCCCTTGATGTATATCTCGGAGGATGTCAAGCCCTTCTTCCGGGTCAACACATCGTTGGAGAACATTTGTCACACTCCTCTTGTATAGCTCGGAATTGATGATCGTGTATGCCTTTGCCCTCCTCTGAGTTTGCCTTGAGAGCACTTCCTTGCTGGGCAAAGATCCATCCTTCAGGAATTGAAATATGGGTAGTGCCCAAGCTGGTATAGCTCGCACTAGAAACACTTCCTCGTCAATTTCCATCCGATCCACTGGCATAACCTCAGCCGAATCACGCTGCGCAGTCCCCAGGTCTTGCGAAGCAGTCCCCGGGTTTCGTGAACTACTTCCCACGTCACTGTCCATGGGCACAGCTTCCGATTCCGGATTTGCCGGGATATAAATTGACTCGGACTCTGGGGATGGCCTGATAGACGGTTTTCTGAGGTGCTCTAGCGCTACCCCTGGCGGAATTGCTTGTCAGGTTGATTCGAGCTTCGACAATACGTCGGCAGCCTCATTTTCCACCTGAGGTATATGATGACATTCGCATCCCTCTAAGTATCCCGATATCTTCTGCACATAAAATCTTTACAATGCCATATTTGCATCCAAAGCATCCCATTGTCCGGAGACTTGTTGAACGACGAGATCCGAGTCACCAAAGCATTGGATCTGACGTATTCCAACTTCTTTTGCCACTTTGAGCCCATGCACAAGTGCTTCATATTCTACAACATTGTTTGATGCTGCGAAGTGGATCTGTAGCACGTATCCTGCTGGTCCTTCTTGGGCGAGGTAAGCACAACTCGGGCGCCTAACCCGGTTTTTGTTTTTGACCCGTCAAAGTGCATTCTCTAGTAGTTCGGCTCTAGCAATGGTGGCTCATATTGCACCTCGGCCCAATCCACAAAAAAGTCGGCCATAGCCTGAGACTTGATTGCTTCTCTCCTGTCATATTGTGGCGCATAAGGGGCTAGCTCAATTGCCTATTTTGCAATCCGTCCACTTGCATCCTTATTTCTCATTATCTCGGATATGGGGGCTTCACATATTACTTTGACGGGGTGCTCTTCAAAATAGATCTTTAGATTCTTAGCCACCATATACACACCATATGCCATCTTCTGATAGTGGGGATAGTTTTGTTTTGAAGCTAATAATACCTCGCTCAGGTAATATACTGGCCTTTGCACTGACTTACCCTCTTCGTCGCGCTCTACCACAATTAATGCACTTACAACCCGGTTGGTTGCGGCTATGTAGAGCAACATTGGCTCCTTTGATAGTGGAGAGGCTAACACTGGTGTAGTGGCTAACATTTTCTTTAATTGGATAAAGGCTTCATTGGCCTGCGGCGTCCAAATGAACTTGTCCGAATTTTTCATGAGTTGATAGAGAGGCAGTGCCTTTTCTCCCAACCGACATACAAACCGACTTAAGGATGCCAGGCAACCAGTGAACTTCTGGACATCATTAAGGCACTTCGACAATTCCATTCGCTCTATGGCTAGGATTTTAGTTGGGTTAACTTCGATACCTCGGCTGGAGACAAGAAATCCGAGTAATTTTCTAGCCGGGACACCGAAGGTACATTTCTCCAGGTTAAGCTTCATTCGGAACCTCCTTAGGTTCGTGAATGTTTGCCTGATATTATCAAGGAGCGTTTCGCTTTCCTTGGTTTTTATAACCACATCATCCACATATACTTGCACATTTCGGCCAATTTGGTCGTGTAAACATTGTTGCATACATTTTGGTATGTTGCCCCTGCATTACGTAAACTGAAAGGCATGGTGCGATACCAATAAGCCCCATACGGGGTGATAAATGCAGTCTTTATTTGATCTTTCGGATTCAGAGGTATCTGGTGGAAACCAGAATATGCATCTATGAATGACAACAGTTCACACCCAGCAGTAAAATCTATGACTTGATATATCCTTGGCAGTGGGAATGGATCTTTTGGGCACGCCTTATTCAGGTTCATGTAATCGATGCACATACGCCAAACCACTGCCACATTCGGATCATCTTTTTTCTTTTCCACCAGCACCGGATTAGATAGCCAATCCGGGTAAAGCACTTCCATGATAAACCCAGCTGCTAGGAGCCAAGCTATCTCATCTTCGATGACCTTTCTCTTGTCTTCGGTGAAGCGGCAGAGAGGTTGCTTCACCGGCTTTGCTCCGGGTCTCACATTCAAAGAGTGCTCGGCCAACTCCCTCGGAACACCTTGTAAGTCCTGTGTGGACCAAGCAAAGATATCCCACTCACGGAGGAAGTTGACGAGCTCGCTTTCCTATTTGTCAGTTAACCCGGCACCAATTGTTACGGTGCGCTCTGGGAACAGATCATCAACAGGCACTTTCCTAGTATCCTTTGTCGCTTGAAATGAGACACTTCCATGCGGGTTACTCAGCGCCGACATATACTGCTGCGCGGATTGAGCCAATGCCGCCACCTCCTGGATCTTTTTCTTATCTTGCGCAATCACGAGTGATTCGGCCAAGTTAGACCCGGTTGACATGCACTCAATGGAACATCGGAAATCGCCAGTTATGGTAATCACACCATTTGGCCCGGGCAGCTTCATCTTCAAGTAACTGATGTGAGTACTTGCCATGAATTTGTTCAGGGGTGGCCTGCCGAGTAATGCGTGATATGCGCTTTCCAGATTGACAACCTCGAATTCTAAATTCTCAGTTCGGCAGTTATCTCTCGTTCCGAACAACACGTCAACCCGGACCTTGCCAATGGGTTCACAAGAAATACCTAGCACAATGCCATGGAAAGTTGTCCTTGTAGCCTGGAGCATGTTCTCCGTGATACCCAACTTGCGCATTGTATCCACATACATGATATTGATGCTGCTGCCATTGTCAATCAGCACCTTTGAGAACCTTACATTGATGTTTGGCCCAATGAATGTTGGATCCAACACCAACGCATACGAACCAGGGCTTGGCATAAGCTTGGGATGATCTTTGATGCTCCAGGTAATTTCCTGATCTGACCAGGGAATATACCTCGTCACCGCTGGCATTACCGCATTCACTTCCATGTGTCGGTGCTACAAGCTCTTTCTATCTGTCTCTTCTGTGGTGAACACACAGTAACTCTGGTGATGCTCTCTGTACTCATTTCTCCCCTCATTTCCGGCGTACCTTTGATCTGGTTGATGCTGGTTTTCCACCTGATGCACTACATCCCTTCTCTCATGGTTTTCATACCTCGGCGGAAGTGGTGGCAACATTAACTGTCGAGAAATTGCTGCTGGGGTAACTCCTGCCAAGGTTGATCATTCCGAGGTGCCTGAGCATTCCCCGAACCACTTTGTTCTATCTTCCTCATCCACTCACACTGCCGAGTTCTGTGAACCGATGGGTTACTCGGATTTGGTGTGTCAAATTTACACGGCTGATCCAGCATTGCCTCATAAGTATACCTCGGCCTGTCCTTCTTCTCCTGCCACTGTCTTTTTTGTTCGGGCGTCCAAGTTTTCTTGCCATCACTCCTTGGGGTCCATTGTTTCCCTCCAGTTTTCTGACGTTGATTGCTTCCTGCTCCGGGTTGATCTTGATTCACAGCAGCAACTTGTTGCAAACTGTACCGGTAATCCGGTCTATCATCTCTTCTCTTACCCCGGTAATCATTCCGCCAGGATGACCCGGCTCCATCTCGCTGATAGTACTCCTTGTTTGACTCATTTGACATGAGCCTACGCTGAATCGGATCACCCAAGGCATATGAATCAGCAATCCGGATTGTCTCTGCCAACGTAGTTGGCATATCCCTTTGTAACCTTTGCCATAGCATTCTTGCATATCTGCACCCTTCCACAAACCAAGCTATGGCCTGTGACTCAATTACACCCTCACATGAGTTTCACACAGTGCACCATCGGGTTAAGTATTCCCGGTCTGTCTCATTCGGTCTGTGCTTGCACATTCCTAGGGTCTGTGATCTGTTGGGCCTCTGATACGTGCTTGAGAAATTACTGACAAACATTACCTCAAAATCGATCCAACAGTTAATACTTCCGGGTGGCAAATTGTTTAGCCATACCCTCGCTGGCCCCTCCAGCATCTGAGGTACATATCTCACAGCCTATCTCAAGCTGCATGTAGTAATTTTTACCGCTGTCGCGTAGTTAATCAACCAATCCTCCAGCTTTGTGCTGCCGTCATATGTCTTAGTGCCTCTAGGTAACTAGAAGTTAGGTACCGGAGGCTCCTTCATGATCCGGGGCCCAAAACACTCTGGACCCGGAGGACCTTGACACTCAATTTGCTCCGACCTATAAAGCCGATCCAGTTTTAACCTAGCATCGT
The DNA here is from genome assembly GCA_910589775.1 of Avena eriantha. Lineage (NCBI taxonomy): Eukaryota > Viridiplantae > Streptophyta > Magnoliopsida > Poales > Poaceae > Avena > Avena eriantha. The sequence goes on from OU342744.1 coordinate 438,715,432, forward strand.
CAGGCATCAAGTTCCTGCTTCCCAATCTTGACCCTATCACGTGATAGTCTGGCCTCGGATACCCTGCTTCACCATCTCCGAATCACCATCATTATATCTATCTTGCTCTTGTGGAGCTACTCTCTATTGCATACCTTGGCCGGCATTGTGCTCTTGCCGTGGTATATTCCGCTACTGCGGTTGCCCAGCACCCGCCGAGTCGCGCTGTCTGGCACTGCCCTTCACAGTGTTCCCTTGACCGGCATTGCCTTGGTCGCGGTTACCTCGGCCAGCTTCACCTCGGCTCACACTTCGTCGATCCTCATTTCCCTGCATTGCTTTTCCTTTCCCTGCCCTTGCCGGGTCATATGGGACTCTCTATTTGTGCCTCCTGGCCTAAGTTACCACCTCCTCTCTTCTTGGGACACCATGAGGTGATGATGCAGCTCTAGCGGATTTTTCCAGATTACCCACTGCCGAATAAACGATCTTGGAGGCCCCATCTCTTTCTGGGTTAGCCCTGAGAAATTCCTCATTCTGTCTGTTTGCGATCCGAACTAACTCATTGACCCTTTCCTGCTGTCTCTGCCGGGCTTCACCTGTCAAACCCTCTAACTCGGATGCAGCTGCATCTGCTGCTCTGAGGTTCTTTGTCGGGGTACTGTACTTCGGTAGCCCCACGGACAGACAGTTCTCTGATTTCTCAATTCTAGTATCACCCTCTTTGTTCATTTCACTCATGAGGTTTCTCCCCTTCACTTTTACAGCATCAACCTTATTTGCCTTTGCGTACTCACGCAGTGTCATGTTCAACGACTACTGAGCCGTGGCTATCTTTTTTGCACCCTCTAGTATTTTCTTCCTAGTCTCCTCTAACTCGGCCTGTGCCTGAGCTGGATCTACCACTGCTGCGACGGGGCTTGCCAAGCTATCTATTGCCTGCTGCAGTACATCCTTTGGCCTCTCTAGCGGAGGACCTCTACTTTTCCTCGGTGCCTTGGGTGTTACCTCCAGATCTGGTGCCGGTTCCTTGCTCGCGTCAGCGCTAGGTGCAGTCATCATCACCTCGACGTGGTCATGGGAGCGAGTGATATGCGCCCCGCGAGCCGCGCTAAGGGGTGGCTCGCCTCCCTCGACGACGTGCCGTGGGTGAACGCCCGACACATCGACAGCGACATAGATCTTGTGCGTGCCAAGCTTGACGAAGAGGCTGTTGCGCGGGAGATGTCGCTTGCCGAAGCAGCCAGCGTTGTCGCTGACGAAGTCCAGCACTCCAAAGCGCTGAACAAGCCCGGAGACGATGCGTTCGCCGGTGCCGATGAGGTTTCGCGTCTGGATATTCACTCCTGCTAGCGCCGCTAGCCCCACGGTGGGCGCCAACTGCCGTGGTGGTGTCACGGCAGATGCCATGGATAGGCTAAAGGTGGGGACAATATGCACTAGAGGAATCCAGGGAGGGATAGTGTGGTGATTCCACACACAGATGCTTTGTATTCAATGGGTTTCCAAGGTTACAAATGCTCCTTGAGCCGTATTGGGGAGAGGAGGAAGAGGGAACTCTCTTACTCTCACCACTAACTAGCTCTCAGGAACAAAGAACCAACCAAGTAAAACTCAACCCCCTCTACAGATGCCCTAGCCCTCCTTATATAGGGGTGGCTAGGTCTCCATTTAGGGCATACGTGGAGGCATATTCTAGGGAATATGCCTCTTCCCAAAATAGTAAACCGACCGGGTCACTTTTCCCCATCGTAAGCCATGCAGAGGCTACGTGAGCCTCTGCGGCGCCAGCGTCATCCGACACAGGCAACGTCACCCTTGTCGGCCATGCCTCGGTCTAGCCTCTGTCCGCTTCGCTCACGTTCTAGCGTACACTGACCTCCTTTTGACCAGCGAGATACCTTCCTTCTCTTGCAAGCCTGATATAACCCAGATCATGTCTGGTTAATCCGGCCACACCTGTACCCGCATACAAGTTAGATACATCCTACCGGCATACGACATAGGTCGGCCGGGACTCAGTTAGGCGGACATCCTCCGGTCCGGGTTACTCCGTGATTCGGCCTGCCTTGAGGTGACTCAGCCTGCACTTGCTTTGACCTCGCCGTACCTCGGCTAACTCGGCCTTTATACCCCGGCGTGACCCTACCCGGGGGTATCCCCCCAACAGAGACCAAGTAGTCCCGTCCTAGGTTAAAAGGACTATCCACTCGTCGTTGCCACCCACCCGGTTCTGGTCATCTCCAAATTACATCTCTTCTTCCTCCATGATATTCACCACTACTGATTGCGACCACCTATCCAGCAGCATCAGCTTTGCATGAATATTCTACAAAGTTTGTTGTTAGTTGGTAGAATCACCTAGCATGGATTGATGGCTCAATGCACGGCGCCCAGAAAAGTGCTGGTGTGTGGTTGATGTAGAGATCGTTGGGAACCCCAAGAGGAAGGTATGATGAGCACAGCAGCAAGTTTCCCTCAGTTATGAAACCAAGGTTTAATCGAACCAGTAGGAGCAAGGAAACACCCAAAAGGTGTTCCTAGCTGAGCTTTGGCAGGGCGCACTACCGGTGCTAGTAGCAACGTGGAGACCTGCACAACACAACCACAAAACTTTGTCCCCAACTTGCGATGAGGTTGTCAATCTCACCATGTTTTGCGGAAAACAAAGGATTAAACGTATTGACTGGAAAGAAGTAATAGTTTACAGAAAGTAAACACAAAGCAGTAAACAGTCTGTAGATTGAATGTAAAAGACAAGGACCGGGATCCATAGTTCACTAGAGGTGGCTCTCCTTAAGATAGATAACATGCTGGGTAAACAAATTACAGCGGGGCAATTGACAAACATCGAGAAAGCAATACATGCATATACTAATCATCTTGACTCCTTTGAGACTTGATTGGGCATTACAACATTATACATAGACCGCCATCCAACTTCATCTATGACTAATAATCCACCTTCAGGTTATCATCCGAACCCCCTCCAGTATTAAGTTGCAAGCAACAGATTATTGCTTTACGAACTACGTGTAAAGTAAACAATACGATTGTTCTATGAACAAAGGATTGTTGTTTTCTCCCTAGTAGCAACATCACATCTAGTACCTTAGAGATTTCTATCACTTCCCCAGATTACCAGAGGCATGAACCCACTATCGAGCATAAATACTAACTCTTGGAGTTGCTAGCATCTACTTGGCCAAGATAGCTACTAACAACGGAAAGCATGCAAGATCACTAATAACAAAGACATGATAGAATCAATAATCAATCTGAAATAGCATCTCAATATCCATCGGATCCCCGCAAACACAACATGCAGAATTACAAATAGATGATCTTGATCATGAACGGAGCACACAAGATCTAGACATGAAAGCACAAAGGAGGAGAACCAGCCATCTACTACTACATGGATCCGTAGTCCAAGGATGAACTACTCACGCATCACACCGGAGGCTTGCATGGTGATGAAGAAGGCCTCTAGGGTGACTTCCCCTCTCCGGCAGGGTGCCGGGAAGAGCTTCGGATCCCTCCCGATCTATGGATGGAGATGATGGTGGCTATATACTCTTTCGTGGATTTTTGATCGGGTACTTAATTAGGGTTTACGTCCCGAGGGCATCTTATAGTCAGAAGGGGATGCCGAGGGGGTGCCTGGGCTGGCCAGACCACCCCCTGGCGCGGGTCAAGCCTGGCCGCACGGCCAGGTGGTGTGGCCGGCCTCTGGCCCTTCTCCGTCTCGTATTCTGGCACTTGAGGACTTCTGGAAAAATAGGCACTTTGGCTTTTGTCCCGTCCAATTCCGAGAATATTCATTTTCTGACTTTTCTGGAACCAAAAACAGTAGAAAACAGGCAGCTGGCACTGTGGCTCTTGTTAATAGGTTAGTCCAAGAAATCATATGAAAAGTACTCCAAAGTTTGGACAAAACACAAGAAAGTGGATAAAGCCAAGCATGGAGCATCAAAAATTATAGATACATTTGCAATGTATCAACATCCCCAAGCTTAACTCCTGCTCGTCCTCGAGTAGGTAAGTGATAAAAAGAAAGAATAATTTTTGAGGTGACATGCACCATCAAAGACATGATCAAAGTATTTGCAAAACATTCAAAGCTGGGATCATAGTACTTCAATCATAACATGAAAGACAAAGTTCTAGCAATAAGACAAAGAAACTATGATGCAACATGAAAAGGCACAAACAAAAGATTCATGAATAACAATGCTTTGCAAGACGTTTGTTTGTTTCACATAAAGAAAACATAGCATAATAGTATTCAGCTTGTCCCTCAATAGAGTAGCAAATATAAATGCATAGGACACCTTCAAAGTTCATAAGAGTGACTAGATACAATAGTTTAAAACAAGCAATATCAAAGTATGCATCAATCAACTAGTCTTGGGACAATGCACATAGAACTAAGAATGGCCACTATGCTCTCAAAGTAGATGCATAAAGGTAGAAGCTAGAGACACAATATAATGGTGGAAGAAAGGCCTTTATAAAAGGAAGTAGGGATTCAAGTCTCATAAAGAGCTTCCAAAAATTATGGTACTTATAGCTTTCAGCTCTCATTGCCCCTATCATAAGCATCTTGAAGTGATTAAGGTTAAAGTGAACAAACTATGGTGTACATGCTTGACGAAGTATAAGTCAGAAATCTCATGTCCCTTGTATACGAGGGTCGCTCCTCATGCTACTCAAGTTTAGTCACCGGTAAGTTCTTATCATTGTAAGTACATGTGTATCATAGAGAACCACCAACGGGGTACCCCTTGCCCGAAAATGCGGAAGAACCCCCATATCAAAATGACAAGGCAAGCAGACAACGAGCATCTCAGCATTCTTCTTATTTACCATGGGAATATGGTGCTTTTTTCTCTCTTTCCTCTTTTCATAATATTTTTTTTTCTTTTTCTCTTTTTTCTCAATATAGGACTCTTTTTTATAAGAAGAATGCTTCATAGACAACTCATTATGGTTACGCTGCAGGTTTCCACCATGTCAGCATGGATTAGACCAGCGGCCCAGGCGTTTCTCTAACACATATACATAACTCCATGGACTTACAAGCTCCCCTTTCATTTCACACTGACGACATCCATATATAAAAGAGCATGATATCAACTAGGTACAAGTACCAAGTGCAATGTTGAAAGCATTCCCCATGAAAGCATGGTTCTGCTAATTCCCCCAACAAATAAGTGCAAGCATATACAACATAGAAGATACAATGGTTCAAGTTTATTAAGGGCAAGAAAAGTAAAGTGTGCCATCAAGTTCGTGAGAGCTTTAATCACTAGTTTTCTCATAACAAGTTTAATTTGGAAGGTAAACAAAAGCATGAATATACTTGGAATAGCATAAGCTAGTAGGTAGGTATGGTGCACTCTGTGGAATAACTTGGTTTAGGGAGTTGGATGCATGAGTGGAACTCATACTTGGTTGTGGAGGCTAGCAAAAGACTGGGAGCGACAAACTAAGAGAGCAATAATGGCCATAATCATGCAGAGCGACAAAACATCATTGATCAAAGCATAAAGTGATACTAAAAGTTGAAATCTAAAGGATAATAAAGGCTATGGTGACTTGAGATAGTCATAACATGGTGTGAGCATGCGCCAAGTCAATCCAAATAAAACATCAAAGGAGAATACCATTATACTATGCTTTAATATGCTAAAACAACGCATGATTCATCCAAGGCACATTAAGCAATCTCAATTGTTTATAACAAGTCATGCTACAGCAAAGAATACTAAGCATAAATCCAAAGCAATATCAAGCATGGCATGACAAAGCATAGCCACAGTCAAAAACGAGCTCTTTTTACCACATAAGCATGAACTTTCCTACTCTTTTCCAAACCAAACCAAACTATTTGCAAACCAATGTATGAAAGAGGGGGTCCAACCAATTTATTCAGAAAACTAAGCAAACCAAAGCTAACTAAAAACCAAAACGAAAACGAAAAAGAAGACGCTCCAAGAAAAACACAATTGTGCATGAAACAATAAAAATGAAGCGTTTGGAAGAAACCTGGGATTTTTATTGATGAAGAAGGGGATGCCTTGGGCATCCCCAAGCTTTGACGCTTGTAATTCTTGGATATTTCTTGGGGTGACACGCGTGGCATCCCCAAGCTTGAGCTTTTGTCCATCCTTTATCTCATTACTCATTCCTTCCATACACCTGAAATTTTTCTTCATACAAAACTTCACACAATCTTATTAGCAACATTAGTGCACTCAAGCTAAATAAGTCTTAAGGTTCAGTTGTAACACCAAATAAACTTCCATTATAACATTAGCTACTGTAGAACTTCCCTCAAAAAGCTCGATTCCCCAAAAGAACTCAAGAATGAACCAATAAGAAGCAAATGCAGAAAATGGCAGAAATCTGTCAAAACAGACCAGCAGGTAAATACGAATTTTTTCGAAGAGCTTATATTGCTCAAATCAAAAAGTGTTGAACTAACAAAAGTTAAATAACAACCTGGGTCAGAAGCAGAAAAATTCACGCCTCAAAAAGACGTTAAGAAATTTTACACGAATTTTTACGGTGAAGCACAAAAATCTGTTTCGGGACAGCAACTTTTCCAATCATTACTTCTCTCTCATTAGAGGTTACTCTTGGCACAAAAAGAAAATAAAAAGGATAAGGAGCGGTTATTATAGAGGTAATAACTTCCAAGACTCATCTAAAACTTTTGGGTTATCTCCCAATAAGTAGTTTTCTTTAACGCCTTTAAGTTAGGCATGATAGTTTGAAAAGATGCTCACATAAGAAATATGAATTGAAGTAAAAGAGAGCATCAAGAAGCAAATTCTAAACACATTTAAGTCTAACCCACTTCCTATGCATAGGAATATTGTATGCAAATAAATTCACAAAGAACAAACTGACAGGCATAGGAACATAAAACAAAAGTAACTTCAAAACTTTCAGCACATAGAGAGGTGTTTTAGTATCATGAAAACTTCTACAACCATATTTTCCTCTCTCATAGTAAGTTTCAGTAGCCTCATGAATAAAATCAACAATATAACTATCACATAAAGCATGCTTTTTATGATATACAAGCACTAGAGCTTTATTATAAACATTTTCAAAAGATTCCACAGGAACATGACATTCGTCCTCCTTTGGTAAGCATGGGGGACAATCAAATAATGTAAGGGGTAAAGAGTTACTCTCATTAGAAGGCAGGGATGGGTAGATCCATTCTTCCTCGTCTTGATCATCACTCTCCTCCTATTTTTCATCCGATGAGCTTCCAGTTTCAGCAATTTCTTCTTCCATAGGCACCCGCAAGGCATTAGTCTCTTCCATTGGTGGAAGGCATATATTAAGTTATTCAAGAATATAGCCATTTTCTACCTTGTAATTATCAAAGCAAAATTTAAGTATACCATAAACCTCATATTTATAAGGTGAATCATCAATATTTTCAAGCAAACTAGCAAGTTCAAATGCACCCTTCCAAGCAATAAATTCTTCAATTTGTTCCACATCATAAAAGTCATAATTCCCTTTAACATAAGAAGATATGGTAACATTATCATTATACTCACATTGAAAAGGGAGGTGTTTATACCTCCTACAACAACAAGATTTATCAAAGCAATAAGTAACATTATAAGTAGAGCACACGTTTCTAGCAATGGTATACAATTTATCAATTTGTTCCCATAAGTGTTTCCCTTTGTGTGACAAGCAGTGTTCCTTATAATAATATTTTTGATCTTCCGTGAACCCACCTTGCCAATAAGATTCAGTTTCAAAGAAAACAACCATTGATAGAAAGTATGATAAAGCAACACAATAACAGACCAACGAAAATAACAACTAGAGTAGGGACTAAATTTTTTTGTATTTTTCAAATAAGAAAGCAAACTAGTAAAACTATTTTTTTTTGTGTTTTTGATAAAGAAACAAGCAAACAAAGCAAAAAGAAACAAGCAAGCAAAGCAAAAAGAAACTAAGCAAAACAAAAATAACAAAGTAAAGTGATTGGTTATGAGGGACTCCCCTTGTGAAGATGTCCTTGACTCCCCGGCAACGGCGCCAGAAAAATGCATGATGGCTCAATGCACGGCGCCCAGAAAAGTGCTGGTGCGTGGTTGATGTAGAGCTCGTTGGGAACCCCAAGAGGAAGGTATGATGAGCACAGCAGCAAGTTTCCCTCAGTTATGAAACCAAGGTTTAATCGAACCAGTAGGAGCAAGGAAACACCCCAAAGGTGTTACTAACTGAGCTTTGGCAGGGTGCACTACCGGTGCTAGTAGCAACGTGGAGACCTGCACAACACAACCACAGAACTTTGTCCCCAACTTGCGATGAGGTTGTCAATCTTAGCGTGTTTTGTGGAAAACAAAGGATTAAACGTATCGAATGGAAAGAAGTAATAGTTTGTAGAAAGTAAACACAAAGCAGTAAAAATTTTGTAGATTGAATGTAAAAGACAAGGACCGGGATCCATAGTTCACTAGAGGTGGCTCTCCTTAAGATAGATAACATGTTGGGTGAACAAATTACAGCGGGACAATTGACAAACATAGAGAAAGCAATACATGCATATACTAATCATCTTGACTCCTTTGAGACTTGATTGGGCATTACAACATTATACATAGACCGCCATCCAACTGCATCTATGACTAATAATCCACCTTCAAGTTATCATCTGAACCCCCTCCAGTATTAAGTTGCAAACAACAGATTATTGCTTTATGAACTGCGTGTAAAGTAAACAATATGATTGTTCTATGAACAAAGGATTGTTGTTTTCTCCCTAGTAGCAACAGCACATCTAGTACCTTAGAGATTTCTGTCACTTCCCCAGATTACCAGAGGCATGAACCCACTATCAAGCATAAATACTAACTCTTGGAGTTGCTAGCATCTACTTGCCCAAGATAGCTACTAACAACGGAAAGCATGCAAGATCACAAATAACAAAGACATGATAGAATCAATAATCAATCTGAAATAGCATCTTGATCATGCAGAATTACATGCAGAATTACAAATAGATGATCTTGATCATGAACGGAGCTCACAAGATCTAGACATGAAAGCACAAAGGAGGAGAACCAGCCATCTAGCTACTACATGGATCCGTAGTCCAAGGATGAACTACTCACGCATCACACCGGAGGCTTGCATGGTGATGAAGAATGCCTCCAAGGTGAATTCCCCTCTTTGGCAGGGTGCCAGGAAGAGCTTCAGATCCCTCCCGATCTAGGGATGGAGATGACGGCGGCTACATACTCTTTCGTGGATTTTTGATCGGGTACTTAGGGTTTACGTCCCGAGGGCATCTTATAGTCGGAAGGGGAGGTCAAGGGGGTTCCTGGGCTGGCCACACCACCCCCTGGCGCGGGCCAAGCCTGGCCACGCGGCCAGGTGGTGTGGCCGGCCTCTGGCCCTTCTCCGTCTCGTATTCTGGCACTTGATGACTTCCGGAAAAATAGGCACTTTGGCTTTTGTCCCGTCCAATGCCGAGAATATTCATTTTCTGACTTTCCTGGAACAAAAAACAGCATAAAACAGGCAGCTGGCACTGTGGCTCTTGTTAATAGGTTAGTCCAATCATATGAAAAGTACTCCAAAGTGGGAACAAAACACAAGAAAGTGGATAACACTAAGCATGGAACATCAAAAATTATAGATACATTTGCAATGTATCATGGATTCCATTGCAAATACAATTTGACAACTAGCATATTAAAGTAATATTTACGACTATCCTCAGCTCACGCCTAAATTGTGCATGTTTCAATATGAAAATACCCATAATATTAAGTACGAGCAGTGCTTCCCCCGAACAAACTACTGACGATGATCATAAACAACTAGGGACATAATAGTCTTAAATCACTAATTTGTTTATTTTTTAGAAAACAGAATATCACGTAGAAGACATTCCATTGCAAATCCAAAATTGGAAACTCATCTATGACCTAAATTAAGACTATATCACTATGAAAATACTAGAATATCAAGTACGAGCAGAGCTTCCGCTGTATAGAATAGTCTTAAATGGTTCAATTTTTTCAGACCGCGCGTGCACACAACACGTTCGACGGAAGGAAGATAGGATTCTGGTGAAATTTTAGCACATATGAATCAACGAGCTGACTGAATCAATAAGCAAGATACAGGAACTTACGTGGTCGTCGTGGTTGTTTGGCCATTCGCTAGTATCGAGGTAAATAAGGCATGGCGTCTCGAACGGGAGTTCGTCCATTTCCCGGATCGGTGCCTGGTATCCAGGGATATAGCGAGCGACCCGACCGGCGGAGATGATGTCCAACCCCATGGTGATCATGTGCATGTTCACAGCGCTGAGGTTCTGCCATCCCCAATCCTCACTGTGGCGGTCGCCATGGCCAGCCCCATCGTCGACGCCTGCATTACGCTTCAACCTGCTACTACACCAAGCTCTACCCATCGTGGCAAATGGAGTCTGGAATCTGGAATATTAATGGAGGCGGTGTGATCAGGAGGTGGATGAATTCGGCAGGGGATGGAATCAGGGAGGGGCAGTTGTTAGAGTAGGGAGTGAGCTAGTAAGGAACCGCCGCCGCTGGTTCTCATCTGCATGGAAGACAAGGAAGGGCGTAATTATTGGGGGCGCGCACGGGAACCGTTTAGAGGAAGGTGAAAAAAATTATCGTGAGATAGAAAAATGTAGGGTCCCACCTGTCAGTGAGTGAAGGTCGGCACGTGCAAATGTGACTATGTTTGACTTGGATCGTGCATGGCAGACCTCGATTCCACTTTATACAAGTGGCGCAGAACCAATTTCATGCAGCACTAGCATCGATGTGTAAAACCGCCCTTTTTCTCCACATCCACCCTACTACGAATGGTCGTGAACCATTCCAGATAATGGGAAGGGCAGTTCCAATCTTGCAGTAAGTAGTTTCACTTCTCCATCTCCTTTCCTCCTCCACGGCCACATCCATTTCCTCCCCCACGGCATCATCCTCTTCCTCTGTGTCCTTTCCCTGTTTCTTGTAGTCATGGACTTGTCGGATGTCCGAAATGATGACATGCAAGCGACTGCGTACTTCGACATAGAATTACATGGAGGGAAGAAGATCAATGTCGTCTACACCACTGACCCTCAGGCAGTGTGCACTCTAATTAATTACGAGAATTGGATGTGGTTCAAAGAAAGCCAGTTTGTCAGTCTCAACCTCGAGGACATCCTTGATCAGTGCAGGATCGCCGTGGTGCACCTCTCCATGAAGGGGCATGTCCTCGTATACCAGTCCTTTTGCAAGAAGGGGCTGATGGGAAGAGGTAAACGTTGCTGTCTTTTTTATCCTGAACCGTCTGTTTGCAAAAGTTCTTGCTATATTATTTGTCTGAATTCATTTTCATGCAAGTGGGGCAAAAGGATTAGAATGCTCTTTCATGACTTTCTCATGAACCACCAGATAAAATTTACTAGTGTTGACATCAGGAATGACACTCGCCTGCTTGAAAGGCCGACTGTCAACATTATCATCCCAAAGGAGTAAAGAGTGGACACTCAGAAAATTTACTGGATCCCAGGGACAAGGGATAGCATAAAATTTACTCAGCCGATCTAGCCGCTGAACTCATCAACCCGTGGTACATTGACATGAAGGACAAATTACTGAAATATTGCTGGACGCATTTAGGACATGATTACACTAGTATATACCGAGTTTGAGTCTGGGGACTTGAGATTAAAGTAGGCTCCCAATGTTTTTTCCCAATAGCAATTAACTGGTTTCCAATCTATCGGATGCATGAGACTCATTACCAAAATCCCCATGAATAAAATATTTATAGTTGTTCAAAGAGAACTTCAGATTCAATATGGAAAATGTCTTTAAGACTCAACCTGAATCTATGATCCAGATGGAGTCTCGAGGGCTACTAACATGGGTATGACTTATCGGGTTCCCGTAATTGGTATACCTGGTACATACTTAGACTACATCCCAAGGCCCACAAAGAACTAGAAGTCCTAGAAGCATATGAAGCCCAGGAACCGAGCGTGTTGATCAAGATAGAAGTACCGACGGACATAGTCAAATATTTGTAATCAAAGTTGGACTCTAAGACCCAGCCTCTCATATAAAGGTTGGGAGGAGCCGGTAGAGAGGGCGAGAATATAATTTTGCATCCCGAAAGTTCATGTGCCAAGGCAAAGCGGTACCCAAGTTGCTTGTAATCAGCCGCCTTGCCCACGGTTGGTGTGTCAAATACTCAGGGGTCTTTTTCGGCTCGAATTCAACTTAACATTTGAATACAAAATACCAAGCTAACGCCCGTCAAGTTGGGCCCCCTGTCAGTTTTCGCCGTTATGTCGCTGCCGTCGTGGCTGCCATGTAGGCTTGCAGCGTTGGCGCATGCATCCATTACGCGGCTTCTTCTTTCCTGGAGCGGCAATCTATGGTCGCGACCATGGCGTGGAGCTGGGACGTGCACGAACCTGCTTGGCCCCGCTCTCCTCCCCATCCCAAATCAGAGCTCGCCCTCACCATGGCCATACCCATGGCGTGGCGCGGGGACGAGAATTCATTCCCGGGTGAGATCCGTCACCATGCCGACCATGCTCGGTCCTATTGTCCTCCACCAAAATCCGATCTCACTATCGCCGTGGTCGCACCTGCACCAGCCACGGCGCCTTCCTCTCTGAACCCCAAGGCCCCATCCACTCTGTTCGGCACAATGCCAACAAGGTGAAATTCCATCCAGTTTTCTTCTTGTGATTGTGGTAGAAGAACATGTACAAATATGTTCTTTACTAGATTTTTGTTTGAAATTAGTAGCTCCGTGATGAAGAAACAGAGAGAACCTAAATGGAATGACAATGAAGTCCATGGTATGTACGTTGCATTGCCTCAACAAGGGCTCATTGACGAAGCATGTTACCAAGAGAGTGGAGTTCATCAACCATTGCCAAATATATGGGAACAAATCCATGAGCGATTCAATGCAAATACGCACAGAGAAGCTAGATCCATGTCATCAATCATAGATAGGTGGCACATTCTAGTGATGTATTCAAATGCGTACACCATGTATCATTCATAACAATAACACTATCGGCAGTGTTGCTAGTTGTTTGTATGAGTTATTCATTCTATATGATCATGGCATCTTACTTTCCTAGTTAGTAATCTTGAAAATGCAATTAACTTGAAGCAGTTGTTATCCTGAGAAAAATGTCTAGTATGCACATTACCTTTGTCTGTTCTATGCTGCAGTTCTGCTGTTATGGCCATGGAAAAAAAGTTGGGCTTCACTGAAATTACGTAGTTAGGCCTAACTTAGTCTTACACAAATAAGCAAAGCTTGGTCTTACATAAATAACCATAACTAAGTCTTGACCAAAGAGGCATTTACTTTGTAGAACTAGGGAGGAAACTAAATATAAAGATAAATGGTTCATCGGATCTAACAGTTCAGCACTAGGTCCCTGGAGCTGGTGGTATCGTCGAAATGAACCAAAATGCTGCGTTTGGCCGTATCTCATTCTCTATCAGATTGTACGACCCCACTGATGAGCCAATGGAGCCCCCTCCCTCGGACGTGGATTCGGCTCTAGGTCGCATCTAGAGTGTCAACATAATAGGCGCATGAGTGTGCAGCAAACACACAGTCTGCTATTAACACTAGAAGTGCTGACACCTTAGCAACAACACCGACATGTTCTTCCTAGACTCTGGCAGCAGCATCACCAAGTATTTCATCAGCTTCACCAGTAGTAGGATTAGCAAGTACTTTTTCAGCTTCACCAGCACCAGCATCACCAAGTATTTCGTCTGCTTCACCAGGAGTAGCAGCAACTAGTTCTTCACCAGCTCCACCACCACCAGCAGCATCGGGAGTCGGGGTTGCCTGAGCAATTACAGGTTCAATAGCTCCAGGGGCTCCAACGAAGAAAGGGTAGTTGATCCCAAGAAACAAAGCTTGTCCCTTCATATTGTCGACTCTGCTCTAGACCTGTTCTACTGGGTCTTTGGATGCATATGCAGACCTCGAGAAAACGTGACACCAGAACGAGGGGCATGAAGAAAGTTGTGTCCCCATATGTTCTATTGTATCACCAAGCTGTTTAGTGCTCCCCTGATACGAATCCACATGAGTTCAACATCCCGTTCCATGTTGCCTCCGAGAGGTGCCAGGAACTAGCGACGTGATCCAAGATCATCATCTTCTAGTGCATCTTCGATCACCGAATCTAGAATGACGCGCGGGACTGTGTGTGTACCTGTTGTGTTACTTAAAGTCAGTAAGCAGAATTTTGAATGAAATTTTACATGCTATAAGAAACCATGAGACACCTCAGGTGAATGGCTCCCAAACACACACGTCGCCGCTTGGTTCAGTGACCGCGTAAATTTGTTGTGGGTAGCTGGAGGTGAAGATGGCATCGACATACTTCTCCAGCTGCAGGAAGTCATCGCGCAAGACTATACGTTCCTGTCTTTTGGGCAGCTAATGAATGTGATTTCATTGTCGAACACATCTAAGAGATCTTACTCCCAATGTTGCCACACCTATCGAGGTCTATATGGGAGATGTACCTTTAGGACCTCAAGTTCTACCATGTTGAACCTCTAAGCGAATTCGGAGTTGGGAGGCGGTAACCCGTTGTTGAATACAGTAATGCCGACACCCTCTAATGATGGTAGTGTAAGTCTCAACGATCTATAGACATTTTTGAGAGACCAAGTAGTCTCGCCCTGGGTTAAAAGGACTAGCCACTTGCCATTGCCACCCATCCAGTTCTGTTCATCTCCAAATTCCATCTCGTCTTCCTCCATGATATTCACCACTACTGATTGCGACCACCTATCCAGCAGCATCAGTTTTTCATGAATATTATGCAAAGTTTGTTGTTAGTTGGTAGAATCACCTAGCATGGATTCCATTGCAAATACAATTTGACAACTAGACCTTCATATTAAAGTAATATTTACGACTGTATCCTCATCTCACTTCTAAATTGTGCATGTGTCAATATGAAAATACCCATAATATTAAGTACGAGCAGGGCTTCCCCCGAACAAACTCCTGACGGTGATCATAAAAAATAGGGACATAATAGTCTTAAATCGTTTAATTTGATTATTTTTTCGAAAACGAAATATCACGTAGCAGGCATTCCATTGCAAATCCAAAATTGGAAACTCACCCATCACCTAAATTAAGATTGTATCACTACGAAAGACCAGAATATCGAGTACGAGCAGAGCTTCCGCTGTACAGAACACTCTTAAATGGTTCAATTTGTTCAGACCGCGCGTGCACACAACACGTTCGACGGAAGGAGCATAGGATTCTTATGAAAGTTTAGCACATATGAATCAATGATCTGACTAAATCAATATGCAAGATACAAGAACTTACGTGGTTGTCATGGTCGTTTGGCCATTCGCTGGTATCAGGGTAAAGAAGGCCTAGCGTCTCAAATGGGAGTTCGTCCATTTCCCGGATCGGGACCCGGTAACCAGGGATGCAGTGAGTGACGCGACCGGCGGAGATGATGTCCAACCCCATGGTGAACCTGTGCACATTCGCAACACTGAGGTTCTGCCATCCCCAATTCTTGCAGTGGGATCGCCATGGCCAGCCCCATCGTTGTCGCATGCCTTACACTTCAGCCTACTGCTACCCCAAGCTCTACCCATAGCGTCAAATGGAGTCTGGAATGTGGCATATTAATGGAGGTGGTGTGATTAGGAGGTGGATAGATTCGGCAGGGGATGGAATCAAGGAGGAGCAGTTGTTAGAGTAGGGAGTGATCCATAGAGGGACTGCTAACGTTGGTTCTCGTCTGCATGGAAGACAAGGAAGGGGCGTAATTATTGAGGGTGCGCACGGGAACCGTCTAGAGGAAGTGAAAAAAATTAATCGTAAGAGAGAAAAATGTTGGGTCCCACCTGTCAGTGATTGAAGTTCGGCACGCGCAAACGTGACTATGTTTAACTTGGATCGTGCGTGGCATACCTCGATTCCACTTCATGCAACTGGCGTAGAACCAATTTCAGGCAGCGCCAGTGTCGATGTGTAAACCTGCCCCTTTTCTCCACCTCCACCCTACTACGAACGGTCATGCACCATTCCAGATATTGGGAAGGGTGGTCCCAATCTTGCAGTAAGTAGTTTCACTTCTCCGTCTCCTTTCCTCCTCCATGGCCTCATCCATTTCCTCCCCCACGGCATCATCGTCTTCCTCTGTGTCCTTTCCCTCTTGATTGTAGTCATGGACTTGTCGGATGTCCGAAATGATGGCATGCAAGCGATTGTGTACTTCGACATAGAAGTACATGGCAGGAAGAAGATCAATGTCGTCTACACCACTAACCCTCAAACGGTGTGCACTCTTGTAGCATCCCAATTGTCTAACAATTGCAATGCTACTAGCCTAGTCTATATATGCGACTTCCTACTTATAATTAGTTGCATCATAATTATATCATGCTCATGTCATCATGCCACATTGCATTTGAGCATCATATAAAACCCTTTTCATTTGGTTATTATCTCTTATGCATTTATTAATTGTATTTGCCTCTTGATACATTGTAGTTGGTTCTTGATATATGTTAAATGCCCAAGTTGAGTTGAGGGCATATATTTTACTTCCCCTTCCATCCACTGACTTGCCATACACCTCTCCTTTGATATCATCTATTTTTCCACCATATACATGTATGTGGCCTTTTGTTGTTAGTATTTTAAAACCAAGCCACATATATTTTTATGGATCCAAATCTACCTATCTCATACACTCATACATATGTGATATGTTTCACCATCTTAATACATCATGCATGCATGGATGTAATCTTGCATGTCTCATGCAAATAAAACCCTCCACCTTCCCTTTTACCTCCATCTTTTATTTTGGGTGTGGTGTCCATTCTACCTTGCCTCTCCATCTCCTTCTATTCAATTCTAGTGCTTGCCTCTCTCAAACATTCATATGTGCATGTGGCATACCTTTTATTCAAATCTAGTTCTACATGCAATATTAGCCTCTAATCACATGTGATATCAATGCCACTAGTGACCTTTCTTTTATTCAAATTCTTTTGCACTTGTATGCTTGTTCAAATTTTTGATCAAATCCTATATCTACACTCCATCTATCAAGTTTTCCTAGCTAATCTAGCTATCTAAATGAAGACTCCATCCCTAATATTTATTTATTTTGTCTCTTGATCTCTGCCCAAATCATTGACACTAAATCTGTCTAAAGTTTTGTCTAAAACTAGTCTCATCTAGTCTAGTTTGGACTATATAAAAACTCTAATCTCCTTCTTTTCCAAAATTCTGTCAATGTGTACATATCACACACATACTCTCCCTATCCATCGACACACACAAACCCAACCTGTGTGCCTATCTAGCTAGCTATACACCAATGCTTCTTTGTTCTGGATTAGATCGTGTGGTGCAACCGGCTCCTGTTTTTCTTCTCCTTGGCACCGAGCACGTGAGCCGGCTGCCATGCCTCTTGCGTGATTCCCCCTCCTCTGCAAAAAGCCAGGCAGTAGCTGGCGTCCTTATCCTCTTGCAACCACTCCTGGAACCAGATCGAGATCCTCCTCTACCCCTTCTTCTCCAACAAGACAACACCATGCCACTGCAACCATGCCGCTGGATGCCGCTCGTCTACCTCGCCGCGCCGCTGGTCCATGTCGCCACAGAGCCACCGCTGAGCCGAGACGCTCCGCGTCATTGACAACCACCTCATGGAGCATCGCGCAAGGAGGAAAAGGACTGCGCACCGTGCCCGTGTCCTCGCAGGCACCAAGCACCTGTAGCACGTCGTCGTCATCACCGTATTTTCGGCACCGCCTCTGACCGCCTCGAGCACGGTCACTTCATCAGCGTCAACGAGGGTGAGCTCCTCTTCCGCACCCCACTTTCCCTGGTTGTTTCTTGTCTCCTAGCGTCGACTCCGTCCCACGCCCGCACCGCTCACTGCAGTCGCGGTTGTCTCGCGCTCGCCGCAGACAACAGCAGCCCGCACGCACGACATCAACAGCATCACGCGTAGTTTCAGCCCCTTCCTGCGCTTGTTGCCCGGCGAGCCTAGTCCACCTACAGCGAATCTCTGAAAACACCGTAGAAGAGGGATGTCCTAGCTTCCTATAGGCGCAAACCTCGCTCCAAACGCCTCAGCAAATCAATCAAAATCCTCTGGCGAAGTCAGCAGTATATTTCTCGTTTATCTGCGTCTCGCCCGTCAGTTAACACCCATTATTTTTCTGCCTCTGAATTGTGTCGTTTTCCAGGCGACGTGATCCTTCCCTGGTGACGTTGCCTTGACAAGAAACACTCGCTGACCTCCCCTCTTGACACCGCCGTAAAACGACACTCCAAATAGATCCCCGAAGAGATCACAATCATTGTCCGAAGTTGGCTTCAGCTAACCTCTGTTACATGCCTTCCGATCATGATTGGCTTATCACCAGCGTTCCCAGTCTTCATGCATCAAGCGTTCGTCATCGTGATTGTACCAGCTACACACTCTAAGCAATAGTTTTCTGACCCAATACCAAGCGTGACAATTTTCTTCCCCTCTTTTTACAGTTTATCTCTCTGTAGCTGACGAACAAATTCAGAGACCTTTCTTCTTCAGCTAACACGCGCCTTGGGCCACTTTAACATATGCGTGTGTGTATCCATTCCAAACAGCAAGCCTGCTAGCCATCGACACAGTCCAAAATTCAAATGAGCTAGTTGGTTGGTTCTGATTCAGCTGCTTGCCTATTTGATAGCTAGGTTGTAATATTCAAAATTGCATGCATCCTATCCAAAATAGCAACACAAACTACTCCCAGGTTCTTTTTCCTCCGTGGTCAGTACATGTCTTTTTCTTTTGTTTTGTTTTCTAAAATACAAGTTAAATCTAAATTGGCAGAAAATGTTTAAAATAAAGAAATGCATATTTTTTTAATGGTATTTTCCATATAACATGTTTCTATATCAAATGTGAACAGAAAACTGCCAGGATTTCAAATATGCCATCCAAAATAATTTTTGACAAACTTAAAATTCCGAAATTATTAAAATGTCAATTAATACCTTTATCTTAAATAAATCATAACTTTAATTCTGTAATTTCAAATTCGACAAATAATATGTCTAAATCAATCAACGCGACGAGCCTGTTCTAACTATGCGTTCCATGATATGAATTGAAGCATGCATCATATAAATACTTAAAAACTTGAATGGTTTATGCAAGTAAAACTTGACCAAATAATTAATAAAAGTGCTTATTTCTTGTTTCCACACCTCACCCTTGCCATGCTATGCTATGCCATATAAATTGTGCATCATTACATCATGGCATACTTGTTTGCTTGTTGCATATTATTTCTATGATTGTGCGAGGTATTTATTTTGGCCCCTGTTTGGTTTTTATCAGGATAGACACTGAGCAAGGAGAATACCAGGAGCCTCAGGAGTATTACCCGGATCCTTCATATTCAGCAACTGAGCTACCAGGCAAGCACTACCACATGCTTGCATACATATAGTACCTATTGCCTCTATCTTATTCTTGCATCATTGAGTCGCGGTTGCATTAAATTGAATCCCAAGTACTGCATAGCCTTTACTTTTAAACCTCACCATACTATCTTAACCACTTTCGCTCATCCAGGCATGCAACTAAGAGCGTAATTCACCGAGGTAGTTACAACTCTGATTAATTATGAGAATTGGTTGCGGTTCGAAGAAACCAGGTTCATCAGTCTCGACCTCGAGTACAGCTGTGATCAACGCATGATCGCCGTGGTGCAACTCTCCATGAAGGGGAACGTCCTCGTATACCAGTCTTTTTGCGAGAAGGGGGCTAATGGGAAGAGGTAGACGTTGATGTCTTTTTGTTTCTGAACCGTCTGTTTGCAAAAGTTCTTGCTATATTATTTGTCTGAATTCATTTTCATGCAGGTGGGGCAAAAGGATTAGGTCGCTCTTTTATGACTTTCTCATGAACCACCAGATGACATTTACTAGTGTTGACATCAGGAATGACACTTGCCTGCTTTAAAGCCTGACTGTCAACATTATCATCCCAAAGGAGTACAGAGTGGACATCTAGAAAATTTACTAGATCCTAGGGACAAGGGGCAGCAGGACTGGGATGGCTAATCTTGCCGCCGAACTCATCGACCCGTGGTACGTGGACATGAAGGACAAATTACCGAAATGTTGGTGGAGACACTTAGGACACGATTATTGGGAGGATAAACCGCTTTCTGAACCTAACTTGAAGTACGCTGAAATTGATGGGTATGTCAGGCACGAGCTGTACTGTCATATCGTATTGTTTCATTTCAGGCATCACACCATTGAACCACTATCAAGGCAAGTGGTTTGGCCTAGATGCCAGAGTCTTGAGAAGTCTATAAGCTGGGGCAAGCGACCGAAGACATCCTGGGATCGGTCGCCTTCTCCTCCAATCATTCCATTAAGCTAGGATGTCTCGTTTTAGTGCATGATTGTTGTGTTTTTATGGGGCTTGTTATGTTTATGAAAACATGTTATTTCACAAGTATTATGTGCAATAGTTATGTGTATGGGGCTTGTTATGTTTTAGTATAGGATTGTTGTGTTTTGAACTATAATTTGGGCTTGTTTATGATTGTATCCTTCGCTATAACAGAAATTATGTCTGTACCACTATAGCCAAGCACGATGTGTCGAGTTTGCTAGCATCTTATATTATGAATGTGTCCTTAGATTGTGCCCTTTTCTGGACAACAACATCTGATCTTGTGGATCTCACCATAATCTCAGGTAGCTATATTCAGTAGTAACCCAGTAGGAAATATCTAGTGATACCACACCTCACATGATATTATGATACCATTTATCAAAAACCAAATTTACAAGTGTCAAAAAATTTGAAATAAATTTCTAGCTGTTCACAATGTGTGTTTACATTTCCTAAAATTTTCAGAACCAAATTCACAATATGCATAGAGAAATAAAAGATAAATTGCTATGTGAATTGTGTCATTTTTGTTTTTGTCTTTTTGTGACCTATTCATGTTTGATTTGTATTTTTAGGTTCTCTTCGTCTATCTCAAATTGGGTTCTGCAAACGCTAGGTATTGTAAACATACTTCTTGTCAACATTCACAAATTTATTTTGAAATTTTTTGAACATGCTTTGAATTATAAACAATGGTATCAAGGTATCATGTGAGGTGTGGTATCACTAGATAGTTCCTAACCCAGGCGCTGCATGGCAGTTCTGGATTATGCCTCATGAAAGGGGCATAGACAGAATTTGTAAGTATGAATGTTGAGCATACAAAAAGGGGAATTGTAATTCATACAGGTTAACTACCTAATAGCACAGGGATCATACGAGCTCCCTTCTAACACAGATAATGCTTAGAAAATACAGGCGAGATAAACTATGAAAGGAATGTGAAACTAGTAGTGGTAATAGCACACTCACTCATCCGCTAGATGCTTTTGAGCATATCATAGCAGACATACGCGTCCCTAGCTACGTACCGGATCGCATTGTAATTCAGGTACCTCCACTCACATCATTGGTGCAGGTGCTTCAGCAACTCGACCTTCATGCTAGTGTACTCGTGGTCGATGATGTCGGCAGCGAGTCTGCCATGCTGGCTTTCCCCGTATCGTTATTCGGGTACCTCCAAACACGCTGGAGGTCAACGTGATTGACGACATGAACGAGGAGATCTCGCTCTAGCTTCAGAGTATCATTCTTGATGTTGAGGCTAGAGAATTAGATCTACCTCCATCACGGGAACTCGAGAAGCTCCAAGCATACCCATTTGGCCATGCATACGTGGTACAGGAGGCAGTGGTTGCACATGGACAGCTGCAAAAGCGCCACCCTCTTCCTATCATTGGTATAATTCAGGTTTAGGCCAACGATCTTGTACTTGTCCATCGGCTCCTGTAGCTACCGCTCGTAAATTGCGATGACCTTGGCCACCCCCGGCTATGCATTGGTGTGGATGACCGTCAGCTCGGTGGTGCCATGGGCGGTGACGGTGTACTTGTCGGTGAAGTCGCTCATGTCGCTGAACACACTGTACTCTGTGTCCATGGTAGCAGCTAATGTGGCGGCGGTGGCCCAGAGTCGCTAGCGGTGGCTGGGACTGGGCATGGCGGTGGAGAGATCTGTTTCGGTGGTATGGAATGGCGGTGGTTGTGGCGGCGTCGATGGTTCTTGTGGTGGCTGCGGCGGTGGCACAAGGAGTTGGGGATTTTTGCACGGTGATGTGCAGCGGGGACGGCAGGCGATGCGTAAAATGGGGGCGCGTGTGTAAATTGCATTTACCATAATTTCGGTCATACCCACTCGGAAGTACGCTTGATTGGCTGAGCACCATTGGTTTCCAATCCTAGCGCTTAAATTGGGCGGCCATGCCCGGTAGGCGATGGGACAGGTGAGCGACGTGGCGGAGACTAGTCACGGAGTCCACCGTCTCGTTGCCGCTCTGTAGCAGGTGCGCGGTGCTAACACGACGTAACGTGATAGGACAGAACAAAGTGAACAACTACTTGTGATCATTATGCCCAAGAAATCTAAGGGACGTGTAAGCATAGACGAACCTAGCATCCCTACACCACAAGCACCCGCGCGGGCCTGCCTGATTGCGCAATGCTTGCAATTTTTTAAAAAAAATTGTGATTTTTTCTAGAATTTGGCAACTTAAACTCGTTTTCCTAGGCTTATAGAAGTTTCTGGGTCCGCCACTGGTGTAATCATGCACGATCAAGCAACTTTGCAACACACGTGTCGGTAGCATATCAGCAGGTTTCAACACACCACATAGTTTCAGGGTCTAGAAACAGTAAGAGAATTAAACACTATTAGTGGCCGTGGCAGCATAGTCACGGGTTCGTCGGCTAGATGTTCCCGTTTCCTAGGTAAGGGTACACCAAGCCGGTTTTTACATACTCCCTCAGGAATTTGCCATAAGCAGCATGATTAGCCTTGGTCATCGGCTTGTGTTTACTAGCCGGGCTTTTACCGATGCCGCCATGCGGATTCAAGCTATCAGTCCTCGAGTTGACTCCTTTCTTACAAAAAGGGCACCTAAGCTCCCCAAGTCGAGTGGGGAAAGCGATTATCCCGCTCTTAAGCTTCTTCATGACATGGTGGGTCTTGTTGTCCCTGTCCTCCTTGTCAGAGTCCACCTCACTAGAATCTACCTGTAATGTATAAATGCAAATAAAAATGAGAAAACTAATAAATAGATATTCGAACAACTATTCCAAGTTACTTTGAAAATAATAGCATATTTATACAGGTTTAGCAGTTCTTCCTAGCTCATTCCTAAATTAAGATTATTTGTGTTCTTCATAACTTATTAATAAATAAATAATGTGTAATCATTCAGAACAGACTAAATCCCTGCATGCACCGGTTTACGGTGCATCTAATCCTTAGGACTAGATTAAGTAACACATGAACAGATTAAGTAGTTCTTATACAGATTAAAGGGTACACCTACAGCCCGAGAAGAAAATATGAAACATGGATAAATATATGTACCTCCGGCTACACGAGCGGAGCATGTTCGTCGAACTCCACGCCCTCGTCGGGGCCTCCAAAGTTGTCTGCACCGGCGAGCACATAGTCCCCATAGGGGTCGAACTGCACGGCCTCCTCCCTTGCGATGCATGATGCTCCTCTAGATCTAGCGCATGAAGCACCACATCACACGTAGCAGGAGGAACCACCCCGACGGTGATGCCCGCAGACTGACCCCCACGCACTAGTTTTATGGAGAAGGATGGTGGTTGTACGGTGAGGATTGTGGGGTTTTGCTAGTTCAAAGAGAGGGAGGAGTGGATGGGTGCAAGTGGAGGACCCAATGAAGACGGCTGGGTTTTTAATGTGGGAACATTTAGGTCTCCTTGAGGGGCCCCGGTAGGCAGCTCTTTGGGCTCTGGCTGACGTGTGGAAGGTTCGTGTAGTGGGGGCCTGTTGGAAGTGAGATTGCAGGTGCGCTATGTAAAAATGGGATAGCCCGTGGATGACCCATTGTTGTGTAGTGGACTAGTAGCCTTTGCAGACTAGATTAAACGTGACATGACAACTTGTGGAATTATTTAATGTACGACTCAGTGTTCCTTTTCGTAGAAGTGTCGCTCAGAGAGACACGGCCCTAAAAACCCAATGGATAAAACAGGGGGGGCAGATGGCAAGCGGACTTCCTTGTGTTCTCACGATGTAGTGTGAAGGGCATGGCATCATGCAGCGATCCGCGTTGGATCAGAGAGGATCAATGGTAGGCGCGAATGATCCGCGTGAGAACTATGTCAACCAATCAGTGCGTAATAGGCAAAGTGAGCACACAATTGGGCTTTTGAGAGAGTTTGTTACTAAGAGAGAGGGAAGAACTGAGTAGAATCAAAACACCAAGGGCAAAGTAGACTAAGGTATTCAAATAGAAAATAGAAGCAGTTTTAAAGACGGAAAATTAGTGTTTTTTCAAAATGGAATACATACTAGCGTACGTCAAATTATCTGTAACTGAAAAAACTATAAATAACTATGATATTATATAGATATCATGTTAAAATATGAACCCTGACTTATCACGGGTATCCTTGTGGTCTAGGAAAAGAACACATGAAATGGCATTGGTGGATATGTCAAGCCCTGGTGACACAGACCAAAAACACATAGTAAAGCAGGTTCCACATTGCATGTTGCACCAGTGTGGCAGAAGTTGCATCACAGAATCCACTTGAGTGTGTGTTGTCATGTGGATCCTTGTGGTTTATAAAAATAACACACATGCAATGACATTAGTGGATACATGTAGTTTATGAAAAGAACACACATGCAATGACATCTAGTGGATCAATGTGGTTTATGAAAATAATACACATGCAATGACATCTAGTGGGTCCATGTGGTCTATGAAAAGAACACACATTCAATAACATCTAGTGGATCCATGTGGTTTAAGAAAAGAACACACATGCAATGACATCAGTGGATCCATGAGGTTTATGAAAAGAACACACATGCAATGACATCTAGTGGATCCATGTGGTTTATGAAAAGAACACACATGCAATGACATCTAGTGGATCCATGTGGTTTATGAAAAGAACACACATTCAATGACATCTAGTGGATCCATGTGGTTTATGAAATGAACACACATGCAATGACATCTAGTGGATCTATGTGGTTTATGAAAAGAACACACATGCAATGACATCTAGTGGATCCATGTGATTTATGAAAAGCACACACATGTAATGATATCTAGTGGATCCATGTGGTTTAGGAAAAGAACACGCATGCAATCACATCTAGTGGATCAACGTGGTTTATGAAAAGAACACACATGCAATAAAATATAGTGGATCCATGTGGTTTATGAAAAGAACACACATGCAATGACATAAGTGGATCAATGTGGTTTATGAAAAGAACACACATGCAATGACATCTAGTGGATCCATGTGGTTTATGAAAATAACACACATACAATGACATCTAGTGGATCCATGTAGTTTATGAAAAGAACACACATGTAATGACATCTAGTGGATCCATGTGGTTTTGGAAAACAACACACATGCAATGACATCAGTGGATCCATGTGGTTTTGGAAAAAAACACATGCAATGAAATCTGGTTGATCCATGTGGTTTATGAAAAGAACACACATGCAATGACTCTAGTGGATCCATGTGGTTTAGGAAAAGAACACACATGCAATGACATCTAGTGGATCCATGTGGTTTTTTTCAGAACACACAAGATGGAGTGGCATCATTGCATGTGTTCTTTTCCAAAACCACAATGATGCACACTGATACACACACATCCAAGTGGGTGTGGTGATGCAACATCTTTCAAACTGGTGATGAATGCATGCTGCAGTTGAATCCCAACATGCTGCTAGGGTTCCTGGACATGGTTGGACACCACATGCTGGAGTGGCATCATTGCATGTGTTCTTTTCGAAAACCACAATGATGCACATTCATACACACACACATGCAATGACTCTAGTGGATCCATGTGGTTTATGAAAAGAACACACATGCAGTGACATCTAGTGGATCCATGTGGTTTAGGAAAACAACACACATGCAATGACATCTAGTGGATCCATGTGGTCTATGCAAATAACACACATGCAATGACATCTAGTGGATCCATGTGGTTTTGGAAAAGAACACATATGAAATGACAGCAAGTGCATCCATGTGGTTTATGAAAATAATGCACATCTAATGACACTAGTGGATCAGTGTGTCAAACCATGGTGACATACACCCAAAAAAGATAGGAAAGAAGCTTCCATATTGCATGTTGCACTAGTGTGGTAGCAGTCACATCACAGAATCCACTTGAGTGTGTGTTGTCATGTGGATCCATGTGGTATAGGAAAAGAACACATGCAATGGCATCATGTGGATCAGTGTGTCAAACCATGGTGACATAGACCAAAAACAGATAGGAAAGAAGCTTCCATATTGCATGTTGCACTAGTGTGGTAGCAGTTACATCACAGAATCCACTGGAGTGTGTGTTGACATGTGGATCCATGTGGTATAGGAAAAGAACACATGCAATGGCATTATGTGGATCAGTGTGTCAAACCATGGTGACATAGACCAAAAACACATAGGAAAGCAGCTTCCATGCTGCACGTTGCACTAGTGTGGCCGAAGTTGCATCACAGAATCCACTGGTGTGTGTTGTCATGTGGATCAGTGTGGTTTAGGAAAAGAACATATGCAATGCCACTAGTGGATCAATGTGGTCTAGGAAAAGAACACATGCAATGGTACTAGTGGACTAGTGTATCAAACCTTGGTCACAGAGACCAAAAACAGATAGGAAAGCAGCTTCCATATTGCATGTTGCACCGGTGTGGCAGAAGTTGCATCACAGAATCCACTGGAGTGTGTGTTGTCATGTGGATCATTGTGGTCTAGGAAAAGAAGACATGAATGCCATTTGTGGATCAGTGTGTCAAACCATGGTGACATGAACCAAAAACACATAGGAAAGCAGCGTCCATGTTGCATGTTGCACTAGTGTGGTAGAAGTTGCATCAGAGAATCCACTAGATTGTGTGTTATCATGTGGATCCGTGTGGTCTAGGAAAATAACATATGCAATGCCACTAGTGGAT
Source organism: Avena eriantha (assembly GCA_910589775.1). Lineage (NCBI taxonomy): Eukaryota > Viridiplantae > Streptophyta > Magnoliopsida > Poales > Poaceae > Avena > Avena eriantha. Next base: position 438,742,611 of record OU342744.1, read on the forward strand.
CAGTGTGTTAAACCTTGGTCACACAGACCAAAAACACATAGGAAAGCAGCTTCCATGTTGCATGTTACACCAGTGTGGCAGAAGTTGCATCATAGAATCCATTAGAGTGTGTGTTGTCATGTGGATCCATGTGGTCTAGGAAAATAACAGATGCAATGGAACTAGGTGGATCATTGTGTGAAACCTTGGTCACAGAGACCAAAAACAGATAGGAAAGAAGTTTCCACATTGCATGTTGCACCAGTGTGGCAGAAGTTGCATCACAGAATCCACTGGAGTGTGTGCTGTCATGTGGATCAGTGTGGTCTAGGAAAAGAACACATGCGATGCCACTAGTGGATCAGTGTGTCAAACCTGTGTGACATAGACCAAAAACACATAAGAAAGCAGCTTCCATGTTGCATGTTGCACTAGTGTGGCAGAAGTTGCATCACAGAATCCACTGGAGTGTGTGTTGTCATGTGGATCATTGTGGTCTAGGAAAAGAAGACATGAATGCCATTTGTGGATCAGTGTGTCAAACCATGGTGACATGAACCAAAAACACATAGGAAAGCAGCTTCCATGTTGCATGTTGCACCAGTGTGGTAGAAGTTGCATCAGAGAATCCACTAGATTGTGTGTTATCATGTGGATCCATGTGGTCTAGGAAAATAACATATGCAATGCCACTAGTGGATCAGTGTGTTAAACCTTGGTCACACAGACCAAAAACACATAGGAAAGCAGCTTCCTTGTTGCATGTTGCACCAGTGTGGCAGAAGTTGCATCACAAAATCCACTAGAGTGTGTGTTGTCGAGTGGATCCATGTGGTCTAGGAAAAGAACACATGCAATATCACTAGGTGGATCAGTGTGCCAAACCTTGGTCACAGAGACCAAAAACATATAGGAAAGCAGTTTCCATTTTGCATGTTGCACCAGTGTGGCAGAAGTTGCATCAGAGAATCCACTGGAGTGTGTGTTGTCATGTGGATCATTGTGGTCTAGGAAAAGAACACATGCGATGCCACAAGTGGATCAGTGTGTCAAACCTGTGTGACATAGACCAAAAACACATAAGAAAGCAGCTTCCATGTTGCATGTTGCACTAGTGTGGCAGAAGTTGCATCACAGAATCCACTGGAGTGTGTGTTGTCATGTGGATCATTGTGGTCTAGGAAAAGAAGACATGAATGCCATTTGTGGATCAGTGTGCCAAACCTTTGTCACACAGACCAAAAACACATAGGAAAGCCTTTAGATCGCGTCCAATGGTGGTTGTTATATCGCGTCTTCTAGAAGGCCTGCCCCCGTGAAGAACTTGTTGTCTGATCCGATTGTTGTAGACCATTTGATTTGGGTGTGTGGACGATTAAGATGGTTTGTTGTAAGAGCGATCCGTGAGTAGGCTATTCGACGACATGATTGGTCGCACTTACTTTTCACTTATATTATTATTATTTCCACTCCCCTATAGCCTACTAGTAATATTGTAACATATCAAAAATATTATAATGAGAATATCAATTTTTAATTAACCAAAATAAGGGTTAACAAAAACTTTTAATCTTAAACCCTATATGAATGCATGTGTGTTTATTAATGATGTATGAATGCTTGTTATACCATGATTTATTGGCATATATGTTGAGAAATAGTTTAAGGATCAAAGCAAGATCATCTAGGTCAGATTCAAACAAAAAATCAAAAGAAAATCAAATTATAAGCATAATGACCTAATGGTCATTTTTGCCAAAGTTAACACCTTGCCCACTTTGGGCATCTCTAGTAAATGATTTCCAACAGAAATAATTCTATTTCTTTTCCCCCCTTGCTAGACCAAGTAAAAATGAACCCAAGTGAACTTTCAAAACTTACAGAAACATTTTCAAAATCATTTGAGAGAATTTGAAAAATGGAATCAAGTGTATGCATCTAGATCACCATTTTTCAAAAAACCAACCAAACCATCTCCACTTGACAAATCCTAGCAACCAGAGACACTCAAGCATATGACCAACACACTCACCAAAGATAATTTGAAAATTCAAATATTTCTTTCATGTGGCTATTTAATCGAACACTTAGTAGGCAGAGTACGAGTCTACCAACTATCTACTGTTGTGATCAATATAGTGATCATCCTTGTACTCAATTGAGACTCTCTCACTCGCCCACGATTATCCCCAGTACCATCCTGTGCAGCTAGCACCGCTCACTCGCTCCACTGACCAGTGCTAGCCCGTACCCGAGTGTGCCATGACAGTCGAGCATGGACACGACGACACAATCCGCGCCGCCCTCGCCCATGATTTCTAGAAGGTAGGCGTGACCTCACCGCACTCGCCAGTCCACCCCTCGGCCAACGACAAGCAGTGGAGAAGCCAGCGGAGCCTCGCCCCTTTACTCTGTCCGCCATGCCGAGCGCATGCCAGAGCACCGAGCCGCCTCGTGAATCCATGTCGTGCCTTGCTCTCTCCTTGCGTAAGTGCACTTGCCGTGTCACAAGCAACCTCCCAAACATGACCGTTCACCGTCGCGCGCCCCGTGACCACTGTACGCCATGACGAACGCCATGGTACCCGAGCAGAGCATGGACGTCTCCCATCTAATTAAGACCGCCCCTCGTCGTGCCACTATGCGCATGACGATCGCTGTAGAGCACCACATCGACCTACACCCCTAGCCATGTCGATATCACTCTATAGTAACACCGCCGACGAGCCTGAGCCATGCCGCGCTGCTCCTCTTGCCAGTGTATAAATAGGACCCTCCCCTGCCTCCATGTAACACCCCAAATCTCAAGGTTATCAAGTTCTAATCACCCAATTTAGGGTTAACAAAAACTTTTATTAATAAAATTATTATGAATGCATGTGTGTTTGCATTAGTGTAGCATTGAGTGTATATGCCATGCTTGTTTGTTCTAAATGTTGTGAAAAGGTTTAAAGGTGAATGCCACATCATCTAGACCATTTACAAGCAAAATCAAAAGAGAAAGAAATCAAATAAGAATAAATAATGTAAATGGTCATTTTGACCATTTTAAACCACTAGGCCACTTTAGGTGTTCCTAGAGGAGATTTTTTAACAGAAGCAATTCTATTTCTTTTCACCCCTTGCTAGACCAAGTAAAAGTGTATCAAGGCCCACTTTACAAACTTACAAAAACATCTATCAATTCCATTTAAAGGACATTTGAAACTTGAATCAAGTGTATGTGTTAAGATCCCACTTTTTCAAAAACCTACCAAATCAATTCACCTTGACCTCTCCCAGCAAACCTAGACTCTCAAGCTTAATGCAAGTTCACTCAAAAAATTTGAATCAAAAATTCCAAATTTCATTTCATGCGGCCATTAACACAAACACTTGGCATGCACAGAATAAGCTCTAGCCTAACTTCACTGTTCTGTACAGTGATCATCAACCAAATGGTCCCCTAGTTACTTCCCTGTCTCCCCTAAGCCCAACCCAGCCCTAGACCAGCTCCCCCTACACCGATGGCAGAATGGAGCGCCGTCGGTTTTTGGTCATCGTCGGCCGACCACAGCCAGCTCGCACCAGACAACTCCGCGCCCATCCAGCATGTCCATGATGTCTATGCACTTCTATTCTTGTAGACAGTTGTTGGGCCTCCAAGTGCAGAGGTTTGTAGAACAGCAGCAAGTTTTCCCTTAAGTGGATCACCCAAAGTTTATCGAACTCAGGGAGGAAGTGGTCAAAGGTATCCCTCTCAAGCAACCCTGCAATCAAGATACAAGAAGTCTCTTGTGTCCCAAACACACCCAATACACTTCTCAGGTGTATAGGTGCACTAGTTCGCCAAAGAGATAGTGAAATACAAGTGGTATGGATATAAGACAACGGTGCCAGAAAATAGCTTGACAGCGTGGAAGAGACTAAAGGCAAACAGAAATAAAGATGGCAGCAAGCAAACATGTAGCATATCTAGTTGCAAACGGTGTTTCAATTCTTAGAAACAAGGCCTAGGGATCATACTTTCGCTAGTGAACACTCTCATATAAATATCTTCTCTTTATGATACTACTCTGAACTACTCTCCGGTTGGACACTCTAATCCATGGTAGGGCTATAACATCACACCTCAAAGTAAGCCTTTCCCATCTAGATAACCCCACACTGTCACCTTGAGCACTAGATGGTTCCAACAAACACCACAATTTCATAAAGACATCCAAGTCCAAATATAACACATAACAAGTATTTGTAATCTCTAGCCTAAGTGCCACCATGGTGTGCACGCTATCACTTTTACACACATGGGCAGAGCAGAGATCTATTAAAGCACTTGAGTAGAAAAGTAGATCTACTTGATTACAAAGCTCATGATCACAATATGATCATGCATAGAGAGAGAGAGATGAAAACATAGCTACCGGTAGAACCCTTAGCCTTGAGGAAGAACTACTCCCTCATCATCATGGGAATCAGCAACGGCGATGGAGATGGTGGTGGAGATCGATGGAGATGGCTCCAGGGGCACTTCCCTGTCCCGGCAGGGTGCCAGAACAGCTTTCTGTCCCCCGAATCTCCTCTTCGGTGGCGGCGGCGCTACGGAACTTTTCGTGGCTGGAGGCTCTTCGATTTAGGGTTTTTGTCCCGGGGGGATTTTATAGGCGAAGGGGCAAGGTCGGTGGCCGGCCAGGGGGGGCCCACCACCTGGTGGCGCGGCCAGGGGTCACCAGCACCACCATATGGTGTGGCCAGGCCCTGGCCCTCCTCCTTCTATGCTTTGGGCTCCGTGAGTGTTCCGGTAAAAAATATCGACTTTGGCTTTTGTCCCGTCCAATTCCGAGAATATTGATTTTCTAAATTTCCTGGGACCAAAAACTGCAGAAAATAGGCAACTGGCACTGTGGCATCTTGTTAATAGGTTAGTCCAAGAAAGTGTATAAAAATACTCCAAAGTGTGGACAAAACAAAGCAAAGTAGATACTAAACAAGCATGGAACATCAAAAATTATAGATACGTTTGCAGCGTTTCAACATCCCCAAGCTTAACTCCTGCTCGTCCTCGAGTAGGTAAGTGATAAAAAGAAAAGAATAATTTTTTGAGGTGACATGCACCATCATAGACTTGATCAAAGTATTTGTAAAACATGGATAGTTGGGATCTTAGTACTTCAACATAGCATGAAAGATATAGTTCTAATAATAAGACATAGAAACTATGTTGTAACATGAAAAGGCACAAACAAAAGATTCATGAATAATAATGCATTGAAAGACGTTTGTTTGTGTCACATAAAGAAAACATATCATAGTGGTATTCAGCTTGTCCCTCATAAATAATTGCATGGGACACCTTCAAAGTTCATAAAGGTGACTAGATACAAATAGTTTAAGAACAAGCAATATCAAAGTTATACATCAATGAACAAGTCTTGGGACAATGCACATAGAACTAAGAATGGCCACTATGCTCTCAAAATAGGTGCATAAAGATAGAAGGTGGAGAGTCAACATAAAAGTAAAAGAAAGGCCTTCATAGAGGGAAGTAGGGATTCAAGTTTCATAAAGAGCTTCCAAAAATTATGGTACTTATTAGCTTTTAGCTCTCATTGGCCCTATCATAAGCATCTTGAAGTGATTAAGGTTAAAGTGAACAAACTATAGAGTATATGCTTGACAAAGTATAAGTTGGAAATCTCATGTCCCTTGAATACGAGGGCCGCTCCTCATGCTACTCAAGTTTAGTTACCGGTAAGTTCTTGTCATAGTAAGTACATGTGTATCATAGTGAACGGCCAACGGGGTACCCCTTGCCCGAGGATACGGAAGAATGCCCATATCAAAATGACAAGGCAAGCAGACAACGAGCATCTCATCAATCTTCTTATTTACCATGGGAAAATGGTGCTTTTTTCTCTCTTTCCTCTTTTCTCATATCTCTTTTTTTTCTCTTTTTCTCTTTTTCTCAATATCTATCTCTTTTTATATATAAGAAGAATGCTTCATAAATTGCTCATTATGGTTACGCTACAGATTTTCACCATGATTAGGCATGGATTAGACCGGCGACCCAGGCGTTTCTCTAACACACATACATAACTCCATGGACTTACAAGCTCCCCTTTCATTTCACACCGACAACATCCATACACAAAAGAGCATGATATCAACGAGGTACAAAGTACAAGTGCAATGTTGAAAGTGTTCCCCAAGACAGCATGGTTCTGCTAATCCCCAACATATAAGTGCAAGCATATACAACATAGATGACACAACGGTTCAAGTTTATTAGGGGCTAGAAAAGTAAAGTGTGCCATCAAGTTCGTGAGAGCTTTAATCACTAGTTTTCACATAACAAGTTTAATTTGGAAGGTAGATAAAAACATGAATATACTTGGAATAGCAAATGCTAACAGGTAGGTATGGTGGACTCTTTGGAATAACTTGGTTTTTATTTGGAGTTGGATGCATGAGTGAAACTCATACTTAGTTATGGAGGCTAGCAAAAGACTGGAAGCGACCAACTAAGAGAGCAATAATGGCCATAATCATGCAAAGCGACAAAAGATCATTAATTAAAGCATAAAGTGATATTACAAGTCGAAAACTAAAGGATCATAGATGCTATGGTGACTTGGGATAGTCTTAACATGGTGTGAGCATGCGCTAAGTCAACCCAAATAAAGCATCAAAGGAGAATACCACAATACTATGCTTTAATATGGTAAAACAACGCATGATTCTTCAAAGGCACATTAAGAAATCTCAATTGTTTATAACATGTCATGCTACAGCAAAGATCACAAAGCATAAAGCCAAAACAATATCAAGCATGGCATGAAAAAGCATAGGCCACAGTCAAAACAAGCTCTCTTTACCACTTAAGCATGAACTTTCCTACTCTTTCCAATCCAAACCAAAATATTTGAAAACCAATGTATGAAAGAGGGGGTCCAACCAATTTATTCAAGCAAACTAAGAAAACCAAGATAACAAAAACAAAAACAAAAAACGAAGACGCTCCAAGAACAACACAACTGTGCATGAAATAATAAAAATGAAGTGTTTGGAAGAAACCTGTGATTTCTATTGATGAAGAAGGGGATGCCCTGGGCATCTGATGTCTACGCACTTCTATTCTTGTAGACAGTTGTTGGTCCTCCAAGTGCAGAGGTTTGTAGAACAGCAGCAAGTTTTCCCTTAAGTGGATCACCCAAGGTTTATCGAACTCAGAGAGGAAGTGGTCAAAGGTATTCCCTCTCAAGCAACCGTGCAATCAAGATACAAGAAGTCTCTTGTGACCCCAACACACCCAATACACTTATCAGGTATATAGGTGCACTAGTTCGGCGAAGATATAGTAAAACGCAAGTGGTATGGATAATTATAAGTGGTAACGGTGCTAGAAAATAGCTTGATGGCATGGAAAAGTCTAAAGTAAAACTGAAATAAAGATAGCCGCAAGCAAATATGTAACAGATCTAGTTGAAAACGGTGTATCAATGCTTAGAAACAAGGCCTAGGGATCATACTTTCGCTAGTGAACACTCTCATATAAATATCATCTCTTTATGATACTACTCTGAACTACTCTCCGGTTGAAAACTCTAATCGATGGAAGGGCTATAACAGCACACCTCAAAGTAAGCCTTTCCCATCTATATAACCCCACACTGTCACCTTGAGCTCTAGATGGTTCCAACAAACACCACTATTTCATAAAGACATCCAACTCCAAATATAACTCATAACAAGTATTTCTAATCTCTAGCCTAAGTGCCACCATGGTGTGCACGCCGTCACTTTCACACACATGGGGAGAGCAGAGATCTATTAAAGCACTTGAGTAGCAAGGTAGATCTATAGATTACAAGCTCATGCTCACAATATGATCATGCATAGAGAGAGAGATGGACACGTAGCTACTGGTAGAACCCTTAGCCTCGAGAGAGAACTACTCCCTCCTCATCATGTTAATCAGCAATCGTGATGGAGATGGCGGTGGAGATCGATGGATATGGCCCCGGGGGCACTTCCCCGTCCCGGCAGGGTGCCGTAACAGAGAATTTCCGTCCCTCGAATCTCCCCTTCGGTGGCGGCGGTGCTGCGGAACTTTTCATGGATTTCTGATTAATTATCTAGGGTTTTTGCCTTGGGTGGAATATATAGGCGAAGGAGGCAAGGTCGGTGGCCGGCCAGGGGGCCCACACCATGCCCTGGCATGACCTGGGGGTACCCACGCCTGGGGGGGTGTGGCCAAGCCCTGGCCCTCCTCCGTCTCGTATTCGGGCTCCATGAGACTTCCGGTAAAATAAGAACTTTGGCTTTTGTCCCGTCCAATTCTGAGAATATTCATTTTCTGACTTTCCTGGAACCAAAAACAGCAGAAAACAGGCAACTGGCACTATGGCATTTGTTAATAGGTTAGTCCAAGAAATCATATGAAAAGTACTCCAAAATGTGGACAAAACAGAAGAAAGTAGATAAAACCAAGCATGGAACATCAAAAATTATAGATGCATTTGCAATGTATCAACATCCCCAAGCTTAACTCCTGCTCGTCCTCGAGTAGGTAAGTGATAAAAAGAAAGAATAATTTTTGAGGTGACATGCACCATCATAAACTTGATCAAAGTATTTGTAAAACATTGATAGCTCGGATCATAGTACTTCAACATAGCATGAAAGATAAAGTTCTAACAATAAGACATAGCAACTATGTTGCAACATGAAAAGGCACAAAGAAAAGATTCATGAATAACAATGCTTTGCAAGACATTTGTTTGTTTCACATAAAGAAAACATAGCATAATAGCATTCAGCTTGTCCCTCATAGAGTAGCAAGTATAAATGCATAGGACACCTTCAAAGTTCATAAGAGTGACTAGATACAAATAGTTTAAAACAAGCAATATCAAGTTATGCATCAATCAACAAGTCTTGGGACAATGCACAAAGAACTAAGAATGGACACTATGCTCTCAAAGTAAGTGCATAAAGATTGAAGGTGGAGACTCAATATATATAGTGGAAGAAAGGCCTTCATAGAAGGAAGTTGGGATTCAAGTTTCATAAAGAGCTTCCAAAAATTATGGTACTTATAGCTTTCAGATCTCATTGCCCCTATCATAACCATCTTGAAGTGATTAAGGTTAAAGTGACACAACTAAGAGGATATGCTTGACAAGTTATAAACCGAAATCTCATGCCCCTTACTTACGAAGACCGAACCTCATGCTACTCAACTTTAGTCACGAGTAAGCTCTTGTCATTGTAAGTACATATGTATCATAAAGAACCGCCAACGGGGTACCCCTTGCACATGATACAGGAGCTATCCCATAATCAAAATGACAAGGCAAGTAGACAATGAGCATCTCAACAATCTTTTTATTTGCTATTTGCATAGGTTTTTATTGAGGATGCTTCATAGAGTGCTCATTATGGTGATGCTGCAAGTTTCCACCATGATTAGGCATGGCTTAGGCTAGCGGCCCAGGCGTTTCTCTAACACACATAAAAACTCCATGATCTTACAAGTTCCACTTTTATTTCACACCGCCGGGATCCATAAGCAAAAGAACATGATATCAACGGGGTACAAAGTACAAGTGCAATGTTGAAAGCATTCCCTATGATACATGGTTCTGCTAATTTCAACTTATAAAGCACAAGCATATACGCAACAAAGAAGGACCCAATGGTTCAGGTTTATTAAATGCAAAAAGTAAAGTGTGCCATCAAGTTCGTGAGAGCTTTAATCACTAGTTTTCTCATAACAAGTTTAATTTGGAAGGTAAACACAAACATGAATATATTTGGAATAGCTTATGCTAGTAGGTAGGTATGGTGGACTCTTTGGAATAACTTGGTTTAAGGAGTTGGATGCATGAGTGGAACTCATACTTGGTTGTGGAGGCTAGCAAAAGACTGGGAGCGACAAACTAAGAGAGCAATAATGGCCATAATCATGCAGAGCGACAAAACATCATTGATCAAAGCATAAAGTGATACTACAAGTTGAAAACTAAAGGATCATAAAGGCTATGGTGACTTGAGATAGTCATAACATGGTGTGAGCATGTGCCAAGTCAACCCAAATAAAGCATCAAAGGAGAATACCACTATACTATGCTTTAATATGCTAAAACAACGCATGATTCATCCAAGGCACATTAAGCAATCTCAATTGTTTATAACAAGTCATGGTACAGCAAGGAATACTAAGCATAAAGCCAAAACAATATCGAGCATGGCATGACAAAGCATAGGCCATAGTCAAAAACAAGCTCTCTTTACTACTTAAGCATGAACTTTCCTACTCTTTTCCAATCCAAACCAAACTATTTCAAAACCAATGTATGAAAGAGGGGGTCCAACCAATTTATTCAGCAAACTAAGAAAACCAAGAAAACGAAAAACCAAAATGAAAAAAAAAGAAGACGCTCCAAGAACAATACAACTATGCATGAAACAATTAAAATGAAGTGTTTGGAAGAAACCTGAGATTTTTTTTATTGATGAAGAAGGGATGCCTTGGGCATCCCCAAGCTTTGACGCTTGTACTTCTTGGATATTTCTTGGGGTGACCCTCTTGGCATCCCCAAGCTTGATCTTTAGTCCATTGTTCATCTCATTGCATCATTCTCTCCATACACCTGAAATTTTTCCTTCATACAAAACTTCACACAATCTTTATTAGCAACATTAGTGCACTCAAGATAATAAGTCTGTGGGTTCAGTTTCAACACCAATAAAATTTCCATTAAAACACAAGCTAATGTAGCACTTCCCTCAAAAAGCTCAATTCCCCAAAGAGAACCCAAAAAGGAACCAACAAGAAGCAAATGCAAATAATGGCAGAAATCTGTCAAAATAGACCAACAGGTAAAAACCAATTTTTTCGAAGACCTTCTGTTGCTAAAATCGAAAAGCGTTGATCTAACGAAAGTTATATAACAACCAGGGGCATAAGCAAAAAAAATCACGCCTCAAAACTACGTACATAGATTTTACACGAATTTTTACGGTGAAGCACAAAAATCTGTTTCGGGACAGCAACTTTCCCAAGCATTACTTCTCTCTCATTAGAGGTTACTCTTGGCACAAAAAGCAAATAAAACGGATAAGGAGCGGTTATTACTAAAGTAATAACTTCCAAGACTCAACTAAAACTTTTGGGTTATCTCTCAATAAGTACTTTTCTTTAACGCCTTTAAGTTAGGCATGATAGTCTGAGAAGATGCTCATAAGAAATATGAATTGAAATAAAAGAGAGCATCACGAAGCAAATTCAAAGCACATTTAAGTCTAACCCACTTCCTATGAATAGGAATCTTGTAAAGAAACAAGGCATGAAAGCACAAAGCAACAATCATAGGAAAGCAAAACAAGTGCAACTTCAAGATTTTCAACATAAAGAGGGGAAACTTAATATTGTTGAGATACATAAAACCATGCTTCCCTCTCTCATAATAACTTTCAGTAGCATCATGAATAAATTAACAATATAACTATCATATAAAACATTCTTATCATGAGCCACATACATATAATAATTATTACTCTCCACATAAGCATAGTCATTCTTATTAATTGTGGTGGGAGAAAATTCAACAAAATAGCTATCATTATTATTCTCATCACCATAATCATCAAATATAGGAAGCATATTGTCATCATTAATTTTCTCCTCGATAGTAGGTGGACTGAAAATATCATATTCATCATTGTAATCACCATATATTGGAGGTTTGGTACCATCATAAGAAATAGAATAGTTATCTTCCAAAGCTAGGGAACTAAAAAGATCATTTTCATAAAAACTAACTTCCGAAGCTTAGACTTTTCCATAGCATTAGCAATAATGGTGTCCAAAGAATTCATACTAACAACATTCCTATTATCATGCAAATAAAGTTCCATAGGTTTTTTTGTCAAACACTTCATGTCCTAACTCGAGATAAATACAATAAAGCTCTCTAATTTTTTTCTTGTTTTCCATTAAGCCTAACTAGTGAAATAAAAACAAGGAACAAAAAGACAAAATTACAGAATCTAAAGAAAATAACTTCGAGCACTCACACCAGAGGATGTGAGTACCTTTTACCTTACCTCCCGGGCAACGGCGCTAGAAAATAGCTTGATGTCTACGCACTTCTATTCTTGTAGACAGTTGTTGGGCCTCCAAGTGCAGAGGTTTGTAGAACAACAGCAAGTTTTCCCTTAAGTGGATCACCCAAGGTTTATCGAACTCAAGGAGGAAGTGGTCAAAGGTATCCCTCTCAAGCAACCCTGCAATCAAGATACAAGAAGTCTCTTGTGTCCCCAACACACCCAATATACTTGTCAGGTGTATAGGTGCACTAGTTTGGCGAAGAGATAGTGAAATACAAGTGTTATGGATATAAGACAACGGTGCTAGAAAATAGCTTGACAACATGGAAGAGACTAAAGGCAAACTGAAATAAAGATAGCAGCAAGCAAACATGTAACTGATCTAGTTGCAAATGGTGTTTCAATGCTTAGAAACAAGGCCTAGGGATCATACTTTCGCTCGTGAACACTCTCATATAAATATCTTCTCTTTATGATACTACTCTGAACTACTCTCCGGTTGGACACCCTAATCCATGGTAGGGCTATAACAGCACACCTCAAAGTAAGCCTTTCCCATCTAGATAACCCCACACTGTCACCTTGAGCACTAGATGGTTCCAACAAACATCACAATTTCATAAAGGCAACCAACTCCAAATATAACACATAACAAGTATTTGTAATCTCTAGCCTAAGTGCCACCATGGTGTGCACGCTGTCACTTTCACACACATGGGTAGAGCAGAGATCTATTAAAGCACTTGAGTAGCAGAGTAGATCTACTTGATTACAAAGCTCATGATCACAATATGATCATGCATAGAGAGAGAGAGATGAAAACATAGCTACCAGTAGAACACTTAGCCTTGAGGAAGAACTACTCCCTCATCATCATGGGAATCAGCAACGGCGATGGAGATGGTGGTGGAGATCGATGGAGATGACTCCAGGGGCACTTCCCTGTCCCGGCAGGGTGCCAGAACAGCTTTCTGTCCCCCGAATCTCCTCTTCGGTGGCGGCGGCGCCGCGGAACTTTTCGTGGCTGGAGGATCCTCGATTTAGGATTTTTGTCCCGGGGGGATTTTATAGGCGAAGGGTGATCACCCACAAGTATAGGGGGTGTATCGCAGTATTTTCGAGGGAAGTGAAACCCAATTTATTGATTTGACACAAGTGGAGCCAAAGAATACTTATCGGTCTTAACAACTGAGTTGTCAATTCAGCTGCACCTGGAAACAATCTTGCTCACAACAGTTTATCAGTAGCAACAGTTTTGTAGTAGGAATAGTAAAGTAACAACAGTAGCAAAGCAAAGACAGTAGTAACAAAAGCAGTAAACAGTGGGATTCGAGTGTGGTAGGCATAGGGATGGATGGACGGGCGTTGCATGCACAAGACAATTCACATAGCAATCAGAACAAAGGGCAATTGCAGATAAATAAGATAAAGCATCCAAGTACTAGACAATCCTAGGCATGTGTTCCATATGTAGTTTTACGTGCTCGCAATGAGAACTTGCACAACATCTTTTGTCCTGCCAGCCCGTTTACAGCGGGGCCTCTAGGGAACTACTGGCAATTAAGGTGCTCCTTTTAATAAAGCACTGGAGCAAAGCATTAACACTCTGTGAACACATGTGATCCTCACATCAAAGCCTTTCCCTTCCGGTTATCCCGATTTGTGTCACTTCGGGGCCATAGGTTCCGGACAACGATGTGTGTATACAACTTGTAGATAAGACCAGAAACAATACTATCATAATGAATCAATAATAAGTTCAGATCTGAAATCATGGCACTCGGGCCCTAGTGACAAGCATTAAGCACAACAAAGTTGCAACAAAGTCATAAAGCACTAATAAGAGATACTAGGCACTATGTCCTAACAATCTGATGCCATTACATGAACGATCTCATCCAATCCCTACCATCCCCATAGCCTACAGCGGGGGATTACTCACTCATAGATGGAAGAAACATGGATGGTCGATGAAGATGATGGTGGGGATCGATGGAGATGGCTCCAGGGGCACTTCCCCGTCCCGGCAGGGTGCCGGAATAGAGACTATCTGTCTCCTGAATCTCCCCTTCGGTGGCGGCGGCACAGGGGAACTTTTCATGGAAAAACATTGAACCCCCCAAAGTTTTTAGGTCAGAAGGCTTCTTATAGGAGAAGAGGGAGACCGAGGGGGTGCCTAGGGCCACCACACCAGTCCCTGGCGTGACCAGGCCCAGCCCGCGCCTAGGGGGGTGTGGCCAGCCCCCGACCCTCCTCCATCTCGTATTCTGGCTCCTGGAGTCTTCTGGGAAAATAGGCACTTTGGCTTTTGTCCCGTCCAATTCCGAGAATATTCATTTTCTGACTTTTCTGGAACCAAAAACAGCAGAAAACAGGCAGCTGGCACTGTGGCTCTTGTTAATAGGTTAGTCCAAGAAATCATATGAAAAGTACTCCAAAGTTTGGACAAAACAGAAGAAAGTGGATAAAACCAAGCATGGAGCATCAAAAATTATAGATACATTTGCAATGTATCAACATCCCCAAGCTTAACTCCTGCTCGTCCTCGAGTAGGTAAGTGATAAAAAGAAAGAATAATTTTTGAGGTGACATGCACCATCAAAGACTTGATCAAAGTATTCATAAAACATTCAAAGCTGGGATCATAGTACTTCAATCATAACATGAAAGACAAAGTTCTAGCAATAAGACAAAGAAACTATGATGCAACATGAAAAGGCACAAACAAAAGATTCATGAATAACAATGCTTTGCAAGACGTTTGTTTGTTTCACATAAAGAAAACATAGCATAATAGTATTCAGCTTGTCCCTCAATAGAGTAGCAAATATAAATGCATAGGACACCTTCAAAGTTCATAAGAGTGACTAGATACAATAGTTTAAAACAAGCAATAAAAAGTTATGCATCAATCAACTAGTCTTGGGACAATGCACATAGAACTAAGAATGGCCACTATGCTCTCAAAGTAAGTGCATAAAGATAGAAGGTGGAGACTCAATATAATGGTGGAAGAAAGGCCTTTTGTAAAAGGAAGTAGGGATTCAAGTCTCATAAAGAGCTTCCAAAAAATATGGTACTTATAGCTTTTAGCTCTCATTGCCCCTATCATAAGCATCTTGAAGTGATTAAGGTTAAAGTGAACAAACTATGGTGTACATGCTTGACAAAGTATAAGTCAGAAATCTCATGTCCCTTGTATACGAGGGCCGCTCCTCATGCTACTCAAGTTTAGTCACCGGTAAGTTCTTGTCATCGTAAGTACATGTGTATCATAGAGAACCACCAATGGGGTACCCCTTGCCCGATGATACGGAAGAATCCCCATATCAAAATGACAAGGCAAACAGACAATGGGCATCTCATCATTCTTCTTATTTACCATGGGAATATGGTGCTTTTTTCTCTCTTTCCTCTTTTCATAGTATCTCCTTTTTTTCTTTTTCTCTTTTTTCTCAATATAGGACTCTTTTTTTTATAAGAAGAATGCTTCATAGACAGCTCATTATGTTTACGCTGCAGGTTTCCACCATGTCAGCATGGATTAGACCAGCGGCCCAGGCGTTTCTCTAACACATATACATAACTCCATGGAGTTACAAGCTTCCCTTTCATTTCACACCGATGACATCCATATATAAAAGAGCATGATATCAACTAGGTACAAGTACCAAGTGCAATGTTGAAAGCGTTCCCCATGAAAGCATGGTTCTGCTAATTCCCAACAAATAAGTGCAAGCATATACAACATAGAAGACACAATGGTTCAAGTTTATTAAGGGCAAGTAAAGTAAAGTGTGCCATCAAGTTCGTGAGAGCTTTAATCACTAGTTTTCTCATAACAAGTGGAAGGTAAACAAAAGCATGAATATACTTGGAATAGCATAAGCTAGTAGGTAGGTATGGTGGACTCTTTGGAAAAACTTGGTTTAGGGATTTGGATGCATGAGTGGAACTCATACTTGGTTGTGGAGGCTAGCGAAAGACTGGGAGCGACAAACTAAGAGAGCAATAATGGCCATAATCATGCAGAGCGACAAAACATCATTGATCAAAGCATAAAGTGATACTACAAGTTGAAAACTAAAGGATCATAAAGGCTATGGTGACTTGAGATAGTCATAACAAGGTGTGAGCATGTGCCAAGTCAACCCAAATAAAGCATCAAAGGAGAATACCACTATACTATGCTTTAATATGCTAAAACAACGCATGATTCATCTAAGGCACATTAAGAAATCTCAATTGTTTATAACAAGTCATGCTACAGCAAAGAATACTAAGCATAAAGCCAGAACAATATCAAGTATGGCATGACAAAGCATAGCCACAGTCAAAAACGAGCTCTTTTTACCACTTAAGCATGAGCTTTCCTACTCTTTTCCAAACCAAACCAAACTATTTGCAAACCAAAGTATGAAGGAGGGGGTCCAACCAATTTATTCAGCAAACTAAGCAAACCAAGAAATCTGAAAACCAAAACAGAAACGGAAAAGAATACGCTCCAAGAAAAACACAACTGTGCATGAAACAATAAAAATAAAGTGTTTGGAAGAAACCTGGGATTTTTATTGATGAAGAAGGGGATGCCTTGGGCATCCCCAAGCTTTGACGCTTGTACTTCTTGGATATTTCTTGGGGTGACACGCGTGTCATCCCCAAGCTTGAGCTTTAGTCCATCCTTCATCTCATTACTCATTCCTTCCATACACCTGAAATTTTTCCTTCATACAAAACTTCACACAATCTCATTAGCAACATTAGTGCACTTAAGATAAATAAGTCTCAAGGTTCAGTTCTAACACCAAATAAACTTCCATTAGAACACTAGCTACTGTAGCACTTCCCTAAAAAAGCTCAATTCCCCAAAAGAACTCAAGAAGGAACCAACAAGAAGCAAATGCAGAAAAATCGCAGAAATCTGTCAAAACAGACCAGCAGGTAAAGACGAATTTTTTCGAAGACCTTCTGTTGCTCAAATCAAAAAGTCTTGAACTAACGAAAGTTAGATAACAACCTGGGGCAGACACACAAAAAAGTACAGCTCAATCCGACATACATAGCTCTCTGAGGAATTTTTACGGTGAAGCACAGAAATCTGTTTCGGGACAGCAACTTTCCCAATCATTACTTCACTCTCATTAGAGGTTACTCTTGGCACAAAAAGCAAATAAAAAGGATAATAAGAGGTTATTACAGAGGTAATAACTTCCAAGACTCAACTAAAACTTTTGTGTTATCTCCCAATAAGTACTTTTCTTTAAAGCCTTTAAGTTAGGCATAAGCAAACACTAAAATGGATAGAATAGAAGTAAGCGAAGATAATGACGGTGAAAACATTGTTTTGTTCAATGAAATCCTTTTGTTAACAAGGTTGATCAGGTCTTCTTACCAAAACAATTCCATATGAGATAAAACTTTGTATCCCACTAATGATTATGTTACCTCAACCTTGATAGCAATGGTCCCAATCATAATAGTTTCAAATTTTTCTCTTCGTATGGGACAATATATTTCTCTAACTTGAATGCCCTCAACATGTTCAATTTAATTCAAATTTCAATCTTATTTAGGAAATAGACAATGTGTTCATTGAAGGTCACATTCCCTTGATTACAATTAATAACAGCTCCTGCAGTATTTAAGAAAAGGTCTCCCAAGAATAATAGACATATTATCATCTTCAGGCATAAAAGTTTGAGAGGATGCTCTCATAAGAAATAAGAGCTAAAGTAAAAGAGAGAATCAAGAAGCAAATTCAAAACACATTTAAGTCTAACCCACTTCCTATGCATAGGAATCATGTAAGCAAATAAATTTACAGAGAGCAAAGTGACAGGCATAGGAAGATAACACAAGAGTAACTTCAAAACTTTCAGCACATAGAGAGGTGTTTCAATACCATGAAAACTCCTACCACCATATTTTCCTCTCTCAAAATAATTTTCAGTAGCCTCATGAATAAACTCAACAATATAACTATCACATAAAGCATGCTTTTCATGACCTACAAGCACTAGAGCCTTATCATAAACGTTTTCAAAGGAAACCTCGGGAACATAACATTCATCCTCCTTTAGTAAGCATGGAGGACAATCAAATAATGTAAGGGATAAAGAGTTACTCTCATTAGAAGGTACACATGCGTAGCTAATCCATTCTTCCTCCTTTTTTTCATCACTCTCCTTCTCTTTTTCATCTAATGAGATTTCAGGTTCATCAATTTCTTCTTCCATAGGATCCTGCAAGGCATTAGTCTCTTCCATTTGTGGAGAGCATCTATAAAAATATTCAAGGATATAGCCATTTTCATCCTTGTAATTATCAAAGCAAAATTTAAGAATACCATACACCTCATATTCGTAAGGTGAATCATCAATATTTTCAAGCAAACTAGCAAGTTCAAAAGCACCCTTCCAAGCAATAAATTCTTTAATTTGTTCCGCATCATAAAAGTCATAAATTCCTTTAGCATAGGAAGATATGGTATCATTATCACTATACTCACATTGAAAAGGGAGGTGTTTATACCTCTTTCTGCAACAAGACTCATCACATCAATAAGTAACATTATAAGTAGAGCACACGTTTCTAGCAATGGTATACAATCTATCAATTTGTTCCCATAAGTGTTTCCCTTTTTGTGACAAGCGGTGTTCCTTATAATAATATTTTTGATCTTCCGTGAACCCACCTTGCCAATAAGCTTCAGTTTCAAAGAAACCAACCATTGACATCAAGCATGATAAAGCAAGACAATAACAGACCAACGAAAATAACAACTAGAGTAGGAACTACTTTTTTTGCATTTTTGATAAAGAAACAAGCAAACAAGGAGAAAGATAAACTTAGCTTGAACAATAGTGAATCCAAGTGGACTTGATAAATAAAGCTATGCTCCCCGGCAACGGCGCCAGAAAATAGGCTTGATGACCCACAAGTATAGGGGTGTATCGCAATATTTTCGAGGGAAGTGAAACCCAATTTATTGATTCGACACAAGGGGAGCCAAAGAATACTTATCAGTCTTAACAACTGAGTTGTCAATTCAGCTGCACCTGGAAACAATCTTGCTCATAGCAGTTTATCAGTAGCAACAGTTTTGTAGTAGGAATAGTAAAGTAACAGCAGTAGCAAAGCAAAGACAGTAGTAACAAAAGCAGTAAACAGTGGGATTCGAGTGCGGTAGGCATAGGGATGGATGGACAGGCGTTGCATGGACAAGACAATTCACATAGCAATCAGAACAAAGGGCAATTGCAGATAAATAAGATAAAGCATCCAAGTACTAGACAATCCTAGGCATGTGTTCCATATATAGTCATACGTGCTCGCAATGAGAACTTGCACAACATCTTTTGTCCTGCCAGCCCGTTTGCAGCGGGGCCTCTAGGGAACTACTGGCAATTAAGGTGCTCCTTTTAATAAAGCACCGGAGCAAAGCATTAACACTCTGTGAACACATGTGATCCTCGCATCAAAGCCTTTCCCTTCCGGTTATCCCGATTTCTGTCACTTCGGGGCCATAGGTTCCGGACAACGACGTGTGTACACAACTTGTAGATAAGACCAGAAACAATACTATCATAATGAATCAATAATAAGTTCAGATCTGAAATCATGGCACTCGGGCCCTAGTAACAAGCATTAAGCACAACAAAGTTGCAACAAAGTCATAAAGCACTAATAAGATATACTAGGCACTATGCCCTAACAATCTGATGCCATTACATGAACGATCTCATCCAATCCCTACCATCCCCATAGCCTACAGCGGGGGAAGAAACATGGATGGTTGATGAAGATGATGGTGGGGATCAATGGAGATGGCTCCGGGGGCACTTCCCCGTTCCGGCAGGGTGCCGGAACAGAGACTTTCTGTCCCCCGAATCTCCCCTTTGGTGGCGGCGGTGCAGCGGAACTTTTCGTGGAAAAACGTCGAACCCCCCAAAGTTTTTAGGTCAGAAGGCTTCTTATAGGCGAAGAGGGAGACCGAGGGGGTGCATGGGGCCACCACACCAGTCCCTGGCGGGGCCAGGCCCAGCCCGCGCCTAGGGGGTGTAGCCAGCTCCCGGCCCTCCTACTTCTCGTATTCTGGCTCCTGGAGTCTTCTGGAAAAATAGGCACTTTGGCTTTTGTCCCGTCCAATTCCGAGAATATTCATTTTCTAACTTTCCTGGAACCAAAAACAGCAAAAAACAGGCAGCTGGCACTGTGGCTCTTGTTAATAGGTTAGTCCCAGAAATCATATGAAAAGTACTCCAAAGTGTGGACAAAACACAAGAAAGTGGATAAAACCAAGCATGGAGCATCAAAAATTATAGATACATTTGAATGTATCTAAGGGGCAAGGTTGGTGGCCGGCCAGGGGGGGCACACCACCTGGTGGTGTGGCCAGGGGTCACCCACGCCACCATATGGTGTGGCTAGGCCCTGGCCCTCCTTCGTCTCTGCTTTGGGCTCCATGAGTCTTCTAGTAAAATATCGACTTTGGCTTTTGTCCCGTCCAATTCTGAGAATATTGATTTTCTGACTTTCCTGGAACCAAAAACAACAGAAAACAGGCAACTGGCACTGTGACATCTTGTTAATATGTTAGTCCAAGAAAGTGTATAAAAATACTCCAACGTGTGGACAAAACAAAGCAAAGTAGATACTAAACAAGGATGGAACATCAAAAATTATAGATACGTTCGCAACATATCAGTCCACTAGCCTCGCCGCACCCTACCACCACTCCCTGTCCAGGCCATAGTCCCAGCCGAGTCGTGGACCACACTAGCACCGCCTCTCTGCGCCGTGTCCAGAGCTCGCCAGTGCGCCGTGCCCGACCAGCCCCGCCATCTCGCGCCTTGCCCTCACCGTGCACGCGCAGCCTCGACATGATCACCCTACCCCGGTAGACACCCCCGTTTGCCCCTGCACGACCCACAACAGCCGTACGCTGCCGCAAACACCACTACCTCCGCTAAGAGCGCCGCACGCGCTAGACCAAACCAAGCCGCCCCACGCCGCGCCATTAATTCCGTGAGAACCGCCAAGGAGCACCGCACCGTCCTACGCCCTCGCCCATGCCATTAGCTGCCTGTAGCGATGTCACCGTCGAGCTCACCGCTGCACCACTCGGTTCCCTCGCCGAGCATTAAAAGGAGTCCACCCCCGCCTCCATTCCTCACACCATTCGACTCCCTACTCCTCACTGACCTTCCCCACTTCTCCCCGGAGCAAGGCGAGCACCACCGCGCCGGAATTGTACCGGAGTCCGCCGCTGCTGGAGGAGAAGGGCGTCGTCGATTCCGACCACCCCGAGCCCTGCCGTGACCGCACCTCACCTGGTCGACGTCTACCAAGTCGTTTTCCCTCGTCGCCGAGACCCCCACCACCGCGTTAGGTTTAGCTCGTCGCCAGAGCTGTCCATCATCGACGACGACCCTCAGCCGTTCGATTAGAATTGGATCGTAGCGCCCAGATTGAAAGATACCGTTTCGCGTAGAGTGAGTCACTGACCAGTGGACCCCCTCTATCAGCCACGCGCTGCACTGCGCTGTGCAGTTGGGCCGGCCCATTTAATGTTCCCGTCCAGGCCTGGAAATTCAAATATTGATTTTCCTTTTTAGATAAAATCCTATTATGTCCCTAGATTCAAAAATCAATTCAGAGAGTTTCACTTAACCAAATTGCATGATTCAAATTTGGCTAGAAAGTTAATTAAAATATCATCCAAGCCCGTTGGATTTAAATCATTTGGAGTTAGAGATAATCAATAGAAAAAATAACAAGACAGAGACTTTTGCAACTTCAAACATTTTTCAAAAATCAACCATAATAGCTTTTGAGTTGATTCCAACTCTCAAAAATCACATTTGATAATACTATATGAATACGTAAAAATATTTAGCTTTGCATGCAGTGACATTGGACTAGTACCAAAAGAATGCTATTAGAGTATTTCTAGTCACTTTAAATGTATTAAATGATAATCTTAAACTTAATAAAATATGACCAACCCTTTAAATCACATTCCATATATTATAATATGTGGTGACGACATGTGTCCACATGATCCCATATTTTATTTGGAGAATATTAAATCTTAATTTATTTCAATGAGTAGAAATTACTTTTCTCAAATAAACTAAATAAAACTAGTCATTATTGCATGTCATGATTGTGATGATGTTAGATCATCAAGTGTGAGCCTTAGTGTGCTAACTAGACTTAGTTAAATATGGTTTGGTTATTGTGTACCGCTTATTCATTTATAGACGATAGTACCGACCAAGGATACGAGTTGGAGGAGTTCTACCCCAAAGAAGACGAAGAAAACTTCAATCACTACACCAATCAAGGCAAGCCATCACTAGATGCAAGTTAACCTAAGCAAGATGCATTAGGCATGCTTGGTTATACATTTTGGTTTATACCCATCGTAAGTTTTACTTGCAAGCTTTACTTTTTACCTTACCAAAGTTTCTTTACTTTTAATAATGCTTTGTGAGTTTTGGAAAGTAGTATAGATAGCATAAAGAGTGTAAAACTAGTCCTATACTAGATGTCATTCTATGGAATAAGATTGAGATTAGCATCCCTCATTAGTGATCACTCTTAACTTAGTGGCTAGTGCTAAGCATAAAACTCGATCACTTTAGATGGGGATACTTGGTGAAAATGATTATGAAAACCTTGGAATGATGATTTCATTCTATTGAAATGTTTTGACATGTGTTGAGAAACACAAATGGTTTTGATGATGAAAATGTTGAGGCATGAGCCTTAGCCCTTTATCAAAACTGATGGTTGGGTTCGGATGCGATACCATTCCAATTCTACCGTACAACCACAATAACTAAATTGGATAAGGCTTAGCTGGAAGTTTATATGCATTAGTATGGGTTCCCGCGCGGAGGAGGTTTGAGATGAGGCTACCTCTTGATGATGTCCACCTATGCAGTGCCCAAGATGACAGATGGCCATGGCTGGGAGGCCAAGCTCATAGGAGAGGTGCTTATACTATAGTGTGTAAAGGAAAGGTTATGATTGATTATCCGCATACTAAGTATGATGATTCAGGGTTATCCCTGACGGATGTATCGAATTTTGTGGTGAAAGTGTGCCACCTCTGCAGAGTGTCAAACTATTCGAATAACCACGTCCGCGGTCATGGACAGTTGGAGTGGCCATATTGTTCCGTCGTCAGATGTTTTCAAAATGACTTATAAAGTGAACGATGATTTTGACTTGACCACAACAGGGTTGTGAATATGAAAACTAAGTTCTCACTTAAAGTTATTTAGAACATTTATTTAGTTTTCTTTACTTCTATACTTGGTTTAGATAAATCTGGCTTTTTGCAAATAAACTTAGAGCTTAGGATTCCTACTAGTACTACCTTACTCGTTAGTGATAGTTTGCGAGTACTTAAAGAGTAATGATGGCTTTGTCCCTGGTTATTCCCATGGCCAAACTATGAAGAGGACTATCGGGAAGATGGACTGCAGGACGGCTATGACAACTAGGATCATCTCCCATCGTCAGCATTGCCTGTGACACTAAAGATGGAGCCCACTACTACGCTTATTATTCTGCTTCTTGTTTGTATTAAGACTGGATCATGAGATCCCTTATTTGTGTAAGACCTTATTATGGTTTGTAATGGATGATGTACTGTGATATCTAATCTATTATGTCACGCAAAAATGGTAATCCTGGGATTGCGAGGTATGGCATAACATGCATCTGAGATTAAAAATCCGGGTGTTGACAAGTTGGTATCAGAGCCATCCTGACTATAGGAGACCCTAGTTAGAATGGACGTCCAAACAAAAACTTAGTTTCAAACCAAAGAAATGAGTATTTATGAAAACATATTCCCACTCTTATCCTTGATTCTTTCAAAAAAAATCATGTTCCTCAAAAATTCTTACATTACTACATAAAATTTGACACACTTGATCACCTCACTAACTTACTCATCTTAAATTCTTATAGATGGAAGTTCAGTATTGCAAGTTCTACCAGTTGGGCAATGGAGGCCAGCTGATCTTTGAGAGGGATCATTATGCACTGTCAGAGTACCTTGAGCGCCCGCATCCGGAATTCTTCGGAGCTCAACTCAAGGATTTCCCAGGAGGAGACCTGCAATGGCTGATAGTTGTAGACCTCCGAGGCAAGATGGAAGCACCCCTTTCTGAGAAGATTCAATTCACCGTGAGAGAGAAGAACTGGCTAGATGGATTAGCCAGGGCTATGCATGAAGCTCTTGCCCGTCTGTGTGGGCAAAACATCAGCTTGATCCAGGGAACTCGCTTTGCTCATTACGCAAGTCGTGATTCTATGGGAATGCCATTGGAGATGCCAAGTCACCTGGAAATGAAGCACCAAGTGGAGAACCTTGACTTCCTACTATATGATAGGCAGAAGGAATTGGACAATGCTCGAGCCTACGCCAAACACAACTTTGCCATTGCCGCCAAGAACGACCAGACTCTCTCCATGCTCGTCAAGGATCGCTAATCACTTCATCATCAACGCGAGAAGAAGGATCACACTATCACTCGTCTTCGCAAGAAGGTGGCCGACCTCGAGAAGACCATCCATGAGCAAGAAGTCCAACTTGAAGAAAAGGAAGAGGAAGAAGGTGAAGACATCTGGGGATATATTCACTCGTACCTTAGTGATGACAATGACTACCTAGAGGATGATGCCATGGATTTCTACACCGATGATGATGATTCCGACTTCATTCATGATGAGTAGATGCACTTGATCAGTACCGTAGGAATTAGTTGTATCGGCCCCACTGTATCTTAGTTTACAGAATGGTTCCTTTTGTGTTGTGGCGTGTGTTGTATTGTGTGCTTGAATGAATGAATGAATGAGCAGAACTTAGTTGCAAAACCTGAGTTCAAACTCAAAGTTTAAAGCTTTCGAAAACAAAACCATGAACCTTAGAACTTTCCCTCTTACCTCATTATCTATCTCAATCTTCAGATGACTCGTGGAAGCCAAAGAGGGAGCAGCTCATCGCAGGACCCGATGTTGCATATTTTGCAGATGCTAGTTTCCGACCTTGAAGCTAGTAGAGCAGAGCGCCAAGCCAACCTAGCCACCCTGCAACAGATAGCTCAGATGGCCCACAATAATCAAGGCCAAGGAAATCAGGATCATCATGGATCCAAGCTTAAGAACTTTCAGAATACCAATCCCCCTGTCTTTAACTAATCTGAGGATCCTTTAGATGTTGATGACTGGCTGCATACCATGGAGAATAATCTGGAAGTCGCAGGAGTTTATGCCAACGAGAAAGTACTATTTGCCACCCACTATCTGGTAGGAGATGCAAGAGCCTGGTGGAATAGCACTCGTACTATGAACCACAGTCAGATCATGACTTGGGAAGCTTTCAAGATCAAGTTCAGCCGCACCCATGTGCCGCAAGGTTGAGTCACCAGAATGAGAGATGAGTTCAGGGAACTGAAGCAAGGAACGATGATGGTAGTTAAGTACCATGACAAATTTCTGTCCCTTGCTAGGTATGCCCCTGATGAGATCAACACTGAAGCCAAGAAGAAGGAAAGGTTCCTGAATGGACTGCATGATGAGATGCAGACTGTGTTAGTCAACATCCGTTTTGACGACCTAGAAGAGCTAGTTGACTCTGCCATCTAGATGGAAGGAAAGATAAACCAAGAAAATGACAACCGCAAGCGCTGAATGATGCCCTAGACTAGGTCTCACAATACCCAGAAGTATCGCCCCAACCCATCTGCAGGATATGCTCCAAGAAACAATAGACCCCTAATGTCTCGTCCAAGCTACCCCAATCGTAGCGGAGGAAACCTGAAGTCCGGAGGAAACCACAACAACAACCCCGGCAACTCCAACAACTTCAACCGTGCACCGCCCAAGTCCAACAACAACAACAATAAAAATACTACCCCAAGGACTGTAAGCAATGTCGTGCCTGTTGCAGCCAAAGACAAGTCCCAGATTACTTGCTTTGAATGTGGAGTCAAGGGTCACTACTCCAACAAGTGTCCCAAGAAGCTAGCAGCCACCACCAATGTGAATGCCCCAGCTCAGCAGCAACGCTGTGTTCATCCTGGAAGAAGATTTGCCCCGGGGAACTCTCTCAACCGCAACGGCCGTCTGTTCCACATGAATGCTGAAGAAGCCCAGGAAGCGCCAGATGTCGTGCTAGGTATGTTTTCTGTTAACTCAGTACTTGCAAGAGTGTTGTTTGATTCTGGAGCATCACACTCGTTTGTTACAGAAGAATTTGCATGCACTAGTAAGATTAAACCAACAAAATTGAAGCATGTTATGATAGTTCAAATTCCTGGTTCAACCACCAAAGCTAGAAAAATTTGCAAGGCTGTACCTATCAGATTCCATGGGATAGATTTTTATGCCAATCTAGTAGTACTTGGAACCAAAGGTTTGTAAGTAGTACTAAGAATGGATTGGGTGTCGAAACATAAAGGATTGATCGACTGTGCCAAGAAAGCCATAACTATGAATAGTAGCTTTGGAGTATCAGTACAACATGTATCTGAAACCTTGCCCCGTCAATTCAAATGCAACAAGAGTCTAGCCCTACCAATCATCGACCAAGTCAGAGTAGTCTATGAATACCCCGACGTATTCCTAGATGAATTGCCCGATATGCCCCCAGATCGGGATATCGAGTTCATTATTATACTAATTCCTGGAATTGGACCCATAGTTCAGAGACCTTATAGCATGAACCCATCTGAATTAGTGGAACTGAAGAAGCAACTTGATGCTATGTTGGAGAAAGGTCTGATTCAACCAAGCGCATCGCCATGGAGATCACTTGTTTGTTTGTGGACAAGAAAGATGGAGGTAACCGTTTGTGCACGGATTATCGGAAGCTGAATGATGTCACCATCAAGAACAAGTACCCACTGCCCAAGATTGAGGATCTGTTTGATGAGTTGACTGGTGCCAGAGTGTTCTCTAAGATTGATCTTAGTACTGGTTATCATCAACTCAATATTCATGCAACGAATATTCCAAACACCGCATTTAGCACCAGATATGGATTGTATGAGTATACGGTCATGTCTTTTGGATTAACCAATGCCCCGCTTATTTCATGAACCTCATGAATAAGATTTTTCTGAATTTTCTGGATAAGTGTGTCATTGTTTTTATCGACGATATTCTAATCTATTCCAAGTAAGAAGAAGACCATGAGCAACACCTGAGAACCAGCCTTGAAACCCTTAGAGAGCATCAGTTGTATGCCAAGTTTAGAAAATGTGAGTTTTGGCTGAAAGAAGTAGGATTCCTCGGACATATTGTGTCGGCAGGAGGAGTTGTCGTCGATCCCGCCAAGATCAAAGATGTTGAAGAATGGGAAGCCCCAACCACTCAAACCCAAGTCCGTGCATTTCTCGGATTAGCGAGATATTACCGCAAGTTCGTTGAAGGATTTTCGAGCATCGCAAGACCAATGACCCAATTGTTGAAGAAAGACAAGAAGTTTGAATGGACCGACAAATGTGAAGCAAGTTTTCAAGAACTCAAGAAGTGATTGTTTCAGCACCAATTTTGATCATGCCAGATATCAAGAAGCCGTTTGATGTGTATTGTGATGCATGCAAGATTGGTCTCGGATGTGTGTTGATGCAAGAAGACAAAGTAATAGCATATCTGTCTCAACAACTCAAGCAGCATGAGCAAAACTACCCCACCCATGATCTTGAACTAGCAACAGTAGTTTTAGCCTTGAAGACATGGCGTCATTACCTTATGGGTAACCGCTGTGAGATTTATTCAGATCACAAGAGCATGAAGTATATTTTCACCCAGAAGGAGCTGAATATGAGGCAAAGGAGATAGATAGAGTTAATCAAGGATTATGACCTTGACATTCACTACCACCCCGGCAAGGCCGATGTGGTAGCGGATGCTCTTAGTAGATTGCCGTGTAGATTAAACACCATGATTAAGGAAGACCAGCCAAGTTTGCATGAGGAGTTGGAGAATTTTAGAATGGAGCTAGTTAGCGAAGGATTCCTAGCCAGTATTGAACTTCAACCCACCTTGATTAGTCAGATAAAGGAAGCTCAGAAAAGGAAATGCTAGTATTGATGGAATTAAGTGTCGTATCGGTACAGGGAAGGTACCCGGATTCACTCAAGATGAAGAAGGAGTTCTGTGGTATAAGGGACGTATCTGTGTGCCAGTAGATTCAGAGTTGAAACAAGTCATTTTGCAGGAAGCCCATGATACCCTTTATTCTATTCACCCGGGAGGAACTAAGATGTATCAGGATTTGAAGGAGCAATTTTGGTGGCACAAAATGAAGAGAGAAGTCAGAAGCTATATCGCCAAGTGTGATATCTATCAGAGAGTATAAGCGGAACACCAGCGGCCTGTAGGACTTTTGCAACCATTGCAAATTCCTAAATGGAAATGGGATTCTATTGGAATGGATTTCATCACCAGTTTACCTACATCTAGTAGAGGAAATGATTCTATCTGGGTCATAGAAAATAGACTGTCCAAAGTAGCTCATTTCATACCTGTCAAGACCACATATCAAAGCTCGAAGCTAGTAGAGTTGTATATTGCTAGAATAGTCAGTCTGCGCGGAGCCCCCAAGAGTAATGTTTCAGATCGAGGAACCCAGTTTACCTCAAGTTTTTGGAAGAAACTCCAAGAAGGATTAGGAACCAAACTGAATTTCAGCACAACTTATCACCCGCAGACCGACGGACAGATGGAAAGAGTAAACCAGATACTAGAAGATATGTTGACAGCCTATGTATTAGAATATGGATCTAAATGGGAAGACTATCTGTGTTTCGCAGAATTCTCATACAACAACAGTTATCAGGCCAGTTTGCAAATGACCCCATTATATTTTGTATGGAAGGAAGTGTCGTACCCCCCTGAATTGGTCGCAAGTAGGAGAGAGTCAGATCTTCAGACCCAACATCCTATGAGAAGCCGAAGAGAAGGTTCACAAGATCCGTGAACACCTCAAGACCGCTCAATCTAGACAGAAGAGTTACACTGACAAAAGACGTCAAGACCTGACCTTCAATATCGGAGAATTTGTGTATCTCAAAGTATCACCTTTGAAAGGAATGTATCATTTTCAACTTAAAGGGAAGCTTTCCCCTAGATATATCGGACCCTTCAAGATTTTAAGTCACCGAGGAGAAGTATCCTATCAGCTAGAACTGCCCGAAGAGATGTCAGCCGTACATAATGTGTTTCATATCTTGTTACTTTGTAAATCCTTAGAAATTTTGGAGAAGACCGAAGTTTTCAAGAACATCGACCACAGAGCCGTGGATATCAACAAGGATTTAACCTATCGTGAAGTACCCATTCGTATTTTGGAAGAAGCTTTCCGAACCACCCGGACTAGGAGTATCAAGTTTCCAAAAATCCAGTGGAGCAACCATACTAAAGAAGAAGCTACCTGGGAGCAAGAAGATTATATTAGGACGGAATTTCCAAATCTCTTTAGTTCCTAGTTTTTCCTGAATCTCGGGAGGAGATTCTGTTTAAGGGGGAAGGTTTGTAACATCTCAAAAATATTATAATGAGAATATCAATTTCTAATTAACCGAAATAAGGGTTAACAAAAACTTCAAATCTTAAACTCTATATGAATGCATGTGTGTTTATTAATGATGTATGAATGCTTGCTATGCCATGCTTGATTGTTATATATGTTGAGAAATAGTTTAAGGATCAAAGCAAGATCATCTAGGTCAAATTCAAACAAAAACAAATCAAAAGAAAATCAAATTATAAGCATAATGACCTAATGGTCATTTTTGCCAAAGTTAACACCTTGCCCACTTTGGGCATCTCTAGTAAATGATTTCCAACAGAAACAATTCTACTTCTTCCCCCCTTGCTAGGCTAAGTAAAAATGAACCCAAGTGAACTTTCAAAACTTACAGAAACATTTTCAAAATCATTTGAGACAATTTCCAAAATGGAATCAAGTGTATGCATCTAGTCACCATTTTTCAAAAACCAACCAAACCATCTCCACTTGACAAATCCTAGCAACTAGAGACACTCAAGCATATGACCAACACACTCACCAAAGATAATTTGAAAATTCAAATATTTCTTTCATACAGCCATTTAATCAAACACTTAGCAGGCAGAGTACGAGTCTACCAACTATCTACTGTTGTGATCAATCTAGTGATCATCCTTGTACTCAATTGAGCCTCTCTCACTCGCCCACGATCATCCCCAGTACCAGCCCGTGCAGCTAGCACCGCTCACTCGCTCCAGTGACCAGTGCTAGCCCGTACCCAAGCGTGCCATGCCGGTCGAGCATTGACACGACGCCACAAGCCGCGCCGCCCTTGCCCACAATGTCTAGAAGGTAGGCGTGGCCTCACCGCACTCGTCAGTCCACCCATCGACCAACGACAAGTAGTGGAGAAGCCAGCGCAGCCTTGCCCCTTTACTATGTCTGCCATGCCGAGCGCAGGCCAGAGCACCGAGCCGCCTCGCGCAGCCACGCCGCACCTTGCTCTCTCCTTGCGTATTTGCACTCGCCGCGTCACCAGCAACCTCCCAAACACGACCGTGCGCCGCCGCGCGCCCCGTGACCACCGTATGCCATGACAAACGCCGCGGTACCTGAGAAGAGCATGGACGTCTCCCATCTAATTAAGACCGCCCCTCGCCATGCCACTATGCGCATGACGATCTCCGCAGATCACCATGTCGACTTACACCCTCAGCCATGCCGATAGAGCTCTGTAGCAATGTCGCCGACGAGCCCGAGCCATGCTGCACTGCTCGTCTCACCGATGTATAAATAGGACCCTCCCCTGCCTCCATTTGCACACCACTCGACTCACCTCTCTCCTAGAAACCTCCCCGACCCTTCCCGGAGCAAGGCGACCAGCACATCGCGAGAATTTCACCGGAGCCCGCCGCTCCTATGGAGGAACGGATCCATTGATTGGAGCCGCCCCAGGAGTCGTCGTGATCACCAATCTAACCGTCGTCGTCTACTAGTTCGTTTGCCCACCTTGCCGGACCTAGATGGAGCCCTGGTAAGCCCCCGACGACCCCCACCGTAGCGCTAGGGTTAGAATCTCACGCGCTTAGTATGACGGAGATGACGACGCGTAGTCGTCGATCTCGTTCTAATAGCGTGGCCCAGATTCGCAGATACCGTTTTGCTTAGACATAGCCCCTGATGCGTGGGACCAGCCTGAGTGCAGCCCGCTGTGCGCGTGCCGTGCAGTTGGGCTGGCCCATGTTCGTTCCCGCGCGTAGCCCAGGGATTCAAATTTAGATTTTCCATTTAAATCAAAACTCTATTTTGTCAGTAATTTAAAAATTGAATTCAAAGAGATTTACTAAACCAAATTGCATGATTCTAATTTTGTTAGAAAGGTATTGAAAATCGCTACACACTCCCATTGGATTCAAACAGTTTAAAAATATATATCACCTATAGTAAAAATAACAAGACAGGGACTTTTACAACTTCAAACATTTTTATAAAATCAACCATAAATGCTTTTGAGTTGATTTCAACTCTCAAAAATCACATTTGGCATGATCTATCTGAATAAGTAAAAATATTTAGTTTTACATGAAGTAACCATGGACTAGTATTAAAAGAATGCTATATAGTCATTTCTAATCATTTTAATTATATTAAATAGTAATATTCAACTTTGTAATATATGCCAACCACTTTAAATCACATTCCCAAGTATTAGAATATCTGGTGATGACATGTGTCAACATGATCCCATATTTTAATTGGAGGATATAAAATCTTAAGTATTTTTCAATGAGTAGAAATTGCATTTCTAAAAATAAGATAAATAAGAATATGTCCATATTTCATGTGATGATTGAGATGATGCTAGATCATCTAGTGTGAGCCCTTGGGTGCTAAATAGAAGTAGTTAAGTAGTGTTTGGTGATTGTCTACCTCGTATTTATTTATAGACGCTAGTAATGACCCGGGGTACGAAGAAGAGGAGTTCTACGAAGACGAAGAAGAGAACTTCGACAACTGCACTAACCAAGGAAAGCCATCCTATGCAAGTTGACTTGTGCAGACACCCTATGCATACTATGGAGATGCAACTTTACCAATTCACAGTTTTACCTACAAGCTTTACTTCTCCCTTTACTAAAGTTTCTTAAATAGTACTTATTGATGATTAGTGGAAAATTAAATGGATGCCCTCAAGATCATAGAGCTAAGCTTGGGTAGTTACACTTGATTAGCACCCCATCAATAGTGATACTCTCATTGGTAGTTGCTAGTGCTAAACTAATAGTTATCACTTTAGATGGGAACACTTGGAGAAAATGATTATGAAAACCTTGGAATGATGAGTCATTCTATTGAAATGTTTTGACATGTGTTATGAAACACAATGATTTGAAGATGATACTGAATGAAACATGTGCCTTGACTTTGATAAAAACCGATGGTTGGGTTCGGATGTGATACCATTCCAACTTTACCATGCAGCCACAATACTTGAGTTGGGTAGGGCTTAACATGAAGTTTATATGTCTTAGTATGGGTTCCCTCGTGGAAAGAGGTTGAGCTGAGGCTACCTCGTGAATATGAATGTCCACCTATGCAGTTCCCGGGATGGTAGATGGCCATGGCTGGGAGGCCAAACTCATAGGGGAGGTGCCTATACTAGGGTGTGTGATTGAAATGTTAGGATTGATTATATGCATACCAAGTATGATGATTCAGGGTTATCCCTGACGGATGTATCGAATTTTGTGGTGAAATTGTACCACCTCTGCAGAGTTTCAAACTATTCGAATAGCCGCATCTGCGGTTATGGACAGTTGGAGTGGCCATACTGTTCTGTTGTCAGATGTTTTCAAAATGACTTGTGACTTGAAACATGAACTTAACTTGACCACAACAAGGTTGTGGACATGAATATAGGTTACCACTTGAGTAATCTAGAGAACTAAATTAGGCTTTACTACTAAGTACTTCTGAAATAAAACTAGCTTGTTACAAATAAGCCTAGAGATTAGGATTCCCACAAGAATTGTCTTACTTACATTAGTGATAGTTTACTAGTACCTTAAGAGTACTCATGGCTTTGTCCCTGGCTATTCCCATGGCCAGACTATGAAGAGGACTATCCGGAGGACGGATATCAGGATGCCTATGATAACTAGGATCATCTCCCATCGTCAGCATTGCATGTGACAATAAATATGGAGCCTCTACTACGTTACTTTCCGCTACTTTGATATGTATGAAGACTTGATCGTGAGATCAACTATTTGTAAGGCTATTATGGTTTGTAATGGATGATGTATTGTGCTATCAACTCTGTTATGTATCGCAAAAATGGTAATCCTGGGATTGCGATGTACGACATAACAGGCATCTGGACTTAAAAATTCGGGTGTTCACAAATATCATAGAGCTCGTGAGTGAGCACGTCTCCTCCACAGCCCCCTCCTCCACCACACGTCACCGTGCCCAGACGACGCCACCAGCTTTCCTGCGTCGTTCCCGGAAGACGGCCGCTGATTTTCGGGTCGCTACCTTCATGCTAAGAAATCATTTTACAAGCGTTTGAATTTATCTTACATATTCCTGCTATTCGCTGATCTAACTACGGATCTTTTATCCGATATCTTGAGGAACTTCAAATGTGGTAGCTATCGAAGGAGGAGTGCGAGCTGCTGCAGCCCAAGAATATGGAGATCATCACGCGCAACATCGCAGCGACGTTCCTGCTCGTGTGCTCCCACCCAGGATGCTTTTGCGGTTACTCCTACTATGAGCTCCCGCTCCACGAGCTTACGTGGCTGCACTACACATGCTCCTGTATGGAGCCGGGATGCAACTACACTTGATCAAAGTTATTAGGATCTCATACGGCCTCTCCTAACTTCTCCAAGGGCAGGTGTCGTTCCCTAACTCGGCACGCCGCCGGCTAATTTTCTAGGGGTAGTATGAGTATGTTTTTGTCCTGGCCATCACCGCCGGTGTTCCGGGAAGTAGAGCTAGGCCCACCTTCGTGTGTGCGGTATGCGTCAGGTCGGTCTCGAGCACCTGGCCCCTATACACGGTGCGTATGTGGGTGAACGCCCAGCCACTGTAGTCGAATAGCATGCTTGTGCTAGCCGAGGTGCCGAGCTGCCCGACGCCATGGGAGGTGGAGTATGTGGACCTAAGGTCGATCCTATGTGTGCCATCTCAGTACCTTGTCGGTGATGGACCGTACAGGCATATGCATTTCTACATTTGTATCAAGAAGACCGATAGGGAGTTGTAGTACTTATGCTATCATTAAATGTTAGACTTAAGCGATGCTTCTCCGGTGTGGAGAGAATACATGTTGGGTGAATGTATCCAAGTTGTAGTTTTTAGTACCCTTAATAATTCAACGAGTTTACTTATCTAACGGATAAGTGATACGTCACATTAGCTTGTTGTCGTCACATTGCATAGTCCGCTTTCTCTAGACAAACTAGAAATACAGCGTGCTCCCACCTGTCAGTGTCACGTGTTCCGTGGGCCCACCTGCTAGTGTCCCCACTTATCTTCCTTCCCCTCGAAGCCACTGTCCCCACTTCTCTTCCATCCTGCCACTACCGTCTGATGGTTGTAATCTGATTTGGTTGGTTTGTTTACATGTAATCTACATGGATCCTACAACATGCAAGTGGAAAGACACAATTTCTAGAGTGGAATCACTTACACGTTGTTATTGCAAATTTCTCAATATAGCTCGCCAAACCCATTACAATAATTTTACTCGCACTAAACACAACTGAAATTGCAACCAGCCTAAACAACATCTAAACCCATATCACTGCGCCATCGTCGGAGTCCACCTCGATTGCTGACACCGTCGTGCCCTTCCCAGCGACATCCACTCCCTCCCGTGGCTTGCCCTTCGCCAAGGAGGCAACAATGGCATTCTGCATTGCCTCGTCCCCATGATCCTCCACATCAGAATCGACAATGACAAAGGAGATGGGGGTGGCATGGACCGAGCCCCATCGCGCCTGGCAGCTCCTGCTCGAGCTCGACGTCGCAGCAGTCCTTCTACAGATAGGAGGGGCTGAGCTTAGAGACGTAGCATAGTAGTTCGGCTCAAGAAACCATGGCCATTTGATACTGCGACGGTAGGATCTTGGGGTAGATCCATTGCGACGAGCCCGACCATGAGCGGTGGAGCGGATGGATCTACCGGCATGAGCCATGACAAGTTCCGAGGGAGTTAGAGTGTGGGCCAGGTGTATCTGGTTCCTAAGCAAGGTCTCCAGCGATATGTACATGGGCAAGGTGCCAAAAAATCCTAGCCAATGCATGCGAGAGGGCCTTTGAACCACGAAGGCGCAAGGTTTGGTTGACAAGTCTGCACGATGGGTCCCCAACCTATCCGCCAAATTTGGATGGTAGGATTCTGCCCGATTTTGTGCGGTGAAAAGATGCCGAGATGGATTTCATGGACCGATGAAAAGACTGCAGGAAAATTCAGCAACTGCATCATCAGAGCGGTAAGTTCCTATGGTAGGTACAATGGTAACCCGGGTCCAGGAAGCGTAATGTAATTCTTTTTTTGTTTCCTTCGATCTACTTCGTAGGAAGGGAGGGGAACTGGCTATGACAAGTTTGTGTGGATCGAAAAGCCCCTGACAGGTTTTCACAAAGAGCTTGTTCAGGATCTGCGTGATGCTATGTGGGACAAGAAAGAGGAGATTTGTGTGTTGGAGCGAGAGATCCGGGAGCTTCGCTAGATGTAGGGGAGGTAGGAGCAGGGAGGTGGTGAGATAGATGGGCTCAAGATTAGGCTAGATAGTGAAAACAATTTCCACATTATCTAGGCATTATCTGTTGCCTTTGTAGTTTATGTTACCATGCCATTGTTTAGCAGCTGAAATAAGTTGCTGCTTCGTGGAGTGTAGCAGCCAGCTTAGAACTTGTGTTTCAACTCAGAACCTTATGATAAGTGTAATGCCAATAGTAGGGATTTATTAAGCGCCTATAAATAATTCATGTATGTGCCACTAACATCCATCTATTTGGAAGACCCCTTAACCGCTCGGCTATCACGGTCCCGGTGGTGCGATTGTTCAGATAGTAGTGGCACAGTCAAAATTTCGGGTTCAACTAGTGGCCTCGGCCGTGTCCAATCCTCAAATCGCGATACATTTTACTCCGAGTACGGGAGGAAGATTGTTTTGCTCGAAAAGTTCCATGCACACAACTCTAGAGATTAACCAATCTACATATATAGGTTCAGGTTCAACATATTATTAGGCTTCTACACTGCTAGCCTTCTTCCTCTGCATGGGTGCCAACTTTCTTCCTCTTGCCTTCACGTCCACTGGCTTCCTCATTTCCTACCTTCTTCCTCTTCCTGGGTGCCAATTTTCTTACCTTCACGTACCCTGCATCTCCGGGTCGAGGGAAGTTAGGCCAATCAGCACCAGAATCGTGTCCAGCATCATCACTCCACTCATTTTGGTTTTCTTTATGTGGCAAAATCACTGAGTCGGCGGTCTTGTTTCTTACCTTGCGCTTCTTGTAAAAAAAGTATAAGGATTAATACCTAATATCTACAAATTATAAACAAAAAAATTGAATGTACCATCACATACCTAGGTTTGGGAGCATTAAGTGGACAACCCGCTGCTCTATGGCCTATAAGATGGCAGGTCTTGCATCTGTTTTTCCCTTCTTGCTAGCACAAAAAGTGGAACCCTTCTTATCAAGAAAATTCTTAAACATATTCACCAGAGGTCTTCCTCTGCCCGTTTTTGTAACTAGCTGGAAAATCTCGAAACTCAGTTGGACTTGAGGCCACTGAGATGGATCTGTACATGGCTCGACGGATCCAGTGTACGCAGCTCTGAACTTTTCCATAGAGTAGTAGTCGTACAAATACTAATCCAAATGTGGTAGAGTTCTTTTCTTCACCAAGAAGGCCAAGGCATGCTTGCAAGGTTTCACGGTATGCTGCCACTCTAAGTAGGTGCATTCTCGCTGCTGGATGTTCACAACATCCCTGTGGCCACTCTTGGACATATCGACCACCTCACAGCTACTGCTAGTTGATGGGAGAACCCTAAGATGAGCAAGTCCTTGGCTTCTCTTGTGCAGTTGTTGTTCAACAAGCGGTAGCATATGTCCTCTAAGTCTTCTACCAAGTTCTCTCCTTATATTTAACAGCTCCATGATCATACCACGTATGATGTCCATCAAGATATGAACATGATACACTTGTATGTCCTTCACCCAGTTATTCAGGCATTCTGCAAGGTTGTTGTTTATGTAATCAACTTTGATGTTAGCGTTGATTTGACTCATCTTCCATAGCTGCGAATGATGGATGGATAAGTACTGCGGAAGTTCAGGGGCTTCCGCAAAAATCTTGCTCATGAAATATTCAGTGCTACTAGTTTTGTAAGCTCTAGCAGCATGAAACATGTAACGAAATATGATGCTTGCGTAGTGTGAGTACAAGTTGAGCATCAGATGGGCATGGCATTCTCTACCTTCAGCTCGCGGGAACACCTCCTTCACTGCATTCGTCAACCCTTTGCATGCATTCGTGGATATAGCCAATGGATCCATGTGGCCTATTGATCTCCTGAGCTGCCTCATAAACCAGACCTAGTTTTCCTCTGTTTCTATTTCGAACAGCTCAAATGCCACTGGGAACATCCAATTGTCACCATCAAGTGTTGTGGAAGATGTTAGGAAGCCTTTCCATTTGCCAGTTAGGACAGTGTTGTCTAGACTCAGATATGGCCTACAGTTGTCCTTGAATGCCTGGATGCAAGGTTTAAGCGCCATGAAAAATCTTTTGAAATAATTTTTCCCACATACTGATTCGGTGTTAATCTCCACAACACTCCTCGGACACCTTGCTTGTACCTCCTCTTGAAGTTGTAAAACATCCTGAAGTTATTGGTCCAATCCCCGTGCAAAACCCTCAGAGCTTTCTCTTTACCTTTCCAAACCGTGTAATACGGTAGGACAATGTTGTTTTTAGAACCAAGGCTAGTCTGAATATTCTTCGCGGTCTCCTTAGGGTTATCCTTTAGTATGGACATAGCTTGTATAGCCACCCACTCTGTATTATCCATTGAGGAATTCAGTTTGCTGCATGTCAGACACATGTGGGGAGGGCCCATTGTGTTCACCTGCAACATAGATTCATTTACAAGATAAGCGGAGTCGACTCGTTGCCAGAAAGATCTTGCGCAACAATTGTAGTTATAGAGTGAAAAGAGAGAAAGTTCAAATGGTTTGTTGCATTCGCTGCCCCAATACCCTAATTGCCTTTGACGCAGGTAAGGCTCTTGCTGTGATCCTCCATGGACAATGTACCGCGACCTGTCCATTCCTCCACATTAACCTACAAACAGCCTCATACCTCTAGGCAGTGTTCTTCAGTCGATGAACGTCGAACTCCCCCTTGATACAAAAATATCGAAATGACATCCTAAATGCATACATTCTCTTGACCGTGGTGCCGGCCAAAATTATAGGATACTCATGGTCATGTTTCATTTCTTCTATGTCGACACCCAAATCATCGACTGGAATGCCAGTCTCATCATTAAGTTCCTCGTCTATTTCATCATCCCCAGATTCTTGATCCTCTACAGTGCCCTCTTCTTCATATGATTCAGAATCTTGGCCATCGTCTCTAATGCCTAATACTACACACATCATATTGACTCCCAGGGGTGGGGTTGCACCATCATCTCCTCCCGGATGGACCGGAACATTGGCCCAATCTACCTCACCGGCAACTCTGTTTTCTCCCAGACGGTCTATTGGTTCTGCTGCAACCACATGGGTGGTCTTACATTTGCATGTATCTCAGGTTCTTCAGTAGACAAATAGCAGTCAGAATCTATTTCATCTTGACTGCACAGAACCCCCTCTTGCTCTTCTTGTGTACATCCTCCTTCCTGGTGTAATCTTTCCTGATGGTATCAGTAAGGCTTGACATCTGCATTATGTTCCCCATCGAACTAGGCTTTTTGTTGTTGCTCTTGGGTGTGATCTCCTTCCTGCTTCCCCTCACGGGTGTTGGCTCCAGCATACTGGCATTATTGTCTGACCTCTGCGGCATGTTCTTCTTCGAATTAGCCCTTTTGCTACTACTATTGGGCATGTCCTCCTTCGTGCTGGCATTATTGTTGGACCTCACTGGTGTGTTTCACTCCAGATTAGCATTTTTCTGCTACCACGGGTGTACTCTACGGCGTGGTGCCTTTTTTCGTGCGACTCTTGGGCGTCCTCTTCTCTGGTGTGGTCTCCTTGGTGATGTTCTTCTTCGGGGTCCCCTTTCTGGGGATGCTCTTCCTACTCCTCTTTCTGATTCTCCTATGTAAGACTCTCCTCTGTTCGAAGCTACCCTCACTCGCACAATCCTCAGCGATGTCATGGATCAGGTCACACATGCCTTCTACAAGTCCATCATCTCTATTGTCGAAATCAAATTCCTCTCCAACCATTTGCAATATCAAGTGGATGAACACTTCACCTCTATAATGTTTCATTGTAAACGGTACAACTAAATCACTGGTATCTTCTATTTTATAGCATGTTTGCTCTTGTAACAATAATATACCAACTGTGCTACCTGGGAGGACCCCCATAACACCTTCACACGTAACAATGCCATCAGGTCAGATAACTCTACCACTTTAGGATCATATCTACCAAGGATTACATCAATATCGTCATAGAATTTTTTTGTGTCATCATCTAATTTTGAACTGAACTTCATGACACCGATACGAATGATAAATTTTCCATCATCAGGTTCTGCAGGATCAAAACCTCCGAGAGGTTCGAGAGGTGGAGCGGCACCATCAGACCCAGCCACAATGCCACTTTCGCCATCACCAGCGTCATCGTTAGCTGGAGAAACCTCGGTGGAAGTATCAGGACGAGGAGCAAGGTGAGGGCCCTTAGCACCGGGAGCTACAATACCTGGTGGCCAGGCAGGACCACGACTAACGGCAGCCACAATAGGAGCAGCTGCTGCCACGTTACATCAATGATCGGGAGCACCACAATAGTAGTGTTTCGAGTGCTAGCAGAGTCCAAACCATGAGCTAGCTCCACACCAGCAGCCCGTTGAACTTGACCACGGGTTCAAGGACGAGCAGCAAACAAGGCAGTAGTCTTGGCAACAACAGTGGGGCAGCCTCCAGAATCCTTAGTTTGCTCAACAGCGGAAGGGATTGGGTCAACATTGGCCACATCAACAATAACACGGGGACGATCAGTTCCAGCAGATTCCATAGCAGGGATTTGCACAACTTGAGCATGATTTCAAGGAGGAGCAGCACACACGGTAGCGGTCTTGGCAACAATAGTGGGGAAGCCTCCAGAAGCCTTAGTTTGCTCAACCGCGGCATGGATTGGTTCAGCAGCAGCCAGAGCAACAACACCATGGGGACGACTAGCACTAGTAGATTCCAGAGAAGAGTTTTGCACAACGATAATACGGGAACTCCTACGAGGAGGTTGCCTGACAGAATCATGGAGTGGATGAGGAACCACATTTTGCTTAAAAGTAGTAGGGGTTCGAGTTGGACCACCCTATCCAATAATAGTTGGGCGAGTCCTAGTAGCAGCAGCTTCCACATCTAGTATTTTACAATTCAGCATCAACACGCAAAGCCCAAGAAACTGTTTCATCAACCCAATTAGCTGACTGTCACACGTTATAGGAACCGTGATGCCTCGTTCATCCATGAAGCTGAATCATGCAGTCTGCTCTGGCCCCATTTCAGCATGTTCACGCACAACAGCAACCATGCCAGGGATAGTAGATAACTACGCAGGCACTACTTTCATCTTCAGACTACGAGGTTGATTCCACTTTCTCTTCCCATATGCTAATTTAATGTGGTAGCCGTAGAGGGTGACCATAACCGTGTATTTGGGTTCAGCGGAGATCCTACTTGATAGAAAATTGGGGAAAAGTTAAGAATTGTATGTCATAATTGTGCTAGCAAACAATTCTAGGTTCGATCTATCTCTATAATGCCAATAGCCAGCTAGCAGTTATAGATAGTGCGAATAGAAAAGAGAAGACTAGCTCACCCGCAATTAGCCAGAACTACTTCTTCCTTGGTAATAGGATTTGCCATCCTTCGTGCTGCTCAGCTCGTCGGCAGAAGAGGCGGGCTAGAGCGTCAAAGCGGCGGGCACGACATTTAGCATTGGAGCCCAGGATCAGCGAGTGGGCGCAGCAATTTGGTGCCGGAAGTCAAATATCCGAAGGGATCGTTCTGGTTGGAGGGTGGATTCTGACGCTGCTGGTGCTAGGGTTCATGCAAAAGGAGGGAGTGGATTTGTGAATTTGGTCAACGCACCAAGCCCCTTTAGTCTCTCGTTTTGCCTACGTGGTTACCGCGTTGGCGCTTGCGTCACGGACAGATTACTGACATAGGGGTCCCGACCGTCTACTTCACGAGGCAGTTTGACAGAATGTTTGGATTTGGTAGGGCTGAGATGAGTTTGCCTCGAAATGGCCCCTCTCAGTAGTTGGCAGCCCAAATTTGTGAAACGCGGAAATTTCAGGCAACTGAGGCCCTACGATGCACTCGCCCACGAACTTTGGGGCCGCAAACGAACAAGCCCGGAGAGGGCACTGTGTCTTTGAGTGAGACATAACGCGTTGTGAGTTAGATCACATCTAGCGAATCAGCGACCCTGTAACCCTCTATTTTCATAATTAGGCAGGACTTCGACTCTCTTGTTTGTCTGATAGGCCAACGAAATCACCAATGCTCTTTTTTCCATCAAACCCAAGTGCATAAGAATGGACATTGTCGAGGTCACCCCTCGTCATTTAGGGTCGCCCACTTTTCCTTCTCCGTCATCCCATGAACACAAATCTTACTTTCCTCTCTGGTCATGCCATGACCACACCTTTATCTTCATTTCCAGTCATCTCATGACCAGAACATTTACAAAAGACTTTTCTTTCACAAAACTTTTTGAAATCAAAACCAACACCGCTAAGCAGCAGCCTTTCCAACCATCCATGATCATGGACACGGCTATTCGAATAGATTTATACTCTGCAGACGTTGTACACTTTACCCACAAGATTTGATA
This sequence comes from Avena eriantha, assembly GCA_910589775.1. NCBI lineage: Eukaryota > Viridiplantae > Streptophyta > Magnoliopsida > Poales > Poaceae > Avena > Avena eriantha. Next base: position 438,784,831 of record OU342744.1, read on the forward strand.
CCTCTGCCGTGAGCAACCACAGATATTCATACATCAGTATGCGGGGTTCGGATAATCAAATAAGGCTCTCAAAATTCCCACTCTAGTATAGGAGCCTATCCTTTGATTTGTTCCTCTCAACACCAGGGCATCGGGTACCAAGGACCATCCAGAGCGTGTTTTACACTGCACCAAGTGTGCACTTTCAATGGGAGGCTCATAGTATCACCCAGTTGTGCCCGAAGGCAGTTCGCATCCCCCACATATCATTGTTACAAACACATGAACCTTTACCATGATAAGACCTGGCATTTGAGGGATACACTCCCTTATTAGTAGTTGCGAGACAAACTATACCAGAGTAAACAAACTTCAAGTCAAGCCCCGTCCCGTTCCAAGGTAATGTGGTTGTACGGTTTGGTTGTTCTAGAAAACTACATAGAACCTGGTGTGTTTTTGTAAACCTTTTTCCTCCTCTTTCCTTCAGTGCCATTTGTAAAACAAAAACCTTTTTTCCTTTTTTCAAAAACTTCTCTTGGTGAGGAAACCTTCCCAAGGTTTTACCATAAAGCCATTTGTAAACATTCTGAGGGTTTCCCAACCTATGGTTTTACTTTGGCTAAAAGGGGTCTCCAAGGGGGTATGGTGTTAACCACCGACGTAATACATTAGGGGATGAATAGGTGTCATGAAGAGGGTTGTACTTAATAGTACCATTGTTTAATAGATTGGAGGATCCAAGCCACTCCAAGATATAAGTAGTAATATAATAAAACAATGAAGCTTGCAAAAATAGGTAAGTAGAACATGCATAAGTAAAATAGTAGGACAAGCTTATGAATAAGTAGGTGGCCTTACCGGCTTAGAAAAATGTCCATGGACTTCTTCTTAGAAAACCAATAATGAAACCTCCTTCTCCTTGGCTTTTATACAATCGCGTCTAGCATCGTCACAAAGCGCATATGCAAGCAAGCAAGGTCCATAATCAACACAAGGAAACAAGCACCAGTACATTACATAAATAAATTGAACAAGACATCAACACACTTCATTAGGTTTTCAAAGTTTCACTTATGGAAATTTAGGATCATCTCAATAGCTCTTTTAAATTTCCTTTAAGGTTTAAATACTAAACACTATTTACACAAGGCGTTTTGTGCTATGACCAAGCTCGGTATGGTACCAAGTACACAAATGTGGTACCATTTGGTAGATATTTAAATAAAAAACACCAAAATATCTATAAATCCAATAAATATTTCCTATGAGTGTATTAAGACCTTTGAATACTGAAATACTGAAAGTTGGTTTCACCTCGAAATAATTACCAAAATGCCCTTGGGAAATTCCCAGTCAGCTCTGCAAGTAATTTCCCTTTTTCATAAGATTAATTCTGTAGGTCCAATTGGCATGAATCTAAAGGCACCAGGTAGGAACTTCCAATACCTTTCTATAGAATTTGGTTCATTACTTTCAAAGTTATAGAACTCCAGTTAGGATTTGTTGAGTGAAGTAATCACCTGTAGTAGTATTTAATTCACGAAATTTTATGTGTTGCTCAATAAATTCTATAACTGTGGATTTTGGTATACCTTGGAGCACCACATCATAGAGAGTTGGAATCTACTCAAAATAGGTGGTAGATCTACCTAGACAACGCAGTTAGATGCAAAAAAATTCTATATCGACTACTATAGATACATAGAACTAATTGGTATGAACCCAAGCCACATGCAAGGTACTGAGAATACCTTTCAGTAGAAATTGGTTTCAAGGGGTTTGGAGTTGGCATGCTCCATATATGGAATTTTGAGTGAATATGACACATCTTTGTAGACTAAATACTAGAAAACTTGTAACTATATTTTGGTTCTTTATGTTGTAGAAAACACTAGGGAACAAGCTAAAACTTCGATCTAGAAGTTTGCATGCACTTTCCATTTTGTTTTGCATTTATTCCAAACAGGGAAAGTAATAGATATGAGAAAATATAAAAGGAAAAATGATAGAGGGGTGTGGGCCACAATGCTGCAGATCTTGCCGAGGCTAGCTGGGCCATCCCATCACACACGCGGTCCACGAGGGAGAAAACACATTCGAACACGCGAGCGGGGCCCGGATGCTAGAGAGGGTGGAAGCCAAAGGGGTATGGGGAGGTGTCGGCTATTCGATCAAGTGAGGAACCACGGTCCGACGTCATCTCCTTCCCAGGGATATGGCACTGGCGTAGGAAACCCTAGTAGTGGCGAGGGGCACAAGGCGGCTAACCTGAGCATTTGCAGCGATATAGGAGTGGCAAAGCGGAAGCAATGCATGACGCTGACTCTTGCGAGGGGCGAAAGGGTTGTTTTTGGTGCCGGGAAGGGATCTCGCACATCCTTGCTGGCTGAGCATGGTCGAGAGCTCCATGGCGATATCGACTAGGGCGGTTTTGGGCGTAAACGAGGGCACAATTTGGTAGATCTAGAGGATATGAGTACATGCGGGCAAAGAGGGGAAGCGAGGAAGGTCAGAGTGGCTAGAAAACTTGCTGGTAAGCTTGTAGTATAGTGGAGGAGATCTTCTTCTCCTCAACCACACCGGGGAACAGATGAGGCTCTGGATAAGGGGATGAGTGTGTGTTAGGGGGGAAGAGGAGTATAATGAGCTAGGAGAGAGTGTTTGGGTGGCCTCTGGCCTATTTAACAAGGAGGGGAGGCTCATGGTGAACCAAGCTCATGGGGGAGCTAGGGGTGCCAAGGCTTGTGGATGGTCGTGGGGGATGGTGGAGAGTGTTTTGATGGGTCAGTGAGGGCTGAGGGGTGTTAGGATGGGCCTTGTACTGCGAGGAAGCATGCCGCATGTTTATTTGGTCAAAACAAAGAAATGGAGACGTATGGGTGCTAGGGATGGATAGGACAGCAGCTAGTGGCTAGAGGAGGTGGTGAGTGGGTCCTAGTTCGGGCAAAATAGTGGAGGAAAGAGGGGGTTGATGTTGTGGCAATTACTAGAAAGATTTGTTGAGAGATGGCATCTCTCTCTTCTCTCCAGGAACAAGGGACAAAAGGAGGTGGGGGTATTGTGGTTCTATAGTAGTACTAGGTCGACCAGAACATGATGGGGGTGCTGGAGGGGTTGGTGGCCAGGTTTTGGTAATGATTCAATTTGATTTAGAGAGGGATGGGTGGACAAAATGATTATGCAAGTATATCTCTCCATTTTAATATTTATGCACACCAAAGAGTATGAGGATGGAGTGTAGAGGATGATCAAGGAGGATCGTTGGGTGACAAGGACCTACATTGCCACATTTTTCATTCTAATTATATTGGGTGGGTTTGTCAAAAAGATTTATGTGTAATATGTCATACCATGGTAATATTATTTTTGGGAATAAGATTGCTAGGTTGACCAAGAGTGGAGTGGCCAGGGAGTATCTTGGCATGTTGGTAAGGGAGTGGTTTCACTTCAATGGAGAGATTTGAATTTTTAACTAACACTAGTGGTATTGCTACAAAACATTGACATGCCGACAAGGTCAAGCTAGGGTTAGTGTGCCTTATAGATCCATTTGGGTCATGGGGTATACGATGTTGTAGGATAGGTTGTGTAGATTAGAATGGTGCAAAGATTTGGTCCAAAACATGTTTGGTGATTATAAATTAATGGCCAAACTTAGTTGTTTTTAACATGACCAAAACTAATTATCTCTTGCCTCCAAAACCATGTTGTTTTAAGGAGCTCAATGTTTCAGTGGGAACAAGGAGGGCTTGGGATGATATACTAGGTTGAGTAGATCACATCCATGCAAAGGAATGATCTAGAGAAGGTTTTATGGAGTTGGGAGCTTCGGCTAAAGTTGGCATGTTGAACTAGTGGGCAGAGCAGATTATTTTCTTGACTACAAAACCATTAAGCACTAAAGTGTCAAAGAAGGATATAGTCAAGGGCAAGAGTGTGGTTTGTAAGTTCACATTATGGTGTTCAAGAAGCTCCACGTGCATTTCCAAAAACACCCATGGATGATTCTAGAGAGGGGCTAAAAGATTGGACCCTGATAACGGTTTCAGACTTGGCCAAATTTGGCAGTTCTAGGGTTTTTGACTAGAGTGAAAGATTTAGTTAGATAGATGAGTGGCAAGGTTCTAGACTCACCATTAAGTGATTGGGGTTGAGAGGGAAATGATTTCCATTCATCATATTGAGATTTAGAGGGTGTGTTGTTGTTTTGGTTTGGTTATTAGGGGTTGAGCTCCTAGAGTAGCTCTAACAACATCTAACAAACAAGTCAATATAGTACATGCCTCAAGACAACATGTAACATCCCAATTTCAGCAACCCTGATTAGTTGTCCAGAATGAAAAAACCAGGGGGAACAAAAACTTTTGCTTATTTAGTGATGCAATGTTTGCTTGCTTGCTTGTTGATGCTTATGCATTGAGTGTGTAGCAAATGATATACTCATTATCTCAACCTCAGTTGACAAAATCTATTTAACAAAGACTGTCTTGGCTTATGTTTCATATTCTCAAATGTTCTGGCATTGTCCCTGGCTATTTACTTGGCCAGACTTTCAGAAGCTAGAAGATGGAGGGGATAAGGAGACGTCTATGCGAGCTAGGTCGTCTTCCCAGTCAGTTGCCTATAGGTTAAGGAATGGTTGGGCTCTGTGTTTGATGAAGATCCGCTGCTGAAGTTTATGGGCCATAATGGCCTTTATGTAAGTCTTCTATTCGTTAAGTTTTGGATGTTGTAATGATACTTGTCGGTTTTGTTCCACGGCTCACTAATCATGGGAACGTGGATGTATGCATAATAGGGATTTCTCGGACGATAAATCCGGGGGACCCCACAGACATGGTATCAGATCCATCCTGACTGTAGGAGAACCTTAGTTAGCATGGACGCTAGATAGGAAAACTATTTTTGGAAACACCGGTGATGAGGGTTTAACTCATCAATGCCCATTGTTATGGACTTTGGTTTTGGAGAAGGAGGGAGCGCTGGAGGCATCAATCGGCTAGCAAACAAGCACACAGGGATGCAAGGTTTACCCAGGTTCAGGCCTCGTAGAGGTCCCTACTCCTTCTTGTCTGCTCTTGGAATTAATGAAGGAATCGAAGACTATAGGGGCGCGCAGATGCAATCTGGCGAGAGTTGTGGAAACTAGGGTTGCATGTGTCCTTCTCGCCGCCCCCTCCTAGCCTTTATATAGATAGGCTAGGTCTTGGGTAGCAGGTCGAGTCGGTTACAGATTAAGGTTTTCCCTTTAAACTTTCTATCTTTAAGCTTCTTCTTGTCTCGCAAGTAATTGAGAGTCCGTGGGCCACTCGAAGTCTTCATCGGGCCTTGGCAACGCCGTGGGCTTCCGCCGTATCTGGACCGTATATACCAAACTCGAGTACCTGCCGGGTATACCCATGTCAGTAGCCCCCGAGTGTCCAATGGAATCGTAGATTCGACTAGGGACTTTATGAAGCCTTTTAAGTACATAACTGAGTAGTTTTTCGAGTGTTCTGTTTATGTCATAGGGATTATTGATATACGTGCCTGATTTAACCGATGTATCGGTATCAGTTAACTGCCTTAGGGCAAAACAACACAATCTACTCAAACTCGAGTCCCTGGACTCGAATTCAGAAAAGTGCTGGTGTAATTCGACTCAAGCCGTGGAGGTCTTACAGGAGTCGAATTCCAGTATACGGGTGTGAGCACTCAACGCGTCCGTCAAGGCATGTTCATCGTACCTATAGGCACGGATATATTTCTGGTAGTGCGCAGCAAATGCGTTTCCAGGCCTTATCTAGGTCTTATCTTCACGCTGTAAGCGCGGCATTCGAATTTTTATCATCGCGGAGATGATTCAGGTGGCCCAGGAGACGCAGTCTCTTTGTAGGGAAAAATATGAGGCGGTGTCGCCATAGACTTCGAGTGTGGATGTTATCAACACACAGTACGACGTAAAAATAATCATAGGGTGCGCGACCAGTGCTCCCTATGGGAGTAGCCCCTGAGTGCCTGGTTGAGTCAAAGACTCAAGCGGGGACTAAAGAACATTTTGCGACTGCTGTCATCTTTTGTTGCTTGTTTCAGTCGAATTTGCTTCCTGCACTCCCTATGGGAGTAACCCATGATTCACACTTGAATCATAGATTTGAGTGGTGGGTATGCATTTAATGTTCATATTCCTGCAAAAAGATAAATCGTAGGGTGCGCGACCAGCGCTCCCTATGGGAGTAGCCCCCGAATGCTTGGTGGAGTCGAAGACTCAAGCAAGGACTTAATAGTCGAAATCTTCTGATTCTCCTCCTAATGACATCAGTGCTGACGACGTGATGACCTCAGTTGCCCGCGTGAGCGGCTTTGACGGGACATGACGAGCGGTGGGTCCTACTTTCTGACTTTGATTTGACCGGGCGTGCGTAATCTTTCATTTTAATTGCATCTCCTCAATTTCCGCGCGTAATGGAGATAGTGGGGGACGGTTCGTGTTTTGGCCTCTCCACGTGTCGGCCGCGATGTGCGCCACGTGTCCAGTAGGGTTTCTGCTGGCCGTTGGATGGCATCCGCAAGGGGGTTAAGTAGCAGCGTAGCTGTGGTAATTTTCCCATCTGCCCCTTTCTCTGCTTGTGCTTCCATTGCCAGTGCCGCTGCTCTCTACTTCCTAGAGCTCGTCCTCTTCGTGGCGCTGGACCAACTCCGCGTCTTCCCGAGCTACTTCCTCCGCTCGCACCGCCATCGCAAGATGGGCAAAAAGAAGGGAGGCGCCGCCACTAGGTCTACTGCCGCCACCGCCATCGCCAAGAAGAAGGGTGGCTCCGCCACCATGGGCACCAGCACCGTCGACGCCGGCAAGAAGAAGGGTGCGGGCACCTGCGTCACCAATGGCGTGTGACGCGCATCCACCATCAAGGCATCTGAGCTCCATCATCTGCGCCAAGACAGAGTTCTTCCGCTCGCCGAAGACGATTCGCGAGTGCCTGGTGACGAGGTAATCCCCCGTCCTCCGTCGGGTTTCCAGGTGATGTTCCTCACGTTCATCATCCGCGGTCTGTCTCTGCCCCTACATCCCTTTGTCAGGGGCCTTTTTTTTTCTATGGGCTCCAGCTGCACCAATTGTCCCCAAACTCTTTCCTTCACATTGCGTGCTACATCACGCTTTGCGAGTGCTGGCTCGGAGTCGAGCTACACTTTGGTCTCTTCAAGAGGCTTTTCAAGCTAAAGCGCCAGTCGGCTTCTGGCTCGTTAGTCTACGACGTAGGCGGCTGCGGGATTCATGTCGACTCCTCCGCTACGTATTTCGACATCAAGCTCACGGCATCCGTCCATGGATGGAGAGATAAGTGGTTCTATATCCGCGACCAGAAGGCTGGCGGAGAGCACTATGGACTCGCGCCCTTTGATCTTGCGATGCTGTGTAAGAGGAGGCGTTCTTGGAAGAACATAGTGATGCCTGGCGAGTCCGAGGAGACGGAAGTGTTGTACAAGCGCGTCTGCGACCTCGAGAGCCACATGGGTAAAGAAGAGGGAGGCGCTGCCCTCATTCGCACATGGTTGTGTCGTCGCATCCAACTTCTGTAGGCTAGAGTCCACCCCATGTTCTAGTGGGCTGGTGCGGACGATGCCACTCGCGTATCTGTCGATGGCATTTCCGCGGGTGAAGTAGATAAGAGGTTGCGACTGGTGACAAAGTACACCACAAAGGAGGATCTCCCAGGCGAGTCAGTCGTGCCTCCCTTCAACGCCTCTAACCCTCCTCCTGAGGTAGAACTATGCTATGAAGTAGCTTTATTTGTCGATTGCTTCTAATTTCTTGATGTATATTGAATTGTTTTCTAAATGCGGGATTGGAAGGTATCTCCCAGTTTGCCCCCTCTTCCTGAGGGGGTTATTCCTCGCGGAGTGGAAGAAGAGGACGAGTCGGAATCGACCGTCCCACTTGAAGAGGAGGAGGGATCCCCGAGTCCAGTGATCCGGACACTCGCAAGCGTTCTCGCAGCGAGGATTCAGATGCTTCGTCTCCTTCGACTCCAGAGGGCCCATCTATCGGTGCGGAGGAGCCGATTCTCGCCGTTCCTGTGCGCTCTATGGCTCCTCCTGCCCAGAAGAAACTTCGGCTGCCGAAGGAATCGTCTGAGTCAGAGGAGTAGTCCTTTGATCTTCATAGATTTGACTCGTAAGTTCCATATTTGCGACCTCGTTTTGGTTTCCTCTTTGAGTTGCCATCGGTCATGAAGCTTTTATTTGATTTGTGTTTCAGTCAAGCGGTGACGTCGTCTTCTGACGACGTCCAATTTTTGAAGGAGTTCGGAGTCGCGGACTCCATGTCCAAGAAGGTGGCTTCACGGTCTCCTTCTCCTCCATTGGCGGCCCACTCCGGGCATAATTCATCGATTTCCCCGCATGCTGGGGAGCATCAGATGGTTACCCGGATGACTATGCAACAGCCTTCTTCGGAGTCTGTGGAGGATCATGTAAGTATCTTGTAGTTGGCAATCAAATTTATTATTGGCGTGCTTTTACTTGAACTTTAAATGTCTCTGATGCAGCTCATCGTGAAGGAAGCCACCCGCCTGGCGGAGCGTGTCCTTACCATGGGTCAATAGCATGCGCGACTGGACAATCGCCATCGCATTGTCGAAAGTAAGTTTTGACTTCGTCATTGTCTTTTGCAAATATTATTGATTTGATTTGGTAACACTCTCTGTATGTTGCAGCTAAGCACAGTGAATTCTTTGCCATGCTGCTGCATTGGAGAAGACGTTGGCCGCGACAACAAAGAATCGCGACGAGGCGATCGCAACCTTGGAGGAGTCGCGGAAGCGAGAGCAGGATCTCCTTGCCTCCACTGCTGAGAGGGAGAAGATGTTCGAGGAGAAGCTTCTCTCGATTGCCAAGTCCCTCTCAGGTATGACGTTTTCATCTGGATATGCCTTGCTCTTCTGTACTTCGACGTGTAATTCTTCTACTAATGCTTTTGTGTATGTAGATGTCGGCAGCTTGAGTTTCGATGCCCAATCTCTGTGCCGTGCGGATGCTTTTGCTAGTGCCATCGCCGCAGTCGAGGACCGCAGCGTGTCCCTCCAGGAAACGCTGGGGAAGGCCAAGGATGTGCTCAGTCGTATCCGTGAGGATTTAACTCCCAAGGTCGGAATGATCGACAACCTTGGCGACTTGGTGGAGTCTCTGGCCGGAGGAATCCCTGCTGACTTCAAGAACTCGTAGCGCTCCGTCGGCGCCACCATGGCACTCGCAATGATGCAGGCCCATGGTGTGGAGATGGATCCTGCCGCTATCTCTGAGGCGATGCCAGTCGACGCTGGAGGCCAGCAGGTAGTGTTTGCTCCCTTTGCTGGTAAATGCAAAAATTATGGTCCCCAGCTTATCGAGACACTCGCCAAGTACTCAGAGGAGCGGCGTCAAGCGAAAGCTGCATAGGCTGTGGCATCTGGGGGTACTACCGGCAAGTCTGTGGCGTTAGAAACAGCCACGGATGTGATAAAGCCCCCGAGGCCGAAGTCAAAGTCGAAGAAGTACGCTGCTCCTTAGTTTTTATATGTAATAGCTCTAGTGTTTGACCTTTTGTGTATGAAACAATGCTTTTGTGGGGGTACCCTAGTCAAGACTTTGATATGTTTGAATGCATCCGAGCCTTCTGTCAGTGCATCTTTAGCCTCTTATTTTGCTTTTGTTTGGTTCGGGATAGGGTGCCTCGAGTAGTCCTTCGAGTGATCCTCGGGATCTGTCACCCGCGGATGAGACCTTGGCGCAGCCACGTTCAAGGGTGGATGAGTTGTCCCTGCTTTCGCGATTGCACGATCGTGTTAAGCAGCTGGAACGTGAGTTGCCCATCCTCCATGGTAACGCGGACATATGGAAATCGAGGGTGGAGAAGACTACCGCCCGAGAGCAATATCTATTGGAGGAGGTGACGCAGTTGGGCGATCAGTTCAAGTGTTAGCTTCTTGCTCTCTTATCTTTTCTTGTAGTCAATCGCGGTAGTTCCTTATCTTCATACTTTGCCCTTTTTGCCTGCTGTAGTTGTCAGTGCTCATCATCCGCAGGATGAGAAAGACAGGATCGCCATTCGAATGAACGGCCTGACCTAGGAACAGCTTGAGGCGAGTGGGTACTTCTGCGTGGACCATGATCGTGCGATCGCACTTCCGACCCTGCAGGATCGTGCATCTTGAGTACTCCATTTTCTGAAGAAAGCGCAGTCGTGCCTGAGGAATATCTAGGAGACGATGTTTCCGCTGGACGCCGTCCCTTCGAGCCTGTTGGCTCTGCTGGCTAAGTTTTTGGATTTAAGTGCAGTTCGCGAGTGCGTGCGGTAGCAGTTAGTGGTTGGTGCCAAGGCTGCTTTGTCGCTGGTGCGACTGCATAGGCCTGATGTAGACATTGTGGCTGTTGCTGCTGGGCTGCCGATAGGTTCGACCTGGAACATGGTTCCACATTACCAGGCGGTGGATCGTCCGGCAGAAGAAATTGTCGACTTCTTTGAGGAACAGACAAACGTTCTTCTCCTGCAGCAGTAGTTTAACTTGTATCCGAAGATGACATCGAGGTTGATTTTGCCCATGGGATATACACCTTTCCCTGGGACGATGCCGTGGAATGTTGTGTCTGAAACTTCCAGACACGTCAGAGGGATCCTCATTGCACGCAAGGTACTCGCGAACAGTAGGTTGATGCCACTGCCGCCATCCATGAAGACGCGACTCATGTCGAAGCCCCCATTATGTGCCTCGAGTACGAGCGGACAGTGGCCTGGATGAGGGACTTGGCGCGGGTGGTCACGCCGGTCGAAGGTGATGCAAGAGTCGCTTCCACTGAGGTACTCAGTGGTGGAAGGTGGAGAGTTTATCGCCAAGTTGACTTGGTGAGTGATGGCCTTCTGCACTCAATTTGAGGGACGCCCCTTTTGGATCATCCCCATGTTGCCCACGGGTCATGGGTATGGTTCGCCACCGTGATTCTGGACCGGTGCGGCCACGGGTGGTGGTATTCCGGGTGGTGGTGGAGGAGCTCTGTGTGCCACGGCGCCTAGGGCGACTCCATAGCCCCTGTTGACTGTGTCGCGATTCATCCGAGCCAGAGCCTCATGGAGCTTGAGAAACTCGCGGTAGTCTTTGAGAAGGTGGCTGGATTTTTTCTTGCCGTCGTGCTTGTCGATGTAGAAGTGCACGTTGCATGGCCCGGATAGTTTGTCCTCGATGGTTGTTGCGGGTGCCTCTTCGCGAGTACGGCACTGCCACACCTGCGTGGTTTTCCCGGACTCGTGGTATCCACCGCTGTGATAGCCGCTATTGCGGCTGTCGTCGCGTTTGTCGGCGTAGCCGGCTGCGACCATGTTGACGTCATCGCGGTCATCGTAGACGCGCATTCGCCGCTTGCCTCGACGGTCGCGTCTACGCCCGAAGTCGTCGTCATCGGAGTAGGTGCGATTTTTTACCAAATCCTCTCTATCGGCCCACCGATTCGCAATTTCCATCAGGTGGTCGATTGTTTTGGGCTTCGAGTGGCCCAGCTCTTCCCTGAGCTCTATGCGGCGCACAGCGCCGTTGAATGCGTTGATTGCGTGGTCCTCCGAGATGTTTTCTGCAGAGTTCTTGATGATGGACCACCTTTGGATGTATGAGCGTAGCGAATCGCCCGATCTTTGCTAGCAGCTCCTCAGCTCTTCGATTGATGCGGGCCTTTTGTAGGTGCCCTTGAAATTGCGTACAAAGCTATAGACCAGCTCTTCCCAGCTGTGAATGGATCCGCGAGGGAGGTTGTTGAGCCATGCGCGGGCGAAGCTCTGCAGTTGTAGCTGCAGGCATTGCATGGCCGTGCTTCGACTCCCGCCATGTAGCCTGACGGAGGAGATGTGGTCCTCCAACCAGATCTTTGGGTCTTATAGGCCATCGAACTTTGGGTTCTCCGACGGGAGTTTGAACCCTTTAGGCATTCGCTTCTGCCTGATGGCCCTGCGGAAGCATCTGGCGCCACAGAGTTTAGTCTTGTCCTCTTCGGAGTCAGTCGAACGAGTGCGTACTACCCTTTATTTGTCGATTTTGAACTGCGTGAGGTCATCGCGCACATCGTTTTCACGATCATGCCACCGTGAGCGGCGACGCCGAGACAGATCGTGACTGTTGTCATTGGATGAAGGTGAGGAATAGCGTTTTGCCAGAGCTTTGCCCTTCTTCGGCTCCGGCGTTGGCTCTTTTTTGAGAGCGGCCTCGACTAATCCCAAGCCCGCGATCGTAGATCGGTGCATAGCGGCCCGCGGATCTCTAGCTGGTGGCTGGTTGTCGAGGAGGTACATGGTGGCCGCTGTCACCGCGGCTTGCGGTGTCTTTGGGACCACGTTGCCCCGCGTGTCGACTGTCATAGAGCTGAAGTCGAGAACTTTAGCAGCTTCTATGCGTTCTTGCTCGGTGAGATGGGCCATCTGAGATTGCCTCTTGTTGGCCATGTACTCGTTGCCCTTGGAGGAGGATCCTCCATGGGAGGAGAGCCCAGCTCGACGAAGACTCGACTCATCTGCCGCCTTTTTACGTGCTTCGAGTTGCACGATTGCGTGTAGCTGGCGTCTGTACTACTCCTTTAGTAGCCAATGGTAGCCCATCAGCACGTCATGCAGCGTGCCGGGGGGTAGATGATTGCCCCGCAGAGCTTCTCGGCAGTGGGCCCACTCGTTGTCGTTGAGTTTAATCATGACACGTTCACCAGTGTGCTCGTTCACCATGGTTGGTGGTTTGACTACCCCTCTATTGTTGATGAGCGCGCCATTGCCACCGTTGGTGGGGCCACCATTGGGTGGTCCGCCATTAGGTATGCCACCATTAGGCGAATTGGTGCCAGATCCATTGCCACCGTTTTCGCGATTGGTGGCGGTGTCGCCAGCGTTGATGACAGCACACATGAAGTGGTTGGGGAAGCTGTTGCTTCCGCAACTTTCGGATCCGGAGCCACAGACTCCATCTTCCATTGCTAGGTCACCTAGATCGGATCCGCGACTACTGTCGCTGTCTGTGCTCCCAGCAGCTGCTGAGGTGTTGAGCTCGCTCAGGGTGCCGATTGGTGGCGGGAACCACGATGCTGGACCAATTGCGGGTATTGTTGGCTGGTAAGGCATGCGAAGCATGCCCATCTGACCAACCTGGAAGCAGAAGCTCCCAATCGCTAGACTGATTCCATCACCTACGGACTCGAAAGCCAGGCGAGTGGCCGACGTGTGGACGGTGAAGGTGAACGCGCTGAAGAGCTGGCGAATCTCCGCTGTTGCGGATTTGTAGATCGTGGATGATGGGGCCGAAGAAGCCATGACATCAGCACCCCCAATTCCCACAGACGGCGCCAATTGACGAGGGTTTAACTCATCAATGCCCATTGTTATGGACTTGGGTTTTGGAGAAGGAGGGAGCGCTGGAGGCATCAATCGGCTAGAAAACAAGCACACAAGGATGCAAGGTTTACCCAGGTTCAGGCCTCGTAGAGGTCCCTACCCCTGCTTGTCTACTCTTGGAATTAATGAAGGAATCGAATATTATAGGGGCACGCAGATGTAATCTGGCAAGAGTTGTGGAAACTAGGGTTGCGTGTGTCCTTCTCGCTGCCCCCTCCTAGCCTTTATATAGATAGGCAAGGTCTCGGGTAGCAAGTCGAGTCGGTTACAGATTAGGGTTTTCCCTTTAAACTTTCTATCTTTAAGCTTCTTCTTGTCTCGCAAGTAATCGAGAGTCCGTGGGCCACTCGAAGTCTTCATCGGGCCTTGGCAACGCCGTGGGCTTCCGCCGTATCTGGACCGTACATACCAAACTTGAGTACCTGCCGGGTATACCCATGTCAACCGGCCTTAGAAAACTACTTTCTAAAAGCTGTTTGAAAGATATACTTCTTATCTGCTCCTAATTTAAAAGTACTTCGAAAATGGTTCCCTTTGTCTCTCACCCAAATTTCAAACCTACGGGCTTCAAATAACTAGGACCTAGAACCCAGTAAAGACAATGTGAACAAGGAAGAGAAGCAACTACCAGCAAACACAAGGAGACTACGAGATCGCCCTACCAGCGGAATCCTCATAATCAGAAGAAATCAACTGTTGCACTATCGAGAAGCTTCCAATGACTCGGCGAAGGCTTCCTATGCAAGATAGTGATCCAGACCCCTAATAAGGTGACATTTAGGATTAATAGACCTAAGATAGGATTCCCCTACCTCGCGAGTAGTTAACTCCTTGGTCCCCATGGTAGACTGTGTTTGCTTGCCTAAGTTCTTAATGTGTTGCTAGATTTGTGTTGTTTTCGGAGAACATTGCAACCCAGTCGCTCTGTTTACCTCGCATATGTGTTCTGGCTTGTTTTCACCCTAATCTAATGTGGTTTGAGATCGATACGCCCCTAGTTACTCCGGCACCCCTGCTTGTTGTCGGTAACGAGAACCCTACTAACCTCGAGAGTGATGCGAGGAAAAGTATCGCAAGGACTAAGAGTTCGACATTGTTATGTTAGGTCGAGTTGAAGACTTCTCTTTAGTAGGAGGGCATACTTCGTCAAACTCACTTCTTAGGACTCGTCATCGACACTACGCACCATCATTCATCTACCAACAATAGAAGGAGTCCCGTTGAAGCCGGAAGTCGACCCCTGAAGGATCCTCACTATTCGCAAGAAACCACATGACTTAACCACCAAGAAGTGAAGACCTAACTCCACTAACCTTCAGAATACTAGAGCTTCCGACCACCTCAGGAGACTAACGATTTTAGTCGACATTATCCTAACTAACGGGAAGTTCCTCAACAGAAGGCCAGAATACTCCAAAATCCTAAAGTCAAGGATGCATAAAGACACCGAGTTTACTTAACCATCGAGCGGAAGCAACATCAATAGTTTGAGTGATGATAACCTCTCCAAAGCTAGATGCCTCTACTCTGACAGAAGACTAGCAAGAAGCCTTATTAACCATTAACCTCCCTAGAGCTAACTCCATAAGGCTTCGTTAGGAAACCACCCTGACAAGGTTTACACGCTAGAACGTCACTCGAAGACCTCGACTCCAGACCCAAGGACATACAACCTTCTTTAGCGTCACGCTAGCACTCCAAGACAGAAGATCTATACCACTCTCAAAGGACCTTAGTGAAGCTCTAAGGAGGAAAGACTGTGTCTTTCCACTCAACTCAAGGAAACCGTTTACCAGAAGATACTTCAGAAGGGTTCCAAAATCGACGTCTTATCGCCAAGCATCAACTCTCGAGTCATCAGATGAGACAATAACTGAAGACTTACGAAACCCCTCTGCTACTTCAGTTGAAGACCCACCTGAAGAATCGCCAATTCTCTAACTCCATTAGTTCTAACCCTTGCGGGAGATTCACTAATTCAACTACTACAATAGGCTAAGTACGAATAAAGTAGTATATGAGCCTCATAAAACCTAGTTGACGGACGACAGCTGAAGGCTCCAACTCTGGACAGAAGGTTGGCGATAGCTTCCAAACATCAACTGACGATTCCAAGGAGGAAGGATTATGTTATCCTTAAGTTACCTTCGACTAACCCTAAGGGGGAAAGACCTGCGTCCTTCCCGCAAAAATAGACTACCCATTTGTCAGAAGCAACCTCAAGAGTTAGACCCAAAATCATGAACTAGGATACGATAATCCCTTAAGAGAGACGCCGTAAATCCTTACAGAAGGAAGATCACTCCTCACAATCCTGATTGAAGCCTGCTCAACACTCGTGCATCCAAGACGATTGAAGTTCAACCTCACCATCGCAGTGACCCTATTCAAAGACAAAGCCGACAAGTTAGTATGCGAGAAACACATGCACTAACTCCAACACAAAATCCCCTAACCTTACTCTCTCGAATCTCGAGACGATATTCTTTTAAGGGGGAAAGGACTGTAACATCCCAATTTCAGCAACCCTGATTAGTTGTCCAGAATGCAAAAACCAGGGGGAATAAAAACTTTTGCTTCTTTAGTGATGCAATGTTTGCTTGCTTGCTTGTTGATGCTTATGCATTGAGTGCGTAGCAAATGATATACTCATTATATCAACCTTAGTTGACAAAAGCTATTTAACAAAGACTGTCTTGGCTTATGTTTCATATTCTCAAATGTTCTGGCATTGTCCCTGGCTATTTACTTGGCTAGACTTTCAAAAGCAAGAAGATGGAGGGGATAAGGAGATGTTATGCGAGCTAGGCCGTCTTCCTAGTTAGCTGCCTATAGGTTAAGGCATGATCGGGCTCTGCGTTTGATGAAGATCCGCTACTGAAGTTTATGGGCCATAATGGCCTTTATGTAAGTCTTATATTCGTTAAGTTTTGGATGTTGTAATGATACTTGTCGGTTATATTCCATGGCTCATTGATCATGGGAATGTGGATGTATGCATAACAGGGATTTCTCGGACGATAAATCCGGGGGACCCCACACAACAGATCAAGGAAATTCATAAAAACATCTCAAGGAAGAGATACAAACATACACAAGCATTCTCAAAGTATTTGGAGAGAAGTTTTGAAATAAGTATCTAAAGGTTTTGTGTAAAGGAGAGGATGGAGCCTCTTAGCACTATTACCAAGAGAGAGATGAACTAGTTTTTCAAAGGGTTTTGGAAAGGCTTGAGAAAAGAATATTTAGAAGGCTCTGTCTTGAAAACATAGGAAGATTGTACCATATAGATCTCCTTAGTTTTATCACTAGGAGAAGAGAAAACATTTTGTTTTACAAAGTCATCTTGGCTCTTGTTTTGAAATGTCAGAACATTTGAGAATATGTAAAATAAGACAATACATTTCCTTTTGGTAAATAGTTTTGGTAAACTTTTGATAAGATAGAGAAGTACCTTGAGCACAACACAAGCACAAAAAAGCAGGGCAATCAACAAGAAACTACTACACCACTAAGCCAGAAATTTTTTTTGTTCCCCCTAATTTCTGCACTTTGGACACATAATCAAGGTTACTCAAAGTGGGGGTGTTACAATTTCTTGAGTCTTCTGTACCATGCTTCGTGGTGTCATCCGTGAGTTCTCGGGCTTCCTCCCTAGCTTCTGTACTTGTCGATGCTTACCTTGCATGATCATAGGATGGAGTATGAAGTAGCATATCATTCAAATGAGTAGGAAGTGGAGTCGGGTATAAGATAGAATTCACCTTTATGGTCCATGATGACTTAGCGTACGTTGGAGAGAGTGAGAATGTACTTCATGTGGTGACGACCATAGGTCGAGCTACACCATTTTCTCTTTTTTTCGTTTCCCCTTCTTTTTCTCCTCACATACCCCCATCCTGCCCGCCATCTGCCGTAGCTCCCGCCATTTTCACTCGTGTGCGCCTAATCTTCCCCACCATGTTGTCGAAGAAATTCACCGTTCCTCGATCCACGGCCGATCCGGATCAGCCGAAGCAAAGGAAGAAGAAAGCGGGGAAGGAAATGCCACCAAGCATGACCAATGCCGAGTGGGCGGCCTTCCACAGACATGACCCTTTGGGTACCCACTATTGGTATATATATATGGTGCGGTCTATCGGAAGGCCCATACGACGAATTGCTAAGGATCCTGAAGCCCAAGACAAATTGGTGACTATGAATCCCATATTCCTGGTACGCGAGCAAGGAAAGCTCAACATTAGGAAATTTTAGAGAAAAACTCTAACGTGTGACCAAATTGGCTAGGGATCCCAAGACCTAGCCTCACGTATAAAGGCTAGGAGGGACCGCCGGGAGTAGCTCTCTCTCAATCGAAAAACGAAACTTACAAGTATAGAAGCACCGTGTCAGCAACTTGTAATGCTCCCACGGACAGAACCATGGATTTTATCTTCGAGGAACATGATTAATACTACTACCAGACAATGTTGGTCTTTCATTGCGACAAAGCTCATCCTGCCGGTTTCTCCCTGAAAAAGGATTACATGTCTCGCAAAATCCGACCTCCTCTATCATATCATCCCGACCGATAGGTCCCTCATAGCGCTGGCTGGTCCCTCGACATTCACAAGACTCGCCTATAGAAATCGTTGGCACATTACGAAATTTCGACGAGGTTCAAAAGATCACCAGCACCGGAAGGAGCGCGAAGCCTCTGCAGCTCTGGCGGTGCTCACGGACAGAAAATAACACGTGCCGCACATCGTCAGTAGGTGGTCACTCTCGTTTGGTCCATCCACATTCCGTAGCTGGGTCCATTCCAGTCGCTAGCTCGTCCGGGATGGATACGCTTGGGCGGATCCCCGATCCCCGGAGTGCGCGCATACCCGTTCAAAAACCAGGCTTGGATACGACACGAGCGAGACTGCCCGCCGTGCCGCCCCGGCCGCCGCTCATTGATTCGAGTTGAAGGAATCAAGGAAGCAACAACGGTGTCAAGGCAAATCATTCTTTCTCGAGACGTGAAGATAGCCAGAGGGCTAGCCTAGCGGTCAAACCAGCGTGATGCGAGGAAACAGATCGTTTTTTCTCCATGGATCCCGTCAAAGAACAAAAAGTATTTTCTGCAAGGAAAGAAATGGCAGTCTTCGGCGGAGGATCCAACCGAATCAGCCTGTAATTGGAAATCTTTCTATACCATCTGGTACTAGTATGCAGCTGAGTAGAAAGGAACAAAAATCCCACCACCCGGAGAACAGGGCCAGCATGTCCCCCGGAGATCCAAAGATTGGACACGAAATCTGACGCTAGCCTGGCTCCAACCGGCCACGGGTTTCCGGCCCGGCCCATCTCCATCCGTCAACCAACCTCCTCCCCTCCCCTCCCCTCCCCTCCTGCGCTCTTCAAATTAAAAACCCACGCACGCACGCGCACACACCCCACCAGTCCGTCTCCTCCTTCTATTCCTCCCCTGTCCCCGCACTTGCCACACATCCAGCCCCCGGCCTCGCCTCGTCAGGCCACAGCAATGCCTCCGGATGGCGACGCGGCCCTGGCGGCGGACGAGCTGCAGAGCCTCAGCTTCGGCTCCTCCGAGCGCTCCCGCTCCGCCTCCACCGTCTCCACCGCCACGGCCTCCTGCTCCACCTCGTCCTCTGGGCCAATGGGCCTCCCGACGTCGCGCTCCTCCAACCCCAACGCCCTTGCCCCGCGCCTAGGCACCGTGCAGCTCTCCGACATACGCTTCGTCCGGCGGCTCGGTGCCGGGGACATCGGCAGCGTGTACCTGGCCGAGGTGAAGGGGAAGGGCGCCGGCACCGGCGGGGCGCTGGTGGCGGCCAAGGTCATGGACAGGAAGGAGCTCCAGGGCCGGAACAAGGAGGGACGAGCGCGCACGGAGCGCGAGATCCTCGAGGCCGTCGACCACCCATTCCTCCCGCGCCTCTACGGGGTCGCCGAGGGGGAGCGCTGGTCCTGCCTCCTCACCGAGTTCTGCCCCGGCGGCGACCTCCACGTACTCCGCCAGAGGCAGCCGCACCGCCGATTCTCCGAGGCCGCCGTCAGGTACGCCGCCACCTCGAGTACCACCACTCGTAGATTACCATCACATATGCGTTTTTTTACATTAGTGGTAATAATTAACGCAGCTCTGTTTCTCTCAAAAAAATATACTATAAGATTGATCTGAGATCATATCGTACTGCGATGAAAAATGCTCCTTTGATGGGGAAAAATGGAGAACATATCGTACAATTAACAGCATGATTTTATTTTTTAACAAAATCAAGTTGTGATCGCATTTGGGGCGTGAACTGCGGGCGAAGCAGCTAGCGATCATAGCCTTTCCAGAGAAGAATGTGGCCGGTTTCCTGGGTTCTACTACCACTTGGCTTCCTTTGTTTACTTGGCTGTTTCTGTGTTCCCCCTTCCTTTCTGCATACTAGTTTAATTAGCTCATTTTTAAGGATCTAGTGGCCAGTTCTGGCTGCGCATGGTTTGGCTGGCCCCATGTGTCTTCGGTTGGGCATGCATCTGTCCATTCATATGGAGTGCATCTCCAGCAACTGACTGTGCCCCTCATCCTGATAACACACCGCATAATATCAGATGGATTGCAGCATTTTTGGATGCATCCTTAACCAAAATTGACACCCCGGCACTCAATCTTCCTTAACAACACAAGGATCGTGACATATGAGGATGGTACCGTCTTGCGAAACGATGCCATGGAATAAGCATCCAAAACGACACATTGCCCTGTTTCCTTTGGAAATGTATATTTCATGGGTCCAGCTGCCCGCTCTCTCACTGTCACTCCCTGGTTTCCAGCCATGCTCTGAAAAACTCTCAAGCCAGCCAAACGCACGCCCATAGAATCAGCTTCCAATGACTGGGTCAGTCAGGAAGTGTTTCCATGTGGAGACCAGCAGCACGGCCCTGAATGATACCAAGCCTGCCCCAGCGCCATCCGGAAATAAAGCTGTTCTTGGCATATGCGCTTGCATGCTAGTAGTAGTACCTTGCGCTTTCCTTATCTCTCTACTATAGCTAGGTGCACGATGTCCCATTTGCTTTGCCTACCGACGATGTTATCTCCCCCCACAATATACGGAGAGTGGTTTTATTGCCTTCCGGAATAAGCTTCAAATAGCATTATTCCCGGCCGTATAGATATGCATCCAGCCATGTGGATGGTTATTGCCAGAGATTAAAGGGGAAAGAAATACGGACGTTAACAAACTGTACAGTACAGGAAGGATACACGGTGGTAGAATTATTGGCCACGTTAGCTCCATTACAGTACATCATGTGGCTGTTTCGCGAGAGATTAGTCGGGGAGGCCACAGCATTCTCTAGTCAACTCAAACAGGTATAGAACGGCTAGTGTATTGTCTATCGATGGTCCAATCAGCTCGTTCATTTTAACCATACAGAATGAGGAAAATAATATGTAGTAGTAGAACAATAGCCTTTTGTTTTTTCACGCTAGCTTGGCCTGGGAAAATACACTGTGTTTCAAATTAAAAGAAACAGAGAGGGAGGGAAAGCGTGAATTACTATTGAACATAGTATGGATTCACGGGTCAACAACGTCTTTGCTTAAACTTTGTGGAAGGAAACCAAGCAAATTCACAAGAGAAGCGAACCGTATATGAATTCATGGATGAGCCACAAAAGTATTACTACTATTATAGCAACATTAGAATACTTCTAGTCTTGAGAAGCCCGCTTCTTCGTTTCGTAAGACTTGCTGCCATTCATATGCTACCCGTACGACTTTGCATTGTTGCATTATAATGTGCACTCCAACAAAAATGGATCAATCCTCGTTTGACACGGCAAGCAGCAGTGATTGTAGGTATACGATCGAGCAGCAGGTAGTTTTATGCAATGGCTTCGTGCATTTCGGTGCTACCTGCACGGACGCTACAACAGTGCCGCCGTTCAACGCAATGGCGGCATTATGGCAAGGCCGGTCGTAGTAGCCATTACCGGTGAGGCACACGGAGCAGAGCTACCCACGCACGGCCCCTCGTGCTACGGCGCCGGAACCGGCCGCCGAACATGGCTTTAAAATATACTCCCTACGCCCCATGGATCGATTAAGCACTGGTGCGTTGGTCAAGAGAGCCTTGCTTTTTACTACTAACACCCCCCATGTGAGATGGTTAAGAGTCACAGCTCTGAAACACACGCACAGACATGGCCATGAATGGGCCGTGGATGGATGCAGTCGACCGAGATCAGCATCGGGGTACTCGTACTTTGCGGTAAGGATTAATCTAATTAACCCCAAGGAATGATCGGTTGAGTGAGTGCACACATGATGTGACCTTTCTTCTCCGCCATTAAACAAGGCTCCATCCCAACGTGCAACGCCCCCAACATCAATGATGCACTAATTCGAGTACTGTCTATTGCCTTTTCTTTCCTCTTGTGACTTTTGGTAGCTTGCTAGTACTGCAGCGCACAGCGTCAGCCACCGTGCCCGGTACAGATACAGTGAGGTGACACTGTCGTTGGCAAATACAGTACGTGTGCCTTTGGTTGCATGTGCATAAAGTCAAGGGAGGCACTTGTATGCTTTTGTGGTATGCAATTACTTGCTTACTGTACGGTTTCTCATCAAAGTCGCACCGGTCCAGCGTGTTTGAGTTTGGTGTAAAATGTATAATGCAGATAACGAAAACAATTAATGCTTCTGTTTGAGTTTCTGATAGTTCATTGGTTTTGACCTTTGGTTTCGTATATTGTGTGCCAGGTTCTACGTGGCCGAGGTGGTTGCCGCGCTGGAGTACATCCACATGATGGACATCGTGTACCGGGACCTCAAGCCGGAGAACGTGCTCGTCCGCGCCGACGGCCACATCATGCTCACCGACTTTGACCTCTCCCTCAAGTGCGACCCGACGGCACCGACGCCGGCGCATGTCATCTCGGACCCTATTGCGCTCACCGGCCACTCGTCGACGTCATCCTCGTGCATCATCCCGTCCTGCATCGTCCCTTCGGTGTCGTGCTTCAGCCTCTTCCCGGGGCGTGGTGGTCGCCGGCGCAGGCTCCGCAAGAAGGCCTCGAGCAGTGGTGGCGGCGGGAACAGCAGCAGCAGCAGCAGCTTCCCCACCGGCGTGCTCGACCTGGAGTTCGTGGCGGAGCCTGTGGAGCTCCGCTCCATGTCGTTCGTCGGCACGCACGAGTACCTCGCCCCGGAGATCGTGTCGGGCGAGGGACACGGCAGCTCCGTGGACTGGTGGACGCTCGGCATCTTCATCTTCGAGCTGCTCTACGGGGTGACGCCGTTCAAGGGGTATGATAACGAGATGACCCTGGCCAACATCGTTGCCCGCGCTCTCGAGTTCCCCAAGGAGCCCTCTGTGTCGTCCGCCACCAAGGACCTTGTCACCGCGCTGCTCGCCAAGGACCCGACGCGCCGGCTCGGCGCCACCATGGGCGCGGCGGCCATCAAGCGGCACCCGTTCTTCAACGGCGTCAACTGGGCGCTGCTCCGGTGCGCCACGCCGCCGTACGTGCCGCCGCCGTTCAGCGTCGCGACTGCAGCCGCCGCCTCCGGCCCCGGAAAGAGCATCCCTCACGACAACGACATGTCGGACGACAGCTGCCCAGGCACGCCCGTGGAGTACTATTAGATGAGACCGAGCCATGGAAGGAAGGAAGCTCCCGCGCACGTACGTGCAACAAGATGCTGCCACACTGCCGGGACCCAAGCACGTACGTACCCTTGTCCGAACCCCGGCGCACGTGGTGGCGATATCAGTGGACGGGGCCGCGCTGGATGGCGCGCACGAGGCAACCTTGGTTGGGGGCAGGACGCGCGCGCGGACAGGCGCTGCGTTGTCGCGTCAAATAGTTGCCGGCCGTGTGCGTTCCTACACGCTGTTCCAGTAATAACTTATGCATGTTCCTTTCTAATTTGACTTTCTCTGGCCGCCATTGCCAGGTTGGTATGACACACATATAATACTCCTAGTTAGTAGTGGTAGAGTTGTATTATGAGCGATGTTTGCTATGAGATCTACTAGTAAGAGCTTTGCTTTGCTCTGCTCGTTGTCCTTGTTTTTTTCTGCAAAGATTGTGAACAATCTGGTGTGCATCTTGAGCATGGAACGAATGATGAGAAGCGATCATGATGGATGATCGGGTCTGGGCTTTGGGTGGCAGCCGGGGGACACGAGCGGGTGGACCCAAAGACGGCGAGGTGTGCAGAGGGGATCGATCATTGCCCAGGAATTCTGCTCGCGGCTTTCCCTCACTTTTCTCTGAACGCTCGTGCGCTTCTGCTTCGCCTTTAGATGACTCGCAGACGACACGTACTTCTAGATGTATGCAACGGTGTGTGTGATCGATCGCCGAGTAAAGATGCTGCTGTTTTTACAGCCAAAGCAAGTAGCTACAGCCTGCAGCTGCGTGAAAAAGGCAAAGGCTGTCCTATCCTCTTGTTGTTGAGAAGTATAAAGGCTGCACCACTGCACTTACAATGATCATGCATGATGTGTGCTAGTAATCGAATGCAAGTCAACAACCTACATGGAAAACAAAAGAAATGGGCAAATTAACCATGGAGGAACAAGCAGCCGTTCCGCCGACTTCTTGGGTAACCTAAAAGCTATCAGCATATACCGATATCCTGCTAAACTAAAATTTGCAGTTGCGGCGTCAAAATTATAAGAAAGGAAGACGTGTGATGTCTTGGAGAATGGAACAAAATGCTGATAAGAATAAATTGAGACTATGTAGTATCGTAACAAAAAAAATGCTAAAATAGCAGGAACTCGAAATAGTGCTTCCTCTGATATTTTTTTAAATCAAACGTTGTACAATTTTGCCAAATATGTAGAAAAATATATGAACATCTGCAAAAAAACAAATCAATAGTACTAGTATCATCATAAAACATACTATACTTCATATTATGTATTTGACATTGTAGATATTGCTATAGTTTCCAAGATATACTTGGTCAAACTTTACGTCATTGGATTTTGAAAAATTAATATACACCACATCTTGGCATAGAGGGAGTAAGACAAAGTAGAAATGTCTTTTAGTGAATCCTACAAAATTAAGTATAAAATACATGAAATTCACAAACCTGATTTATCGGATGCTCCAGAGAAATCTTGCGGAAGTTTGTGAGAGAAAGACGCGCAAAAGCTACAATTCTTTTGCATAGATCCGACGTCTGGCTAGAAAATTCGAGAATAATTGTATGAAAAGAAATTATGGAATCGAAAGCTGGGTGTTTATGGTTTTTGAAGTATGCTCGCTAAACTTTATTGCAATTTACTATGACAAAATATGCAATATAGTACAACAAGGTTGATAGAACAAACAAAAAAAAATATAGTTTGACTAGACAAGTGAGTTACCATAATATGTCGCAATATCAAATGCAGCATGGATCCACATAGATATAAATATTTATTCTTATCATACAAAGGACTTATATTCGAAGGTTCTAATATATTTGGGCTATAAACAATACAAGTCGATTCCTCGTTGGGTGCGACAATTTGGCTCCCGAGCTCCCCAGCATCTTGACTTGGATTGATTTATGTCTTCATGGTGGAGGCTATGGTGTTGCGGTGGATGAAG
Organism: Avena eriantha; assembly: GCA_910589775.1. Lineage (NCBI taxonomy): Eukaryota > Viridiplantae > Streptophyta > Magnoliopsida > Poales > Poaceae > Avena > Avena eriantha. The sequence goes on from OU342744.1 coordinate 438,809,780, forward strand.
TGCCTCCTGAGATGTCACGGACAATGGTGGCAGGGGTAGTGCAAGCATTGGCCAAGGATGACTTCGGGAGCATGTTCGGAATATCCTTGGATGCACGAACATCCTTGGAGGTGCGCCTCAGGGCACCATTACTCCTCTTCCCGAAACGTACAGATAAAGTATAAGTACTGGAAGAAGTATAATGCAGGACAAGATGAAAAAATGAATACTTAAACAGTGGCAAACGTTTTGGACAACGAAATGTCGGCAGTGGCTCTTCCTTTTTCTTCCTCCAAAGAGGCGGCAGATTTCTTGGAGATCCTGCTCTCCGGTTTCTTCTTCTTGCTCGCGGCAGCAGCGTCAGAGGCAGGACCCTTACGCTTTATTGTAGCCAGAGTAGCTTGATCCTTGGCGGCCTCGTCGTCTGAGAAGCATGATGTCCTTGAGGTTTGGGTCATAGACTTGAGAAGCCATATCTTCTTCATCCAAACCCATGAGCTCAAGAAAGGTCGAGTTAGTGAGGTGATTGATGGAACCAAGCTGAAAACTTTGGAGTATATAACAACAATGAGCAATCGGTACCTCTAGACAGGTGCCGATCACGAATATATCATAAGTGATCTTGAAGCCACGCTTCTTGTTCTTCACCTTGACTATATCCTTCATCCGGTTCTTGATAGTATCACTAGAGAAGTTATCTAGAGAAATACGGACTGGATCTTTCCTATCTCCAGTATCAAGCCAGAGCGATGTTGCAGAGGTTGGATCCGTCTTGTGAACCAGCACATGGCCAGGTCCAAGACGGACAATCTTGTCTCTATGAGCCACTCTATCTGCCTTACAATATGGAAGGCTTCTAAGTCAGAGGGGGGATAGCTTTGACGCGCCAATTGGCAGATTCCACGATGGCACCATCCACAAAGTCAGGATATGTGGCTTCATGACCCTCCAAAGGAATATCCGGACCTTAGAATTATGTTATCTGCTAGTTATTGATAGACTCGTGCCCCACAATGTCGAGGAATCTTCGGTTCGGGCGGATCTTAAAACTAATAGTCCCACAGTTGGCAAGCTCGTCCTTGACAACGCCCGACTCCCTCTTGACGGTGAAAAAATAGACAAATATGTTTAGCCTAGTTTTTATTCCTAGGTATCCCTCAAACAGTGCTACGAAGTCACTAAGTACTAAAATGCCATTCGGAGAGAGGTTGTGAGGGAGGACCTAGAAGTGGTCTAGGACCTCTAGGAGGAAGTTGTAGATCAGGAGGGATATACCTCGCACAAGCTAAGCTTCGAGGTAAACCTTTTATCCGACTTGGGGAGAAGGAACTACCTCGCTGGCTGGAGGCTGCCGCTAGTGCAGCCCCTCTATTGAAGGGAGGTACCCCTCAACGACGAGGTCCTTGAGTTTAGAGCCCTTGAGCTTGGAGCCCCTCCCCACACCCTTGAAGGGATTCGCTTTTGTGTCTTCATCCTCTTCTTATGTAGGCTCTGATGGCACCAATTTTTGGTCACTCCTGGTGGTTTCTGCAGGATTGAATAGCAAAAAATAAAAAAATTCTAACTATGCGAACACTAATACCAGGGTCTATACTATGTAGACATAAGTAACGGAGAGAGAGACGGTATTTATACCCTTGAAGACCGAGGAACGCCTTACACAAGAAGGCATATGTTGATGAACATGAGCATCTCCAAGAACCCTAAGTGTGGTGCCTCCAAAGTACTACACATGTCCGGTGTAGGTGACGTCTCCCGGGCTCCAATCCAGCCGAGCAGCAGAAGAAGAAGATGGCGGACTGAAGATCACACGATGGTAGTGTGAAGGTGGAGAACTCAAAACCCTAGAGGTCATCTCCAATATTATGGAGAAGTTCTCAATGGAAATGGGAGAGAGAGAGAATGAGAGAATGGGATGATTCCAAAGGGGAGGGGGTGACCCCTATATATAGTGGGAGGGGAGGGTGCACCACCCAAGGGGCAGGCGGTGTGGGACTAATGCCCACACCCGCCGACGACCAAACGGCAGCCACCAGCCCTATGTGGGCCCCACTTGGGCAGCCCACCAAGCCCTGGCCAGCCGGCCCTCCTCTGTAGGCGCCTTGCCCCTTTGGGCCTCACTTCCGGGTGAGTCCCATTAGCAATGGGCTGCCTTTAAAAACAAAATAAAATAAAATATATATTTTAATATTAATTCACCAATTAACATAAAATACAAATATTATTATATTCTTTCACTCCGGAACTCCTTTCGGACCCCTTCCGATCAATATCAGATGTTACACGGAACTATTCCAGTTTCTCTCTCTTTATTTCTCCTACGATACCGCATCTATCCCTAAGTGTCCCCACCCTTAAGCGTGACATCCGTCGGTTCAGAAACACTCCAGAAATGATTGAGACCTCTCTCATATCAATGATCATCAGATGGACCTGGATGCCCATGTTGACCCCCGTGCATTTCATGGATCTTATCGCTCGAACCGTAAACATTGTTTCACGTTCCCTTTGTCACTTGATACCTAGTTCATCCGAGACTTGATCTTTGGTATCTCTATACCTTAGTTCGGTCTCATTATCGATGAACTCGTTTACGCGTTCTCATGTTGTTGCATTCCGTGATAGAGTCACACGCTTGCAAGCTTCGTTAATGCAATATCACCGAGTTGGCCACATGTATCTATCCGTTACATGGATTGACAAATTCTGGTCTTGTTATATACTCCTCTGCGCGTCCCTTTGGAAAACCTGAGTAGCACCTTTTTGATCACCCTGTCACGAGATGATGCTTGATGCCATCAAAGCTTCCTACAAAACGGTGATTTACATTATCTCATAGTCTAAGGATCAGGTTGCGAGGTTTTCTATGTTTATCATTAATGGTGAACTTTGTAACTAGATCTCATTAAGATATAATTGGCAGATGTTTTTCTATCACATCATTCAACTAATGACATGACCTCATTGTCAATTGGCATAAATGCCGATGATCTCAAAACCCTAGATCATCCTCATGACTAATGAACTAGTTCGCTAGAGGTAACTAGAGACATGGTTTGTTTACACACTACACGTGTATTAATGTTTCATATTAATACAGTTATAGCATAGTATGAAGGTATTATGAACATATAAGAGATATATCGAACAATACACTTTATTATTTGCCTCTAGGGCATATCTCCTCCAGTCTCCCACTTGCACTAGAGTACAAATTAATCTAGTTTACAATAGGAAGGAACCTAACACCGATGGCATCTCGGTGTTGTTCGTGATTGGCTTGTAGGAGAGATTTAGTAAGAGGATCGGCCACATTCAGATCTATGTGTACTTTTCAAATCTTGATTTCACCTGTGTCAATGTTCTGGCAGATGACGTGAAACCGTAGCTTGATGTGTTTGTCCGTGGAATGAGTCATTGGTTCCTTTGCGTTTGCAATAGCTCCCGTGTTGTCACAATATATCGGCACGGGGTCTTGCGCACTTGGAATGACTCCTAGTTCGATGATGAAATTCCCTAGCCAAACAGCTTCATTTGCTGCATCAGCTGCAGCAATGTATTCAGACTCCATTAAAGACTGCGCCACCACTAGATGCTTCTTGATCTTCTAGCTTACTGCCCCACTATGCACCAGAAACACAAATCCTGTCTGAGACTTCGAATCATCAAGATCTAAGTTCCAGCTCGCATCCACGTAACCGGTAATCTTTAGAGCTTCATCACTTCCTCCATAGACTAGGAACATATCCTTTGCTCTCTTGAGATACTTCAGGATATTTTTCATAGTTATCTAGTGATCTGATCTTGGATTACTTTGGTATCGGCTCGTTAGACTAAGAGCCAATGCCACATCAGGTCGAGTACTTAGCATTGCATACATGATAGATCCTATGGCTGAAGCATAGGGGACGTAAGACATCCTTTCTCTATCAACATCCTTTGATGGTCATTGAGTTAAACTCAGTGGGCAATTCTTAATCATAGGCACCAAACCCCTTTTGGCATCTTCCATTTTGAACCTCTTCAAAATATTTTCAATGTAAGTACTTTGACTTAATGCAATTAGGTGTCTTGATCTATCTCTATATCTTGATTCCTAATATGTATGCAGCTTCACCTAAGTCCTACATGGAAAATTGACTACTCAAATATTCTTTCACAGTTTTCGTAAGTTCCACATTGTTTCCCATAAGTAATATGTCGTCCACATATACTACTAGAAAAACCACTAATCCACTTGCTTTATTGTAAACACAGAACTCTTGTTGATTTTGGATGAATCCAAAACTCTTGATCACTTAATCAAAACGTTGGTTCCAACTCCGAGATGCTTGCTTAAATCCATAAATGGATGGCTGAAGTTTGCACACCTTTCCAGATTCCTTAGGATCAACAAAACCTTCCGGTTGCATCATATACAACTCTTCATCAATGTATCCATTGAGGAACGTGGTTTTGACATCCATCTCCCATATTTCATAGTCGAAATGAGTAGCAATTGCTAGTAAAATCCAGATAGCCTTAAGCATCACTACAAGAGAGAAAGTCTCATCGTAGTCAACTCCTTGAATTTGTCGAAACCCCTTTGCGACAAGTCGAGCTTTGTGAATTGTCACATTACCATTCGCATCTGTCTTTTTCTTAAAGATCCATTTATTTTCGACGGCCTTGCGGCCTTCCGGAAGATCTACCAAGGTCCAAACTTGGTTTTCATACATGGATACTATCTAAGATTTCATGGCTTCTAGCCATTTCTTGGAATCAGCACTATCCATAGCTTCTTTGTAGTTTGCAGGTTCTTCCTGTTCATCTAGAATGATAGACATCACAAGGCTACTATACCAATCAGGAGTGGCACAAACTCTTGTAGACTTGTGAACCGCTGGAGTTTCGATGTTGTTGTCTTGATCATTATCATTAGGCTCTTATTCCACATTGGTGAGCGGTTTCGGAACGGCTTCCGTTGCACTACTCTGAATTTGGAGAGAAGGGTCAACAACTTCATCTAACTCAATTTTCCTTCCACTAACTCCTTTAGTGAGAAACTATTTCTCAAGAAAGGTGTCGTTTTTCGCGACAAACGTTTTGCCTTCGTCTTGGTTGTAGAAGGTATACCCAACTGTTTCCCTTGGTTATCCTACAAAGAAACATTTTTCTGCCTTGGGTTCAAGTTTTCAAGCTGTAGTTTCTTGACGTAAGCCTCACATCCCAAAACTTTCAGAAATGACAACTTTGGATTCTTGCCATACCATATCTCATACAGGGTTGTCTCCATTGATTTGGACGGTGCTCGGTTTAAAATAAAAGCAGTGATTTCTAACACATATCCCCAAAATGGGACAAATCAGTCAAAGACATCATGAACTGCACGCTATCCAATAGAGTATGGTTACGTCATTCTGACACACCATTACGTTGTGATGTTCCGGCAGACATAAGCTGTGGTATGATCCCACAGTACTTGAAGTGCATGTTAAACTCATAACTCAAATACTCACCTCCCTGATCTGATCGGAGATGCTTGATTTTCTTGTTAAGTTGATTCTCTACTTCTTTCTAAAATTCTTTCAACTTTTCAAAAGTTTCAGATTTGTGCTTTATCAAGTAGATACATCCATATCTACTCAAGTCGTCAATAAAGGTAACAAAATAACGATAATCATTGCGTGTTGAGACGCTCATTGGTCTGCATATATCCGTATGTATGATTTCTAGTAGGTCTGTAGCTCTCTCCATTGTGCCGGAGAAGGGTGTCCTAGTCATCTTGCCCATAAGGCATAGCTCACATGTATCGAGAGATTCGGAATCCAACGATCCAAGAAGTCCATCTGAATGGAGATTTTTCATGCGCTTTATGCCAATGTTACCAAGATGGTAATGCCACATAAACATGAAGTTATCATCATTATGTTTATAATGTTTAGCATCAATATTATGGATGTGACTATCGCAATCAAGATCCAATAAGAATAAACCATTACACACAGGCGCATGAACAGAGAAAAAATCATTCATATAAATAGAACAACCATTTGTTCTAGATTTAAACGAATACCAATCTTGCAACAAGCAAGATCCAATCAAAATATTCATACTTAATGCAGGTACATAGTAGAATTTATTCAAAACTAAAATTAATCCTGACGACAGACATAGAGGTAAAGTGTCCACGACCACCACATCGACTCTCGATCCGTTGCCAACGCGCATCGTCACCTCATCCTTCCTCAGGCACCTCTTACTCCACAGTTCCTTCTAAGAGTTACAAATGTGAGCAACAGACACTACAAGAAAAGTTTCCTTCCGCAACGAATTGGCCTGATGGTCGTCGTAGAAGGCGCGTCTTCCGTGACGAAATTCTCGGCTCGGCCGTGGCCGATGGAAAACTTTTTTTTTCCGGTTTCGCGGCCCTCTACTATGACGGATCTGCTAAAAACATGGAGGAAGCTCGGCTGGCGCGTGGCAGAAGCAAGATTTTTGATTCCTCGCGCGATGTTAACTAGCCGAAGTCTTTTGAGGTGTGTGGGTCCCGGACATCAATGTCTCTAGCGGACCATACTTTTCGGTCGCGCCTCCCTGATTTGAACTCGATAACGTTGCTCGAGGCGCCTGCCGTTTAGTCAGGCTGCTAGGTCCCACATATCAGCCTCTCATTAGAAGGATCGTGTGCATGATGTAATTTTTTCCTTCGCTTGCACTACCCTGTTTCGAAGTTGATAGCGTTGCTCCATGCATCTACCGTTTAATCAACCTCCTGGAACCCACATGTCATCCTATCATTAGAAGAAACGTGTGTATGATGGAATTTTTTCCTTCGTTGGCGCTACCCCGTTCCGAGTTGATAGCGCTGCTCGACGCATCTACCATTTAACCAACCTCCTGAGCCCCACATGTCATCCGCTCATTAGAAGAAACGTGTGTATGATGGATTTTTTCCTTGGTTCACGCTACCCTGTTCTGAACTTGATAGCGATGTTCGATGCATCTACCGTTTAATCACGATGTTGGGCCCCACATGTCATCCTCTCATTAGAAGAAACGTGTGTATGATGGATTTTTTATCATCTGTCGCGCCTTCGTGTTCCGAACTTGATAGCGTTGCTCGCTGCTTCAGCCGTTTATACAGGCTGGTGAGCCCGACATGTCAGCCTCCTCTGTGTAGGAAACGTGTGCATGTTAGACTTTTTTCTCTTCTCTCGCGCCTCCCCATTTGTAACTTGGCAACGTTGCTCGATACAACACCCGTATAATGTCTCCCTGCTGGGTCCATATGTCAGCCGCCTATGTAGAGGAAACCTGTGTATGTTGGACATTTTTTTGGTTGCATCCACCGGTTTAACCTTGGTAATGTTGTTCCATGCGGCAGACGTGTATGGTCTTGCTGCTGGGACCCACGTGTCAGCCTCTCTCGACAAGAAACGTGTCGATCTTGGTCTTCTTTTTTCCGATCGAGACTGTTGTACAAGTACTTTTTATACACACTCGTTAAACTTGATTTCTTGTATGGTAAGGTTGATGGGCGCTAGCTGCAGGCAGGTGGGTCAGCCATGTCAGCCTCTCAGTACAAAAATATTGCTACAGATAAACTGCATGCCTTGCCACTACACAAGAAAATTGTTATCCTTTTATTAAACATAAAAAATGTATATCGTATATACCTTATTAATTTTACTTCTTAAAAAATTGCTTGTCCATCTGCTATGCGTGATTGCTAGCAGCTCAACTAAAAAATGTTAAGTATAAATAATATAGTAGGTAGTACTTAAAAACATGGATAGGCGGAGTTTTTTTTAGAGATGGGTGGACGGTTCCTAAAAAGGCCGAATTGAAGAAAAATGGGCCAAGTAGAGATTGATGGGATATTTTTCATGGGCTCTCGCCCAATCTAACTGGACTATTTGCGCGGCCGAATAACCCAAAACATGGCCGAGTCCGAAGGTCTTGGGCTATAAAGAGGCCTGATGGGCTAATTTCTTGGGCTCGATAATTAAAATCCCAAGGTACGCGCTGGGGCTCGGTCGGATTCGAAACAAAGCTGTCAACAAGGAAAAAAGGTATAAAATATGAGCACCGAGATCCCAGGCGCCTGAGAACTTGTTATGTTAAGGAGCTGACGTCACCCTACTAATTGTGCTAATACTCAGTTGTAACCTAGTATTTGCAACTCATTAAATTCCTAGTTACAAGCTGTTGCAACAAATGTGTAACCCTCACGTTGCACCAATCACGAGGTAAATCCAATGGCGAGAGAGGTGACTCTTGAGAACTGGCAAATCCGATAAAATATTCACAGATATTTCTGTGAAAATTGTGGATAAACACCCCGCGCCCGCCAAAACTTTCTGCCGAGACCCCAAACTTTCCTAAGCCCACCCTCAATCGAGCGACCAGTCCCTGTCTCTTCAAATTTTGCGCCGTTCTTATGGGAGATGCACCGGATTAGAACCAGGCCACAAACTTCTCCACGCCTTAAAAAACTTCTCGACGCCTTTCTATCAATAGTGCCGGCCTACCACCATTGGCCACTCCATTCTTCACGAGACGCACGGGCCGGCGGTCAGCTGGGTGATCCCCGCGCTTCGCCTGCTAGATTCAAGCACTGGACATTCTTCTTGGCTTTGGTTTGTTCTCCACCTCTCCTAGAAATTGTTAAAGCTTGTGACCATCTAGATTTACAAGGTGCTTGCAGATTTGGGTAGGTATGTTCTTTAGGTAAATCTATAGTAAAGCTCTGGATAGGAGAGTTCGAAAATATCTTTAAAAGGACTTGGCAGAGATCCTGTGCAAGCTTTTGACCTGATATATTCCCCATCCTTCTTTGATACGATGGAGCATTTGGCTATTGATGTACCTAACGAGGAAGTACTTAGAGGTACTGTACAATATAGAAGTACTTAGAGGTACTATACGAATCAAAGAGGCTAAAATTTCCTATGAAATTCCTACTAACCAAAGAAACTTTAGAAAAAATAACTTACATTGATTCAGGAATAATATCTAGGTCTCATATAAGTACTTACTACTACGTAGTAGATACCATAGTTTCCATGGGATATACTAGGAGACAAAGCAATACTATTAGTAGAACTCAATCATATGAAACAAACTACTTATATGTAAAAAAACCTCCTAAAGATTGCATTCCTCTGAAATTCCTAGGGAATTCCTTCGAATCAAAGAAACTAAAATTTTAATGGAATTCCTACTAACCAATGAAAGTTCAGAAAAAATAGCTTGCATCGATTTAGGAACAAAGCTGATAAAATACGTAGGAAGGCGAATTTACCAAGTTCCAGAAACTCCCATGCATAAACATAGCCGTTCTCAGTCACGGCGAACACACGATCGTGTTGCATAATAGCTTCCCAGTATCTGAAGTAGCCCTGGAACTCGTTCACACAAACTGACCATCCATGACTATCATTCCCGTTGATGACAACAATCTTGAATTCGAAAATGGCGACTAGAGAGAAATCTTTGGATCCCCCAGCAGCTGTCAGAACTTGGCAAATGACTATCTTCTGCAGTTTAGTACGTCGACCTTCATCAGCATCATCCTGAAATGTAAGTGCAGAACCTTCGGTCGGTTCAAACCCCGACACTTGCGGAATAACAATCTTGAGACGAGTGTACACGTTGACGAGGTCCCACATGAAATTGGGCCCAACTGTGACGATCCAAACTCCATTGCCACCTGATCGCTACTCATCAAAACCATTTGGCATCACAGCATCGGAGGAGAACCTGTCCAGTGGTGTTAGCTTGCACAGGCTGCCCGCCACTTCGAAGCAGTCTTTGGATTCCCACAGTCTCACCGTCGGGTGAGAATGAAGAACACATGGGAGGCCAAATGGATGAGAAGAAGGCGTAGTTCCGCTCTCTTTTGCTGATTGAAGAATATGTTTGGACGAACCGACGAGGCTCGTGACTGTGGTGGCGTCGCAATGGTTGATGAATACTTGAAGAGGGCCTTCGGTGAACATCTTCTGAAACTGGTCAGGATCTTTACAGACCTTGCTCGATCTCACCATGGAAGGAGGCTGCGGATGGTGTTTTCGGGGCTTTCTATGGGGTGGGGTGGGTGGGGGAGGAAGGTAAGATCGTTGGCATGAGATGGCGGCCGGGGTGCGATGGATAAGACTAAGGCTGATGGTGCGTTACTCTACTACTAGTAGTACTGCAGAAGGTGGGCGAGTGGGGGTGGGGCTCCAATTGAGGCTAGTTGCACAAACCTCCAACAATTAGAGCCGTAGTTGCAAAGAGCTCCAACTGTTGAGCCTTGGGTATGTAAGAAATAATGCTAAGAGGGCTAATCGAGAATTTTATGCTATGTGCAGCATTTGTACCCAAAAGTAATTGTAGTATAGTAGTTTCTTGCAACTAGACTATCCTGATTATCTGGAGTTCCCTGCAATTTCGAATCCAATTGTTGGAGGTTTGTGAAATTTCCACCCTCCTCGTGTTCCGAGGAAGCTCTATGACCCTATGTTTAAACAAAAAAAATGATCAAAGACAAAAAAGACCATCTCTTAGGGCTCGTTTAATTTGCAGGATTCTCAAAACATAAGAAGATGAAACTACAGGAATTTGGATCGAGTATGTATTTGAATCACAGGGAAAGCAAAGGAATACTTTTAAGGAATCTCAATTCCCGTGTTTTTCCTATTCCTATATTTTTCCTATCCTGCGTTCCAAACGGGACATAATTCCTACATATTGGAATCCTATGAATCAAACAAAACAGCGTAGGATTATTTACTATGGGACAAGGTCCTTCACAAAAACTTTGAATTTTATTTGAATCAAAGAAGGAATAAAAAAAGATTTCCTCTCCCAGGAAAAAAAGGAACTCCACCTCTTGGAGAAAAAAAGAAACTCCACCTCTTGGAGAAAAAAAGGAACTCCACCTCTTGGACAATTCACTATGACGAGAGTAGCTACTAAAGTCTATGTCTAGTACTAGCTGTAGGGCCCAACCGTAGCACGGTATTTACAAGTAGTACTACTAGTGAATACTAGTACAGTACAGTATCAGTCCTTGCAGGTGCCTAGAAGGAAACAAAATAAAGCTCTGCAAGTAATAAATGGCCATGGCAATTTTCAAGATACACAATCTTTTGCTTGTTCATTTTGATCTGGGCGACAACGGGAGGATAGAGGAGTACTAGCTGCTTCGTGTCTTGAGCCATCGAGCTGGAGTAGAAATTTGGATATCTAAAAACCTGAATTGTCCTGTCAAACCAATGCTCGTTCCATGCAGCTTGACCAAACAGACTTACTACACTACTTTATTGCGCGTCCGAAATACTAGGGAGTACAAGAAGTACTAGTACACTAATGTTACACAGATAGTTTTTTAACGGACACAGAGAGTTCCACATTCATCTTGTAGCGCCAAAAACATAAGTTGTGTCAATATAGTACTGTAGTAATCACGTCCAGGTTGCCTTATAGGGAAAAATAGTACGATAAGCAACAAGATCTATCTATTTTTGCACTCCTATTTGCGTATACTAGTAGTACTACTACGTACTCAGGAACAGCACGAGCGTGTGCTCCACTAGTGTGCCTCCGCACGTAGGGTAATCCAGTACGGAGTAGATCGCCACCATATGGTCGCGTGATTATTATGCATTGGTCCATGCTCTAGTCGTGGGCACGTGTCGTAGTGGTAAAAAATGTGAAAAATTGATTACTCATAAATAATTACTCCCCCCATCCTAAAATAGTAGTTACTGACTTGGCTTTGTCTAGATACACATGTATTTCAACGCATTTTAGCACTTAGATGCTCCCTCATTTCCAAATTAGAAAGCATACTAGGTTTTGTCAAAGTCAATATTTATAAAGATTAACCAACTATATGTACAAACATACTAACTTACATAATGTTAAACACATATAATATGAAAATATGGGTCGTGATGATTCTTATAACATTGAGGATATAGTAGATGTCCATATTATTTTCTAGATATTTAGGCTAAATTCCATGGTAGCCTATCCTGCACGTTGGACCCACGTCGATTCGTTGTCCACACCAGCGCAATTTCGACGACAATCTTGGTTCAAGACTTAAATCAAGTCAAATTGACAAGTTTGGGCATAAAATTTCGTAATCACTGAGTTAGATGACTAAAATCGAAGCACCGTAAGAAAGGTTAGTGTGTTTATCTATGGTCCATGTCGTAGAAGTCAACAATTACATAAAAGTCATACTAAACCCCTAAATACTCCATAATAATATTAGCAGCAAACTTAGTTTACATCCAAAATGCATCCTTCCTAGTACCAAAAGAGAACCTACATGCGACTACTACTAATAAACTGGAGTAGTAAAATAGTACTACTAGTAGTAATATTTATCTGCTAATACACCATTACAGTCTTGATCATCAGACGTAGTTTAAGATCATTTTTTCCTATCGATGCAAATCCACAAAGATACATGGGTGGACTGTCCAACCTTCATCAGGAACCACGGTGGCACCCCGAGGTACGTACTAAGCTTGTTAGACGGGAGGTTGGCCGGCGACGAGCTGCTCGTCAGCTCGATTACCGCATTAAGGCTCTCGATGATCGACAAGTCCGCCGACCCCGGTGGGCCAGGCGCACACAGTTTCACCATGTACCGCGACCAGAAGCACCTGTCCTGCCTAATGCACACCAAGGACACAACAGCGGCTAGGCCAAGCGTGTTGTGGTCAGGCCGAACACGGCACCGTCATCCTTGTAGAGGAAGCGCATGAATCCCCTTGTGCTTTTTGGTGGTGGAGTCGGGATGAGGCAAAAGAAGGCAATGCCGTAGATGGCCCTGGTTACTATGACCCTGTGGGCCTCCTTCATGTGGGGAAGGAGCCCTGTCGGCGAGGCAATGAAATCACAGGCGGAATCAATGCAGGAGCACGGGCCGTGTGAGGACGTGATCTTGTGCTCGTCGAGCTTGACGAAGGCGGCCAAGCTAAAGCAGCCGTCGTAGGGGCACGCAATCATCGCCTCAGATTGGACGGCATCCATAGCAGCCGGCTCACGGTCGAATCCACCGACGCGGTACACGAACTTGTGGAAGTGATTATAGAGGGAAGGTCGGCTCGCGGACGTAGTGCCCGCCAGCCAGAAACCCGGGTTGGGTGGGTATACTGAAGAGTATACTAATTGAGTTTTGTACTGTACTAGTACGATTGTACAAGAATATGCTAGGCATGGACGCACCGGCGGCAACTGCACTTGGCCACTTTTTCTTAGACAGTGTCCACACGTACATGTTTCGTCAAAACAAAAAGGCTGCAGAAAGTTGACAGGTGAGTAATAAAGCAGGTGCCACGCTGTACTATACCAGACAGTACAGTACAGACAGAGGGAGAGACCGAGGCAAAAAGATCTAGGTGAGTGAGAGGCAAGAATATTTACTCCTGGAGAGAGACGAAAAGCATGCGGCCTGCTGTAGGGTGTACAGTGCTGCAGGGGAGAGACCGATGACTGCATGCATGTCTTCGACACCAACCTATAATTAACTATTTTGGTCTTATCAAATTTAAATGACCTTAATAATCCCAGACAGAGGGAGTACTAGTAATAGTAGTACGAGTAGTACTACATCTTACAACAAATCAGATAAACCAGTACTGCATTTATTAGTGGTAATTTTTTTGAGAAATTATAATTAGTAGTAGTACTTAGATATATGAAAAATCAATCCAAGTTACTACTCCAATAGAGAGTACGATCACTCTGTTTTATGGATTCTTATTTACTATACGTACTAGTAATAAAAGCTAGAATATAGATTGTTTCAGAACAAATTTTGGCTCTACAATATCTAGCATACGTCGCAAACCTCAAAATACACTTTATTGCTTAGTTTCATGGATCTTGTGCTAAATGCATGGACTTGGATGTAATTTTTATTTTTATGAGGTGCTCGATGTAACATGTACTTTCACCAACCGCGTGTTAACTAATAAAGCACCTCACTCCTACGGGACCTACCACAATTAAAAAATAATTACACTCTCTCGATTACCAGACAAAGTGGAACATGGTTTCTTATAATTCTAAAGTTTTAAGAAATGGGATGTTTCAAGCTTCCCAGCTTACTTTGCATCCTGACTATTTAACGAAATTAGGTCAAACTTGAGCAACAAGCAAGTAAGCGCGATAGATTTCTCTTGAATTAAATGTCTTTTCTAGGATAGATGGGTGCATCTTCTTGTAGTAAACAATGCTGTCAGTGTAAGTTTCCAACTATCGGGAAAGAATATTATCAATTTTTCGAGTGATATCGATATTATTCTCTCCTATAAAGGAAGTCCGAAGAATAAGGATCTAAATGCCACAAGCCAAGTTTTCACACATATATAGTGGACCAACATATTGTACTTATGATCTCCCGTGTTTTATGAGTTCTCAAACTTCCTATAGCTTACCGCTCTGCCCACTTGAATGATTTGATATGTCGATTAACCAAAATTAGGTCAAAATTGAACTATATACTACAAGTTTTGTAGGTTGCTAAAAAAGTTATACGAAAAAGCTTTTGGAGGTACCCATCAGGGGTTCACAATCAATATATAAGAAACAATAGAGAGTTTTGACAATGGTTTGACTTTATGCTAAGATTTTGCATCATGACACTATTTAACAAAATTGGGTCAAACTTGAGCTACAAAGTAAGCGCGATAGATTGCTCTTGAAATATATAACTTTTCAGAGGTAGATGGGTGTATTTTCTGGTAGTAAATAATATCGTCGGTGTGATTTTCCAACTATCAGGAAAGAACATTCAATTCTCGAGTGATGACGAGCGAGGTTGTCCTTTTCCGTAAATAAATGTCTAAAGAATATTGGATCTGAATGCCAGAAGCCAAGTTTACCGACATATATAGTGGGCCAACATGTTGTACCAATGATTCCCATGTTTTATGAGTTTTCAAACTTCCTAGCTAACTCTGCCCATTTGACCGAATGACTTTATGTTGATTTATCAAAATTAGGTCAAATTTGAAACTTCAAGTACATTATAGGTTTCTTTGGTAGTTTTACAAAAAAAACTTTTGGAGGTACCCATCAACGAGTCAGAATTAATATATCATAAAACACCGAGAGTTTTGACGATAGATTCAACTTCTTGCTAAGATTTTGCATCTTGATAATTTAATGAAATTAGGTCAAACCTGATCTACAAGTAATTAAGCGCGATAGATTGCTCTTAAAATTAAATGTATTTTCATAGGTAGATCGGTGTATCTTGTTGTAGTAAACAATGTCGTCAATGTGAGTTTCCAACTATTAGGAAATAACATTCAATTCTACATTTTCCAAGTGAAGACAAGTGAGGTTGTTCTTTTTCGTAAGAAGTCCGGAGAATATTGGATGTGAATGCCACATCAAGTTTACAGACATATATAGTGGACCAACATGTTGCACCAACGATTCCCATGTTTTATTTATGAGTTTTCAAACTTCTTAGCTAACTCTGCCCATTTGACTGAATGACTATATGTCGATTTATCGAAATTAGGTCAACTTTGAAACTACAAGTAAATTGTAGGTTGCTTTGAAAGTTTTAAGAAAAATCTTTTGGAGGTACCCATCGAGGGGTCACAATTAATATATCTGAAAATAACGAGAGTTTTGACGATAGGTTCAACTTCTTGCTAAGATTTTGCATCTTGACAATTTAACGAAATTAATTAGGTCAAACTTGAGCTACAAGTAAGCGCGATAGATAACTCTTGAATTAAACGTCATTTCAGAGGTAGATGGGTGCATTTTCTAGTAGCAAGCAGTGTCGTGGGTGTGAGTGTCCAACTACCAGGAAAGAACATTGAATTCTACATTTTCCGAGTGAAGACGAATGAGGTTAGTTGTTCTTTTCCGTAAAGAGAAGTCTAAATAATATTGGATGTGGATGCCACAAGCCAAGTTGATAGACCTATATATATAGTGGATCGACAACATGTTGTACTTGCGGTTCCCATGTTTTATGGGTTTTGAAGCTTCCTATAGCTAACCCCGCACATTTCAATAGCTTTATGTCGATATCTCAGAATTAGGTCAAATTTGAAACTACAAGTAAATTATAGGTTTTGCTTTGTTAGATTTACAAAAAATCTTTTGGACGTACCCATCGAGGATTCAAAATTAATATACCAAAAACCAACGAGAGTTTCGACGATAGGTTCAACTTCTTGCTAAGACTTTGCATATTGGTATTTTAATGAAATTAGGTCAAACTTGAGCGAGCTACAAGTAAACACCATAGATTGCTCTTAAATTAAATGTCTTTTTATAGGTAGATCATCAGTGCATCTTCTTGTAGTAAACAGTGTCGTCGGTGTGAATTTCCAACTATCAGGAAAGAACATTCAATTCTACATTTTCCGAGTGAAGAATACGAGCGAGGTTGTTCTTTTTCCTAAAGAAAAGTCCGAAGAATATTGGATCTGAATGCCACAAGCCAAGTTTGCATACGTATATATTGGACCAACATGTTGTACAAACGATTCCCATGTTTTATAAGTTTTCAAACTTCCCAGCTAACTCTACCCATTAAAATGACTTTATGTCGATTTATCAAAATTATGTCAAATTTGAAAGTACAAGTACTAGTAAATTGCACGTGCCCTGCACGTGAGACTCAGATAATAGATATCTGGCATATCATCACTATATAAAATTATAATAGGCAAAGCGGAAAAAATATAATAGGTAAAATCTGAACTACTACAAGTAAACCGTGTAGGTTGCTTTGAAAGTTTTACGGAAAAGCTCTTAGAGGTACCCATCGAAGGGGGCGTGCGGGAGGGGGGCAATTAATATACTATCAGGAACCAAAAAGGAGTTCTAACAACAGGTTCATCTTCTTGCTAAGATTTTGCGTCTTGACAGTTTAATGAAATTAGGTCAAACTTGAGCTACAACTAAGTGCGATAGATTGCTTTTGAATCTAATAAAATTAGGTCAAACTTGAACTACATGTAATAAATTGTATGTTGCTTTGAAAGTTTTATGAAAAAAGCTTTTGGAGGTACCCATCGATCGGTTAATTAATATATCAGAAACCACAGAGAGTTTTGACGAGTGGTTCAACTTCTAGCTAAGATTTTGCATCATGAAAATTTTGAACACCTTTCGAAAACAATCACATGAAATAGGGACAGAGGGGAAATGATATTTCTATTCTCTATGGGCAACCCACATGCTTGAGGTGCACCTTAGGCTTAAAGATAACTTTATTTTTTCCACTATGTATCAGGTGAACCTTAGCGGATGCCACATAGTAGGCCATTTTTTTGAACGAGTAGTAGGCCATATTAAGGTGTGCTTTTTTACAAAATACGGGAGTAGTATATTTCTTTGCTTAGAAATATGGTCACCTCTGTCCACGCTTTGTACATGCTGAGAGAATAAAACGTTGGCAGGGGAAGAGGGCAGCAGCGAAGAGAAGTTAAAGGCGGTTCCATGTCAGAGCAAAGTTATGATGGGTTTCTGATACGAGGTACTCCTGCGGCCTTACAGTGTACTACACTATATATGCTAGTACTAGTAAATTACCGGACCTATTCACGAAAAACAAATTGTGTGTCTTCTCTCTCCTTTGCTACCTCTCACCATCCATTCTCCCTCTCTCCTACCCTTTCCCCTCACGCACCGGCCCGGCTGATCTCTCCCTCATCCACAGCGCGGTGATGCGCACGTGTGCCTTGGTACGACGGATCTGTGTCTCTGGCGTGTTCAGCAGCCGTGTTGGTGTGGAGTAGGGACGAGGAGTACATAGGAAGGAAACCACTTTGGTCCTTGGCGGCAAAAAAATTCAAACTTTTCCGGTTTTCGAAATTTTCACTTGCTTACCAAACATCGGGAGGGAAGGCTACTCAAAAGATCGGCCATTTGCAGTACTTCTTATCTTATCTTTATCTTGTCTTATCTCTTACAATACCATACCATAGCACACCACTGTATAGTGTATGGATAACTTCGAACATTGACCGTTGGATCAAGACCGGCAAATCCAAACATCGCTAACCGTTGGATCTTCTTTTCTATTCTTAGTATCTACAAAGATTCTACTGATAGTCTTTAGCACGATGAACGCTAGTATGCGCAAACCTCAAAACACACACTTCATTGCTCAGTTTCAGGGTCCTTGTGCTAAATGCATGGACTTGGGTGCAATTTTCATTTTTATGAGGTCCTTGATGTAACTTGTACTTCCACCGACCGTGTTAATTCTCAAGCACCTCGCCCCTACGAGACCTACCACGGTTAAAAGAAAATACAACCGCCCTAATTATTAAACAATCTGGACCACAATTTCTTATACATAATACCCAAGTTTTTAGTACTAGGATTTTTCAAGCTTCCTAGTTAACTTCGCACACTTCAGTGACTTCTTCTCGATTAACAAAATTAGGTCAAACTTGAGCTACAAGTAAGCGCGATAGATTGCTCTTGAATTAAATGTATTTTCAGAAGTAGATGGGTACATCTTCTTGTAGTAAACAATATTGTCAGTGTGAGTTTCCAACTATCAGGAAATAATATTCTCAGTTTTCCAAGTGATGACGAGATGGTTCTTTTCCGTAAAGAAAGCTCGAAGTAGAATATGGATCTCAATGCCATAATCCAAGCTTCTAGACATATTAAGTGGACCAACGTGTTTTACTTACGATTCCCATATGTTTTTTGAGTTTTCAAACTCTCTAGCTAATTAACTCCACCCACTTGAATGACTACATGTCGATTTATCGAAATTAGGTCAAACTTGAACTATAATTAAATTGTAGGTTGATCTGAAAGTTTTATGAAAAAGCTTTTGGAGGTACCGTACCGATTGGGAGGGGTGTCACAATCAATATATGAGAAAAAACTGAGAGTTTTGACAATAGGTTTGACTTCTTGCTAAGATTTTTCATCGCATGACACTATTTAACAAAATTGGGTCAAACTTGAGCTACAAGTAAGCGCGATAGATTGCTGTTGAAATATATGACTTTTCAAAGAGGTAGATGGGTGTATTTTCTTGTAGAAAACAGTGCCGTCGGTACGGTGTGATTTTTGAACTATATCAGGAAAGAAGATTCAATTATTCTCAATTTTTCGAGTGGTGACGAGCGAGGTTGTTCTTTTTCCGTAAAGAAATGTCCGAAGAATAATATTGGATCTGAATGCGAGAAGCCAAGTTTACCGACATATATAGTGGACCAACATGTTGTACCAACGATTCCCATGTTTTATTTATGATTTTTCAAGCTTCCTAGCTAACTCTGCCCATTTGACCGGATGACTTCATGTCGATTTATCAAAATTAGGTCAAATTTGAAACTACAAGTAAATTGTAGGTTGCTTTGAAAGTTCTACTAAAAATCTTTTGGAGTAACCCATCGAGGAGTCACAATTAATGTATCATAAAACACCGAGAGTTTTGACGATATGTTCAACTTCTTGCTAAGATTTTGCATCTTGACAATATAACGAAATTAGGTCAAACTTGAGCTACACGTAAGCGTGATAGATTGCTCTTGAATTAAATGTATTTTCAGAGGTAGATCGATGCACCTTGTTGTAGTAAACAATGACGTGAGTGTGAGTTTCCAACTATCAGGAAAGAACATTCAATTCTATATTTTTCGAGTGAAGACGAGCGAGGCTACTAGTTGTTATTTTTCGTAATGAGAAGTCCAAAGAATATTGGATGAGGATGCCACAAGACAAGTTGATAGACATATATAGTCGATTGACAACATGTTGTACTTGCGATTCCCATATTTTATGAGCTTTCAAACTTCCTAGCTAACTTTGCCCATTTTAATGACTTTAAGTCAATTTATCGAAATTAGGTCAAATTTGAAATTACAAGTAAATTGTAGATTTTGCTTTTTAACTTTTACGAAAAAGCTTTTAATTTGGAGGTACCCATCGAGGGGTCACAATAATATATCTAAAAACAAAAAGAGTTTTGACGATAGGTTCAACTTCCTGCTAAGATTTTGTATCTTGATAATTTAACGAAATTAATTAGGGCTTACTTGAGCTACAAGTAAGCGCGATAGATAGGTCTTGAATTAAATGTCATTTCAGAGGTAGATGGGTGCATTTTCTAGTAGTAAGCAGTTCCGTGGGTGTGAGTGTCCAAACCAGGAAAGAACATTGAATTCTATGTTTTCCGAGTGAAGACGAACGAGGTTAGTTGTTCTTTTCCGTAAAGAAAAGTCCAAAGAGTATTGGATGTGGATGCCACAAGCCAAGTTGACAGACATATATATACATATATAGTGGATCGACAACATGTTGTACTTGCGATTCCCATGTTTTATGGGTTTTTAAGTTTCCTATAGCTAACCCCGCACATTTGAATAACTTTATGTCGATGTCTCGGAATTAGTTTAAATTTTAAACTATAAGTAAATTGTAGGTTTTGCTTTGATAGATTTACGAAAAAGCTTTTGGACATAGCCATCGAGGGTTCAAAATTAATATACTAGAAACCAGCGAGAGTTTCGACGATAGGTTCAACTTCTTGCTAAGACTTTGCATATTGGTAATTTAACAAAATTAGGTCAAACTTGAGCTAGCTACAAGTAAACGCCATAGATTGCTCTTGAATTAAATGTATTTTCATAGGTAGATCATCGGTGCATCTTCTTGTTGTCAACAGTGTCATCAGTGTGAGTTTCCAACTATCAAGAAAGAACATTCAATTCTACGTTTTTCGAGTGAAAAATACGAGCGAGGTTGTTCTTCTTCCTAAGAAAAGTCCGACGAATATTGGATCTGAATGCTACAAGCCAAGTTTACATACATATATATTGGACCAACATGTTGTACAAACGATTCCCATGTTTTATGAGTTTTCAAACTTCCCAGCTAACTCTACCCATTAGAATGACTTTATGTCGATTTATCAAAATTATGTCAAATTTGAAAGTACAAGTACTAGTAAATTGCATGTGCCCTGCACGTGAGACTCAGATAATAGACATCTGGCATATCATCACTATATAAAATTATAATAGGCAAAACGGAAAAAATACAATAGGTAAAATTTGAACTACTACAAGTAAACCGTGTAGGTTGCTTTGAAAGTTTTACGGAAAAACTCTTAGAGGTACCCATCGAAGGGGGCGTGCGGGAGGGGGGGGGCAATTAATATACTATGAGGAACCAAAAGAGAGTTCTGACGAAAGATTCATCTTCTTGCTAAGATTTTGCGTCTTGACAGTTTAATGAAATTAGGTCAAACTTGAGCTACAACTAAGTGCGATAGATTGCTCTTGAATTTAATAAAATTAGGTCAAACTTGAACTACATGTAATAAATTGTATGTTGCTTTGAAAGTTTTATGAAAAAAACTTTTGGAGGTACCCATCGATCGGTTCATTAATATATCAGAAACCACAGAGAGTTTTGACGAGTAGTTCGACTTCTAGCTAAGATTTTGCATCATGAAAATTTTGAACACCTTTTGAAAACGATCACATGAAATAGGGAGAGAGGGGAAATGATATTTCTATTCTCTATGGGAAACCCACATGCTTGAGGTGCACCTTAGGCTTAAAGATAACTTTATTTTTTCCACTATGTATAAGGTGAACCTTAGCAGATGCCACATAGTAGGCCTTTTTTTTTGAACGGGTAGTAGGCCATATTAAGGTGTGATTTTTTACACAAGACGGGAGTAGTATATTTCTTTGCTTAGAAATACGGTCACCTCTGTCCACGCACTGTACATGCTGAGAGAATAAAACGTTGGCAGGGAAAGAGGGCAGCAACAAAGAGAAGTTGAAGGCGGTTCTATGTTAGAGCAAAGTTATGATGGGTTTCTAACACAAGGTACTCTTGCGGCCTTATAGTGTACAACACTATGCTAGTACTAGTAAATTTCAGGACCTATGCACGCAAAACAAATTGTGTGTTTTCTCTCTCCTTCGCTGCCTCTCACCATCGATCCTCCCTCTCTCCTACCCTTTCCCCTCGCGCACCGGCCCGACTGATCTCTCCCTCGTCCACGGCATGGTGTTGCGCACGTGTGCCTTGGTACGGCTGCTCTGTGTGTCTGGCGTGTTCGGCATCCGCGTTGGTGTGGAGTAGGGACGAGGAGTACTTAGGAAGAAAACTACTTTGGTACTTGGTGGCAAAAAAATTCAAACTTTTCCGGTTTTCGAAATTTTCACTCGCTTCCCAAACATCGGGAGGGAAGGTTACTCAAAAGATCGTCCATTCGCAATACTGCTTATCTTATCTTTATCTTGTCTTATCTCTTACAATACCATACCATACCACTCTATAGTGTACGGATAACTTCTAACATTGACCATTGGATCAAGACCGGCAAATCCAAACATTGCTAACGTTGGATCTTCTTTTCCATTCTTAGCATCTACAAAGATTCTACTGATAGTATTTAGCACGATGAATGCTAGTATGCGCAAACCTCAAAATACACACTTCATTTCTTAGTTTTAGGGTACTTGTGCTAAATGCATGGACTTGGGTGCAATTTTCATTTTTATGAGGTCCTTGATGTAGGTTGTACTTTCACCGACCGTGTTAACTCTCAAGCACCTTGCTCCTACGAGACCTACCACGGTTAAAAGAAAATGCAACCGCCCCAATTATCAAACAAACTAGACCACTATTTCTTATACGTAATACCCAAGTTTTTAGTACTAGGATTTTTCAAGCTTCCTAGCTAACTTCGCACACTTCAGTGACTTCTTGTCGATTAATGAAATTAGGTCAAACTTAAGCTACAAGTAAGCACGATACATTGCTCCTGAATTAAATGTATTTTCGGAGGTAGATGGGTGCATCTTCATGTAGTAAACAATGACGTTAGTGTGAGTTTCCAACTATCAGGAAATAAAATTCTAAGTTTTCCGAGTGATGACGAGATGGTTCTTTTCTGTAAAGAAAGCTCGAAGAAGAATATGGATCTCAATGCCATAAGCCAAGCTTCTAGACATATTAAGTGGACTAACGTGTTTTACTTACAATTCCCATATGTTTTTTGCATTTTCAAACTCCCTAGCTAATTCACTCCGCCCTTTATTGAAATTAGGTCAAACTTGAGCTATCACTAAATTGTAGGTTGCTCTAAAAGTTTTACGAAAAAGATTTTGGAGGTACCGTTCCGATCAGGAGGGGTGTCACAATCAATATATGACAAAAACCAAGAGTTTTGACAACAGGTTTGACTTCTTGCTAAGATTTTACATCGCATGACACTATTTAATGAAATTGGGTCAAACTTGAGCTACAAGTAAGCGCGAAAGATTGCTGTTGAAATATATGACTTTCTTGAGAGGTAGACGGGTGCATTTTCTTGTAGTAAACAGTGTCGTCGGTACGGTGTGATTTTCAAACTAT
Organism: Avena eriantha; assembly: GCA_910589775.1. NCBI lineage: Eukaryota > Viridiplantae > Streptophyta > Magnoliopsida > Poales > Poaceae > Avena > Avena eriantha. The sequence continues at coordinate 438,833,129 of OU342744.1, forward strand.
ATTAGGAAAGAAGATTCAATTATTCTCAATTTTTCGAGTGATGACGAGCGAGGTTGTTCTTTTTCTATAAAGAAATATCCGAAGAATAATATTGGATCTGAATGCCAGAAGCCAAGTTTGCCGACATATATAGTGGACCAAAATGTTGTACCAATGATTCCCTTGTTTTATTTATGAGGTTTCAAGCTTGCTAGCTAACTCTGCCCATTTGACCAGATGACTTCATGTCTACTTATCGAAATTAGGTCAAATTTGAAACTACAAGTAAATTGTAGGTTGCTTTGAATGTTTTATGAAAAACCTTTTGGAGGTACCCTTCGAGGGGTCACAATTAATATATCATAAAACACCGAGAGTTTTGATGATATGTTCAACTTCTTGCTAAGATTTTGCATCTTGACAATTTAACGAAATTAGGTCAAACATGAGCTACAAGTAAGCGCAATAGACTGCTCTTGAATGAAATGTATTTTCAGAGGTAGATCGATGCACCTTGTTGTAGTAAACAATGCCATCAGTGTGAGTTTCCAACTAGCAGGAAAGAACATTCAATTCTACATTTTCCGAGTGAAGACGAGCGAGGCTACTAGTTGTTATTTTTCGTAAAGAGAAGTCCAAAGAATATTAGATGTGGATGCCACAAGCCAAGTTGACAGACATATATAGTCGATCGACAACATGTTGTACTTGCGATTCCCATTTTTATGAGCTTTCAAACTTCCTAGCGAACGCTATCGATTTTAATGACTTTAAGTCGATTTATTTAAATTAGGTCAAATTTGAAACTACCAGTAAATTGTAGGTTTTGCTTTTTAACTTTTACGAAAAATCTTTTAATTTGGAGGTACCCATCGAGGGGTAACAATTAATATATCTGAAAACAACAAGAGTTTTGACGATAGGTTCAACTTCCTGCTAAGATTTTGCATCTTGATAATTTAACGAAATTAATTAGGTCAAACTTGAGCTACAAGTAAGCGCGATAGATAGCTCATGAATTAAATGTCATTTCAGAGGTAGATGGGTGCATTTTCTAGTACTAAGCAGTGTCGTGGGTGTGAGTGTCCAACTACCAGGAAAGAACATTGAATTCTACATTTTCCGAGTGAAGAAAAACGAGGTTAGTTGTTCTTTTCCGTAAAGAAAAGTCCAAAGAATATTGGATGAGGATGCCACAAGCCAAGTTGACAAACATATATATATATATATAGTGGACCGACAACATGTTGTACTTGCGATTCCCATGTTTTATGGGTTTTGAAGCTTCGTATAGCTAACCCCGCACATTTAAATAAATTTATGTCGATATCTCGGAATTAGGTCAAATTTGTAACTACAAGTACATTGTAGGTTTTGCTTTGATAGATTTACAAAAAAGCTTTTCGACGTACCCATCGAGGGTTCAAAATTAATATACTAGAAACCTGCGAGAGTTTCGACGATAGGTTCAACTTCTTGCTAAGACTTTGCATATTGGTAATTTAACAAAATTAGGTAAAACTTGAGCTAGCTACAAGTAAACGCCATAGACTGCTCTTGAATTAAATGTCTTTTCATAGATAAATCATCGGTGCATCTTCTTGTAGTAAACAGTGTCGTCGGTGTGAGTTTCCAACTATCAAGAAAGAACATTCAATTCTATATTTTCCAAGTGAAGAATACGAGCGAGGTTGTTCTTTTTCCTAGAGAAAAGTCCGAAGAATATTGGATCTGAATGCCACAAGCCAAGTTTACATACATATAATTGGACCAACATGGTGTACCAACGATTCCAATGTTTTATCAGTTTTCAAACTTCCCAGCTAACTCTGCCCATTAGAATGAATTTATGTCAATTTATCGAAATTATGTCAAACGTGAAAGTACAAGTACTAGTAAATTACACGTGTCCTGCATGTGAGACTCAGATAATAGATATTAGGCATATCATCACTATATAAAATTTTAAGAGGCAAAGCGGAAAAAATATAACAGGTAAAATTTGAACTACTACAAGTAAACCGTGTAGGTTGCTTTGAAAGTTTTACGGAAAAGATCTTAGAGGTACCCATCGGAGGGGGCGCGCGGGGGGGGGGGGGGGGAGGGGGGGGCAATTACTATTCTATCAGGAACCAAAAAGGAGTTCTAACAACAGGTTCATCTTCTTGCTAAGATTTTGCGTCTTGACAGTTTAATGAGGTTAGGTCAAACTTGAGCTAGAACTAAGTGCGATAGATTGCTCTTGAATTTAATGAAATTACGTCAAACTTGAACTACATGTAATAAATTGTAGGTTTCTTTGAAATTTTTATGAAAAAGCTTTTGGAGGTACCCATCGAGCGGTTAATTAATATATCAGAAACAACAGAGAGTTTTGACGAGTGGTTCGACTTCTAGCTAAGATTTTGCATCATGAAAATTTGGAACACCTTTTGAAAACGATCACATGAAATAGGGAGAGAGGGGAAATGATATTTCTATTCTCTATGGGCAACCCACAAGCTTGAGGTGCACCTTAGGCTTAAAGATAACTTTATTTTTTCCACTATGTATAAGGTGAACCTTAGTGGATGCCACATAGTAGGCCATTTTTTTGAACGGGTAGTAGGACATATTAAGGTGTGCTTTTTTACACAATACGGGAGTAGTATATTTCTTTCCTTAGACATATGGTCACCTCTGTCCACGCGTTGTACATGCTGAGAGAATAAAACATTGGCAGGGGAAGAGGGCGGCATCGAAGAGAAGTTAAAGGCGGTTCCTTGTGAGAGCAGAGTTATGATGGGTTTCTGACACGAGGTACTCCTGCAGCCTTACAATGTACTCTACTATGCCAGTACTAGTAAATTTCAGGACCTATGCATGCAAAACAAATTGTGTGTTTTCTCTCTCATTTGCTGCCTCTCACCATCCATCCTCCCTCTCTCCTACCCTTTCCCCTCGCGCACCGGCCCAGCTGATCTGTCCCTCGTCCATAGTGTGGTGCCGCGCACTTTGCCTTGGTACGGCGGCTCTGTGTCTCTGGCGTGTTCGGCACCCATGTTGGTGTGGAGTAGGGACGAGGAGTACATAGGAAGGAAACCACTTTGGTCCTTGGCGGCAAAAAATTCAAACTTTCCCGTTTTCAAAATTTTCACTTGCTTCCCAAACATCGGGAGGGAAGGTTACTCAAAAGATCGGCCATTCACAGTACTTCTTATCTTATATTTATCTTGTCTTATCTCTTACAATAGCATACCATACCATTGTATAGTGTACGGATAACTTCGAACATTGACCGTTGGATCAAGACCGACAAATCCAATCATTGCTAACCGTTGGATCTTCTTTTCGATTCTTAGCATCTACAAAGATTCTACTGATAGTCTTTAGCACGATGAATGCTAGTATGCGCAAACCTCAAAACACACTCTTCATTGCTCAGTTTCAGGGTTCTTGTGCTAAATGCATGGACTTGGGTGCAATTTTCATTTTTATGAGGTCCTTGATGTAACTTGTACTTCCACCGACCGTGTTAATTCTCAAGCACCTCGCTCCTACGATGCCTACCACGGTTAAAAGAAAATGCAACCGCCCCAATTATCAAACAAACTGGACCATAGTTTCTTTTACGTAATACCCAAGTTTTTAGTACTAGGATTTTTCAAGTTTCCAAGCTAACTCCGCACACTTCAGCGACTTCTTGTCGATTAACGAAATTAGGTCAAACTTAAGATACAAGTAAGCGTGATAGATTGCTCTTAAATTAAATGTATTTTCAGAGGTAGATGGGTGCATCTTCATGTAGTAAATAATGTCGTCAGTGTGAGTTTCCAACTATCAGGAAATATAATTCTCAGTTTTCCGAGTGATGAAGAGATGGTTATTTTATGTAAAGAAAGCTCGAAGCAGAATTAACTCCCTAGCTAATTAACTCCACCCACTTGAATGACTACATGTCGATTTATCGAAATTAGGTCAAACTTGAACTATAACTAAATTGTAGGTTGCTCTGAAAGTTTTACGAAAAAGCTTTTGGAGGTACCGTACCGATTGGGAGGGGTGTCACAATCAATATATGAGAAAAAACTGAGAGTTTTGACAACAGGTTTGACTTCTTGCAAAGATTTTGCATCGCATGACACTATTTAACAAAATTAGGTCAAACTTGAGCTACAAGTAAGCGCGATAGATTGCTGTTTAAATATATGACTTTTTAGAGAGATGGATGGGTGCATTTTCTCGTAGAAAACAGTGTCGTCGGTACGGTGTGATTTTCGAACTATATAAGGAAAGAAGATTCAATTATTCTCAATTTTTTGAGTGATGACGAGCGAGGTTGTTCTTTTTCCGTAAAGAAATGTCCGAAGAATAATATTGGATCTGAATGCCAGAAGCCAAGTTTACCGACATATATAGTGGACCAACATGTTGTACCAATGATTCCCATGTTTTATTTATGAGTTTTCAAGCTTCCTAGCTAACTCTGCCCATTTGACCTGATGACTTCATGTCAATTATCAAAATTAGGTCAAATTTGAAACTACAAGTAAATTGTAGGTTGCTTTGAAAGTTTTACGAAAAATCTTTTGGAGGTACCCATCGAGGGGTCACAATTAATATATCATAAAACACCGAGAGTTTTGATGATATGTTCAACTTCTTGCTAAAATTTTGCATCTTGACAATTTAACGAAATTAGGTCAAACTTGAGCTATAAGTAAGCATGATAGATTGCTCTTAAATTAAATGTATTTTCAGAGGTAGATCGATGCACCTTGTTGTAGTAAAAAATGCCGTCAGTGTGAGTTTTCAACTATCAGGAAAGAACATTCAATTCTACATTTTCTGAGTGAAGACGAGCGAGGCTACTAGTTTTTTATTTTTCGTAAAGATAAGTCCAAAGAATATGGGATATGGATGCCACAAGCCAAGTTGACAGACATATATAGTCGATCGGCAACATGTTGTACTTGCGATTCCCATGTTTTATGAGCTTTCGAACTTCCTAGCTAACTCTGCCCATTTTAATGACTTTATGTCGATTTATCGAAATTAGGTCAAATATGAAACTACAAGTAAATTGTAGGTTTCACTTTTTAACTTTGACGAAAAAACTTTTAATTTGGAGGTACCTATCGAGGGGTCACAATTAATATATCTGAAAACAACAAGAGTTTTGACAATAGGTTCAACTTCCTACTAAGATTTTGCATCTTGATAATTTAATGAAATTAATTAGGTCAAACTTGAGCTACAAGTATGAGCGATAGATAGCTCTTGAATTAAATGTCATTTCAGAGGTAGATGGGTGCATTTTCTAGTAGTAAGCAGTACCGTGGGCGTGAGTGTCCAACTACCAGGAAAGAACATTGAATTCTATATTTTACGTGTGAAGACGAATGAGGTTAGTTGTTCTTTTCCGTAAAGAAAAGTCCAAAGAATATTGGATATGGATGCCACAAGCCAAGTTGGTAGAAATATATATATATAGTGGATCGACAACATGTTGTACTTGCGATTCCCATGTTTTAGGGGTTTTGAAGCTTCCTATAGCTAACCTCGCACATTTTAATAACTTTATGTCGATATCTCAGAATTAGGTCAAATTTTAAACTACAAGTAAATTGTAGGTTTTGCTTTGATAGATTTATGAAAAATCTTTTGGACATACCCATCGAGGGTTCAAAATTAATATACCAAAAACCAGCGAGAGATTCGACGATAGGTTCAACTTCTTGCTAAGACTTTGCATATTGGCAATTTAATGAAATTCGGTCAAACTTGAGCTAGCTACAAGTAAATGCCATAGATTGATCTTTAATTAAATGTTTTTTTCATAGGTAGATCATCGGTGCATCTTCTTGTAGTAAATAGTGTCGTCGGTGTGAGTTTCCAACTATCAAGAAAGAACATTCAATTCTACATTTTCCGAGTGAAGAATACGAGCGAGGTTGTTCTTATTCCTAAAGAAAAGTCTGAAGAATATTGGATCTGAATGCCACAAGCCAAGTTTACATACATATATATTGGACCAACATGTTGTACCAACGATTCTCATGTTTTATGAGTTTTCAAACTTCCCAGCTAATTCTGCCCATTAGAATGACTTTATGTCGATTTATCGAAATTAGGTCAAATTTGAAAGTACTAGTAAATTGCACGTGCCCTACACGTGAGACTCAGATAATAGACATCTGGCATATCATCACTATATAAAATTATAATAGGAAAAGCGGAAAAAATATAATAGATAAAATTTGAACTACTGCAAGTAAACCGTGTAGGTTGCTTTGTAAGTTTTACGGAAAAGCTCTTAGAGGTACCCATCGGAGGGGGCGCGTGGGGGCGTCAATTAATATGCTATCAGAAATCAAAAGAGAGTTATGATGACAGGTACATCTTCTTGCTAAGATTTTGCGTCTTGACAGTTTAATGAAATTAGGTCAAACTTGAGCTACAACTAAGTGCGATAGATTGCTCTAGAATTTAATGAAATTAGGTCAAACTTGAACTACAAGTAATAAATTGTAGGTTTCTTTGAAAGTTTTATGAAAAAAGCTTTTGGAGGTACCCATCGAGCGGTTAATTAATATATCAGAAACCACAGAGAGTTTTGACGAGTGGTTCGACTTCTAGCTAAGACTTTGCATCATGAAAATTTTGAAAACCCTTTGAAAATGATCCCGCGCATCCGGACATAGTTCGTGCCCCAAAATTTTAGATACTTCGAAATTCCCATTCGACCCCTATTAAATTCGGTAGGTGGGGGGCTTCACTCATAATTTTCCTAGTATAGTGCTAGGAGTACCTAAACCCAACCCCCTCCCCCTCTCTCTCCCCAAAGAATACGTCACCGGTCGGAACATCCCCGTTGCACTTTAGCCGGCGTACACACACACCTGATCTACTCAACGAACCCTCTTGTCCGGCGCGCTGATCACATCATCGGCCGCCTAGGATCTGCTCCACGGACACTGTGGTCCAGCGTTCTGCTCATATCCTCGCCGCCTAAGATCTGCTTCCCCATCGCCGACACCCACTACGACCGTAGCACCTTCGGCGACCTTGACGTGACCAGTGAGGATGAGGAGGAGGCCTAGACGCCGCCCCTACCAAGGTAAAACCAGATCTCCCTACGCGATTTGTTTGTTGGGAATGTACTTTATTCGTGCTAAATTTCCTAACTAACAGGTTCTTTACTTGATATACACCTGTTATGTACTCCCTCTGTTTCAAAATATAAGATGCTTTAGCTTTGTGAAAGAAGTGTATCCGGACTCATTTTAGTGTGTAGGTTCACTCCAAACCTAGATGAACCTACACACTAAAAGAGGTCTAGATGCACTCTTTTCACAAAGCTAAAACATCTTATAATTTGAAAGGGAGGGAGTACTAAATTAACCCGTTGTGGTTACGCTTAAACTCCACGCATGTAACTGTATTTATGTACTGTACTCTACAAGTAAACCATGTAGGTTGCTTTGAAAGTTTTACGGAAAAGCTCTTAGAGGGGGCGCGTGGGGGGCGTCAATTAATATACTATCAGAAATCAAAAGAGAGTTATGATGACAGGTTTATCTTCTTGCTAAGATTTTGCTTCTTGACAGTTTAATGAAATTAGGTCAAACTTGAACTACAACTAAGTGTGATAGATTGCTCTCAAATTTAATGAAATTAGGTCAAACTTGAACTACAAGTAATAAATTGTAGGTTGCTTTGAAAGTTTTATGAAAAAAGCTTTTGGAGATACCCATCGAGCGGTTAATTAATATATCAGAAACCATAGAGAGTTTTGACGAGTGGTTCGACTTCTAGCTAAGACTTTGCATCATGAAAATTTTGAACACCTTTTGAAAATGATCCCGCGCATCCGGACATAGTTCATGCCCCAAAATTTCAGAAACTTCGAAATTCCCATTCGACCCCTATTAAATTCGATAGGTGGGGGGCTTCACTCGTAATTTTCCTAGTATAGTGCTAGGAGTACCTAAACCCAACCCCTCCCCCTCTCCCTCCTCCAGGAATACGTCACCGGTCAGAACATCCTCGTTGCACTTTAGCTGGCGTACCCGCACACCTGATCTTCTCAACGAACCCTCTTGTCCGGCGCGCTGATCACATCATCGGCCGCCTAGGATCTGCTCCACGGACGTCATGGTCTAGCGTTCTGCTCGTAACCTCGTCCGCCCAAGATCTGCTTCCCCGTCGTCGACACCCACTACGACCGTAGCACCTTCGGCGACCTCGACCTGACCTGTGAGGATGCAGAGGAGGCCTGGATGCTGCCTCGGCCGAGGTAAAACCAGATCTCCCTACGCGATTTGTTTGTTGGGAATGTACTATATTCATGCTAAATTTCCTAACTAACGGGTTCTTTACTTGATATACACTTGTTATGTACTCCCTCTATTTCAAAATATAAGATGCTTTAGCTTTGTGAAAGAAGTGTATCCTGACTCATTTTAGTGTGTAGGTTCACTCCAAACCTAGATGAACCTACACACTAAAAGAGGTCTAGATGCACTCTTTTCACAAAGCTAAAACATCTTATATTTTGAAACGGAGGGTGACGAGGTTTTAACTCATCAATGCCCATTGTTATGAACTTGGGTTTTGGAGAAGGAGGGAGCGCTGGGGACATCTATCGGCTAGCAAACAAGCACACAGGGGACTCAAAAATTTACCCAGGTTCAGGCCTCGTAGAGGTCCCTACTCTTGCTTGTGTGCTCGTGGAATTATCAAAGGAATCGAGGATTACAATGGTGCACAGATGCAATCTGGCGAGGGTTGTGGAAACTAGGGTTGCGTGTCTTCCTCGCTGCCCCCTCCTAGCCTTTATATAGATAGGCTAGGTCTCGGGTAGTAGGTCGAGTCGGTTACAGGTTAGGGTTTTCCCCTTTTAACTTTCTATCTTTAGCTTCTTCTTGTTCTTCAAGCAATCGAGAGTCCGTAGGTTACTCGAGTTCTTCATTTGGGCCTTGGCGACACCATGGGCCTCTATGTATTCAGGCCATATATAACAAGCTCGAGTACCTGTAGGGTATGCCCATGTCAGTAGCCCCCAAGTGTCCAGTGGAATCGTAGATTCGATTGGAGACTTTATGAATCCTTTCGTGTGCATGACTGAGTATGTTTTTCGACTGTTTTGTTTGTGTCATAGGGATTGTTGATGTGCGTGCCTGATTTAACCGATGTATCGGCATCAGTTAACTACCTTAGGGTAAAACAACGCCATCTACACGAACTCGAGTCCCTGGACTTGAATCCGGAAAAGTGCTAGTGTAATTCGACTCAAGCCACGGAGGTCTTACAGGAGTCGAATTCTAGAGTATGGGTGTGAGCACTCGACGCATCCGTCAAGGCATGTTCATCGTACCTGTTGGCACAGATATATTTCTGGTAGTGCGCAGAAAATGCGTTGCTAGGCCTTATTTAGGTCATATCTTCACGCTTCAAGCGCGGCATCCGAGTTTTGTCATCGCGGAGATGATTCGGTTGACCCAGGAGACGCAATCTCTTTGTAGGGCAATGTCATGAGGCGATGTCGCCATAAGCTTCGAGTGTGGATGTCATCAACACACAATATGATGTACAAATAATCATAGGGTGCGCGACCAGCGCTCCCTATGGGAGTAGCCCCCGAGTGCCTAGTTGAGTCAAAGACTCAGGCAGGGACTAAAGAACTTTTGCGACTGCTGTCATCTTTTGTTTGCTTGTTTCAGTCGAATTTGCTTTCGGCGCCCCCTATGGGAGTAACCCATGTCCATAGTCGAATCGTGCTTCGAGTGGTTGGGTTTGCTTTGATTGTCCATGTTCCTGTAAAAAGAAAAAGAAAAAATCGTAGGGTGCGCGACCAGCGCTCCCTATGGGAGTAGCCCCCGAGTGCTTGGTGGAGTCGAAGACTCGAGCAAGGACTAAAGTAGTCGAAATCTCCTGCTGCGTAATTTTGGATGACGTCAGTGCAGATGATTCCATGACCTCAGTTGCCTGCGTGAGCGAGTTTGATGGGACGTGACGAGCGGTGGGTCTCATTTCCTGACTCTGATTTGACCGGGCGTGCATAATCTTTGTTTTAACCGCGCCTCCTCGATTTCCACAGGTAATGGGGGTAGTGGGGGACGGTTCGCGCTTCAGGTTCTCCAAGTGTCACGCACGATGAACGCCACACGTCTAATAGGGTTTTTATTAGCCGTTGGATTGCATCTTCCAGGGGGTTAAGTAGTGATGCGGCGACGGTAAATTTCACATCTGCTTCTTTTCTGCCTTTGCCTACGTCGCCATTGCCGCTGCTCCTCTGCTTCCTTGCGCTCCTTTCCTTCACGGTGCTGGACCAGCTCCTCGTATTTCCCAGCTACTTCCTCCGGTCATACCGCCGCCGCGGAATGGGGAAGAAGAAAGGAGGTGTCGCGGCCGATCCCTCTGCTATCGCGACTGCTACGAAGAAGAAGGGTGGCTCCGCCGCTGCGGGCACCAGCACCACCGCCGAGAAAAGGAAGGGCACGGGCACCGCGGTCTTTCGTTGCCCCTGCATCCTTTCTTCAGGGGCCTTCTCTGTTTTTACGGGCTTCAGCTCCATCAGCTGTCCCTAAACTCCGTCCTCCACGTAGCTTGTTACATTACTCTCTGCGAGTGCTGGCTCGGAATCGAGCCGCACTTCGGTCTCTTCAAGCGCCTTTTAAGTTGAAGCGCCAATCGGCGTCTGGCTCCGTAGTCTACAATGTAGGCGGCTACGGTATCCACGTCAACCCCTCCATCACGTACTTCGACATCAAGCTGATGATGTCCGTCCAAGGGTGGAGGGACAAGTGGTTCTACGTCCATGACCAGAAGGCCGACGGAGACCACTACGGACTCATGCCCTTCGTCCCCGTGACGCCGTGCAAGAGGAGGCGTTCCTGGAAGAACGTAATTATGCCCGGCAAGTCCGCGGAGACAGATGTGCTATACGAGCGCGTCTGTGACCTCGAGAATCGCATGGGAAAAGAGGAGGGAGGCTGCGCCCTCATTCACACATGGCTGTGCCGTCGCGTCCAGCCCCTGCAGGCCAGAGTCCACCCCATGTTCCAGTGGGCTCTCACTCGCGTGTCTGCCGATGGCATGTCCGCGAGTGAGGTAGATAAAAGGGTGCGACTGGTCACCAAGTACACCGTCAAGGATGTGCTTCCCAATGAACCAGACGCTCCTCCGTTCGATGCTGCTAACCCTCCTCCCAAGGTACAATTGTGCTACGTAGTAGCTTTGTTTGTCGATTGCTTCTTTGCTGTTTCTTGACTTGGTGCTGAATTGTTTTATGTATGCAGGATTGGGCGGTGTTACCCTGTATGCCCCCTCTTCCTGAGGGGGTTATCCCTCGTGTAGCCTTGGAAGAGGACGAGTCGGAGTCATCCGTCCCATCTGATGTGGAGGAGGAAGCCCCCGAGTCGAGTAGTCCGGACACTCGCAAGCATTCGCGTAGCAAGGATTTGGATGAGTCGTCTCCTTCGACTCCGAAAGGTGCAGGTGTTGGTGCAGAGTCGCCGATCCCTGCCGTTCCTGTGAGTGCCATGGCGCCATCCTCTCGCAAGAAGATGCGGCTGCCGAAGGAATCGTCGTCAGAGTCGGGGGATCAAACCTTTGATTTTGATAAGTTTGATTGGTAAGTATTCGAGTCTTCCTTTTGGTTCTTCTTTGGAGTTGCATTCTCTTGATATTGGTTTTATTTTGCAGTCAGCAAGCGTCGTCATCTTCTGACGACGTACAATTTTTGAAAGAATCTGGAGTCGCAACCTCCAAAGCCAAGAAAGTGGCTGAGTGCAATCCTTCTCCTCCATTGGCAGCCCACTCCGACTATAATTCATCGAGTTCTCCGCACGATGTGGAGCACTAGATGGTTATCCGGACGACTACGAATCCATCGACTTCGGAGTCTTTGGAGGATCATGTAAGTGTAGTATTTGTTTCCTCTATTTTTGCAGTCGAATGTATCATCTTCTACCATCTTGCTTATCCTTTGTTGTTTTCTTCTGTCGTAGCTTATTGTGAAAGAAGCCGCTCGCTTAGCGGAGCAAGTTCTTGCGATGGGTCGCCAGCATGCAATGCTGGATACTCGCCACCACGCAGTTGAAAGTAAGTGTCCTGCTTCTTCTTCGTCCTCCTTGTGATATATTCGACTTATAGCCTATATTTGTTTATTTCGTAGCTGAGCATAATGCACTCCTCCAAGACGCTACTTCCCTTGAAAAGGCGCTTGCCGCAGCAGTAAAGAGTCGTGATGAGGCAATCGCAGCACATAACGAGTCGCAGAAACGCGAGGAGGATCTGCGCGCCTCCATCGCGGCTAGAGAGAAGTTGCTCGAGGAACAACTTTTCTCGATTGCCAAGGCTCTCTCAGGAATTCCCTTGTCTGGATTTTCATTGTTTTTCTTCTTTGGAATTTGTCGTTAGTGTTGACCTTTGCTATTGCTTGTGGCAAGTACGGCCCGCAGCTGATCAATACAGTTGCGAAGTACTCTGAGGAGCTTCAGCGCACCAAGAAAGCTGTGAGGGCTGTGATGTCAGGGGCCGGCGGGAAGTCTGTGGCATCTGATACTGCCACAGACTCGATGAGGCCCCCGAAACCGAAGTCGAAGTCGAAGAAGCTAGTCGCTCCTCAGTAGTCGCAACTTGTAATAGTTAAATAGATTATGTCTTTTTTCAAGAATGTGCATGTTGGCGAGTGTATCTGCTGATACTTTTTGCTAATCTTGAATGCACTCGAATCTTTTGTTTATGCCTCGCCTTAGTCCTCTTATTTTCTCTTGCTTGACTTGTGGTAGGGCACGTCGAGTGATCCTTTGAGGGAGCCTTGGGATTCTCCGCCCCTTGATGATACTTTGGCACCACCGCATTCAAGGGTGGATGAGCTTTCTTTACTTTCATGGCTCCGTGACCGCGTGAAGCAATTGGAGCGTGAATTGCCTGTACTCCACGGAAATGCGGACGTATGGAAGTCGAAAGTGGAAAAAGCCACCGCCCGAGAGCAGTATCTTCTAGGGGAGGTGACGCAGTTGGGTGACCAGTTCAAATGTCAGTCTTCTTCCCTCCTGTCGTTTCCTTGTAGTCACTCACAGTAGTTCATTGTTCTCATATTTTTCCCTTGCCTTGTATAGTTGTCAGCGCGCGCCATCCACGGGATGAAAAGGATCAAATTGCCATTCGCATGAATGAACTGACCCAAGAGCAGCTTCAGGCGAGTGGGTACTTCTGGGTAGATCATGATCGTGCAATCGCGTTGGCGACCCTATAGGATCATGCGTCGCGAGTGCTTCATTTTTTGAAGAAGTCGCAGTCATGCTTGAAGAATATTTACCAGACGATGTTCCCGTTGGACATCGTTCCATCAAGTCTGCTGGCCCTTCTCGCTAAATTCCATGACTTGAGTGCGGTCCACGAGTGTGTACGGCAACAGTTAGTGGCTGGTGCCAAGGCTGCTCTATCACTGGTGCGACTGCATAGGCCTGATGTGGACATTGCAGCAATTGCGGTTCGACCACCTGCGCTGCCAGCGGGTTCTTCTTGGAATATGGTGCCGCACTACCAGGCAGTGAATCGCCCAGCAGAGGAGATCGTCGACTTCTTCGAGGAGCAAACCAATGTTCTCTTGCTGCAACAGTAGTTTAGTTTGTATCCTGCACATAGTTGTACCAGTGTTGTAAAGTTCGTATATATGCTGTGTATAATTGATTTGACGATGATGTATAAAAGAGCTTGTTAGGGTGTATGTTTTGTGAGTGCGTTGCACTATGCGATTCCTTTTCGTTAGCCTGGCTTTGTGTTTATCTCAGTCCCTTGTCAACCTGTCAGGTGCGTTGCAGCTGGGTTGATGTTTTGTCAAGGGTTTCGATTGGTGTGCCAGCTACTCAGGATATCGCATTTTAGTTCGTAGAACAGATGTGTATACGGTGGCGCAGCCCCTAGGTGGATAATTTGTGAAACATTTAAAGAAAAATATAGAGTTTCGGGGCACTTAGCTTTATTTATTTCCAGAGTAGTACGAAGTACAATGTGTGGCTAAGTAGCCTTATTTGTAATGTAAAAGTAAAAGTGACTAAGGATAGAAGCGTCGCAGCTGCGCGAAGTTCTAGGGGTTGGAGTATGCGACTCCTGTCTCTAAATCTTGGAGGCGATAGGCGCCACCTGGGATTACTTCTGTAATCACGTATGGTCCCTCCCAAGGGGACTCGAGCTTGAGATGCCCTTGCTGCTTCAGTCGCAGGACCAGGTCGCCTTCGACGAAGGACCTGGGGCGTAGCCTCCTGCTATGATAGTTGCGTAGGTTCTGCTGGTAGATCGTTGATCTTTTCGTGGTGATTTCCCTTGCCTCATCAAGGAGGTCGACGGAGTCTTCGAGTGTGAGAGTTGACTCCTGCTCACTATAAGCGACCACACGCGGTGCTTTGTATCGTACTTCGGCGGGTAGCACCGCTTCAGCCCCGTGCACCATGAAGAACGGGGTGTACCCTGTAGCACTGTTTGGAGTTATACGTAGGCTCCAGAGTATTGATTGTAGTTCGTCTGGCCAGCAACCCGCGACCTGTTCGAGTGGCCGGAGGAGTCGCTTCTTGATGCCGCCGCAGACGAACCCGTTAGCTTTTTCGACCTGACCGTTGGTCTGTGGATGTGCTACCGAGGCATAGTTGACGTTGATCCCCAGATTCTCGCAGAATTCTTGGAACTCCTTGATTGTGAAGTTCGTCCCATTGTCTGTGATGATGCTGTGTGGCACTCTGAAGCGGTAGACGATGGACTCGAAGAACTTGACTGCGTTGTGCCCTGATTGATTGGTCACTGGCATGGCCTCTATCCACTTGGTGAATTTGTCGACTGCGACCAGGAGGTAGACGTAGCCTCCTCGTGAGGACTTTGGGAGCTTGCCGACCATGTCGAGTCCCCATTGCGTGAAGGGCCAGACCAATGGAATTGGCCAGAGTTCGGCACCAGGTGCGTGTAGTTTGTCTGCGAATCGCTGGCAAGCGTTGCATTTCTAGATGATGTCCTTGGCGTCGCGCATGGCCGTAGGCCAGTAGAATCTAGCTCGTAGAGCTTTGGCAACGAGGGCGCGACTGCCGGTGTGGTGCCCGTAGGTCCCCTCATGGATGTCGAGGAGAACAGCTCTTCCATCGGCCGTGGAGACGCATTGTTGGAGTACTCCTGTGAAGCTGCGCTTGTATAGTTCGCCGTTGATAACAGCGAATGCCTTGGATCGCCGCGTGATGTGCCGTGCATCAGTCGGATCATCCGGTAGCCTCTTGCTGAGAAGGTACGTGATGTACGGTTGAGTCCAGGATGGCTCGATCATCATGACGCTCATTGGTCCTTCGAGTCCTGTATCCAGCTCCAAGTCGTCGAGTGCCATTGGCTCATTGGGCGGCGTAGCCCCCGAGTCCGTTGTCGCGCTTGTTTTCTTCTCTGCGGTCTTTGGCTTGATGGAGCGTTCGCAGATGCGCTCGAGAAATACCCCAGGTGGTATGAGGGTGCATGTAGAGCCTATGTTGGCGAGTGCGTCCGCCTCTTCATTGCTTTCGCGACCTATATGCCGCAGCTCGCAGCCGTCGAAATCCCCTTCGAGTGTGTCGTAGAGGTCGTGGTAGGCGATCATTTTGTCGTTCAGTGCCTCGCACTCGTGCATTGTCTGGTTGACGACCAGCTTGGAGTCGCCATATATTATGAGCCTTTTGGCGCCGCAAGCTTTTGCCATCCTCATCCCGTGTAGTAGGGCCTCGTATTCAGCTTCGTTGTTGGAGGCAGTGAACTGCATTCGCGGGGTATATTTCAGCTTGTCTCCCTGTGGCAATGTCAGTATGACACCTGCACCAGCTCCGTCCTTCCGCTTGGATCCGTCGAAGTGCATTGTCCAGAGGTAGGACATATCTAGTTTTTTGGGGAGCTGGTTCTCCATCCAATGCAGGAGGAAGTCAAGGAGAACTTGCGACTTGACTGCGTCACGTTTTTCATATGTGATGTCTCGTGGAGACAGTTCGATTCCCCAAAGTGCGACTCGTCCGGTGGCGTCGGGATTGTTGAGGATGTGCCCAAGCGGGGTGTCGTTGACAACCATGATTAGGTGTTTCTAGAAGTAGTGGCGCAATCGCCGGGCCATCATGAAGACGCCGTACACCAATTTTTAGTTGTGCGGGGTACCAATGTTTTGTTGGCGTAAGTACCTCGCTGAGGTAGTAGACTGGGCGCTGTACCCCGTGGACCTTGTTTTCTTCGGCTCGTTCGACTACGAGAACTGTGCTGACCACCTGGTTGGTGGCGGAGATGTATAGCAACAACGGTTCCCTTTCTCGTGGGGTCACCAGTACTGGTGAGGTGGATAGCAGGCGCTTGAGGTCTTTGAATGCTTCTTGCGCCTCATTGGTCCACTCGAACTTGTCAGCTTTGCGGAAGAGTTGGTAGAAGGGCAGTCCCTTTTCACCCATCCGACAGATAAATCGACTGAGAGTCGTGATTCACCCAGCCAGCTGTTGGACGCCTCTTATGTTTTTTGGCTTCTCCATGGCCAGTATAGCTTTTATTTTCTTCAGATTTGCCTCGATTCCCCTCGCGGAGATAAGGTACCCAAGTAGTTTCCCAGATGGTACGCCGAAGGCGCACTTGTCCGGATTGATCTTGATCCGGTAGCGATCGAGGTTGGTAAAGGTTTCGCGCAAATCGTCGATTAGTGAGGCTTCCTCTTTGGTCTTGATTACTATGTCGTCAACATAGACTTGAATGTTGCGACCGAGTTGGTTCTTGAGGCAAGCCTGCATGCACCGCTGGTAGGTGGCTCCTGCATTCTTTAGCCCGAAGGGCATTGTGTTGTAGCAGAACACACCAAAAGTCGTTGTAAACGCTGTTTTTTCTTGGTCTTCCTCCTTCATTCGAATCTGGTTATAGCCTGAGTAGGCGTCGAGGAAGTAGAGGCGATCGTATCCCGCGGTGGAGTCGATGATCTGGTCGATTCGCGGTAGCGGGAAGTGGTCCTTTGGACAGTGCTTATTCAAAGAGGTGACGTCCACGCACATCCGCAGGATGTCCATGTCCTTTTTTGGTACTAGCACCGTGTTGGCGAGCCAAGTGCTTTCCTTGATCTCGTGTATAAATTTGGCGTCGAGGAGTCTGTTTATCTCCATTCTGACTGCCTTTGCCCTTGGTTCAGACAATTGCCGAATTGTTTGTTTGACTGGCCTTGCATCTGGGTTGACATTGAGTGCGTGCTCGGCGAATTCCCTGGAAACTCCTGGCATGTCCGCTGGACACCAGGCGAAGATTTCTCAGTACTCACGGAGGAATTCGACGAGCGCGAGTTCCTATGCTGGACTCAAGTTGTTGGTGATGAGGGCCGTCTTGGCGGGATCCGATGGGTGGACCTGAACTTTCTTTGTGTGCACCGATGAGTCGAAAGATAGGTCGGGTGAACTTGGCCGGCTCAAGGGAGGCAGACTGTTGTCTGTTGACTCCTTTAGTCTTGCGAGTTCCTCCTACATGCCGAAGGATTGGGAGATTCTGTTGAATTCCCTATCGCAACTGTTGGATCTCTCGAAGCTCCTGTTGACTGTGATGACACCATTAGGGCCTGGCATCTTCATCTGCAGATAGGCGTAGTGTGGCACTGCCATGAACCTAGCGAACGTGACACGTCCGAGGATGCAGTGTTACTGCAAGGGCCAGTCGACGACCTCGAAGTCGATGCGCTCACGCCAAAAGTTTTTCGGCGTGCCGAAGATGACGTCGAGGTTGATTTTGCCAAGGGGATACATACCCTTGCCTAGGACGATGCCGTGGAATGTTGTGTCTGAGGCTTCTAAGCAAGTCAGAGGGATCCTCATTGCTCGCAAGGTACTCGCGAATATAAGGTTGATACCGCTTCCGCCGTCCATGAAGACGCGGCTCATGTCGAAGCCTCCGATTTGCGCCTCGAGTACGAGGGGACAATGGCCTGGGCGAGGTACTTGGGGCGGATGGTCGCGCTTGTCGAAGGTGATGCAGGACTTGCTTTCGCTGAGGTACTCAGTGGTAGATGGTGGCGAGTTTGTGGCCAAGTTGACTTGGCGAGTGATGGCCTTCTGCACCCGATTCGAGGGGCGTCCCTTTTGGATCATCATGGTACCCATGGCCCGTGGGTATGGTTCGCCTCCGTGGTGCTGGTCCGGCGCAGCTGCATTCGGGGGTGGCCCGGGTGGTGGCGGAACTCCATGTGCCACTGCTCCTGGGGCGGCTCCGTAACCCCTTTCGGCTGCGCTACGATTCATCCGAGCCAGTCCCTCATGTAATTTGAGGAACTCGCGGCAGTCCTTGAGGAGGTGACTTGACTTCTTCTTTTCGTCATGCTTGTCGATGTAGAAGTGCATAGTGCATGGCTCGGACAGCTTGTCTTCAATGGATGTTGCGGGTGCCTCATCGCGATTGCGGCACTGCCATACTTGCGTGGTTTTTTCGAAGTCGCGGTATCCACCGCTACGGTAGCTGCTGTTGCGGTTGTCGTTGCGTCTGTCGGCGTAGCCGGCCGCGACCATGTTGACGTCGTCGCGGTCATCGTAGATGCGCATGCGGCGTTTGCTTTGGCGATTGCATCTGCGCTCGAGTTCTGCCTCGTCATTGGAGTGAACACGCTTTTTCACCGAATCCTGTCCATCTGCCCAGCGTTTCGCGATTTCAATCAGGTGGTCGATGGTTTTGGGCTTCGAGCGGCCCAACTCCTCCCTGAGCTCTATTCAGTGTACGCCGCCGTTGAATGCGTCAATCGTGCGATCCCCCGAGATGTTCTCTGCGGAGTTCTTGATGATGGACCACCTCTGGATGTAGGAGTGTAACGATTCGCCCGATCTTTGCTGACAGCATCTCAGCTCTTCGATTGATGAGGGCCATTTGTATGTGCCCTTGAAGTTGCGCACGAAGCTGTATACCAGCTCTTCCCAACTGCGAATGGATCCGCGTGGGAGGTTGTTAAGCCAGGTTCGGGCGGCGCCCTGCAGCTGTAGCTGTAGGCATTGCATGGCCATGCTTCGACTTCCACCGTGGAGCCTAACGGAGGAGATGTGGTCCTCCAACCAGATCTTTGGGTCCTATAGGCCGTCAAACTTCTGGTTCTACGATAGGAGCTTAAACCCCTTGGGCATTCGCTTTTGCCTGATGGCCCTACTGAAGCATCTAGCGCCACAGAGCTCCACATCTTCGTCTTTAGAGTTAGTTGACCGAGCACGTCACGCCCTTGATTTGTCGATCTTGCGCTGCGTGAGGTCATCGCGCGCATCATAGTCGTGGTCGTGTCGCCGTGAGCAGCGACGTCGAGACAGATCGTGACCATCGTCGCTGGATGAGGGCGAGGAGTAGCGTTTTGCCAGAGCCTTGCCTTTCTTCGGTTCTGACGCCGGCTCTTTGTAGAGGGTGGCCTCGATTAATCCCAAGCCTGTGATCGTAGATATGTGCATGGCAGCTCGAGGGTCTCCGCTGGCGGCTGGTTGTTGAGGAGCTACATGGTGGCCGCCATTACCGCGGCCTGTGGTGTTTTCGGGAGCACGTTGCCGCGAGTATCCACCATCATGGAGCCGAAGTCGAGGACTTTAGCGGCTTCCACACGTTCTTGTTTGGTAAGGTGGGCGAGTCGAGATCGCCTCTTGTTGGCGATGTACTCGTTGCACCTGGGGGAGGATCCTCCATGGGAGGAGAGCCCAGCACGTCGAAGGCTCGACTCATCTGCCGCCTTTTTGCGCGCCTCGAGTTGCACGATTGTTTGCACTTGACGCTTGAATTCTTCCTTCAGGAGCCAATGATAGCCCATTAGTAGCTCTTGCGGGGAGCCAAAGGGTAGAGGGTTACCCCGTAGGGCCTCGCGGTAACGAGCCCACTCGAGTTCATTGATCCTGATCACGACGCGTTAGCCAGTCTGCTCGTTTATTATGGTTGGAGGCTCGACTGCTCCCTCGTTGTTGACGGGGGCGCCGTTTGGCGATGGTCTGCCGTTTGGCGGTGGTCCGCCGTTGGGTATGCCGCCGTTTGGCGGGTCAGCTCCGTGACCGCCGTTGCCCGTGTTGTCGCGATTGTCGGAGGTGTTGCCTGCGTTGATGATGGTGCACATGAAGTGGTTGGGGAAGCTGCTGCTCCCGCAACTTTCAGATCCGGAACCGTAGGCTCCATCTTTAGTTGCCAGATCGCTCAGTCGGATTCACGACTGCGGTTGCTAACCTTATTCTCGACTGTTATCGGGGTGTTGAGCTCACTAAGAGTGCCGATCGGTGGAGGGAACCACGATGCTGGGGAAGTCGACGGTATCGTCGGCTGGTCAGGCATGCGAAGTGTGCCCATCTGACCAACTTGGAAGCGGAAGCTCCCGCCAAGCTGATTCCGTCGCCCACAGACTCGAAAGCTGGGCGAGTGGCTGGTGTGTGGACGGTGAAGTCGAACGCGCCAAAGAGCTGGCGAATCTACGCTGTTGCGGAGTTGTAGATCGCGGTTGATGGGGCCAAAGAAGGCGCAACATCAGCACTCCCAGTTCCCACAGATGGCGCCAATTGACGAGGGTTTAACTCATCAATGCCCATTGTTATGGACTTGGGTTTTGCAGAAGGAGGGAGCGCTGGAGACATCTATCGGCTAGCAAACAATCACACAGAGGACTCGAAGATTTACCCAGGTTCAGGCCTCGTACAGGTCCCTACTTCTACTTGTCTGCTCGTGGAATTATCAAAGGAATCGAGGATTACAATGGTGCGCAGATGCAATCTGGCGAGGGTTGTGGAAACTAGGGTTGCGTGTCTTCCTCGCTGCCCCCTCCTAGCCTTTATATAGATAGGCTAGGTCTCGGGTAGCAGGTCGAGTCGGTTACAGGTTAGGGTTTTCCCCTTTGAACTTTCTATCTTTAGCTTCTTCTTGTTCTTCAAGCAATCGAGATTCCGTAGGTTACTCGAGTTCTTCATTTGGCCTTGGCGACACCGTGGGCCTCTATGTATTCAGGCCGTATATACCAAGCTCGAGTACCTGTAGGGTATGCCCATGTCAGAGGGAGTACTAAATTAACCCTTTGTGGTTACGCTTAAACTCCACGCATGAAACTGTTTTTATGTATGTACTATTTCTTTGTGAATTATTAGTCACTTAACATATTTGTTTAAATTCTCTGTTATACCTGTCCACATGAGATATGATTATATAATATCTCTCTCATTCGTTGATTTACGAACTATAGTATTTCCATCGTGCTATTGTCCTGCTATCCTATACTACACATTACACACGTCATATTATTTGACCATTATGTACTGTCAATTTGATCCCTCTTAATCTGTGGCTCAAACTGTTTGATGTTATTATGCAAGGAGCAGCCTCAGTTTGCACACAATATCATAGAGTGAATGGCTCCTATAATCTCGTAAGACTCCATCACTTTTGTTTCACTTCATGCCAGCGTATATCATGTTGGAACCTGTTTGTATTTATAGTTCGCCTTACCTTTATGCAGAGGAGCAACAATGGAGTACAAACTCCGCCCGTCCACACGAGCCGCCGTAGATCTCGTGTAACACCTACCGTAAGGCCCCCCACCCGAAGTTTGGTCTTTGCCACATTTTTTGTTTGCTTAAATTTACCATTTATCTTTCTTGTTTTCATATTTTTTTGCCAAAAATTAGTGTCAAACATTTTAGCCCCACTATGGTCTGCATTTGTTCCATGTGCTTAGTTCAATTTTCTAGATATGGATAGGTCGGGTGTATTGCATTTGAGTTATCTAATAATAAGAACAAGGCCACACTAGCGATAAGATCCACACATGTATCATAAGGAACTCTGTGCAGTTCATCTCACTCTTGTAGGTAATGTGTATCATAGTTAAATGAACTGGCTATTTTAATACGAGACACTTGATGGTTCAGTTTTCTGTTCTCAGGCCATCGAAGCGTTGAAATTATCTAGATATTCATGAATAATTCAATGTATGATTGCTTGATTCATTGTTTGTCTGAAATTATCTGGCTAGCATATTCGAGGCTCACAATTGATGTGTTTTATTGGCTGAGTTACTCTTTTTTTGTCTATGATTAAACTAGTGGCACATTTCATTGTGTAGTTCCTAGCTAGTTTATATATGAGAAACATAATGGCTTAGTTTTAATATTCGTTTTATTCATGTTCTGCACATTCTAGTTTGAGCAGTCTACATCAGGTACTTTGGTTGATTGCTCGCATTGTTATTCAAAATAAACTTGTAGTTTGATTCCCAAGTCTGTTGTTTAAGTAACTTGTTTTGTGTTGGTCCCAGCCATCTTCAAGTAGAGCAGTCATTTCATAGAGCAGCACATGCTCGCATCGCTCCATGGCGCCAGCTGGTCCACTTATTCAAGAAGAAATAGATGTATGAGCCACCACTATTAATTGCTTCCTTCCTTATATATTACCGCATTGACATATTTAAAATTCACGGTAGTGTGATTGCATGGTAATGCTGTTATAACTTGTTTTGTGTTTGTTTCAGGCTGCAAATGAACCTTTGAATGTCGAACAAAGATCCGCTTCTCCAAGTTTAGATTTTGTTTCACACAGCAGCAGTGACAATACCTATTGTTCATGGCACACCGCTTCGACTCATCCTCGTTGTTCAGCTGAAAGATTATTTGAGGATGCCCTCCAAGATGCCCGTGATATTGTTGAGCAAGAATCCAACAAAACAGATTCAGTAATCACCATAGCACGCAAAGACTTATATGAATTGAAAAACGAGCAAGCTTTAACGCAGAACATACTTAATAATCTCATCTGCAGCTCTCATGGGAAGCCAGTTGTTACATGTCTCGAGATGCAAGCTCCATAGAGACCTTTTCTGTAACACAAGTTATGGTGTTTTTAGTTGTCTGGACTCTGATGCAACTTTTATGCTTCATTTTATTACTATCAAGTTTAATGAGGATTGTAATAATCTACTAAAATTTGCAGTTGTAAGTTGTTTGAGGATTATTACAAACTGAGCATCTATCAGAATTACTACACACACATGAAAAACAATGAAATTGTAAGAGGTACAACGCACGATCTACCGGAACAGGGAGAACGTCCATTGTATTACATGGGCACCATAGAACTTGCAAAATTCATAGACGTTCACTCAACAAAGTGAACACATAAAGAGCTGACCTGAAGAGAATACATTAGGAGCAGACCCACACAATCCATCAATTTGATGGATAGCCGTCATAGTAATCGTAGTGGGTGGTACCATCCTCGCCATATGGCGGCACCATCTACAGCTCAGAATGCTCGACGATTCTGCAATACTCCGCCAGCAATCGATCGAGTTTGAAAGGATGCTCATTCCATAATCCTCCTACTCCATACCCATATACAATGCTTGCCTCCTCTTCCCACGCAAGAGCCTCAAAGTTGTAAGATCTAATCTCAGATAGATCCGCATAGTATATGCTGCCGGCCTGCACCGTGGGTACCCTGGTGCTGTCGACGCAGACGCACCGATTATCAGCAATGACGAGAGCACGACTTCCAATGCCTCTGACCGGCTGAAGGACACGGTTCTGGGTATCATCCCGGTAAACAACCAGCCTGCCGCCGTAGACCGGTCCACTCACAATGAACGACAACTCCCCGTTAGACTTGACAAGGTAAAAACGATTCTCTGGAACTGGCAGCCCGGAACAGGACCTGCAATGGTGGGATGCATCTCCAGGGTTCGTTCCAACATAGATGTGAGCATTGTTTGCATTCGTATGTGCTTTTTTATTGTATAAATAATTACTTCTCCCCAAGTACTCCTCATTTCACATAATTACATCCTCTCAAGTACTCCTCGTCTCACATGAGTAGTCGTGGGCATCTACCGGCATAGTGGCTTGTGGGTGTGTGTCTGTGTCGTTGTACAAAAATGTTAAGTTCGAATCCATTCTCCTCTTAGAGATTTAACTATTTTATTTGTATGTCTACTAACAGGTGACCCACTTATCAGTACGCATAGGGACACAAATGACATAAAAATATAGAGGGGTCATTATAAAAAAATCAACGTCATTTGTGGTCAAATTAACTCAAATTCACTGAAACTCCATTAAATTGGACTAAAATGCTCTCGAGATATAAGTTGAGGGAGTAGTATTTCTCATCTTTCAATATGTGAGACTAAAACGCTCTCGCGGTGCAAGATGTGGGACTAAAGGTGTATATACCTCTTAATTATTTTACAGCCTCAATTTCTAAGCTAGAGGACCAATTAATGCTCCTAGTTTTGCTCAATTACTCCTCTAGTTGACCGTAAAATATGAATCACCACGTCGTGTAATGCTCCTGGCCGATCATATTGTTAAAACGGGAGTGCATCCATTGGCTTGCATGTTTTCAATTAGATGCGGTGGCCACGAGCATTGCCTGGATTTTAGGATTACTACTTCATGCAATAACTAGCTATAAAGCGAGTAGGTGAAGTTAATTCTCCGAACTAGTACTACTCCGTCCTAGTAATACCGAACACAGGGAATACCTTGAGTGTGGTTATATGGATGACCAGTTGATGTGACTCTTGATTCATGACCATATAGCCGTACGTTCTACCACCTTTTTACTACTACTACTACTAGTAATACATGGACGCTAACAAAATTCAAAATCTCAATCGAGCGGAAAAATCACACACACCGACTTCGAAGCATTTCCCACCTAACCGTTTCAAAAACTTTGAGCCAAAATCTCCCACCTAGGGAGTACCATTTTTATATTATTATTATTATCAGATGAGTGCGTGTCAAATTCAAAATCTCAATCGAGCGGCAAAACTGCACATCGACTTTGAAGCATTTCCCGCCCCTCCATTTCAAAAACTTAGAGGCAAAATCTCCCACCGGGCTATACCATTTTTGTATTATTATCAGATGGGTGCTTGTCAAATTCAAAATCTCAATCGAGCGGCTAAACCATACACTAACTTTGAAGCATTTCCTGCCCCTCAGTTTCAAAAACTTTGAGGCAAAATATCCCACTGGGACAGTACCATTTATATATTATTATTAGATGGACAGTCGGCAAATTCAATATCTCAATCAAGCGGCAAAATCACACACCAATCTTGAAGCATTTCCTGCCCCTTAGTTTCAAAAACTTTTGACTTCAAAATTCCGATTCTACCTATTGTTCTGACGCCCTATGGGCAAGCTAAAGTCGGTAGCTTGGGGGAACAATCGTAATTTATATATCTGTTCACCTCCTTAGTCTGGATTTGTCCAGATTTTCCCGCTGGTCCTTCCAAAAATCCCATCCCCCTCTCTCCCACACCCTCACCTCCACGACCACGACGCGCACCGGCCGGCGGCAATTCCACGGCAGCCGGACCCGCTTGAGCGGCGGTCTCGTGCACTGCCGCGAAGCCGCTTCACCGATGCTCACCCACCGGATCTGGTTCACCGGGTCTCTCTACCACTACACCGGAGCTGCGGTGTTGTTCACCATGTCTATGGCATGCCCAAGCTCTGCTTCTCGGCCGCCGAAAGATAGCCAACCGTACCAGATCCGCTTCACCGGTGTACACCGGACGTGATATAGTTCAGGGAGTTCCATGTCCACCGCTCTAGACCAGCTTCTCGGCCATCGCCGTTCACTACACTGGATCTGCCTCAGTGTCGCTCTCGTCCACCGCACTCAAGCCGGCATCGACCGCCCAAGATCTGCTTCCCTGATGCCAACAGCCACCGCAATCGCAGCACCCTCGGTGACCTGGACGTGACCCGCACGGTACCGACGATGCTTAGACGCCTCTCCGAACAAGGTTAACCAAATCTGCAACCCATTTTTGTTTTGTCAGCAGTATAACAGGTTCAAGCCTGTCGCGGTGAACTGCATTTTTGTCATCATGCTTGTACATACAAGTCAGTGGGCATGCCTGTTCTTTGTGCTAGTACATACAAGGTCATTAGACATGTTGGTTTGCATGCGCTGCTCTACAAATTTCAAATCATGGACATGTCTATTATTTTGTCATACACATGTTCTTAGCTACTCCATACAACAGTAATTGCCTGCTACCGTGTAATTCTTGGAAAATTTGAAGTCAACAAAAAATATTAGTGTGGAGTCCCTGCTCTACAGTTGCTGAATCTATCTGTTTCATGCTAAGATTAGTTCCTGCTATTATTTCCTCCTTGGCATCATTCTGCTATCCTCTAGTAACCATTTAAACTCTTCGTACTAATTCGATTATAATTTTGTTGTTGCCATCTGCTTCTTCAAAACCTGCATCACTAACTATTTCCTTTTTCTTGCATATAGCTCAAAATGGAACAATGAACATGTTGGTTTGCATAGCCTATTCTAGAGGTTCACAAGGGATGCCATTAATTCCTTATATGGTGCTGGTTCGTCCTGACAACGGCATAACTATCCTCTACTATGTAGTTCACTCGTGGTTTGCAGAGCATCCTCTAGACATTCTCTTATGATGCTATTATAATTTCTATCTAGTTGATTCTTAGCTATGACAGTAACTACATGCCATTGTATAACTCACCACAAATTCTGAGTCACCCAACGACTATGCATTCCAGGAGATGCCACTGTTTCCATATATATTTACTGAAATGACCTCGCTTGTTTATATTTGCTGAAATTCTAAGAAACACTTTGTTTGATTGCTCATTTCATTCTAGGCACACTTGTCTAATGCTTGTTTGTCCTGCTCTACAGGTTCATGAGCGACGCCATTATATCTTGCATCTGGTTCTAGGTTTGGTTCGTCCTAAGTCACGACATAACTATCCTCTACAATATAAAGTCCATTCATGGTTTGCACTCCTTCTCTACAAGTTCTCGTATGATGCGGTTATAATTTCTATGTGGTTCATTCTTCGCTATGATAGTAACTGCATGCCATTTTGTGTCTCATCGCAAATTCCGAGTCACCCGACGTCTCTTGCATTTTAGGGTGTAGAACTACTTCCATATATATTTGTTGAAATGACCTGGCTATTTTATTTTTGCTGAAATTCTAAGCCACACACACACATTTTTTGATTGCTCGTTTCACGGTAGGCACATTGTTTAATGCATGCTTGCTTGTCCTGTTTGTGTGACATGTTGGTCAATAATTGAACCATTGACCAGTTATAAACTCCCGATCATAGCTCCTGTCATATCAGTCAAATGAGTAGTTTGTCTTGTTTTATGTATTAATTTGTTATTACTTAGTTTAAGGATGAAATTATTGCTATCGCCACCAAAGAGGGGGCTGCAAGATCATGTCTCCTCCAATGTAGCTGTCACACTCAAAGAAAGATGCAGGTTATCAATTGAGGACTCTGCTATCAACTTGATTGTCAATTGAAATGCCGATTTTTCTTTTCCTTGATTTGATAATATGTAATAATTTTAAGAAGTTTGCAGCTGATGTAATATCTAGATAACTCGCGTAGGCCATGTATGCATTTAGTTGACGCCATTCACATATGCAGTAGTCGTTACGGTAACTACGCTAGGTAGGTCGATTAGGGAACAGTACCGTGCTTTGTTATTGGCCCACCGTGTATTCGGCCGACGATGAACAGTAAAAAATGCTGGATTATATAAACATTTTATATTATTGGCATGGGCTTCAGAAAAGGCCGAAACTGTAAAAAGCCATAAACGTAATGGGTCGACCTACAAGTTGTAACTGTACGTAACAGTACCAGGCCGTAATGGTAACATGCCATAAGAGTAACATGTCATAACTGTAACATGCCATAACAGTAACATGCCTTAATAGTAGCAGGCCGTAACAGAAACAGCTCATCATAGTAACAGGCAAGAAATCGTGAAATCTCAGAACAGTAATAGGCCAAAACAGTAGCCGGTCACAATAGTAAAGGGTCACAACAGTGACAGGCCAGAATAGTGACAAGCCAGAATAGTAACGACCCGAGAAATTTCCAGGCGAGGGCAGTAACAGGCCGACACATTTACCAGACTAGAACAGTAAAGGGCCGCTTGTAGGCCTGAACAGGTAAAGCCCGGAACAGTGAAAGGCCAGGACAGTAATAGACCTAAACAGTAACGGGCCATCTCAGACAAGGGTCGTTAGTAGGCCACCCACGATGGGCTACGATAAACAGTGATGGGCCGCCTGCAGGCCTTATATGTACATGAGCGACTTGGCGCAAGCTGCTAATGGGCCGCAGAGTGTTGGACCATCATGGGCCTTATTTAGGATGAAATAGTATTGGGCCTGAAAGTTTGCGGGCCGCTGTTGGCTGCAACTTTGGGCCCATTTCAAACAGTGCAGATCAAAACAGTAACGGGCCATCTTCTATTTGGGCTCCCCTAATGGGTTGGCCTAGTTAGAATTTAGAAGGCCTTGGCTGGGCCTATCTTCTGCCATGGCTTCTAAGGCCGTAAACGGCGGTAACTGGCCGCTAACGGCGGCTACCACGTGGCAGTTTGCATGACGTCAGTAGTCAACACGGCTGGCAAACAGATCTACGACAGAACAAGTTTTCGTGGCTGAAGGTTGCGATCCACCAAGGTCAGGGAAAAAACTGTTGTAGATTCTTTTGTGATGGGGCTTTTACCACGATGGCCATCCGTCATAGAAGACTTTTTAGCCACGAAAAACGAGCATTCAACCATGAAAATTGTCTGTTTTAAAAGCCAACTTTTCTTGTAATGAGAACTGGTATCAAATACCCAGGTCTAACTCCTGGCGTTAGTAAGGAACACATCTACAACATGTATATCACATATACCTTTGTCTTTGGTGGCTATCTTGCCGTCTTTCTTGTCTTCAAGGTACTTAGGGCAGTTGCGTTTGCAGTGCCCATCCCCTTTGCAGTAGTAGCATGTGGTGCCAGGCTTGGCAGTCTTAGAGGTGTTGGCAAAGAACTTGCCATCCTTCTTTGGCTTCTTGCCCTTTCCTTTTTCCTTATGCCCCGGTTTCTTAAAACTGGTGGTCTTGTTGACCATCAACACCGTGTGCTCCTTCTTGATCTCTACCTTAGAAGTTTTGAGCATGGTGAACACTTCAGCAAGGGTCTTAGTCATACCTTGCATGTTGTAGTTCATCACAAAGCTCCTGTAGCTAGGGGTCAGCGAGTGTAGCACCCTATCAATCACGAGCTCCTCCAGGATTTTGCAATCCAGGGCGTTCAAATGCTTGACGTAGCTAGACATTTTGAATATGTGCTTACTAATACTATTGTGCTCTTCCATCTTGGCTGAGAAGAAGAGCTCGGAAGCATCATACCTCTTTGCCCGAGCCTATGGAGCAAAGACAGCCTTGAGATCTTCAATGATCTCAAAAGCATTTATCTTCTCAAAACGCTTGTGAAGCTCTGGCTCCATGATATAGAGCATTCCACTTTTGATGAGGGAGGAATCATCCGCCTTGGACTGCCAAACATTCTTTTCTTCCCGGGAGGTGAATCTGCAGGCTTAGCTGGAAGCTCAGCCTCGATGACATAAGTCAACTTGTAGGGGACTAGGAGGATCCTAAGATTACAGAACCATGTGGTGAAGTTGGTTCCATCAGTTTTTAGCTTGTCCTTCTCAAGGAAAGTGCTAAGGTTGAAGGTGGGTGGGCGAGACATCTACAGTGGATTTGCAAAGTGTTTAGACCATGTTCATAATAATGAGTTCGAGTTTTAAATTATACTACCAAACATAAAACAAAAGGAACCCCCACTCAATCGAACATCCCTCCATTCATTTAGTGATCACATGACCCCAATCCACTACCTTACCCCCAATCGTCACGGCCGGCAAAGCAGTTTCAAAGGTACACATTCTCAATGTCAATCACATCCTATATGATTCATGCTCGACCTGTCGGTCTCTTGTATTCCAAGGCCATGTCTTCACATGCTAGGTTCCCAAATTCTAACTTGTGTGTATTCGTAGTGCAACATGGCTTACAGCCACTGTATGCGAACGCAGATATGTCTGACACCCGATCGTCAGGGCCTGCCTCATATTGGAGAACTTTCTTGGTGGTGCACACACAAGGGGAATACTATAACTGGAATTCTCTGAGGGATTATCTTACTATGCTACCATTGAATATTCTATCATACTAGCATAATAAGATGCATGAAGTAATACTTCATGAAGTAAAGTGTTATGACATGGTTGCAACATCTTGATCACCATCGAGAGCTCTAATTAAAGTTTCACAAACTTGTCATTGCCACATCTCAACACAAGCCCCTATACAATAATAAAGATATACGCCTCTATATTGCAAGTTTTACGCGGATTTAAGGGCTTTCGCGGTAGAACCCCTTCCCACCTACGAACGTGGAGCCACAACATAGATTCAATGATTATCGTTTTACTTCCCTTTTCAGGGCCCTCCAGTGTAGATGCCATATCAACTATCGTAGAGATACAGACACCCCCTAAGCCACTTAATTGTGGACCAGTCTCGTGAATCACCATGTGAGGTTAGTTGGGGGCCGCTTCATCAAACAATGCCGCAATATGAACAAGAACATAAAAGAGGGTAGCAACTAGAAAATCAATGCCCACATATTGCTATGTGAAAGGGCATGTATGCCCCCATGTGTGGTTTTGGTAATTAATGACAATCCCTATGGACTAATGTGTAAATTTATTTTCACTTATAGGTTTGTCCATTGGCATCGCTTGAACCATGGGTTGGTCTCAAGGTTGAAAAATAAGAAGAAATGTCCAAGGGCTTTGTGCCTATTGGAACCTTGTTGAAGAAGAAGTATAAGAAGAGGAAGATCAAGTATCTCTTGAAGAAGAAGATGGAGTTCCTTATGGCCATCTTCAAGACATCATCAAGAAATGAAGTGCAAGCTCAAGGTGTGCCTTGTCTAGAAGATCTCATGCTTGAAGCTTGCCATCCTCGGTGATCATGGAGTGATGAAGACAAGGTCAAAGGAGAGGTTTCCTCATGGAGTATGGAGGAGCCATTCGCAAGTCTTCATCAAGCAAGAGCAAGCAAGAAAGGTGTTCCATCTTGAAGGTGACAAGATCGTCTACATCAAGCTCAAGTGGGATGCTCAAGGCAAAGGTATGATCTTGATAGGTTTTCTATTTTACCGATCTCTTGTAGTGTTGGGAGACTGGGTTTAGGATAGATAGCCGTACTATTAAGAGGGGCTCTCGAGTGGGTGACTCGTTCGTATCTTTCAGAGAGAGCTCAAACCTTTGCATACATAGCATCATCTTTCTTGGTTGTTGTTTGGTTCTTGTCCATGTGAGGATCTAGATATTGTGGTTATCCTCATAACAAGCTCTAGTTCATCAAAAATGGATTTCCCTAATATATCTTATTGCGGTTTTGTTTCTGCGGGTTTTCGGGCTCTACACCTTGGGAGATATCTCACATATATATTAATGATATTTTCTCCCTTATTGGATTCTACTCGTTGTTATCTTTCCAACAAAATTGGTTTCTTCTCGTTTGGAGTTCGGATACAAAAGTTGTGGCAGTTCTGATTCTAGAGTTTTTGCCTGGCCGGTAGTTCCGGCGGGCCACCAGCAGTACCGCTAGGGCAGTTTGCCGCCGGTAGTACTGGTGTTAATTCTGGCCCAACTTCCGGTAAACCCGATTATGGTTCAGTACTCTCTCTGCCTGGTTTGCGCTATTTGACAGTACTTTAGTCGGTATTTCAGGTGGTAGTACCGTCCCCGCCGGAAGTTCAGGTGGACAGGCGGTAGTACCAGCCAGAATCATTTTTGTGTTTGTTCACGTCGCCGTTTTGGACCGTTGGCTAGGCGCCACCGGTAGTACCGGCCACCCACCGGTACTACAGGCCATGCGCGTATCTGTGGGTAACGGGCAGATTGGGGAGCCCTTTAAAAGGATCTCCCCTTTCCCCTTTGGGCTCTAACTTGTTCTTCTTGGTTTTTGCCCCTCTCTCTCTCCTCCATTGTTTACCTTGAAGAGCTTTCCCTCTCCCTTTCCCCCTCCTATGATTCTTGCATCTTTTTGAGGGATTTGAGAGAGGAGATCTAGATCTACAAGCCCCACCAAACTAAATCCCTTCCTTGTGAAGGAATCCTTGGGATCTAGATCTTGGAGAGTTTTGTGTTCTCCTATTGTGTTCTTCCTCTCTTGTTCCCCCAATAGCTTTTGTAGATTTGGTAGAATTCGAAAGAGAAGGACTTGCCTTTTACATTTGATGCATAGGTTTGAGTTCTCCTCGGAGATTCGGCGAGTTCAAGCTCTTGGGCTTATTTCTCTTGGGTTCTTGGAATCCTAGACGGTCGTGTGGAGTTGTGGTGTGTTCTTGGGGCCTCCAATTGAGCTGTGGAGATTCCTCAAGCTTGTTGGCCTTTTGTGGCATTGTGGAGCCTTTGTGGCATTTCTTGGGAGCCCTCCAATTGTTGTGGAGTTTGTCCCAAGCCTTGTACGGGTTCGATGACCGCCCTCAAGTGTCCCATAGTGGAACGTGAGTAGGCCTTTGTGGCGAGCTCACGGGAGAATAGGGTGAGCCTTTTGTGGCTTCCGTAAGTTGCGTGCCTTCGCATCTTGGGGTGAGGCCTTGTGTGGCGTTGGGTGAGCATCGAGCCACCACACCTCGAGGTGAGCCACTTGTGGCGTTCGAAGTACATTGCGCCCTCGCACCTCTCCAACGGAGACTTAGCTTCTTTGGAAGTGAATTTCGGGAAACAAATCATCGTTTCCGCGTCCCTTGGTTATCTCTCAACCGAGCCCTTTACTTATGCAATTTACTTTGTGATAACCTTCGTGCTTGAAGTATTATATCTTGCTATCACCTTGTTGTTTTCTTGCTTAGCATAGGTTGTTGGTGCACTTAGTGAACCTAGTGAATATAGGATTTTTCTTGATAAATTAAACATTAAGTTTTATTCTACATTTATTAGAGCCTAAACCGTAATAGTTTTAAAAACCCTATTCACTCCCCCTCTAGGCGACGTTCGTTTCCCTTTCACTATGTGTTCTATCCGTACAAAATTTCTACCCATAGACCCGCTCAGATACCACTTCAGGGTTCCGTAGCAGAAAACAAAAAAAATTCTAACTATGCGAACACTAATACCAGGATCTATACTATGTAGACATAAGTAATGGAGAGAGAGATGGTATTCATACCCTTGAAGACCTAGGAACGCCTTACGCGGGAAGGCGTATGTTGATGAAGATGAGCAACTCCAAGCACCCCAAGTGTGGTGCCTCTGAAGTACTACATACGTCCGGTGTAGGCGACATCTCCCGGGCTCCGATCCAGCCGAGCTGCGGAAGAAGAAGATGGCAGACCGAAGACCACACGACGGTAGTGTGAAGGTAGAGAATTCAAAACCCTAGAGGTCCTCTCCAATATTACAAAGCAATGGAAATGAGAGAGAGAGAATGAGAGAATGGGATGATTCCAAAGGGGAGGGGTGACCCCTATATATAGTGGGAGGGGAGGGCGCACCACCCAAGGGGCGGGCGGTATGGGACTAATGCCCACACCCGCCATCCACCAAGGGGCAGCCGCCGGCCCTAGGTAGGCCCCACTTGGGCGGCCTACCAAGCCCTGGCCGGCCCTCCTCCCTAGGCGCATTGCCCCTTTGAGCCTCCCCTCCAGATGAGGCCCATTAGCAATGGGCTGCCCTTTAAAAATAAAATAAAATATATATTTTAGTATTAATTCACCAATTAACATAAAATACACATATTATTATATTCTTTCACTCTAGAACTCCTTCCGGACCCCTTCCGATCAATATCATATGTTACTCGGAACTATTCCGGTTTCTCTCTCTCCATTTCACTTATGATACCGCATCTATCCCTAAACGTCCCCACCCTTAAGCATGACATCCTTTGGTCAGAAACACTCCGGACATGATTGAGACATCGCTCATATCAATGATCATCAGAGGGACCTGGATGCCTATGTTGACCCATGTGCGTTTCACGAATCTTATCGCTCGAACCGTGGACGTCGTTTCCCATTCCCTTTGTAACTTGATACCTAGTTCATCCGAGACTTGATATTCGGTATCTCTATATCTTAGTTCAATTTTATTACCGATGAACTTGTTTATTCGTTCTCATGTCGTTGCATTCCATGACAAAGTCACACGCTTGCAAGCTTCGTTAATGCAATATCACTGAGATGGCACATGTATCTATCCGCTACATGGATTGACAAATCCTGGTATTGATATGTACTCCTCTACGTGTTCCTTGGGAAAACTTGAGTAGCACCTTTTTGATCACCCAGTCACGAGATGATGCTTGATGCCATCAAAGCTTCCTCTAGGGGTGATTTGCATTCTCTCACAGTCTAAGGATCAGGTTGCGAGGTTTTCTGTGTTTATCATCAATGTGACCTTTGTAACTAGATCTCATTAAGATATAACTGTTGGATGTTTGTCTATCACATCATTCAACTAATGACATGACCTAATTATCAATTGTCATAAATGCCCATGATCTCGAAACCCTAGATCATTCTCATGACTAATGAACTAGTTCGCTAGAGGTAACTAGATACACGACTTGTTTACACACTACACGTGTATTAACGTTTCATATTAATACAGTTATAGCATAGTATGAAACCTATTATGAACATATAAGAGATATATCAAACAATACACTTTATTATTTGCCTCTAGGGCATATCTCCTTCAGTCTCCCACTTGTACTAGAGTAATAACTAATCTAGTTTACAATAGGCAGGAACCTAATACCGATGGCATCTCGGTGTTGTTCGTGCTTGGCTTGTAGGAGAGCTTTAGTCAGAGGATCTGCCACATTCAGATCCGTGTGTACTTTGTAAATCTTGATTTCACCATCGTTAACATTCTCGCGGATGACGTGAGACCGTAGCTTGATGTGTTTGGCCGTGGAATGAGTCCTTGGTTCCTTTGTGTTTGCAATAGCTCCCGTGTTGTCACAATAGATCGCCACGGGGTCTTGCGCACTTGGAATGACTCCTAGTTCGATGATCAAATTCCTTAACCAAACAACTTCATTCGCCGCATCAGTTGCAACAATGTATTCAGACTCCATTGAATACTGCGCCACCACTGGCTGCTTCTTGCTCTTCTAGCTTACCGCCCCACCATTCACCAAAAACACAAATCCTGTCTGAGACTTCGAGTTATCAAGATCTGAGTTCTAGCTCGCATCCACGTAACCGGTTACGTTTAGAGCTTCATCACTTTCTCCATAGTCTAGGAACATATCCTTTGTTCTCTTGAGATACTTCAGGACATTTTTCCGCCTTGGGTTCAAGTTTTCAGGCTGTAGTTTCTTGACGTAAGCCTCACATCCCCAAACTTTCAGAAATGACAACTTTAGCTTCTTGCCATACCATATCTCATATGGGGTTCTCTCCATGGATTTGGACGGTGCTCGATTTAAAATAAAAGCAGCGGTTTCTAATGCATATCCCCAAAATGACATGGACAAATCAGTCAAAGACATCATGGAGCCCACACTATCCAATAGAGTATGGTTACGTCGTTCTGACACACCATTACGTTGTGGTGTTCCGCCTGGCGTAAGCTATGGTATAATCCCACAGTCCTTTAAATGCATGTTAAACTCATAACTCAAATAATCACCTCCCCGATCTGATCGAAGATGCTTGATTTTCTTGTTAAGTTGATTCTCTACTTCTTTCTGAAATTCTTTGAACTTTTCAAAAGTTTCAGATTTAGAAGGGAGGCCCATGACATGTCGGGCGGCCCATAGTGGTAGCATGGCCCATGACATGTCAGGCGGCCCAGTTAGAAGGCTTCAGAAGGGAGGCCCATAGTGGTAGCATGGCCCATGACATGTCAGGCGGCCCAGTTAGAAGGCTTCAGAAGGGAGGCCCATAGTGGTAGCATGGCCCATGACATGTCGAGCGGGCCAGTTAGAAGAATTCAGAAGGGAGGCTCATGCCGGAATAGCAGGGAGGCTACGCACCGATATAGACGAAGTCAGTGCCTTGGAGTAGAAGACACGAAGCCTAGTTAGTGTTAATGTAGGACTATAACCTGTCCGGTATGGACTGCACCCTATAACCCTAGGTTCTAGCACCTTTATAAGCCGGACATGTGCGACCTTTAGGGTGAACATACACTCTCGCACAACAAACCCTACAATCTTTGTAACCCGACGTATTGCCCTATAGTGATTGGAAGCAGGAGTAGGAATCCACCACCGTTGTGGATCTGAACCTGGGTAAACTGTGTTATCTTGTACCTATCAACTCGCCATCTTATCCCACCTCTCTCTCAATGCTTTGTGAGGACCTCTCCATGGCATACTCATCGACACTACCACGACACATATACAAGTAGTATACGAGTACATGCAGGTTTGTGTGACACGGTTGATGTAGGATTTAGAAGTACTAATCCTACTAAAAATAGCTAAACTAGAACTGCTATATATACACGCTCTATACCACCTGTAATCAGTGAGCGATTGAAAAATAAAGAAAAGACATGTACGATACGTGCCATGTAGCGATCAATCGATTCCTAGTGAAATCTAGCGGGTGTGAAAGCGCTTTGTAACATTATACCGTGAGAGTAATTCTCGTAAGCTTTGCGTTGGGTATTCTTTGCCTTGTAAGACCTTCTAAAAAACCTCATTCTCTATCAGTGAAAAATGGCAAGCCTTGCCTTGTTTCTTAAAAAAAAACGATTCCTAGTGTGAGTTGTACGGCGGCGAGTTGCATCGAGATGTGTCAGTCGATTAGCTTGTACGTGCATACATATTAGCAAGGAGAGCTAGCTTTGCGCCGTTGGGACCTTCCTATTGTCGTGCGCCGCGTGGAGGCTTTGTTTGGCCCTAGACTATGTGCACCGGAGCGCATGAAGCTGGTTCGCGGTTCAGATCAGTTTTGTTGGATATGAACGGCTATAGGGTTTCCTACGGCATTTCTGACGTGCCTTCGCACGTGACGACGAGCCGCGTGCCATTTCATTACAACAGTAGTGACCACCACTGACAGGGAAGAGAAGCTGAACAAATTTCTGAACGGGTTGACGGCCGCCGATGCTAGAGGTAGAGGGGATCCTCGCACAAGTAGCCGGGACTAGCGGACTGGACCCAACCAACCATCGGATGGATGGGCCAGGCCTACTGTGCCTGAGTGGCCACCACTAAAAGCGACGTGTTTTCTAGCAACCGGCGTCTTTCTTTGCCGCTGGGATCTGGACGGCAGCTACGAGCTACTACTACTTCCGACTCCGAGTGCCGGCCTTTTTCGTGGATGACGATTCAAGACTCGGGAGGGACACATTGGAGTCATACGACCCCCATTGTGCCGGTGGAAGAGACCGGTAGAATCATCACCTTTACTGCTGTCACATTTGTGTTTCAGCTTATCTTTTCACCGCTGAATCCTTCACATTAATCATTAATGTTTTGAACTAGTACTTGTTCACATCCACGGCGGTGATTCTGTAAGTGACGACTGCCGGTGCAAGTTGCCGCACTTAACCTGAAGCAAGAAGCCAAAATCATGCGCTCGATGGATGCCGAGTTCCGAATGAAATAAGAACCAACGTCGGCCCTGCGAGGCTATGCTATCTAATCTCTTTTTTAGTACGTAGGTTTATTTAGATTTGAAGTGAACCTATACACTAAAAAAGGTCTAGATATACTTGTTTCATAAAACTAAAACATCTTATATTTTGCAACGGAGAGAGTATGTATTTTTAGTTTTCGCTATGTCTGATCGTGAAAACTTACGCATGCAGTCTCTCGGGATTTACATTTTTTATCATTGTTTTGTCAGTTCCTCGACGCAGTAAGGAAACAAATTGCGCTACAAGCGGTGTCTAGAAGGCCTGGAGCGTACAGGTAGACTAGAGGGACCCTACGCGCATTGTTGCACCGTCTTCTGCTTTTGGTGGTTCTTGTTATTTCCTAGGATGTGTCAGCATTGAGATTCACATTGGCTTTTCAATGGGAGGCGCTACACGGACTTCTTCTCTTCTACCGAACAATTTTTGGAGCTAGCGCGTTCGATTGTCTCACTTTTCCATACATGCATTGAGCTTGAAAGTAAAATTATCTGAAGCACATGAACCTTATCCCACAACCGGAAGATATTGAGCTGAATCTATCAACATAGCAACTGCCAAACGATCGTGACATCTCCATATGATGACAGATTGAGTTCCATTTGCTGGACATGGCCCTGAAACTGACTGAACATCACAATCATGTTTTAGAGCATAAATTTATGTAGCTTGCCAACACCATATGTTGAAAGCTTTCTCCCACAATTGAAAGTAATCTGAAATCTGACACTAATGATGACACATTGAGAGGAAAACTGTGATTAAGTTTTAGTAGGAATATTAGTAAGTCCCATTTCGGTGATCTGGAATCTAGCATTAATAAGATGTCACTTTACGAGAGGGAACCGAGTGAACTTTCATGGACAGTAAGCTAATGAATATTTAACATATAGGTGTGCGCCTTATGCAGGTGACCACACGTGCTGCCAGTAAGTAACTATAAAATTAACTGGAATTTCATCTAAATAGATACTGGTTTTAGTAGGCAGGAGGTGAAGTTTAGTAGGTAAGAAAGCAACATAGCCCGTCTGAAGTAATTGGAAACAAGTTCACGGAAGTGCAGTACCGATAGACCATAGTTTGAAGGAAATAAGTTAATACAACGACAGTTAATAAAACAAAGTGTAATTGGATGATCTGAATAGATTGACAAACTGATTTTCATAGCAGTTGTTTATCCATAGAATTTGGAGTTTAACTTGTTTGTACAGAAGAGTAAGCATGGGCTTAAAAACATGGTTCAGTTCATATGCTTTGTGCTTTTGTATAGAAGATAGTAAATGCATATGAAAAGTTCCATTGGATTAGTATTAGTATTAGCTGCAAGTTAGCGGACTGAGATATATTCAGAGATATGCGCACAACTGTTTAGAACATACCTGATGGTCAGTCGGTTAATAAAGAGAAGCCCCAATTCGTAAAATCTTCTACTCTCCGTTCCTATTTTCCTAGATTGTTGCATGTGTTATCTGTAGATATCTCAACTTAACTCTCTCTGAGCATCACCTTGGTCCTTGAATTAGCCCTAGAGTAGTCAGGTCCATGGTTTTAACGAATCTCTAGAGATAAATAACAGAGTGTCTTCTCGGGATGGAATCTGTAACCAAAACCATATGAACAAAATCTGGTAAAAAGGCTCAAGTGAGTAGATAATCATATTTGCTCCTTGTTCCAGTGACAAGATCGATTGTGGAAGATTCAACAAAAGAATTGAGATGGAACATGCTTACATGCATCCTATCACAAACTGAATAAAACAAAGCAAATCACCTGAATTTGAGCAAAACCCACTAGAACTATTTCTGAACCATCTGAACATCTGAATCTTGTAATCCCGGATAACAAACTCAAAATCAACTATTTATGTGTTGTGAAGATTTCGTAGTTGCAGTACAACAAATTATGCATGTATGTTAGTTAGTCGAACGCATACAATCAAGCCTACATACCCGTGATTGCTGAAAGGTGGATTTCATGCCCCTCCAAACCAATGATGAATGAGTAGAATGCTCCTGACAGTTCACTCTCACACTCAAGATGCTGTTGTACAAATCCTCTCCCTGTCTCTCTTTTCTCCCACGAATGCCAAGTCCATTTTTAAACTGGACATAACATACACCAAATCGGCAACTCAAAAGCTCAAACTTGCAACCCTATCCCCCAATGCTTGCCTGCGTTCTGCTAAAACTTGATTTACATAGAGCTGAAAGTCACGTACATGCAGATGCAGGCCAAGAGGACACCCCACAGAGTTTCTTGAAAGAGTCCCTTGACCTGCCGCACGCCATGGTCGCAGAGCGCTCTAGAGCAGCTCACCTCGACCTGCGCCTATTGCAGCATCCGATTGGCGTTCCCCTGCTCCCACTCGGCCGCTCGACCAGCTCCCTGAGCCTCCTGAAACGATGTAAAAAACAGATTATGCTCTCCACCACGGGGATTAGAGAAGAAAAGTGAAAAAAAAAATGCAGTGCTTGTACAGCTGGAGGCTTATCTCTCCACCACGGATGCACGCTCCCCCGTGCTGACCGGATGCTGTCGCTAGTCGTGGAGTCAGGGAACGCGCTGGCGACCGACGGGCGGAACACGCTGGCGGACTCCACTCACCTGGATTCGAGGAACCGACTGTGGACATCGAGCTCCGGTGTGTGCCCATCTCTATATCCTCGTCGCCGTCGATTGCTGAGGGAAATAGGGTATGAGAGAGAGAGAGAGAATGAGAGAGAGAGGAGGTCAGGCGGACTACCTGCACGATGATG
The DNA here is from genome assembly GCA_910589775.1 of Avena eriantha. Taxonomy (NCBI): domain Eukaryota; kingdom Viridiplantae; phylum Streptophyta; class Magnoliopsida; order Poales; family Poaceae; genus Avena; species Avena eriantha. The sequence continues at coordinate 438,873,316 of OU342744.1, forward strand.
GAGGCTCCCGCTCCTTTTCCACCGCGACGCGGCCGTCCCCTTCCTTGCCACGGGCGCCGAAAAAAAGAGGTGAGACGTAGGGCGGAGGAAAGACTTGAATCAACAAAGAGTAGGAGGGGCAGAGGACGGAAGGTTGAACCAACAAAGTGAAATCAATTCAGAATAGCGAGACAGAGCTTTGGCAACGAACTGCGGCTAGAATAGGAGGCGGCTGCACATGAATCGCCGGCTGCGGTGGTGATTTCGGGAGAGCAGAGAGTGAGGGCGAGATGGGAGTGAGCAGTGCCTGCTGGGCGAGGAGAAAGCGGTGGAAGAGTTAAGACTGACCACGCGGTCAAAAGCTGGAGCGAACCGACCAGGCTTTGCACGCACATCGTACAATGGATGAACACTCTAGGCTTCTAGCGGGCAGAACAACCGAGCAGGTAGCACGCACTGCACCTCACAAGTTGAAAAAAAAGACGGTAACACGCTGATAGGTAGGGACAGAACCATCGATCAACCACAGCTTCTCAATTCCAGGGAGCTTAAAGCTCTTAGAGATGCCCTACGGGGAGCCCCTAGTTCCCGCTGGACGGATTCATCTCCGCCCGCACGCGGACAGTAGGGACACGTTCGTTTCTCTATTTTCTTTTTTCTTTTTTTTTTTACTTTTGTATTTTCTGTTATGTCTATAATTTTAAAAAATATTCAGATTTACAAAAAGTTTAAATACGAAAAATATTCTAGTTCAAAAAGTTTAAATTAAAAAAATTCAAATTTAAAATAAAATGGATTTAAAAAAAATAAAAGAAAAAACAGAAAAAGAAAAGCAATCAAAGAGCCATACCAAAAACCCAAGAAAACCAGAATTGTAAAGGGAAACCCGGAAAAAACATGCTAAACATGTTCGACCTAGTTCAGTACCGCTTCTAAGCAGGAGGAACCCAGAATACCAGGAAAACCAAACCTGTAAAGGGAAACCCGAAAAAACCATGCTAAACGTGCTAGGCTTAGCTCAGTCCTCCTTCTAAGCGGGAGGATAGAGCAGAAAATAGGGTTTGCCCCTTGCTTCGGTTAGGGTTGGGACACCTGAAGCTTTTTTAGTGGGCCGGCCTAGGTACGCCTTTCTCTCTGTGTTTCTTTTCTTTTCTTTCTTTTCAGAAAATATGAAAAAAATAATTTAAATGAATATTATTTAAATTTTGAATTTTTAACAATTTATGAATTGAACAATTTCATTATGCAAACAATTTTTCAAATGTTATTTTTTAAAAAATACGAACAATTCAAACATTTCTCAAATTTGAGCAATTTTCTTATTTGAAAAATCTTTCAAGTCAAACAAATTTCGAATATGAACTTTTTCTGAAATCTATTTTTTTAAATCTAAGTACTTTTAAATATAAATAAAAAATAAAAAAATGTCGCAACAATACCTAGCAGCCCACCACATGGAAGCAATACAGGCCCTCCCATCGCTAACCAGTCCGGATATAACTCTGATGTTTTTTTCCGGTTTTCGGAAGGTTCTGTAACTGTTTGGTTCATTTTTCTAGTTCTTCTCGTTTTTTCTGGCCCATATGAACATTTTAAATTTGAAACATTTTTAAAATTCCACATTTTACAAAAAAAAATTTAAAAGAAACGAACTAAAATATTTTAGGCTCCAAGCGGACTGAACGAGAGAAAAAGTAGCCAACCGAGGCGACTGGAACGGGTGAAGTGAGCTGGCTCACATGCATCGCTTGCAAACTCGTGAAGTGTTATATAGGACCATACCTGGCCAAAGTGCCAGCCCACGACACGACACGACACGGGCGCGGGTCAGGCACGACATGGTCTACCATGGCATCTTAAATTAACGGGTCATGTCGTGCCGACACGTGGGCTTGACCGTGAGGCCTAGGCGCGGCCCCTCTTCTTACTGTGTCAGCCCGCGGCACGTTAAACACTGTTGGACCTGTTTGGCCCGTAGTGTCTGTTTTGGCCCAAATTGCTTAAAAGTCGTAAAAAATACAGAAAAATAGAAAAATGTGTCTAACTATTGTATGGAGTAAAAAAGGTTGTATTAATTGATGCCTCATTAAAACCTTCCACCCTAGAAGAAAAAAGAGTACAACTCGCTCGAAAAGAAATACAAGTTACAATGACTACAACTAGTTAGTTCTTGCGTCTTGCTTCACGTGGAAAGCAACGTGGCGATGCAGATGACTGGTTCCACTCCCTTTTTCATAGGCGAATATATTATTGCATGTTTTGCACGTAGGTCTTCTCTTCTGAACACCATCCTCTTCATAGTCTTCATCGTCGAAGTGCTCCCACACAGCCAACCTAGGCCTAGGAGCAGCCGGAGCACCAACTTCGAACCCTGGAGCATCCTGAAGGGTAACGAGTAGGCTACACTAGCGTAAATAAAAAAAATTACCGCATCAACCAGGAATACTGATGTTATAGATCACGGGATTACCACTAGACACGCAGTTGCGAAACTTGATGAAGCACGTCGAGGCAGTGTAGATGTTCTACGTCTCCTCCTCGTCCTCGCCCCACGAGCAGCTCCCCTTTGCGCGGCTCGTCCAAGTGCTACAGCTGCAGCACCTCCGAGGTATCCGCACGTCCGGAGTGGAAGCCGTCACACGCCAGACTGCTAGGTCTGCTCGTGCAACACATGCATAAGAGGAGTGACGGCTGGATGGAATGCTCAACCCTATTCAGCTCGCCTCACTCTCTCTTATATAGGCATCCCTGATGGGCTTCTACATTAGCAGCCCTTTAGCATCCTAAGCCTGGTCTAATTCGGATCCAATCCTATTAGGCTTCCAGCCCCTAAAGTGTGTGACCCTATAGGTTCATACACGTATAGACATGACATGGGTATACTTACTCCATCAATAATTGATAGCAGCCTCTAGCAAGACGTGCCAACTCCTAAACCCATATAAAGATTATTCGAATGAACCATCACAAGGTTGAGTACATGTCTTTTTCTTTGCCTCGCGATATTTGGTTTAGTTCCAAGCTGGCCTCTCTTTCTCGATACTATGATTCAGAATCCCTTTACTAGGTTAACTCTTAATCGTATATAGCACGGTCATGCATTTCTGGATCCGATCACTAGAGGGGTCCAAAGGTATCTCTCTCAAGTAGAGAGGGGCAAATCTCATCTTGATTGACCAATGCCTTATAGCATGTATCAGGACAAACTTAAAAGCTACCTTTATAACTACCCAGTTACGGAGTAGTGTTTGATAGCCCCAACGCAGGTCGATCCACATCTCAAGTACATGCGACAATCTCAGGTCTAAGGACAAAACGTACACGATGTATAGATAGAGCTGCAAGTATTATTGCCAGTCTCAAGTTGGGTCAGTTCAACCTCATGTTCATAACATGTGTCCACATCATTTGTTTGACATCTCCATGTCTATGACTTGTGAAACATAGTCATCAACCAATCGATATGCTAGTCTAATATTCACGTGTGTCCTTACATGAACTCTGACTAGGGACAACTATTAGATAACCATACAAGTAAAGAATTTCACAAACAATTCACATAATTATCAATCAATATAAGTTGCCTGATATATGGATGGATATACAAGGAACATTATAAAAACTCATGGATACATATGAAATACAATCATATCTATGATTACCTCTAGGGAATATTTCCTTCAGTCTCCCATTTGCACTAGAGTCAATCTAGATAGTATCTAATACCTATTGCTCTTGTGTGCGCTTCGTGCATAGGCCACGGGAGTGTCTTTGTCAAGGGATCAGCAACATTTGAGTCTGTATGTATTTTGCATAACATGACACTATCATCATCAATGAACTCACGAATTAGATGGTAACGCATGCGAATATGTTTGTTCTTCTGGTGCTGTCTAGGTTCCTTTTGTGCAATAGCATCATTGTTGTCATAATAGATGTCCAAGGGATTGGACGCGCTCTGAACCACACCAAGAGCGATCAGGAAATTCCTAATCCAAATAGCTTCCTTTGCAGCCTCCGAGGCACAATATATTCAACTTCTATTGAAGAGGAGGCCATTTTATCTTGCTTGGAACTTTTCCAGCTCACAACACTACCATTCATGACAAACACATAACCTGATTGTGATTTGGAGTCATCTGAGTCGTTAAGATAACCCGCATCTGTGTAACTCTTTATACTGAGTTTAACCTCACCTCCATAAACTAGGAACATATCCTTAGTCCTTCTCAAGTACTTAAGGATATTCTTTACCATTGTCCAATGTCTTTTACCTGGATCGGCCTGGTATCTGCTCGTAACACTTAGAGCATAGGAAACATCTAGGCGAGTACATGTCATTGCATACATGATGGATCCAATAGCCAAATCATATGGAACCCTACTCATGCACTCTCACTCATAAGTGGTTGAAGGACACCGAGTCTTGCTGAGTTTAATGCCATGAGACATGGGCAAGAACCCCTTCTTAGCCTCTTCCATGCTGAACCGTTTCAACACTTTGTCAATGTATGTACTCTGTCTTAGTCCAATTAGCCTCCTTGATCTATCTCTATAGATCTTGATACCCAGAATATATGCCGCTTCTCCTAAGTCCTTCATAGAAAAACTATTTTTCTTAACAGACTTGAGCATAGGAATGTCATTTACAATCAGTAATATGTCATCTACATATAAGATTAGAAATACAAGAGATTTCCCACTTTGTTTCTTATACACACAAGGTTCTTGTTCATTTTTTATGAAGCCAAACTCCTTTACAACTTCATCAAATCGAATGTTCCAACTTCGAGATGCTTGCTTTAGCCCATAAATAGACTTTTGATGTTTGCATACGTTTCCAGCATTATTTGGATCGACAAAACCTTCGGGCTACATCATATACACGTCCTCAGTAAGGATTCTATTTAAGAAAGCCGTCTTGATGTCCATCTGCCATATCTCATAGTCGAAATATGCAGCAATGGCTAGAATGATTCGTATAGATTTAAGCATCGCTACGGGAAAGAAAGTCTCGTCGTAGTCAACTCCTTGAACTTGTTGAAAACCTTTTGCAACAAGTCGAGCTTTATGGATGTGAACATTTCCATCCATATGAATCTTCTTTTTATAGATCCATTTGCACTCGATGGCTTTAAAACCATCAGGCAGGTCAACCAAGTTCCAAACTTGATTGTCTCCCATGGACTCTATCTCGGATCTCATGGCAATCAACCATTTCTCAGAGTCTGGGTCCACCATCGCTTCTGCATAGGTCGTAGGCTCATCATTGTCTAACAATAATAATTACCGCGCTTCGCGGAGCCTCACCGACCTTCGTGGTTGTGGTGCTTCTATTGCCACGGGTTCCTCAACTTGTTCTGCTATAATAGCATCACTCGTAGAAGCATCCCTGACTGGCTCATCTTGAACTTCTTCAAGTCGCACCGACCTTCCACTCGTTCCCTTTGTGAGAAACTCTTTCTCTAGGAAAACACCGCTGCAAGTGACAAACACTTTGCCCTCTTCTCGCTTATAGAAGTAATACCCTAAGGTTTCCCTTGGATATCCCACGAAAATGCTTTTATCCGATTTGGGTGTTAGCTTGTCCGACTGAAGTCGCTTGACAAATGCATCACAACCCCAAATCTTTAGAAAATATAAACTGGGATTCTTTCCAGTCCACATCTCATATGGTGTCTTAAGTACGGATTTAGACGGTACCCTATTAAGTGTGAAAGCTGTTGTTTCTAGAGCGTAACCCCAAAATGATAATGGTAAATTTGACTGGCTCACCATCGAATGAACCATGCCCAACAAAGTTTGATTGCGTCGTTCGGAGACCCCGTTTCTCTGGGGCGTTCTGGGTGGCGTGAGTTGTGGAACAATTCTGCAACTCTTAAGATGATTGCTAAATTCGTGACTCAAATATTTACCTCCACGATCAGATCGCAAGGCCTTTATTTTCTTGCCACGTTGATTCTCTACCTCACTCTGAAACTCTTTGAACTTTTCAAAAGTTTTAGATTTATGCTTCATCAAGTAGACATAGTCATATCTACTGAAATCATCAGTGAAAGTAATGAAGTAGTGATATCCTCCTCTGGTTGTCGTGCTCATTGGTCCACATACATCAGTATGTATGAGTTCCAACAAGTCTGTCACTCTCTCGAGAAAACCCGTAAAAGGCTTCTTGGTCATATTTCCAAGTAAACAAGCTTGACATGTCTCATATGATTCAAAATCAAACGAAGTTAGAAGACCATCACCATGGAGCTTCTTCATGTTCTTTTCACTTATATGCCCCAAACGACAATGCCATAAATAGGTAGGACTCAAATCATTAGGCCAAAGCCTTTTAGCACTAACATTGTAAACATATGCATCATCAAGATTTAAAATAAATAACCCATTCACAATGGGAGCATCAACCACAAACATAACATTCTTAGAGATTACACAACCATTGTTTGTACTCGCGAATGAATATCCATCCCTCATCAAACATGAAGGTGATAAAATGTTTCGACCCATACTAGGAATGTAATAACAATTATTTAACTCCATAATAAATCCTGATGGAAGGTGAAGCTCCATGACGTCGGTGAATAATGCCGCAACCCTTGCTTTATTTCCGATGCGAAAGTCCACTTCGCCTTTCTGCACTACTCTAGTCCTTTTTAGCCCCTGCATCGAATTGCAAATATGAGCAACCGATCCGGTATCAAATATCCAAGACCTAACATAAGAATCTGTGAGAAAAATGTCCACAACATTTACAAATAGCGTACCTAAGTGGTAAGTACTCTTACTTCCACTCTTCTTCAATGAAGCCTGGTACTTGCTGCAGTTTTTCTTCCAGTGTCCATATTCATGACAAAAGAAACACGCAGTGTCTCCTGTAGGTCCAACCTTTTTCTTGGGTGCGGCGTTTGGCTTAGGGATCATATCCTTAGCCTTTCCCGTCTTCTTCTGCCAAGAAGTGCCATTTTTCTTGAAGCTAGGCTTGTTCTGCACATCCATCACATGGCTATGCCCTGCACTCTTCTTAATGTCACATTCTGTTGTTTTCAGCATCCTACATAACTCATTAAGGCCCTTCTCCACCCCATGCATATGGTAGTTCGAAATGAAATGCCCATAGCTAGATGAAAGAGACGCCAAAATGAAATCAGTAGCCAACTCTTAGCCTAATGGAAAACCAAGTTTTTCTAAAGTCTGATTGTAACCAATCATTTTGATCACATGGGGGCCTACAGCTGCTCCCTATGCCAGCTTGCATTCCACAAAGGACTTAGCAATAATGTACCTCTTAGTCCTAGCCTGAGTCTGGAACATATCCTTAAGCGTGACGATCATATCGTACACTTCCTGATCCTCAAACTTCTTTTGAAGATCAGGTTCCATGCATGCAAGCATAAGATAGCTAACCTCAAGAGATTCATCAGATGCTTTCTTGTAGGCATTCTTAAGTGCAGCAATTGCATTATCAGTAGGTTCATCCGGGATTGGGGTATCTAGAATAGTTTCCTTCTTATCAGACCTGAAAACAATTCTCAGGTTATGGACCCAGTCTGAAAAGTTTGTTCCATTTAGTTTATCTTTTTCAAGAATCAAACGCAAAGCAAAAGGTGATGAAATGTTCGGTGCCATTGATCTACAACATAAAAACATATAAAATACTAAGCCATGTAACCATGAAAGAGTAGAACATATTAAAAAATTTAATAGCATATACTCCCACTTAAATCAACATCCCTCTATTGATACTAAGTGATTAAAGATCCAAAATTAACAAGTTGACTAGTGAGCTTTAGCATCACTGCTAGAAGACAAGGTAAATCGGTAAGCAACTCTTTGCTAATCATATCATATATGACTCTTGTTGTTGGGTGACATCTCTATGTCAAAACTAGGCGCCCAACCTTTATGCCCCAAGGTCCTTAACTGTTAAGATGACCTTGTTAAGCTCACCAACCCTTGTGCATGTAGGTATTCGATACAAACCCATCCAACCAAGGAAAACCGTGACACCCTAATTTTATAGACCCACCAATGACTGTACAGGGCGTAGGATGGTGCAAGGTTTGGTTGGGAGGGTATGGTTTAACTTAAACTTTGTGAGGGATCGTTCTACTTCTATCATCTAAGCATGTATAGTAGTAAAACGTATAAGAATAGCATTCACATAGATGTGATATAGTATGACCCATTTTCTCATGGTGATCTCCATCGCCATAGAACCTGTCCATCATGATGATCTCCATCTTCATGCTATATGCGAGCCATCCACCAAGTGATGAGTTCTCCAAGAACTAATACAAGCTATTACTCCAGACAGCTAGTAATCAACATTACATGGTATTGGGATCATCACAAGTTGGCATGCAAGCCATTACAATACTTGACAACACATATGGCTCCATCCGTGTTTCCATACTCACGGCACGTAGGTCATGAAAAAATGCATACATGCATCACATACATTTTGCGCCATACTGATCACATACATCCCGCAAAAACAGGTTGTGCATAGAATCGCATTCTACCGGATCATGTGAAATCATAGCACATATGAACCTTAACGTGATACAAAAGGGGTTACGACTAAGGGGGGGGGGGTCTAGGGGGTCTCCTCCTGCGGGGTTCGAAGGGGCAGTGCCCCTCGCGGTATCTATACAATTTTCTTTAAGGATTTTGATTGGTAAATCAAATTTACCATAAACCGACTATTGTTCCGATTCGACCAAACTCCTTTGATCATGGTATGTCGATTCAGATCTAGTTCCCGATTTGATCAATCATATTGATCTTCACGTGATTCAACTGGATTTATGTGTCACTGTTTACCCCAATGGCGGAAATCGACCGGTAGGCGTAAGTCGTTCGACGACCTTAGAATCACGATCACGGAAAGTAAGATCATAGATCAATCTAGAACCACCGCCATACAAATGATCACATCATTCATATCACTCTACATATCACCATATGCAAACTTCCTGAACCTATGACTGAACAACATCGACTCTGATACCACTGAGAGGTAACGGGTAGGTTACACTATCATAAATCAAAAAATTCTACCACATCAACGAGGAATACTGATGTCATAGATCACGGGATTACCACTAGACTCGCAGTTGCGGAACTTGATGAAGCACGTCGGGGTAGTGTAGATGTTCTACATCTCCTCCTTGTCCTCGTCCCACGAGAAGCTCCCCTTTGCGTGGCTCGTCCAAGTGCTACAACTACAACACCTCCGAGGTATCCACACATCTGGAGTGGAAGCCGTCACACGCCAGACTGCTACGTCTGCTCGTGCAACACAGGTGTAAGAGGAGTGGCGGCTGGGTGGAATGCTCAACCCTATTCAGCTCGCCTCCCTCTCTCTTATATAGGCATCCCTGGTGGGCTTCTACATTAGCAGCTCATTATCAGCCTAAGCCTGGTCTAATTCAGATCCAATCCTCATTAGGCTTCCAGCCCCTAAAGTGTGTGACCCTATAGGTTCATACACGTATAGACATGACACGAGTACACTTACTCCGTCAATAGTTGATAGTAGCCTCTAGAAAGACGTGCCAACTCCTAAACGCATATAAAGATCATTCAGATGAACCATCACAAGGTTGAGTACATGTTTTTCCCTTTGCCTCACAATATTTGGTCTAGCTCCAAGCTGACCTCTCTTTCTCGATATTATGATTAGGAATCCCTTTCCTAGGTTAACATCATTCATATCACTCTACATATCACCATATGCAAACTAAGTGATTAAAGATCCAAAATTAACAAGTTGACTAGTGAGCTTTAGCATCACTGCTAGAAGACAAGGTAAATCGGTAAGCAACTCTTTGCTAATCATATCATATATGACTCTTGTTGTTGGGTGACATCTCTATGTCAAAACTAGGCGCCCAACCTTTATGCCCCAAGGTCCTTAACTGTTAAGATGACCTTGTTAAGCTCACCAACCCTTGTGCATGTAGGTATTCGATACAAACCCATCCAGCCAAGGAAAACCGCGACACCCTAATTTTATAGACCCACCAATGACTGTACAGGGCGTAGGATGGTGCAAGGTTTGGTTGGGAGGGTATGGTTTAACTTAAACTTTGTGAGGGATCGTTCTACTTCTATCATCTAAGCATGTATAGTAGTAAAACATATAAGAATAGCATTCGCATAGATGTGATATAGTATGACCCATTTTCTCATGGTGATCTCCATCGCCATAGAACCTGTCCATCATGATGATCTCCATCTTCATGCTATATGCGAGCCATCCACCAAGTGATGAGTTCTCCAAGAACTAATACAAGCTATTACTCCAGACAGCTAGTAATCAACATTACATGGTATTGGGATCATCACAAGTTGGCATGCAAGCCATTACAATACTTGACAACACATATGGCTCCATCCGTGTTTCCATACTCACGGCACGTAGGTCATGAAAAAAATGCATACATGCATCACATACATTTTGCGCCATACTGATCACATACATCCCGCAAAAACAGGTTGTGCATAGAATCGCATTCTACCGGATCATGTGAAATCATAGCACATATGAACCTTAACGTGATACAAAAGGGGTTACGACTAAGGGGGGGTCTAGGGGGTCTCCCCCTGCGGGGTTCGAAGGGGCAGTGCCCCTCGCGGTATCTATACAATTTTCTTTAAGGATTTTGATTGGTAAATAAAATTTACCATAAACTGACTATTGTTCCGATTCGACCAAACTCCTTTGATCATGGTATGTCGATTCAGATCTAGTTCCCGATTTGATCAATCATATTGATCTTCACGTGATTCAACTGGATTTATGTGTCACTGTTTACCCCAATGGCGGAAATCGACCGGTAGGCGTAAGTCGTTCGACGACCTTAGAATCACGATCACGGAAAGTAAGATCATAGATCATCTAGAACCACCGCCATACAAATGATCACATCATTCATATCACTCTACATATCACCATATGCAAACTTCCTGAACCTATGACTGAACAACATCGACTCTGATACCACTGAAAGGTAACGGGTAGGCTACACTATCATAAATCAAAAAATTCTACCACATCAACGAGGAATACTGATGTCATAGATCACGGGATTACCACTAGACTCGCAGTTGCGGAACTTGATGAAGCACGTCGGGGTAGTGTAGATGTTCTACATCTCCTCCTTGTCCTCGTCCCACGAGAAGCTCCCCTTTGCGTGGCTCGTCCAAGTGCTACAACTACAGCACCTCCGAGGTATCCACACATCTGGAGTGGAAGCCGTCACACGCCAGATTGCTAGGTCTGCTCGTGCAACACTGGTGTAAGAGGAGTGGCGGCTGGGTGGAATGCTCAACCCTATTCAGCTCGCCTCCCTCTCTCTTATATAGGCATCCCTGGTGGGCTTCTACATTAGCAGCTCATTATCAGCCTAAGCCTGGTCTAATTCAGATCCAATCCTCATTAGGCTTCCAGCCCCTAAAGTGTGTGACCCTATAGGTTCATACACGTATAGACATGACACGAGTACACTTACTCCGTCAATAGTTGATAGTAGCCTCTAGAAAGACGTGCCAACTCCTAAACGCATATAAAGATCATTCAGATGAACCATCACAAGGTTGAGTACATGTCTTTCCCTTTGCCTCACAATATTTGGTCTAACTCCAAGCTGACCTCTCTTTCTCGATATTGTGATTAGGAATCCCTTTACTAGGTTAACATCATTCATATCACTCTACATATCACCATATGCAAACTTCCTGAACCTATGACTGAACAGCATCGACTCTGATGCCACTGAAAGGTAACGGGTAGGCTACACTAGCATAAATCAAAAAATTCTACCGCATCAACCAGGAATACTGATGTCATAGATCACGGGATTACCACTAGACTCGCAGTTGCGGAACTTGATGAAGCACGTCGGGGTAGTGTAGATGTTCTACATCTCCTCCTCGTCCTCGTCCCACGAGTAGCTCCGCTTTGCGTGGCTCGTCCAAGTGCTACAACTGCAGCACCTCCGAGGTATCCACACATCTGGAGTGGAAGCCGTCACACGCCAGACTGCTAGGTCTGCTCGTGCAACACAGGTGTAAGAGGAGTGGCGGCTGGGTGGAATGCTCAACCCTATTCAGCTCGCCTCCCTCTCTCTTATATAGGCATCCCTGGTGGGCTTCTACATTAGCAGGTCATTATCAGCCTAAGCCTGGTCTAATTCAGATCCAATCCTCATTAGGCTTCCAGCCCCTAAAGTGTGTGACCCTATAGGTTCATACACGTATACACATGACACGAGTACACTTACTCCGTCAATAGTTGATAGTAGCCTCTAGAAATACGTGCCAACTCCTAAACGCATATAAAGATCATTCAGATGAACCATCACAAGGTTGAGTACATGTCTTTCCCTTTCCCTCACAATATTTGGTCTAGCTCCAAGCTGACCTCTCTTTCTCGATATTGTGATTAGGAATCCCTTTACTAGGTTAACTCTTAACCGTATGTAGCACAGCCATGCATTTATGGATCCGATCACTCGAGAGGCCCAGAGATATCTCTGTCAAGTAGAGAGGGCCAAATCCCATCTTGATTGACCAATGCCTTGTAGCATGTATCAGGATAAACCCGAAAGCTACCTTTATAACTACCCAGTTATGGAGTAGTGTTTAATAGCCCCAAAGTAGGTCGATCCATATCTCAAGTACATGCGACAATCTCTGGTCTAAGGACAAAACATACACGATGTGTAGATAGAGCTGCAAGTATTATTGACAGTCAAGTTGGGTCAGTCTAACCCCATGTTCATAACATGTGTCAGCATCATTGGTTTGACATCTCCATGTCTATGACTCGCAAAACATAGTCATCAACCAATCGATGTGCTAGTCTAATATTCACGTGTGTCCTCACATGAACTCTGACTAGGGACAACTATTAGATAACCATACAAGTAAGGAGTTTCACAAACAATTCACATAATTGCTAATCACAAGTTGCCTGATATATGGATATACAAGGAACATTATAAAAACTCATGGATACATATGAAATACAATCATCTCTATGGTTGCCTCTAGTGCATATTTCCTTCACATTCATATCTAGACTCTAGAGGTAAATCTTGTGAAGCTATTAACTTGTAAATAGCTTGTGTTGGTGGAAAATGTGAGGGGTGTGTTGCTCTATTTATAGCACAAAGTAGGAACATCTGGCACAAATGGGCCTTTGTTGGCACAAGAGTATGTAAGGCACTAATGTGCCTCTGTTGGCATGTTTGGAGACAAAGTGTCATGTGGGATAAAAATTGAGCTTTATTATTTACTGCCTCATTAAAACCCTCAATCCCTGGGGTTCTCTCATCAAGTATCCTTCTAGCTAGACTAAAAGCGGACTCCGATGATACTATTGAAACAGGTACCGATATCACATCCTTAGCTAATATGGAAAGCATAGAGTATGAGATCTTGTGCGCATTCCACCACTACAATATGTTGAAGTCTTCATCCTCCTCATGTGGGATCTTGTCACAGTTGAGATACTTTGCTAACTCCCCGCCACCTAAAACCGTCGATGATGACGATGTCGAAGAGGAGGCCGAAGAGGAGGAAGAATGAAATATCTTGTTCCACGCTCCTTTCTTCTTGCTTGTAGTTGGTGCTTGTGGAGGCTGTTGGACCCGAGTGGTGTTGTAGTTTAATTCATACTTACCAAAAACTTCCGAAAGCTTGTCATGAACATTAGTGAAATAATTGAAATAATCTAGATTCACAGTAACACCTAAGACTTCTAGAGCATAACCAAGCCCGTTTAATTTGGCCCTAGGATCCAAAATAAATGAAAATGCATACAGAATTGGAATTTCACTCCAATATTTCAAATATTTAAGTTTCATGTTAGAAACAACTTCACATAAAATAGAATCATTTTCCCATTTTTGGAGGTGTTGAGCAATATCTAAAATATGATGCACCATTAAAGGAGTCGTGGGATAACAAACACCATACAAAGATATAGTTGATTAGTAAAACAACTCCAAAAACTCATTAAGAACTGAAATAATGTGTCAAGTTGATTCATAGAGAAGTGGTGATCCATCATTAGTTTTGTAGGTATGATTAATAAACCTAGAGAAATGATCTTTGTGAGCGAGCAGTGCATTACTCATCAGATATGTAGAGTTCCATCTAATTTTCATGTCTAAGATAAACCTATGAAAAGGTTTAACCCAAGCCTTGCAAAACCTCCTATAGTCCAGAATTCAACCATTGGCAGAATTAATAAAGGAAATTGCTATGCACAATTCTCAAGGTGTGGGTGCAAGTTCTTCAAAATAGTTTTAGCAATAAGATTAATTATATGGCAAGCACAATGTTGATGCAGTGAAAAAGATTGAGAATATGTGCCAAATACAAGACCAAGGGTATACATTGCATTAGTATTTGATGAAGCATTATCCAAAGTTACCGCAAAGATCTTGTCTATGAGATAAAAGTTATCCACAATTTTAATTATAGCTTCATCAATATTATCTCCAGTATGTTTAACATTAATTGAATCGAATCCAATGATTCTTTTTAGTATTTCCCAGTCTTGGTTAACATAATGAGCAACCACGTTAATATAGTCTTACTTAGCCCTACCGCTCCAGACATCAGATGTTAAAGACACTGAAAAAGTACATGTAGTAAAATCATCTTTTATTTGCTTAAGACCCTCTTTGCATAATTTTTTCATGTCCATAGATGTGGTTTGTCTAGAAACAAGAGTGAAAGTAGGAGTATGGAATTTTCAAATATATTCAATGAAAGAAGAAGATTCACCAAAACCTAGAGGTAAATCATTTGAAGCAATTAACTTGCAAAGACCTTTTCTCTATTTGTCTTGGTCATAGACGAAATTACGTACTGTACCGTCAGCGGCGAATCCTATCTGTGTCTGGATCATCGCAGCTTATTCATCCTTGTTACTGTGTGAGGCAATGTGCCTCGTCATGTGGCCGGTTCCTCCTTTGTCCCCCGTGGATATTGCCTTCCCGCAGCCGGGCCACTTGCATCTAGCTTCATGACACCATCCTTTTAATATTCTTCTTCGTCGAAGAAATCCCACACCGTTGAGGTTTTTTTACGCCTCTTGGTACCGGTGGTGGTGGTGGAAGTGCTTTGGCTGGAGGAAGATTGTTGAGGAATGTGAAAATGGAAGAAGTTGGGAAGAGTGTGGAAAATGCGGACTTTGTGTATAGGCGGTGTTGGGATCGACGAGAGGGCTCAGAGGAGGGGCGTAGGAATTATAGTGGGTGGGATAAAGGCCGAAGTCAGTCATGCCGAATAAAAACTGCTGGTTGGGGTTTGGATCAGCCATGTTTGAGTGTGAGAAATGAGAGGGATGAGCTGGTCTACTTATAAGAGAAAAATTGACATAATTCGGACAAATATACCCACTCCAATGGCCAAAAATTCAAATATATACCTAATTGGGACAAAACTACCCCTAAAACAGTACAAAAAAGGACAAACTGTCTCAAATGGTGCACGTCACCTCACCCCGCTCCTCTTCCCTCGCCCGACGTGCCACCCGCCAGCCTCCTCGCTTAACGTGCCGCCCTAGATTCAAATTTAAATCGCGATGGTCGCGAAAGATAAAAGCCCACCCCCTCGTCCAGGCTGACGTGTCGCGTGTCATGCCGTGCCACCGGGCCGCATGTCATGTTGGTACGGTCCACCTCTTAACGAGCCATGACGTGCCGACACGTGGGCTCGGGGTGGCAGCCCAGGCACGGCCCCAGCCGACAACGACCCATTAAGCCACGTGCAGGTCCAGCCCATGGTGTGCTGAATCCCGCAGGCCATGTGTCGGCCCACGTTCGGCATGGCCAGTTGGCCAGGTATGTATAGAACTACACATGCCAAGGCTATCATCCACTGCACCTAGTGGCTATAGCTCATACAATTTATGAAGAACTATTTTCTTTTACACAAAATAGTAGGAAAAGCCTCTACCGTATCATTTTCTCGTTTATAAAGAAATATGTACAAACATGGAAGGAAACAAAGTCCAAAGTCTATAGTTAAAAAATTACAAAGTGTCCAACCATTGCTGCATAACTTCCTTTAAGGTAGGTTTAGCTCTATGCATAACTAGGGAAAAGATTCTTTAAAGAACCTAGAGCAATTCCTCAAATCCAGCAGTTGCTCATTAAAGATAATTTATTCATATGGTTCCGCAAGCTCCAGCAGGATGCAATGATGATCTCCCTCAAGCATGCAGGGTTACCATGAAGAACTAAATTGGACCATTAATTTACCATGAACCTTTTTTATTAAAAAATGTATGGTCATCCTACGATGAGAACGTTGGAAGCCACGACCCGAAATCGTTAAAAAAGACCGATATTTATAAAGATACTTACGCGTCAAGTGTCGCTCTCTCCCTCACACGACTCATCAAGTTTAGCCTTGTCTTCTGTAAAAACTTTGTGAGGTATCTGCATGTGCAACAAGTGTCAAAACGAGAGAGTTCTGCTGAGATGCCAGAGGTTGTATGCGTATATCTAGATATGAACTTTTTAAATTAAATATCTTTTGAACTATTTGTCCAAATAACGAGCGTTTTTTTCACTATTGCGCTCCTCGAGACGAGATCTTTAAAACTATATCTCATATTAATACGCTAGAGATGTAGGGCTGTACTTAGATTGTAGCTTAAGTGTATCCAATTTTCATCGAGTTGTATTTCGGATTTTAGTGTACTTTTGTAGTTCGTCTTCTATGTTTCTTTACTCTGGTTTTATTAGACCTGTACTTGTACTTCAGTTAATGTACTTTATACTTTGTACTACTATTTAGAATACTTTGTACTTTTGTTTTAGTGGAGTATGTGTTTACTTAGAGTGCACTTGTACTTTGTACTTCTATTAGTCTACTTTTGTACTTTATACTTTGGTTTTAGTATACTTTTATGTGGAGTAAACTTGTACTTCATACTTGGATTAGTGCACTTTATTATATTGTCAGTTTAGTAGATTTGCGCAGCATAGTATAGTTGTACTTTTGTACTTGGTAGGTGTATTTCCCCATGTATTTTCATGTGCTCTGTAGTGTACTTCTATGGTTGGAAGTACGAGCCCGAAAAATACATGCACGATCGTATATGCAATAGAGTACAAAATAAATCTAAAATTTGTCCTTAAAGGAACACAATAGTCTTAACTGGAAAAATAGTCCAAACTAATTCCGCCTGGCGAAGTCCGCATTGGTTCGCTCCCTCTTTCATTAGGCAGTGACCTTGAGGAAGGTTGATCATTTCCTAATGGTACCCACACCAGATAAAACACCAAACTCAAGTAGATGACGGAAGGCCCAGTTTTTGAAATGTAGGCTTGAACGTGTTATTCCTTTTTGACAGATAATCTAATTATTTTGTTTTCATGGAAACAAAACAAAAAAACATTGTGTTTTATTGCATCGTAGAAAAGAAGGTTCATGTACAAGTCTAAGAAATTATGAACACCGTGCCATGCAACTCAATGCATAGAAGCTAGCCTAGGGGAGAAGCTATAGTGAATGCTCGAGCCCCTACATATTCCCACGAATGTTCCTCAACTTTGATTCGGTTCAAGCAAGGAGGCCATGTATGGCTGAGTGTTGTCAAACATGGTCATGTTGCGATGCTTCCATATCCATCATGTCGCGAGTATGATCACGACGAATTGCCCTTTCACAACAACCGAGGGGTGAATTGTATTGTCATGGACCACCATTCCATGAAGTCGTCCTCGACAATGAGGGGGTGGATGTTGATCGGAACTAAGATAGTGCCTCATACCAGTTTTTCCTAGAGAAGGCAAAACCACTAAGGATGTGCGACATCATCTCCTTAGACTGGTCGCGTAGTGGGCATATCGCAAGGTGTGGAAGATGGCATCGCACAAGACGCCCATCGGCCAACAAGTATCTTGGCATGTGAGCCAAGTAAAGAACTTCATCCTAGGGTGTCAAGAACTTCCAGTTGAGATTGTAAGATCTTGAAAATTTCTTCCTAGAAAATTGGGTTGCAGTCCTCCACCACCAAGCGAACGTATGAGGCTTTGTCGTGAGATGAACGTCAAGAATATGGATCCATACCTTGACATATTGCTAGAGGGAGAAATGGCTTTAGAAATCCATCAATCAGATTTATATCTAATTATGAAAGAGTCGGTAGAAATAATTTTGCCAATATTATCACAAGTTGGACCTTTGAGTCCCTCTTTTCACAAATGACAAAAGTGCGCCGAACTAGATATAAAATAAAGTGAAATGCCAATTTATAACCATGAACTATAGCACTATAGATATATAAAAAGAACCTCGAACTTCTGATCCTAACCAGTATTTTACAAGCTTAGCCAGTTATGGGCATAAGCATGTTTTGGCATACGGGGAAAAGTTTAGTATTGCCACACTCTTACAATTTCACTCAATCCTCACACTATCATACTTGATACCTATGTGATATTCACACCCATCCATTTATAGGTCATTTCTAATTTATTTCTTTTCTCTCAACAAATCATCACCACCGCTTCGATAGCCGCATCTCTCCCTGTCGATTCACTCAATTGTTCCTGTCTCACTGTCTTCGCCATCATCTACATATTTTTACCAATCAATTTTCAACATTCCTGACCATTTTTGGCCATTGTAGTAGTTCCTAGTTGATGTTGTCTTAGCTAGCTACAAAGAGAAATTACAAGGAGGTTAGGGAGGGCTTCATAGGTGAGGAAGGAAACAACCTTCACATGAAGACATGCCATACATGTCATTTGCACATCTATACAACCTAACGGAGACGATGGGATAGAGACATTAGATGCAGACACATCATGGCATACATGGTCAAGAGGATTGGGTGTGATATGGGGTGCGAGGAAAAGATGATGTGCATCACATCAACGAGGAAACAACAACAGAGAGGCACAAATTACATGAATGGTTTGCACAATAGGAGGGGACATTGTTGACAACATGGAAGCTGATAGGGTGTGGATAGCGCAACTTAGTGGCCAAGCAGGTGTATGTGGATGGGGAAAGAGAGAACATAAGTGATGTTGAAAAGTGTGAGAGAAAAAATAGAGAATATCAAATAGGAGCTGGAGAAGATCGGTATGAGATTCAAACTTGTGACATAGAGGCTTTAGTGAGCGAGATAAGATGCAAGATTCCATCACATTTTTTATTTTTTGAGAAGTACCAAGTAAAACACACGAAAATACACATACACATAATATCACATGTGAACACTCAACACTAAAGGATCTAGATGGTTATCATGGAGTGGGTGAATAATTATATAATTATTATTCCTTTTGGTTCACAAGTTTTAGAATTTTTGGATATCTAAGGTAAGCCTAATGTAACAAGGTGAAGCAACATGTTTGATGATATATAAGGTAAAGTAACATGTACTAGGATAGAGATAACCAAGGCATGCGGAGGCGAAGATCTATCCCAATGCTCACTTCCTTAGGGGAGTTAGTCGTAGTTCGAGAGGTGTGGGTTACCATGAAGGACTGTCAGATGAAACATTTTAATCCCATGTGGATTTTGGTGTTAATGCGTAGTGAATTAGTTGAATAATCTAGTTTGAGCGTGCCAAGGTATGAGTATTCCCGAACATGGATGTTGTGAAGTAAACATATGCTCCTTCATATAAGTTTATCGACAAGGATTATTTTATTTTCATAGTTTCTTTCTGCATTTTGTTTGAGTCATAAAGAAGTCATGCAATGAAGAGGGGACAAAAACCATACAAGTTTGGGTTATAAAACATATACACATCCTACAGATCCCCATAGTGGAAGGACTCTCTCTTTGTTTTGAGAGGTGAAGGATAAGAAAGCTAGATATGTGAGGCATCGTTGTGGGCTTGGTTTACCACCTCCTCTCCAACAAAAGTTAGAGTTCCCCCAAGGAGTTGAACTTCCGGATACATTACCGCATGAATCTTCTCCATCTACTTCAGTTATGTCGTCAATCCCCTTTACATGTTTGCGTACCTTGTGCACCTTTCTTACTCACCCCATCTAAACTAGGAAAAAATCTAGTTGCTTATCACCCCATTTAGTCGACATTGTTGATATATTGGACCCAAAATGCTACCGAATGGCATCTTATTGTCCTTGATCCCACTAAAATAAGTAGGATCTTGATCAATCACTTGTAGGCATTAAGATGACTTCTAAACCCTCATAAATTTATTGGATTTGACTCCACAACTTGGATGCTTGGGTGACCCTAGCACGCCTATGGTTTTCCACAAATCCAAGAGCAACAAGTTCCTTGAAGAAGATCGGGATCTCCTCTTTTTTTCCAAAATGTTCTTGAGTTTTTGAATGGGGGAAATGGGAGATCTCAAAGTTTTTAGACTCAAAATGACATAGAGAGATAGTACTCAAATAATAGTAAGATGCTCCTTCAAAGAAGAAGGGCGTATTCTATATTGTCCAATGAAAATATCAGTACTATGCACTTTCTATGCATGATGGGTTGTGGTTTAGAATGTCAGGATGGGTTCTGGGTGCTCGGATACATCTGAGTTGGCATCCGGAATGGGATCAACCATAGTCCGGCATCTACCAGACCCTCCCGGATGCCACCTAGATTTTCCATGGCCTAAGCCACTTTTTGTATTTCCAGGGTACAATCTAGATGTAGTGAGAGTGCAGAAATGGTAATTTTTAAGGATATTTTTGGAGCCCCATATTTTGTGGAAGGGATGTCACTATTACATAACGACCCTAAGGTGATGGGTGTCAAAACCCCATATGGAGAAGTAAAAGTGGTTCGTTGCCAAACGTTGGTCACCGATGTGAAAAGCACTTTTGGCAACAATCACTTTCACTATTTTTTAAAGGTCATGTATATTAAAAAAGATAGTACACCACCTACTATGGGTACCAATCAATGATACACATAATCAACTCTCTTTCCCAAGAGGCAGATTAAGTTATCCTCTTACATAGTAACACATTTATAGTCATTCTTGATACAACTTAAAAGAAAGGTGTAGTTTCTAAAGCTATTGACATGTACAACTATAGGGATAACTTGTTCTGCACACTAGCGTGCCTCATTTTTATCTTTTCTTCTAGTAAATATTAAGCTACAACCAGTCAACTATGAGGAATTCACCTAAGATTGCCGAAGATTTCCATGTATGCAATCACCCATTTTCCTTGAAGAATCTTAGTGATTCTTCATAAGGCTAGTCCTAGGTAACTTGGTACCTACAATAGAAAGTCAAAAACTTTAAGCATCTACTGGATACATGGTTGGAAAAATGTAGGCTATACACTAGTACTTAAGTGCTTATAGGTGATACTACATAAGTGGCATGCCACCATGGTGCCACGCCACTGGTAATAGTGGTGACATGCCACTTTTTTGTACGCCACCGCTATGTGCCTACCAGTGGTATGTCTAATTTTGCGACACACCATAGCTAGGCAGGACCCACTGATCGACCGAGCGAAATATACCGGTGGCGTGGAGTTTTGTGTCTCTTACTCAAAACACAATCACTAACTACTAACTAGTTATTTAACTTAATATTTTAAGGCGTTATAGAATATAAATAATAAAGCGGATAGGAACGACTAGCACATCATTATCTACTTGCCTCCACTGCTCTATCCCACGCCCACACCCTCTCGCTCGAGCTCTCCACCCTCTCCACCCCACTCACGCCTCTCCGCTGCCCCTGTGCACGTGTAGTCGCCACCACCGGCACGGGCTCTCTCCCTCCACATGGTGTCGCTGGATCTGTAACACCATCTTGGACCACCACCACCCCATCCTCGATCTGCCACCTCCTTGCCCCTTCCGAGTAGTTGCCTCATGAGCCCTACCTTTCCTCTTCTTTCTATTTATAGTTTAATTATGTAGATTAATTTTTTCTATGAATTTGTAGATAAATTATGTATGTGAATTGTGCAGATAATTTTTGTAGTAGGTTTTAGTGGATTTAGATGTGCTAGTTTAATTTGTAGATTTTAGTGGATTAATGTAGTGGATTTTAAATTGTGGATATGTGAAAATTATTTTTGAGGTATGTAGTGTCATGCTAGTTGAATTTAGATTGTAGATAAATGAAGATGATTTATGTTGTTGTTAGTATAACATGTGTAGTCTTGTAAGTTGATATAACTGATTATTGTTGTTGTTTAGGATATATGGCACCATGCAAAAAATTGCAAGAGTGGGTGCGACACTATCTTGGCGTCAGGTTACTATTTAGTGTCTATATGTGTGATAAGTTTGGAGATTCAATGGCAACAAACTAATCTTTTTTCAAACTGCCTTGTAGTAATTGTTGGTTGTTATTTTACCATTAATTAATTCAAAGTGTGTTTCTTTTGTTAATGGTGCAGGTGTTATTCCGTGCAATGGAATGTTAATGTTCAATGAATAAGTAGGAGAGAGTCTCGATTTTCAAGCACTTGGTCATTATACGAAATTGATGTGGTCAAAGAGCGAACTATTATCCGCATGGAAGGTGATGGATGAAAGCAATTCATTAGAAGGAACCATCCGGTCGGGGGAAGATCAAATGATTGTTTTTTCGTAAGGGGACAACTTCCGTAGATTAGTTTTCTCTTTTTTAGTAGTGGCGAGGTAGACCCATATGACTCTGCCATCATCTGCCAAAGATGCAACATGAGCGATGATAAGCATGAACAACTCTTAGATATCCTATTAGCATCCCGTACCTTCGTTGGGGTCCCTTTTTCCCCGTTCGACAAATACAAATCTTATCAAACACAACATGGTATGTTCTTTCAAGTTACTTGTGTTTATCGATGTGTTTGTGTGCATAACTTGTGGCAGTCGTCTGACATCATTGATCTTTTGGTTTCCATCTACACAGCATCCTAAAAATTATCTAGGGAGATGGTTTCATACTTTAACATTCATGATGGAGGCTTGGTTAGACTTAGCATTGGAGATTCCAAAGTCAGTGAAGTGGCATACAAAATGGACAAGGATGGCCACATAATCTTCAACAAAGATGAAAGGATGAAGTTTCATAGGGACGAATATGATCTACAAACTTGACAAACTTTGATCATCACTGCTAGGACCTGAGCATGGTGTTTGTCATTGACATCATCTAGTAGTTGGGTGGTGTGTGCTAGCTGCTTGTTTTTTCTTTAAATGCGTTGGTCATGTTTGTTGTTGGTTAAACACATTAGGTTTTCCTTTGTTATATTGAACCATTTTTTTAATAATGTTAGTTCTTGAGGTGGTGAACTAATATATGAGTTTGTTGATGGTGTTGATATTCTATTTTGGCTGATATTTTGGTATTTAATTGTGTTGTTAATTTTGATTATAGTAGATGATTTAGTATTCTAGAAATTACGTTAGTGGACGGACATAATAGAAAAGTGCCACTAGTGTGCAAATTAATTGCGGCGTGTCTGTGGCACCCCACTGGTATGTCAAGTACCTGACACGCCACCGGTGTCAAACACTAGTGGCATAATGACACTTGTGGCATGTAAAATATATGCCACTAAGGGTTGTTTTGACATGCTAGTGATATGTTGTTATGTACTACTGATGCAATGAGAGAAAAGATTAAGAGACCGCTAGAGAGGTCCATCGAGTTGAAGCTAGTAGCATTTTGTTCCACAAGAATGTCCCCCGAGAGGCATCCGCGGCGTCAAACATATAGAGACAAGCAGACATGTGCTCTCACATGATGTTCACTAGCTCGTACTTCTGCGGTCTTTGCTTAATAATCACAAAAAAATAGAAAAATCAAAGGGTTTTCTATTTTCGTGCCCCTGATTTGTTAGTTGTACTCAGTTTTCCCAGCCGCTTAACTTTGCCTCACTTTTGTCCATCTCCTTCTTGGAAACTCATCAAAGAGCTCGAACGGTAACTGTCGTCAGGTTGTCCATTGGTTGACGTGTGAGGCCGTGCGGTGTTGGACCACGTGGGGTTGTTTGGTCAAGAACGCGTTATGCTGATGTGTGGGGCCGTGCCATGTGGGACTGCGTGAGGCAGGTTTGTTGGGAGCACGTTATGCTGACGTGTGGGGCCATGCCATATGTGACTACGTGGGGCCAGTTTGTTGGGAACACGTTATGTTGACGTATGGGGCCGTGCCGTGTGGGACTGCGTGGGGCCAGTTTGTTGGGAACGCATTATGTGGACGTGGTGTGGGACCATGTGAGGCGCGTTTGGTGGTTACGTGCGCTCTGTCGCCTAAATTGAAAATTTTCTTTTTTGTTATTTTTATGATTAACCTTTTTAAGAGCGTATTTCCCCCCCTCTCTCTCTCTCGCTAACACTTGTATTTTTTTGCCCAAAAAGGTAGTGAATCTAGAGCAGCTTCTCTCTTCATTTATTGTTTCTTTTGGCCCTCGTTTTTTCCCAATTTGGTAGTAAATCTGCAGTAGCAAATATAACTAGCACCATAAATATATTCAGTAAACAGAGCATATGTAGATAAAGCAGCTAATATAGGATATATAGTATGGTACTTAACGAGGTTGGACAATTAGGCTGCTTAGCAGCAGCAGCGGACAAGTTCAACATAGATAATACAAAAGAAGCTGCTTTACAGCAGCAACACAAGATCAGTGGCCCCTCATGGCCTCAGCCTCCTCCCTCTGGCGCCTCCTCCACTTCTTGTTGCCTAGTCCCTTGACCTTGGGCGCCTTGGGTTTGATCGGGGGCATACGACCCTCCTCGATGGCCACCTTATGGAGGTTGCGGTGGTGAAAACTGAGCGTCTGGTGCTTGGCTCTGAAGCCATGAACATTCACGGACAGGACGCATGTCCTCACGTCCTTGACATGCTTCACAAGGAAGTTGAAGTCGGTGGAGTGGAGCCTCCTGGTGCAGAAGGGGCACCAGTAGACGTTGCTGGCGAAGAAGTTGTTGTACTGACCGGACTTCAGCCTTCTCAACACCTGACGAGTCTTGGTGTCCTTGGACTTGTCGTCGCTGCAGACGTCGCTGCTATCCTTCTGTTGGAAAAAGCAGTAGTGATTGAGATACTTGATTATCGGGATTGATTATTTGCATAAATTAACCGACTGAGATCCCCTTATTATTCTCTAATCTCATATCTCAACCCAAATCGAATACTGATCCCAACTACAGATCGGCGCTAGTACTAACTAGGGAATCCCTTAACTGCAACTCTGAGGACAAATAAAATAAGATTGAAATATGAACAGGGGGATTCATCGAAATACAAGATCTAACACAAGAGGATTAGCTACTGTAAAATACCTAACATCCAACGATTGAAAATACAAACAGACAAACCCTAATAACATACGATCTAACATCTAATGATGGGAATGGGGGAAGAACAAGGGAAGGGAAGAAAACTCTACTTACCTCCGACCATAAATCGGCGATGTTGGTGTAGTAGGGGTTCTTTGGCCTGATGCAATCCTCCTCCTCGTAGGGGTTCCAGCCGAGCGGGATCTGCCCAAGACCGGTGGGGGCCTCCTCGCTGGGGGCTATGGCGGAAGCGGGGACAGGGGTCTGGACAGGGACGGCGGCTGCCTTCGATGCCTCAACAGGGGCCTATACGGGGATGGGGGCCTCCTCGCCGGTGGCCTTGGAGGAAACGCTGTCCACCGCACCGTTCTTATCCATCGCTTGCATTGTTGGGTTTTTTTTGGGGTTTGTAGAAGGTGATGGGACAGTGGAGACGGTTGCGTGAGTGAGAGAGTGAGTGATGAGTGAGAGTGAGGAGGCCTCTATAAAGGTGAAGGGAATGGATGTTTCTTTGCACAACCGTGTGATGTCTACGCACTTCTATTCTTGTAGACAGTTGTTGGGCCTCCAAGTGCAGAGGTTTGTAGAATAGCAGCAAGTTTTCTCTTAAGTGGATCACCTAAGGTTTATCGAACTCAGGGAGGAAGTGGTCAAAGGTATCCCCTCTCAAGCAATCCTGCAATCAAGATACAAGAAGTCCCTTGTGTCCCCAACACACCCAATACACTTGTCAGGTGTATAGGTGCACTAGTTCGGCGAAGAGATAGTGAAATACAAGTGGTATGGATAATTATAAGTGGTAATGGTGCCAGAAAATAGCTTGCTGGCATGTGGTTGACGTGGGAAAATACTAAAGGTAAACTAAAATAAAGATGGAAGAGGGCAAACATGTAACATATCTAGTTGCAAACAGTGTTTCAATGTTTAGAAACAAGGCCTAGGGATCATACTTTCACTAGTGAACACTCTCATATAAATATCTTCTCTTCATGATACTACTCTTAACTACTCTCCGGTTGGACACTCTAATCCATGGTTGGCACACCTCAAAGTAAGCCTTTCCCATCTAGAAAACCCCACACTGTCACCTTGAGCACTAGATGGTTCCAACAAACACCATAATTTCATAGAAACATCCAACTCCAAATATAACTCATAACAAGTATTTGTAATATCTAGCCTAAGTGCCACCATGGTGTGCACGCTGTCACTTTCACACACATGGGGAGAGCAGAGATCTATTAAAGCACTTGAGTAGCAAGGTAGATCTACTTGATTACAAAGCTCATGATCACAATATGATCATGCATAGAGAGAGATGAAAACATAGCTACCAGTAGAACCCTTAGCCTCGAGGAAGAACTACTCCCTCATCATCGTGGGAATCAGCAACGACGATGGAGATGGTGGTGGAGATTGATGGAGATGGCTCCGAGGGCACTTCCCCGTCCCGACAGGGTGCCAGAACAGAGACTTTCTGTCCCCCGAATCTCCCCTTCGGTGGCAGTGGCGCAGTGGAACTTTTCGTGGATTTCGGATTGACCACTTAGGGTTTTTGCATCGGGAGGCATCTTATAGGCGAAGAGGCAAGGTCGGTGGGCGACCAGGGGGCCCACACCACCTGGTGGCGCGGCCAGGGCTAGCCCACGCCACCACATGGTGTGGCCACCCTGTGGCCCCTCTCTGTCTTGTCTTCTGGCTACATGAGTCTTCCGGTAAAATATCGACTTTGGCTTTTGTTCGGTCCAATTCCGAGAATATTCATTTTCTGACTTTCCTGGAACCAAAAACAGCAGAAAACAAGCAACTGGCTCTGTGGCATCTTGTCAATAGGTTAGTCCAAGAAAGTATATAAAAAGTACTCCGAATGTAGACAAAATATAAGAAAGTAGATACTAAGAAAGCATGAAACATCAAAAATTATAGATACGTTAGCAACGTATCACCGTGCACCGCGTAACCGCATACGCTACTGCATCATGCACTGCCACACGTCCGCTACCGCCCCATGCACCGCGACATGCATACTGTGCCTTGCATTTTTTCCCTCGTGTCTAACCCTGGCAACTTAGTTATGCTCAGTTATACCCTCGAGTATAACACTGGCAGTTTGGTTGTACTTAGTTTTACCCTCCAGTACTAACATTCTCGTGTGCATATACTTAGTTTTATCCTCCAGTGGCTAGTTAACAAAGAGTCAACGAATGGGTTTTAGCTAGCTAATTGAGTCATTTTATGCACAACAAATTTAAAAAGATCAAAACATACTGACATCTACCCAGGAAGTCTTATTATGTGACCTGCCACCATAAGAAATGCATAGGAATTAAGTATTAACCTAAATCACCACTTCTCAAATCACCTACTATCTATGAAGGTTCATGGCTTTCTACTCAAGCCTCTTCCCAAAACATCCCTCCTCAAAACATAGTTTGTCTGAATGTTACAATAATTGTTAAACTGATGTATATTTGAATTGAAATAGTTTGATGTATGCCAAGATGTATTTCATTATATAAAAGACAAATTTTCCAATTTTAAATCTTTTTATTTTTTCTATTTGAATCCCTTTATCAGTTTTGCCCTTGGTTTTTAAGTACTACTTAGTTTATCCCTCTCTCTTAGTCATAAACTCTCACACATGTGCTTATCTTGGCTGCTACACTCTGATTGGTTGAGACACTTGTCACGCGAATCGTGTCCACCAACCGTTGATCCTCTGTGATCGAGCGGACATGATAACCCCTATATCTGTCGGAGGGCACCCCTCTATCCATGCAAAATAACAAGTTTGCCACCGGTACTTTAACTCCATAAATAAGTGATTTTGAATATAATTTGAAAGTGAAGTGTTTAGCGGTGTATAATTTTCATATGCAACTTTATGCATTACATTCCACTCTATTAAAATCATATTCTCTCAAGATTTTCTTAGAACAACATTATCACGTATTAAGTGTGATTTCAAAGAGTTCAAATGTGTATAATTTTCATATATACAAGTTTATGTATTACATTCCACTCTATAAAAATGGGGAGAAAATGATAATCTCTCAAAATTTTGTTAGCACATCATTATCACGTATTAAGTGCGATTTCACAGTGTTCAAAGGTTTATAATTTTTGTATATGCAAGTTTATGCATTATATTTTACTCCATGAAAATGATAAATGATCAGGATTTTATTAGCACAACATTATCATGTCCTAAGTGCGATTTCAAAGAGTTCAAATGTGTATAATTTTTGTATATGCAAGTTTATGCATTACATTTCACTATATGAAATAATAATCTCTCAAGATTTTGTTAGCACATTATTATCATGTATTAAGTGCGATTTTAAGGTGTTCAAAGGTGTATAATTTTCATATATCCAAGTTTATGCATAATATTTCACTCTATGAAAATGATAAACTCTTAAAATTTTCTTAGCACAACATTATCATATCCTAAGTGCAATTTCACAGTGTTCGAAGGTGTATAATTTTTGTATATGCACGAGGCATAAAGATTTTAGTTTAGGGATTCTTTTCACGCTCTAAAAATGGTAAAGTCTCAAGATTTTCTTAGGACAACATTATCATGTCCAAATTGTAATTTGGAAGTGTTCAAGAGTTGTGTCAATTATAAACACCCTTTTACATTAATAGTTGTATAAGTTTTTTAATTTGAAAGTGTTCAAGAGTTGTGTCATTTTCTTATTTCTTATGCATCCATCTTCCTAGATCTCAAAGTTTGACTTTCACCTCATAGATTCACTTGATTGCAGCCAAGACATTAACTCGATAAACCAATTAGATCATCGAAACTGCTCGCATGTCACATTCTCCATAGGAAGCACGCGCCCAATTGAGCTCCCGACTTGCGCCAATTGATTGTCCACAACAAGCGCAGAAGTGAAGCTAGACAAAGGGCTGATGTCGCCGAAGAAGAAAAAGAAAGGGGAGGCAACAACACGGGCCGACGCGGGGCTGGCTCGGGTCCTATCTTGCAACACCAGCCTGGGTAAACTGTGAGTCCGATGCTCACGTGGATAAGTTGTGGGTCCCATGCTGATCTGGATAAGTGGAGAGAGGTGTCCACTACGAGAACTGACTGAACACGGCCCCACTTGTCAGTATATAACGGCGAGGGTCCACTACGGGACCCGACTGAACGTGGCCCCACTTATCAGCACATAACGACAAGGCTGACAGACAGCGAGTTTCAGATCGTGTGAGAGTTCCGTAGAAGGAGACGGTCAAAAGTGAGAAACAGTTAAGCGGCTGGGGAAAGTGAGTACAACTCAGAAACCAAGGGCAAAAAAATAGAAATCTCAAAATAAAATTGAAACGAGATAATATACACATACTTGGAAGAACAACTAGATAAATAATAGTCCCGACCACATAAAATGCATCAATTACTTATTCAGTTATACAGAGACAACAATATACACTCAGCTTCAAAGTAGTAGCTACACTTCGGTACAAGGAATTAGGTGTAGCTGACTACATGCGTTGGTAGCATCTAAACTACTTATAAAAGAGAAAACCTAAATTATCCTACATCCACCAATTTTTGTGTACACAGAACACGCAGGAACGTAAGATCATTTCCACTTGATGGAATCTGACCACTATAATTCTATTAATCCTTAGCTACAACTTAGATTGATTTGTTTTGCCAGGCGGAGGACGTTCAACCAATCTTAAATCGCTCCACGTCCCCCATTGATAGATCTCGTATACTCAGTAGAATTAATTGTTTGTCTTATAATGGCACCTCAATAGGCCTGCTAATTCTTCTCCCCTACAACCGTGTCACTCTACTGCGGTCTGTCATTGCCTTCGTTCAACGATGCCCTGCCCTTTACACCCCTATCCGCTGAGTTCGGCGTCGCGTTGTCCGAGGAGGATGATCAGGTCGATTGCCGCCGTGCTCCACCCCACAGGCACCAACTCCCCCTTCCCCAATTCCAGCGACGCTCCTCCGCCTCAGTCGCGCACCGCTACCTCCTCGACTCGCCCCACCACCTGCCCCAGCTTGTGTCGCTGCCCTGGCATTGCCTCGTGATGATCATGCCAGCAGGAGGTGCGTGCAGACTCGCCAAGGACGTGCACGCTCATATACATGACGTCGTGCTCGACAGTCCATCCCGAGGGCATCGAGGCCTCCCTCCTCAGTTCTGGCAATGCTCCTCCAAGCCAAACGGAGGTGGTACAGACGTATTGTTGAAGTATAGCCCATATCGTGCCCAACAGGGATGCCTGTGGGTGGTGCGCCTCGCGGTATGGATCGTTGATGACCTAGGTTACTACCGCTATATATACCTCTTGTAAGCCGCCGGCTGGGATAAGTTGCATCTGTAGAATCCCGGCGTTGTGTAAACACTCCCCGTTATAGTGAAGATTTGCTGGCTGGCGCCCGTGGTTTTTTCCCTCTCTTTGTTGGAGAGGGTTTTTCACGTTAAATCTGTGTCCCCCTTGCTGTGATTTCGTTTTCATTCTTCGTTATTTGATTGTCATAAAGCTAACAGGTACAATGATTAAGACCAGGCCGCAAACGCCACGTTACTCTCTTCCATCTTTGATCATTAATGCCTCTTCAGGCTGGTGCATATTTTCGGTCTTTGTGATGCAGGTGAAGGCATGCAGCCTCACGGTTCCTACATCGACATCATTCCTACAAATTGGAACCATGTCAGGAATCCAAGGTTAGCTTATTTTGTGTTGCCGGTGAAGTTGGATTCTTCTGAAACTTCAGAATTAGTGCAATAGCTGACGCGAATAGTGCAGACAAGATAGCCTAATATATCCATCTCAAATGCCTCCATCTTATGTTATATGATACAAAGGTGTGCTCTGAAGACTAATTATTATAATTTGTCTCTTAGCATCTCTTTTGTTTTGTAATATTCATAGGTTTCGTTTTTAATATCCTAAACAATATGGAGAAAGGTATAATGTCTAAATGCATACTTACTTGGATCCTTGTATTAGCTAATTACCTTGTCACATTAGATTGAATGTGGTTTCAGAAATTACTCAAAATGTCTTCTTAAACTAAAACTAATTGAAAATTTTGTCGGCTATGCTATATAAACTAATGGTGCAAAGGTATATATGCATAATATTCATTGAGCCTGGACGACCTTCTTCAAGAGGAACATGATGTTTATAACAATGCCCGAACCTTCCATAATGCATATGCCAACTTGGCCAACAACCTGAGGGTTATTGCTATTGTAAGTATTCGATCTTTACATTTTACTTTGTAATATACCCTCTATTACCCCGAGCTCTTAGGAGGAAAACTAGTAGTTTTTGGCCTGAGTGCTCCAAAGAACTAAGTGTAGAACTTGATAGTGTAGCCCCCGAGTATCTAGTTAGAATGAATAATTCTGGCTAGATACTCTAAGAGAGAACACACATGGATTAAAATATGATACTGTAGCCCTCAAGCCTTTAGTTGAAAATAATAAGTTCCGACTAGATGCTCTAAAGAAACTAAGTACTCATCTCTTTGCAGAATGAGAATGCCCGGAGGAAAGCTGCCAATGAGAAATATGTCAAGCTGCAGGAAGCGCTGGACATTGAAAAGGGTAAATGGTCTTTTTGAAGGAACATATCACAAATAGCAAGCGTTTTTTTCCTCCAACAACTTCCCAATCTATCACTTGGAACCATTTCATACGAATTCTCACAATGTTGTCTTTGTTCCATCTTATAGAGACCATCGCCAAGGAAAAAAGCATCGTCGAGAAATCCAAGCATATCTAGCAGCTCGACGATGAAAACAAGATCCTAAAGAAAGACCTGGCTGATGCCATCAAAGGCCATGAGGAGGCAATGAAGGTCATGCAAGAATCTGCCGACACTGAGATACAACGTCTAAAGAAGGAGATTGAACAAGGAGCAAAACCAAGCTGGCGTAGAGCAGAATGCTTGGGGCCTTGAGGTGTACAAGAAGCTTCAGAAGGAGCATGCCATCTTGGCTGAGACCTGCCAACAAGCCGAATCCAGCATCCTCAGTAACTTTCCTCCGTCTTTGTCAATTCTGTAAGTCAGATAAACATTCGTTATTGTTGTGCTCATGACCCTTGTCTCTTACGAAAACACAGCTCCCATTGGTCTAACCAACATGGGTGAAGGTGCTCTGGATTCAAAGGTGTGCATGATTCTTGCCAGCAACTTCATCCACACTGCCATCACCCAAGCCGAGGAGATAACCAAGCCGTTGGACATTACCATCAAGACGGCAGACTTTGCAACCAAGTATTCAAAAATCTTTTGCTGAGCCCCCAAGAAAGTGAAGAGCTGGAAAACATCTTGCTTACGGGCCGGTGCATGGATGGCGTTATCTTGGTCAGGGCACACTACGATGAGGCCGACATCAATCTGGTGACCTCCGGCATGCCGAAGTATGACGAGGAATGAGGCAAAGTTGACAGCGACGCCATCTGGAACTCCCTCACCAGCTACAACACCATGGTTTCCAAGATGGTCAAGGCAGGCGTCTTCGTGCCTGCCAAATTTCTGGATGATGAACCAGCGGCCAGACTTTAGCCTCCGATCCTCCGAGCTAGATGATCTTGCCAAGTCCAATTCTCATGTGGCTAATGATGCAGCCCCAAAGTCCCCTGCAGCAGAGCCGTAAACACTTATTGTCTTAAATGTGTTTTTGTAATCTTTTGTGTGTATGCGTAAAACTTGTAGAAGTAAGGCAGAAAACTTGGCTGCAAGCCTCCTACTACTTATCTACATCAAGTATGTCTATATTTTTTAAGCAAGTGTTGGCTTATCCATTATTTTGGTGCGTATACTTGACCTTTCGCGAGATGGAAGACTCGCGGCACAGAACCATGTTGTCGGGTGATGATGCTTAATATCACCGTCAAAAACCTAAGAACAAAATCATCGGCTTCGAATGCCGGAAATTCACTGCTCCGGAATCCACATAAAATATCAGAAAACGTGTAGATCAAAAACTTAAGCTAACGTCCGTAGGCGGAATTTTCACAAGTGCAAATGCAAACTTGCGCATAAAGGGTTTACATGATCCAAAAATGAACACTAAAGGAGGTAAATGACTCAGCAAATATGAGTGAACAAAATGCGTTATTTCATCGATCATATAAGGTACTTATTACAAATATGAAATATGCAAAGTGAAAAAAGGACGTAGCCATGCTATGTTCCATGGCCGACCAGTCTCCGAGAAATTATCATCGGGGTCATGTTGCTTGCGCTTACGTTCTTTGCTTACGATGAATGGTCCTTTCCAAGGCAGAGATAGTTTGTGTGACTTTTGCTGCTTGAGACGAAGCACTAGATCCCCCTATTTAAACGAGCGATGCCTAATACAACGACTATGGTAGCTATGTAGCTTCTACTGGTAGCTGGCGTATCTATGGCATGCCAACACGTGTTCCTCCTCGAGCAGGTGTAGAGATAGGCGTCTGGATTCTTCAGTGTCATCCTCGTAGTAGGCGACAACTCTTGGTGCATCGTGAAGGATGTCAGATAGTAGTACTACTTCTACTCCTCGAGCCGGTAGATTTGTTGGGTGTTGTTCACAAACTCCACAAAACAGATGGCAACTCCTCCGCCCAGGCTCTAGCTGCTCTGTGTAGCGGTGCCTCTAGACGTGGCTTGGTTCCTTGCAGAATTAGTCCATTGGCTCGCTCAACTTGCCCATTTGACTGTGGATGTGCCATAGATTCTAGGTCAAGGCGGATGCCTTTTTCATGACAGTGCTCCTCAACTTCTCCGAGAGATAAGTTGCTATCGTTGTCTGTGATGATGCTATGTGGGAGACCAAATCTCACCACTAGATCCTGGACAAACTTTAGGGTTGTTTCCTCATCGAGCTTCCTAATGGGTTTAGCTTCAATCCACTTGGTGAATTTGTGAACTGCTACTAATAGATGCATAAATCCATAGGGTGCTGTTTGCAAAGGCCCAACCATGTCAGGCCCCCAAACTGCAAACGGCCAAGTAATTGGTATAGTTCGCAATTCTTCGGATGGAATATGTGGTTTCCGTGCATAAAACTAACACCCAACACAAGTCTGCACCAGCTTGTTGGCGTCCGCCTTGGCGGTCAGCCAGTAGAATCTTAGACGAAATGCTTTAGCAACCAGCGATCGGGGAACAGCGTGATGCCCGCAATCTCTGAGATGTATGTCTCTAAGGATATCCATACCTTGCTGCTGTCAGATGCATCGTAGGAATACTCCTGTGGTACTTATTTTATATACTTGGTCGTCGATTATGACATAGCCTTTTGCTCTGTGTACTATCTGTCGGCTGTTGACTTCGTCAGCGGGCAATGTTCCGTCTTGAAGGTAGTCCATGAACGGTTTCGTCCAAGCCAGAGAGGTCACTATTACTTCATTAACAAATGAGTACACTATATCCGGGTTGTTGGGGCCTGCTCCTTTCATGGATGGTGTCCGTAGATGCTCCAGGAAAATGCTAGGCGGAATTGGTCGGCGAGCTGATCCTAGCTTAGACAAAAGATCTGCCGCCTCATTGTCCTTACTTTTCACGTACTTGACTTCGTAGCCGTCAAAGAACTTGGCTATCTTGTCAACTTTGTCTCGGTATGCCGATTTCATAGGGTTCTGCGCATTCCAGGTGCCAGCCACCTGCTAGGAAACCAAGTCAGAATCTCCACAACAAACTATGCGCTTGATGCCAATATCCTTGGCCACACGAAGTCCGTGAATGAGGGTCTCATACTCCGCCATGTTGTTGGTAGCATTGAAGTGGATCTATAGGACGTACTATATCTTATCCCCTATTGGTGATTGCAGTAATACACCAGCCCCCGAGCCATTGAGTAGCTTGGATCTGTTAAAGTGCATGACCCAATACTTTGGCTCTGGCACAAGAGTGTTTTTCGGCAGTTCTATCCAATCTGCGATAAAATCTGCCAATGCTTGAGA
Source organism: Avena eriantha (assembly GCA_910589775.1). Lineage (NCBI taxonomy): Eukaryota > Viridiplantae > Streptophyta > Magnoliopsida > Poales > Poaceae > Avena > Avena eriantha. The sequence goes on from OU342744.1 coordinate 438,908,496, forward strand.
TTTGATAGCGTCTCGCCTCTTGTAGGCGATTTCAAAGGTGGCAAGCTTGATGCCCCACTTTGCCACCCTTCCTATAGCGTCACTATTGTTGATAATGTCGGGCAGTCGAGCTTTGCTCACCACTGTGATAGGGTGCTCCTGGAAGTATTGCCTTATCTTCCTGAAGCAAGGAAAACTCCATAAGCTAGCTTCTGGTAGTGCGGTTAATGCTGCTTGGATTCCTTCAAGACCTCGCTTACATAGTAAACTGGTCGCTGAAATCCATGCTCGTGCGTTGGTTCCTTATGCTCCACCACGACGATGATGCTGATAACCTGGTTGGTTAACGCCATGTATATTAATATTGGCTCCATTGACTCTAATGCTACAAGTATTGGTGCGAAGGAGAGTATTCTCTTCAAATCCCGAAGTGCTGCATCTGCCTCGTCCGTACATATGAATTTGTCCACCTTCTTCAGTAACTTGTAGAGTGGCATAACCTTTCTCCAAGTCGGCTGATGAACTGGCTTACTGCTGCTACACAGCTTGTGAGCCGTTGTATGTTCTTCAATCATGTTGGGCGTTTGATGTCGAGGATGTCCTTGATCTTCTCCGGGTTGACCTTTATTCTGCGGTGCGAAACAATGAAGCCCAACAATTTGCCAGACGGGACCCCGAAGACACACTTCTTAGGGTTGAGAATCATGTTGTACTTTCGAAGATTGTCAATGGTTTCCTGCAAGTCGGTGATGAGGTTGTTTGATTTATTTGACATCACCGCAATATCATCCACATAAGTGCATACGTTGCAATCTATTTGGTCATGTAGGCAACACTGCATCGTCCGCTGGTACGTAGCACCAGAGTTTTTCAACTCAATAGGCATCATGACATAGAAGTATGTGCCATAAGGTGTGATGAACGAAGTGGCCAATTGGTCCGACTTTTGCATCTTGATTTGGTGGTATCCTGAGTATGCATCAAGAAAACACAGAAGTTCCAAGCCAGCCGTCGAGTCAATGACTTGGTCAATGAGAGCCAAAGAAAATGGGTCCTTCGGACACGCTTTGTGCAAGTAGGTGTAATCAACACACATTCTTAATTCTTTGGTTCTCTTTTTGAGGACAAGTACATGATTGGCCACCCACTAGGTGTGAATAACTTCTCGAATAAGACTATCCTTAATTAACCTAGCTACCTCCTTTCCTATAGCCCATCGTTTTTCATCACCAAAGCACCGTAAAGGTTGTTTCACCAGTTTTTCTTTAGGATCGATGTTTAAGCTGTGCTCGGCAAGTTCCCTAGGTACACCCTTCATGTCGGCAGGTTGCCAGGCGAAGATGTCCCTATTCTCATGGAGGAACTCGATGAGCGTTCTTTCCTATTTGGGATCCAGGTCCGTGCCCATGGAGCTGGTCTTGGAGGAATCTCCTTCAACAAGTTCCGCCTGCTTAGTCTTGATGGCGACCTTGAATGCGGGTTCGGAGTCAAAAATCTTCTTTCTTCAAAGCTGGCATCTCCAAGCCGTCGACCTAGTGCTGAATCTACTAGAACTCTTCACCGTAGAGGACCGCTTTGGCGAAGGCGGCTTCACTCAGCTCGCACTCCCTTGCCTTGGTGAAGCTTGCGGCAACATTGGTGATGCATTTTGGTCCGGGTAACTTGAGCTTGTTGTGGATGAAACATGGCCTGGCTAGGAAAGAGTGGAAGATGCCGTGTCCAAAGATGACATGGTACACGCTCTTGAAGGGCACCACTTCAAAGTTCATGCGCTCTTGGCGGTAATTATTAACATCACCAAAGGCGACCGGAAGGGTGATGCAGCCAAGGGATTTAGCTTGCCGGCCAAGAACGATGCCATGGAACACGGTGTTGCTCTTCCTTAGCTGGGTCTCCGTCAAGTTCATCTTGTGTAGTGTATCTAGGTACATAATGTTGATGTTTCTTCCACTCTCGACGGGGCACTTGGTAAACTCGCTGCTGTCAATCAGGGGGTTGATGACCATGGCATACTAGTTCTCTGTTGGGATGAGCTCTGGGTGATCTTCTTTGTCCCAAGTAATTGGAATATCCGACCACCTGACATACTAGGGAACTGGGGGAGGGTAGCCATCAGTATCCTCAGAGAGGTTTTCTAGGCCCGGACGGTGGGAGTGCCAAGGAAGGTGTGGTAGACCGGAGCCTTCTTTTCAAAGGGGTTCTTGCCCTTGCCATAGCCCTTGTCGGCGGGCTTGGGGTCCGCTTCTTCATCCATATCATCTGAATCCTTGGACTCTTCCTCCTTCTTCTTCCCCTTGCCGTTTTCGCGGGGTCTGTTCTTCCTACTTTGCTTGTAGCCAGACTCAGGGTCTTCCTTGAGGTTGTTGACAAACTTGCATTGGTGGTTGGCGTGGTTGGCTTTGTCATTTGCGTCGAGGTGAATAAACATGGCATATCACGATACTCCTCGTACGTCTTGGGAACACAGGGCGCTGTGGGTGTAGGATCATTCCGCTGCTGCCCATGACTAGGCCCTCGGCCACGACCAATTTGTCTACCATCGCCTCTGTCAATGAACGTCGTGGAGACCATGTCGGCTATATGCTTCTCTTCTGGCGGATTCTTCCGCTTACTATTATTGTTCTTCTTAGCCAGGGTGGGAATGTCTAGCACTGTCAATGATCCGCGAGCATCATCGTCGGAAGAGGCAAACTTGCTAGCCATGGCAATCATTGAGTTGAGGTCAAGCTTGTCGTTGTCTTGCTTGCGCTTTAGCGTATGTCGGAGCAGTGTTCCCTTTTCCAGGCCATCGATGAAGGTGGCCATATTAGTTTGGTCGTGTACTCCCGCACATGAGTTTTTCATGTCAAGCCAACGGGATAGGTAGGCATGATAAGTTTCATCCTTTTCTTGCACACACCACTGTAGGTCACCGACGGTATCGGGATGTTTGTACGTACCCTCAAAGTTCTTGGTGAATGCTTCATGCATGTCCAACCAATTGCAGATTGATTTCTCCGCCAAGTCGTCGATCCACTATCTGGCAGTGCCGATGAGCATGAGTGGGAGGTACTTGACGGAGACAGTGGGGTTTCCTCGGGCGATTTGTATTGCTTTGTGGTAGTCCTACAACCATGTGACTGGCCTAGCAGTGCCGTCATAGGGCTTGATTATCTTGTCAATTTGGAGGCCCTTAGGGTAGGTTGTGGCCCGGATAACTGGTCCAAAGAAATGTGACCGTAAGTATGGCTCTTCCTGGGCTTCTTGGATCTTAGGAAGGCACGATCGTGCATCATATGGCTCCGGTTGTTTCCCCTTTGCGCCATAGGGAGGGGAGTTGTGGTGCGAGCCTTGGGACCTGCGAGGTCCGCCGCCATGGTGCCTACTAGGTGGCGGTGGCGGTAGCGGGTTAGCCTTCTTGCTACTTCCTCCATGTGAATCCTCACGCCTGTCATGGTGGCTTGTTGGACGCAGGGCTTCCTTGTGAGATTTGCTCCTGTGTCCTTCATTGCTGCTACGCTATCTATCATGCTGAGGCTATGCCCCCTGGTCGCGTATAACAATACTGACTTGGGGACTCCTAGGAGGTGGCATGCGTGTACGGTGGCATGGCTGTGGTTCCTCGTGATGCCGGGACCACGGGGGTGAGCCTTGTCTCCGTTGCCGGAGGATACTGGGATAACATCAGTCCTGTTGTGCATCCCTCTGCCTATGTTCCATGGAGCCCGTGTGGGATCCTTCATCGCGAGGAGATCTTGGTCTTCAGTGGTTTTCATGCTTGACTGACAAAACTATGGATTGGACTCGAGCCTCTGTGAGGTGGCTTTCTCATGCTGCTTGCAAGCCTTGGCTACATGGTCATAGACCTGAGCTACAACTTCTGGCGACATGTCTTGTTCGAGTAAGTTCTTGGCGTTGACCATGTTGAGGGCGAGGGCTGGCATGACTTTCTTCCCAGCCAAATCAATTTAGGGGTTAGCTTTTGCTGGTTTGGATGGAGCCCACCCCAAATTGCGTTGGACGCCTAGATCACCGACAACGTGAGACGGGGCTTTCTTTGCCTTGTGCTTCAACAACAATTTCTTGTACTCAGCCTCCATTGCTCTTGCCACCTTGATCCATTGCTGCGCTTTGGCCATATCCCTGTCCAGCTGGGCCCCCTGTTCTGCGATGCACTTGGCCTCCACGAGGATTTTTGCATGTTTCTCATCAAGCTCCATAACTCTCCGAATATGGGTGACGGTGATTGGCTCGACGAGGAGTGGACCGTACATCACCTTGTTGGCAGGAGTGACCAAGGGTTTACCTGCTGCTAATGTGGATGGTTGAGGCGGTAGGTTTATTTGGTTTGCAGCACCGGGTCCGGTAGTGAGTTCCTGCGACTACTGTGGGGGAATAGCCAGATGGGTCATAGCCTTAGCCGGACCCGGAGGATCAATGATTTTCTTTGGGTTTGCCGCTGTAGCTCCAGCGTCACCTACTGGAGCTTTTCTAGCAACCTATTCCTACTGATCTTCTTCTATCACATTCCCGATGGCCACCAGTACCTGACGAGAAGTGAGAGCTTTCTCGGTGTGCTCCTCCCTCTCAAACTCCTTCTCGATCTCCCTTAGCACCATCATATTCCTCTGAGTTTCCCTCAGAACCACCACCATCCATGTTGACGTCGGTGTAAAGTGCGTCAAGCACTGAGTTGAGTTGGCCTCGGTGTTTTCGATGGTGGAGTTGGAGGGGGATGGTGTAGGGCCGTTGTCGTTGCCTCCTCCGGTTGTAGCGGCGATCTCGGCTTCGCCTTCCTCGTTGGCGTCAATGAAACTGTTAAGACTTGTGATCATCTCATTGAGGGTAAGCAAGCTGGCAACATATCGCGTCCTGAGCATATGCCTGAGAAGTGTTCCGGGCATAAGCCCCTCTACGAAGTGGTATATGAGTTCGTCGGTGCGGTCACCTTCCAGGGTTTCCCTCACCCTCCGCCATCTGGAGAGGTAATCATGGGGAGATTCCCCTCTCCTTTGGACACATCTAGCCAAAACGAAGATGGTGATGATGCCGACAAAGTGTGAGCTCCGCTTCTCGAACACTCGGGGAAGCCAAGTAGATCTACGGGGTCCTTCCACCATTATATCCTGCACATGGGCGGTTTGGGTGGGCCTTGAATTTTCCTGATCTAAGTCGGCAAGACCCGAAGGAAGATCCAAGCCCGATCCTTCCATGAACGTGTCCTTCCTAGGGGCAGTCCGTACGGGGCTTGACATGTTTCCCACTTCCTGGGACCCAGGACCCGAGTCAGTTTCGCCGATGAAGAGATGGATGTCCCCGATTGGAACAATGAAGCAGCGGGTGTGGTTCGTCTTACCCGGGATCTAGAACTCATCCGGAGGGACGATAGGAACGTTGTCGGAGAAAAGAATGCATGCAATGGCTACGGTGTCATTGATTCCTATGAACATATTGTACCTCGCCTAGTGTAGATCTCGAAGCGCCTCTTGCCCTACGGTGGGCGCCAACTGTCGTGGTATTGCCGACGAGTATGCCATGGAGGGGTCATCACAGAGCGTGTTAAGAGAGGTGGGTGAAGGCAGTGAGTTGACATGTACGAGGTAACACATCTTACCCAGGTTCAAGTCCCGCGACGGTGGCAAAACTCTACTCCTGCTATAAATCACTATAATGTCAATACGCCGAGTTACAGGGATCGGTTCGCTATGCGAGATGTTTCACTAAGAACTACAATTGTTGCCCTAAAGGCTCCCATAGGTCCAGCTTATAAAGGCGCCAGAACCTAGGGTTATAGAAAAAGGAACTTGTCGGAAAGGTTATAGAGTCCTACACTAACACTAACTAGTCTTCGTGTCTTGTACTCCAAGGCTTTGAATAGGTAGGTAACAGCATCGTAGCCTTCCTTGATCTGGCATGGGCCTCCCTTCTGGATCCGTCTAACTGCGCCACCCAGCATGCCATGGGCGTGCTACCAACTGTGGGCAACCCGGGTTATCCAGATCAGAGACATGCAATGGTGATACCCATTTAGCATATCCCCAATAGCGAGTGGACCGGATTGTACTGCCGGATGGGCCTCCTGCTACTGTGACACTGCCCACTTCCTCCATGGTGCCTGTGAAGATTTTTGCTCCAGGAGGAAAGGATCAAACGCTGATTGATTCTTTGGTGCTGCTGGAGCCTGTGGGAGCATCGCTGGAGGGATCTAGGGTGGATGCTACTGCTCCAATTCTGTATGCCCCTGTTTCTTCTATGGTGATGCATGTTCTAGTGGTGCCTATGTCACGCAGGAGTGGCTACCATCCGGTGAACATAGATGGGCCTGCAACGACTGATGAAGACTCCATGATGAAGGCCATGCGTCGAAAAGCTGAGAAGAACCCGGACACTAAGGGTAATTCCTCATCGTCTAAATATTTTCTCTCTTTTTTCTCTATGCATATTTCGTAAAAATTAAATAGTGTTGGTATTATTCTTGGTAAGGATGCTACTGATGTTTCTGTTTCTACTAAGGTCTTGAGGCAGACGGAATTTGACCGTTTAATGTTTGTTCCAAAAGCTTCCACCTCTTTTGTTTTCACTTACTCGGATGATGAGGATGTGAATGCCACACCGGATAGTCATCTCCTATCTCATCTAGTAGGTGAAATTGTAGAGGTTGGTTTTGACGAGGACAAATTAAGTTCATTATATGAACTAACTGCTTCTGGTCGAAAATCTACTTCTAGTAATGACATGGGTATACCCTACAGGTACTTGAGCTTGGTATATACGTTCCAAATACGTATAGGCCCACGGTGTCGCCAAGGCCCAAACGAAGGACTCAAGTAACCTACAGACTCTCGATTGCTTGAAGAACAAGAAGAAGTTAAAGATAGAAAGTTTGAAGGGGAAAAACCCTAACTTGTAACCGACTCGACCTGCTACCCGAGACCTAGCATATTTATGTAAAGTCTAGGAGGGGGCGGCAAGGAGGACACACGCAACCCTAGTTTCCACAAACCTTGCCAGATTGCATCTGCGCACCATTGTAACTTTCGATTCCTTCGATAATTCCACGAGCAGACAAGCAGGAGTAGGGACCTCTACGAGGCCTGAACCTGGGTAAATCTTTGTCCCCTGTGTGCTTGTTTGCTAGTCGATAGATGTCTCCAGCGCTCCCTCCTTCTGCAAAAACCCAAGTCCATAACAATGGGCATTGATGAGTTAAACCCTCGTCAATTGGCACCGTCTGTGGGAACTGGGAGTGCTGATGTTGCGGCTTCTTCGGCCCCATCAACTGCTATCTACAACTCCGCAACAACGGAGATTCGCCAACTCTTCGGCGCATTCGACTTCACCGTCCACACATCGGCCACCTGCCCGGCCTTCGAGTCCGTGGGCGACGGAATCAGCCTGGCGATTGGGAGCTTCCGCTTCCAAGTTGGTCAGATGGGCGCGCTTCGCATGCCTGATCAGCCGACAGCACCAGCGATTGCCCCAGCATCATGGTTCCCTCCATCAATCAGCACCCTCAGCGAGCTCAACACCCCGATGACAGTCGAAAACACGGTCAGCGACAGCAGTCGCGATTCCGATCTGAGCGATCTGGCCACTGAAGATGGAACCTACGGTTCCGGATCTGAGAGTTGTGGAAGCAATAGCTTCCCCAATCACTTCATGTGTGCCGTCATCAACGCAGGCGACACCTTTGCCAATCGTGACAACGGTGGTAACCCTGGCAATGGCACCGATCCACCCAATGCCGGTAACGGTGGCAATGGTGCCAACGACGGTAACAGTGGGAATCGCGCCCCCGTCAACAATGGAGGAGCAGTCGAACCTCCCAGCATAATCAATGAGCAAACCGGCGAACGCGTCGTAATCAAGCTCAACGAGCAAGAGTGGGATCGCTACCGCGAGGCATTACGAGGCACTCCTCTACCCTTCGGGTCCCCGCAAGAACTGCTGATGGGCTATCACTGGCTCCTGAAGGAAGAATTCAAGCGCCAACTACAAACAATCGCGCAACTTGAGGTGCGTAAAAAGGCAGTGGACGAATCGAGCCTTCGTCGCGCTGGGCTCTCCTCCTACGGAGGATCCTCCTCAAGGGGCAACGAGTACCTCGCCAAGAAGAGGCAATCATGGATGGCTCATCTTACCGAACAAGAACGCATAGAAGCCGTGAAAGTCCTCGACTTTGGCTCTATGACAGTCGACACGAGAGGCAACGTGGTCCCCAGGATGCCGCAGGCTGCAGTGACAGCAGCCACCATGTACCTCCTCAATAACCAGCCGCCAGCTGGAGATCCCCAAACTGCCATGCACCGATCTACGATCGTGGGCTTGGGATTAATCGGGGCCGCCCTCGACAAGGAGCCAACACCAGACCCAAAAAAGGGCAAAGCACTAGCAAAGCGCCACTCCTCGCCCTCATCCAGCGATGACAGTCACGACCTGTCTCAGCGCCGCCGCTCACGGCGACACGATCGTGACTATGATGCGCGTGACGACCTCACGCAGTGCAAGATCGACAAATCAAGGGCACGACGTGCTCGGCTGACTGACACGGAAGAAGAAGATGGGGAGCTCTATGGCGCTAGATGCTTCAGCAGATCCATTAGGCAGAAGCGAATGCCTAAAGGGTTTAAACTCCCGTCGGAGAACCCGAAATTCGACGGTCTATAGGACCCCAAGATTTGGCTGGAGGACCACATCTCCTCTGTCAGACTCCACGGAGACAGTCGAAGCACTGCCATGCAATGCTTGCAGCTACAGCTGCAGGGCGCCGCCCAAGCATGGCTCAATAATGTCCCACAGGGATCCATTCGTAGTTGGGATGAGCTGGTTTACAGCTTCGTGCACAACTTTAAGGGTACATACAAGCGGCCCGCATCAATCGAAGAGCTGAGATGCTGCCAGCAAAGATCTGGCGAATCGCTGCGCTCCTACATCCAAAGGTGGTCCATCATCAAGAACTCCGCGGAGAACATCTCGGAAGACCGCGCGATTGATGCATTCAACGCTGGTGTCCGCCGCCTAGAACTCAGGGAGGAGCTGGGCCGCTCAAAGCCCCAAACCATCGACCACCTGATGGAGATCACGAATCGGTGGGCCGATGGAGAAGATTCGATAAAGAATCGCGCTCACTCCGACGAGGAGGCAAAACTCGAACGCAGACGCGACCCCCGAGGCAAGCGTCGCATGCGCATCTACGATGACCGCGACGACGTCAACATGGTCGCGGCCGGCTACGCCGATATACGTGACGATAACTGTAACAGCGGATACCGTAGCGGTGGATACCGCGACTCCGGGAAGACCACGCAAGTATGGCAACGCCGCACTCGCGATGAGGCACCCGCGAGCTCCATCGAAGACAAACTGTCCGGGCCATGCACGGTACACTTTTACATCGACAAGCATGATGGCAAGAGAAAGTCCAGCCACCTCCTCAAGGACTGCCGCGAGTTCCTCAAGCTACATGAGGGATTGGTTCGAATGAACCGCAATGCAGTCGAAAGAGGCTACGGAGCCGCTCCAGGCGCCGTGGCACATGGCGCACCGCCACCACCACCTGGGCCACCCCCGAACGGAGCCGCATCGGACCAGCACCACGGAGGCGAACCGTACCCACGGGCCATGGGCACCATGATGATCCAAAAGGGACGCCCCTCCAACAGGGTGCAAAAGGCAATCACTTGCCAAGTCAACTTGGCCACGCACTTGCCACCATCCACCACTGAGTACCTCAGTGGAAGCGAGTCATGCATTACCTTCGACAAGCGCGACCACCTGCCTCAGATACCCCGTCTAGGTCATTGCCCCCTCGTACTCAAGGCGCAAATTGGAGGCTTCGACATGAGCCGCGTCTTCAAGGATGGCGGAAGCGGCATCAACCTCATATTCACGAGTACCTTGCGAGCAATGAGGATCCCTCTAACCTGCCTAGATGCATCGGACACAACGTTCCATGGCATCATCCCAGGGAAAGGCATATACCCCCTGGGCAAAATAAACCTCGACGTCATCTTCGGCACTCCGAAGAACTTCCGGCGCGAGCGCATCGACTTTGAAGTCGTCGACTGGCCCTCACAGTACCACTGCATCCTCGGGCGCGTCGCGTTCGCTAGGTTCATGGCAGTGCCCCACTATGCCTACCTGCAGATGAAAATGCCAGGTCCCAACGGCGTCATCACGATCAGCGGGAGCTTTGAGCGATCTGACAGTTGCGACAGGGAATTCAACAGAATCTCCCAGTCCTTCGGCATGCAGGAGGAACTCACGAGATTAAAAGAGACGACAGACAAAAGTCTGCCTCCCCTAAGCAGGCCAAGCTCACCTGATCTCTCCTTCGACTCATCTGTGCACACAAAGAAAGTGCAGGTCCATCCATCGGATCCCGCCAAGACGGCCCTCATCGCCAACAACTTGAGTCCCGCATAGGAACTCGCGCTCGTCGAATTCCTCCGTGAGCACTGGGAAATTTTTGCCTGGTGTCCTGCGGACATGCCAGGAGTTCCCAGGGAATTCGCCGAGCATGCACTCAACGTCAACCCCGACGCAAGGCCAGTCAAGCAAACAATTAGGCGATTGTCTGAGCCACGAGCGCAGGCAGTTGGAATGGAGATCAACAGACTCCTTGAGGCCAAGTTCATATGCGAGATCAAGGAAAGCACTTGGCTCTCCAACACGGTGCTGGTACCAAAAAAGGACACGGATATCCTGCGGATGTGTGTGGACTTCACTTCTCTGAACAAGCACTACCCAAAGGATCACTTCCCGCTGCCACGGATCGACCAGATCATCGACTCCACCGCGGGATGCAAGCGCCTCTACTTCCTCGACGCCTACTCAGGTTATAATCAAATTCGGATGAAGGAGGAAGATCAGGGGAAAACAGCGTTTACAACGCCATTTGGTGTGTTCTGCTACAGCACAATGCCCTTCGGGCTAAAAACGCGGTAGCCACCTACCAGCGGTGCATGCAGGCTTGCCTCAAGGAACAACTAGGTCGCAACATCCAAGTCTATGTCGACGACATAGTAATCAAGACGATGGAGGAAGCCTCTCTAATCGATGATTTGCACGAAACCTTCGCCAACCTCGACCGCTACTGGATCAAACTCAATCTGGACAAATGCGCCTTCGGCGTACCATCTGGGCAGCTACTCGGGTATATCATCTCCGCGAGGGGAATCGAGGCGAACCCGAAGAAGATAAAAGCCTTACTGGCCATGGAGAAGCCGAAGAACATAAGAGGCGTCCAGCAACTGGCCGGACGAATCGCGGCCCTCAGTCGATTTATCAGTCGGATGGGTGAAAAGGCACTGCCCTTCTACTAGCTCCTCCGCAAAGCTGAAAAATTCGAATGGACCAATGAAGCGCAAGAAGCATTCGACGATCTCAAGCGCCTACTATCCACTTCGCCAGTGCTGGTGACTCCACGAGAAAGAGAACCACTGTTGCTGTACATCTCCGCCACCAACCAGGTGGTCAGCACAGTGCTCGTCATCGAGCGAGCTGAGGAGAACAAGGTCCACGGCGTACAACGCCCGGTATACTACCTCAGCGAGGTCCTCACGCCAACAACACAGCGGTACCCTCACTACCAGAAGCTGGCGTACGGTGTCTTTATGACTGCCCGGCGACTACGCCACTACTTCTAGGAACACCCAATCGTGGTAGTCAACGACGCACCGTTGAGGCATATCCTCAATAACCCCGACACCACGGGGGGAGTCGCGCTTTGGGGAATGAGCAGTCTCCACGAGACATCACATACGAAAAGCGTGACGCAATCAAGTCGCAAGTTCTCCCTGACTTCCTCGTGCACTGGATGGAGAACCAACTTCCGGACAAGCCAGATATGTCCTACCTCTAGACAATGCACTTCGATGGGTCCAAGAGGAAAGACGGAGCAGGCGCAGGTGTCATACTGACATCACCTCAAGGGGACAAGCTGAAGTGTATCCTACGAATGCAGTTCACAGCCTCAAACAACGAGGCTGAATACGAGGCCCTGTTGCACGGGATGAGGATAGCAAAAGCTTGCAGCGCCAAGAGGCTCATCATATATGGCGACTCCAAGTTGGTCGTCAACCAAACAATGCATGAGTGTGACGCACTGAACGACAACATGACCGCGTACCGCGACCTCTACGATTCACTTGAAGGAGACTTTGATGGTTGTGAGCTGCGACACGTAGGTCGCGAAAGCAACGAAGAGGCGGACGCACTCGCGAACATAGGATCTACCTGCGCCCCCATACAACCTGGGGTATTTCTCGAGCACATATGCGAACGCTCCATCAAGCCAAAGGCTGCAGAGAAGAAAACAAGCACACCAACGGAGTCGGGGGCTACGCCACCCAATAAGCCAATGGCACTCGATGACTTGGAGCTAGACACAGGACTCGAGGGACCAATCAGCGTCATGATGATCAAGCAACCCTGGACGCAGCCGTACATTACGTACCTCCTCAGCAAGAGGTTACCAGACGATCTGACAGATGCACGGCACATCGCGCGGCAATCCAAGGCATTCGCCGTTATCAACGGTGAACTGTATAAACGCAGCATCACAGGAGTGCTACAATGATGCGTCTCCATGGCCGACAGAAGAGCAGTCCTCCTCGACATCCATGAAGGGACCTGCGGGCACCACGCCGGCAGTCGTGCCCTTGTTGCCAAAGCTCTACGAGCTGAATTTTACTGGCCCACGGCCATGCGCGGCGCCAAGGACATAGTCCAAAAATGCAATGCTTGCCAGCGATTCGCGGACAAGCCACACGCACCAGGCGTAGAGCTACGGCCAATCCCATTGGCCTGGCCCTTCGCACAGTGGAGGCTCGACATGGTCGGCAAGCTTCCAAGGTCCTCGCGAGGAGGCTATGTCTATCTCTTGGTCGCAGTCGACAAATTCACCAAGTGGATCGAGGCCATGCCAGTGACCGACCAATCAGGGCACAGCGCAGTCAAATTCTTTGAGTCCATCGTCTACCGCTTTGGCGTGCCGCACAACATCATCACCGACAACGCGACGAACTTCACATCCAAGCAGTTCCAAGAATTCTGCGAGAACCTAAGGATCAACATCAGCTACGCCTCAGTAGCGCATCCACAAACCAACGGTCAGGTGGAAAAAGCAAATAGGCTCGTCTGCAGCGGCATCAAGAAGCGACTCCTACGACCACTCGAACAAGCCGCGGGTTGCTGGCCAGATGAACTGCAATCCGTACTCTGGAGCCTACGTACAACTCCAAACAGCGCCACGGGCTACACACCATTCTTTATGGTGCACGGAGCAGAGACAGTGCTACCCGCTGAAGTACGATACAAGGCGTCGTGCATGGTCGCTTACAGCGATCAATAGTCATCCCTTGCACTCGAAGACTCCGTCGACCTCCTTGACGAAGCAAGAGAAATTGCCGCAGAAAGATCAACGATCTACCAGTAGAACCTGCGCAACTACCATAGTAGAAGGCTTCGCCCCAAATCCTTCGTCGAAGGTGACCTGGTCCTGCGACTGAAGCAGCAGGGGCATCTCAAGCTCGAGTCCCCCTGGGAAGGACCGTACGTGATTACAGAAATAATCCCAGGTGGCGCCTATCGTCTTCAAGATTTAGAGACAGGAGTCGCATACTCCAATCCCTGGAACGTCGCACAGCTGCGACGCTTCTACCCTTAGTCGTTTATTTTCTTTACTTTTACATTGCAAATAAGGCTACTCAGCCAAGGCTACTTAGCCATATATTGTACCTCGCACTGTTCTTCGAATAAATAAAAGCTAAGTGCCCCAAAACTCTGTGTTCTCCTTTACTTTTTAATTTATATACCCGGGGGCTGCGCCATCCCATACACCTCTGTTCTTCGAATCGAGATGCGATATCCTGAGTAGCTGGTACATCAATCAAAACCCTTAAACACAACCTCAATCCAGCTGCAACGCACCTGGCTGGTTGACAAGGGACTGAGATAAAACATGGCCAGGCTAACGAAAATGACTCGCATAGTGCAACGCACTTCATGCTAACAAAGCTCTTTATGCACATTCGACAATAAATTATTTACAAGACCTATACGAGCTTTACAACACAAGTACATTTATGTGCAGGATGAAAACTAGGCTACTATTGCAGCAGAAGAACGTTGGTTTGTTCCTCAAAGAAGTCGACGATCTCTTCTGCTGGGCGGTCCACCGCCTGATAGTGCAGCACCATATTCCAAGCAGAACCTACTGGCGGTGCAGGCAGCCTAGACACAATGGTGGCAACATCTACGTCAGGCCTGTGCAATCACACCATTGAGAGAGCAGCCTTGGCACCAGCCACCAACTGTTGCCTCACGCATTCGCGAACCGCGGACAGATCTTCAAACTTGGCAAGGAGGGCCAACAAGCTTGATGGAGTATCATCCAGCGGGAACATCGCCCGATAAATGTTTTTCAAGCATGACTATAACTTCTTCAGAAAGAGCAGCACTCGCGATGCACGATCCTGCAGGGTCGCCAGCGCAGTCGCACGATCATGATCTACCTAGAAGTATCCACTCTCTTGAAGTTTCTCCTAGGTTAGATCATGCAGGCGAATGACAATTCTATCCTTCTCCTCCTGCGGATGACGCGCGCTAACAACTACACGAAGCAGCACCAACAGCATGAGTCCAACATACCACTGCAAATGACTACAAGGAAAAGATGAGAACAAGCAAACTAACACTTGAATTGGTCGCTCAGCTGCGTCACCTCACCAAGCAGATACTGCTCTCGGGCGGCGCCTTTTTCCGCCTTCGACTTCCACACGTCCGCGTTACCGTGGAGCATGGGCAACTCACGCTCCAACTGCTTCACGCGATCACGCAGTCGCGAAAGCAAGGACAACTCATCTACCCTGGGGCGCGACGGTGCCACAGTATCATCAAGAGTTGGCAAGTCCTGGATTCCCCTCATAGGATCACTTGATGTACCCTACCACAAGTCAAGATAGAAGCAAATAAGACGACCAAATCAACACAAAGACAAAAGGGTCAGATGCATTCAAGACCAGCATAAGTATCAGCAGTCACTCGCCAGCAGGCACGTTCTTAAACAAAAGGACATAAACTAATCAACTATTACAAAGATAACTAAGGAGCAACTGGCTTCTTCGACTTCGACGGCTTAAGGGGCTTCATCAAGTCCGCGGCAGTATCAGACGCCACTCACTTTCCACCGGCCCCTGAGGCCGAAGCTTTCGCCGCCTCCTTGGCACGTTGGAGCTCCTCAGAGTACTTCGCAACAGTATTTATTAAGTGATGCCCATATTTGCCACAGGTAGTCGCGAAAGGAGCGAAGACTGCCTGCTGACCGTCCGCGCCAACAGGCATCGCCTTCGACACCACGAAAGGATCGATCTCGACTCCATGGGCCTGCACCATGGCGAGTGACATGGACGTGCCAGCCGCGTGGAGTGAGTTCTTGTAGCTAGAAGGCACACCCCTAGCGAGTGACTCCACCAGCTCGTCCATATTATCGATCAGCTCCGCCTTAGGCATCAACTCCTCCCGGAGGCGACTGAGGGCGCCCTTGGCCTTGGAAAGTGTATCTTGGATGGCGGCGCTACGGTCCTCGACTGCAGCCAGCGCACCCGCCAGAGCGTCATCCCGACGAAGGACCTGCGGGTCAAAGCTCAAATCGCCGGCATCTGTACATAAACCCACACATGGACCAAAAACATCAGTGCCACCAGCAAAAACATTAGAAGCAGAGAAGGATAACAATATCCACAAGCAAAAGTACCTGAGAGAGCCTTGGCGATTGAGAACAGTTGTTCTTCGAACAACTGTTCCCTGGCCGCAAAGGAGGCACGCAGATCCTCTTCACGCTTCTGCGCCTCGTCACGCGCTGCGATTGCCTCGCCGCGACCCTTAACAGCCATTATGTTCAGCTACACGACAAGCAAAAGTTGATTATCAGTCGACTAAATCAAAAGGAGAAGACGAAGAAGAATAAATGTAGAACACTCAGTTTCAACCACGCGGTGACGCGTCTCCAGCATTGCATGCTGGCGGCCCATCGCCATCACTTGTTCTACCAAGTGCGCGGCTTCCTTCACAAGGAGCTGTAGCACAACGAAGGAATTAGCAGAGGCAACAGATAACGTCGACTGCAACACTAAAACAAAGAAAAGCTATACTTACATGGTCCTCTAGTGACTCCGAAGATGTCTGTTGTACCATCACCCGGGCAACCATTTGATGCTCTCCTGCACGAGGAGAACTGGAAGAGTTGTGTCCGGAGTGGGCCGCCAATGGAGGGGAAGGAGCGCACTCGACCTCTTTCTTGGCCCTTGAGGTCGCGACTCCTTATTCCTTCAAAAATTCGATGTCGCCAGAAGATGACGATGCCTCTTGACTACAAGCCAAAACCCACATTGAGAAAGGCAAACTCCGGGACAAGCCAACAAGGAGAAAACAGAGAAGAACACATGAACTAGAAAACTTACTAGTCAAAGTTGTCAAAGTAAAATGTGGCCCCCACCGACTCTGACGAAGACTCATTGGGCAATCACATCTTCTTGCGAGAAGATGGTGCCACAGCCCTCACAAGAATGGTAGGAATTGGCGACTCCGCACCAACGCCCGTACCTTCCAGAGTCGAAGGAGACGACGCGTCAGAATCCTCGCTGCGCGAATGCTTGCGAGTATCCGGACTATCGGACTCGGGGGCTTCCTCCTCCACATCAGAAGGGACAGTCGACTCAGACTCATCCTCTTCCAAGGCTTCGCGAGGAATAACCCCCTTAGGGAGAGGGGGCATACAAGGCGACACCGCACAATCCTGCATACAGACAACAAAAATCAGCAAAAAGCAAGTAAGCAACAGAAAAGCAATCGACAAAATAAGCTACTGCGTAGCACAACCATACCTCAGGAGGAGGATTCGAAGCATCAAAGGGAGGAACAACTGACTCACTAGGAAGCACATCCTTGCCGGTGTACTTCGTGACCATTCGAACCCTCTTGTCCACCCCACTCGCGGACATGCCATCGGCAGACACGTGAGTGGCATCATCAGCGCCAGCCCATTGAAACATGGGGTGGACTCTGGCTTGCAGGGGCTGGACACGACGGCACAGACAAGTTCGGATGAGAGCGCAACCTCCCTCCTATTTTCCTATGCGACTCTCGAGGTCGCAGACGCGTTGATACAACACGTCTGTCTCCGCGAGCTCGCCAGGCATAACTACGTTCTTCTAGGAGTGCATCCTCCTACATGGTGTCGCGGGATTGAAGGGCGCGAGTCCAAAGTGCTCACCATTGGCCTTCTGGTCACAGATGTAGAACCATTTATCCCTCCACCCTTGGACGGACTTCGTAAGCTTGATGTCGAAGTAGGTGGCGGATGGGTCGACATGGATTCCGCAACCACCTACATCGTAAACTAAAGAGCCAGATGCAGACTGGCGCTTCAACTTGAAGATGCACTTGAAAAGGACAAAGTGTGGCTCGATTCCGAGCCAGCACTCGCAAAGTGTGATGAAGCAAGAGATGTGGAGAATTGAATTTGGGGACAGGTGATGGAGCTGGAGTCCGCAGAAACAAAGAAGACCCCTAAAAAGGGGTGAAGAGGCAAGGAGAGACCGCGAATGATGAATGCTAGAAACATCACTCAAAAACCAGCGGGAGGAGCAGGAATGGTCTCACCGCTGGGGACGCGCGCGTTGGCGACTGCAGCGGATAGCACCCCGTCTTGGCAAATAAGACGGAGATCAGACGCCTTGATGATGGAAGGGCGCCATGCACCATTCGTGACGCGGGTGCCCGCGACCTTCTTCTTCCCGCCAGTGGCGGTGCTGGTGCCCGCAGTGGCAGAGCCGCCCTTCTTCTTCGCCACGGCAACAGTGGCCGCGAAATCAGCAGCGCCTCCCTTCTTCTTCCCCATTGCACGGCGGCGATGCGAGCAAAGAAAGTAGCTCGGAAATGAGCGGAGCTGGTCCAGCGTCGTGGAGGAAACGGGCACAGAGAAAAGCAGAGGAGCAACAGCAATGGCGATGGCAGCAAGGAAGAATGAGCACAAATGGGAAAAATTACCGCTGTAGCGCCGCTACTTAACCCCTAGAAGATGCAATCCAATGGCTCAGAAAAACCCTATTGGACGCGTGGCACACATCGTGTTGGACACGTGGAGAAGGGGAAGCGCGAACCTTCCCTCCACTACTCCCATTACGCACGGAAATCGAGGAGGCACGGTTAAAATAAAGATTACGCACGCCCAGTCAAATCAAAGTCAGAAAGTGGGACCCACTGCTCGTCACGTCCCATCAAACTCGCTCACGCGGGGAACTGAGGTCATACAAGCATCAGCACTGACGTCATCAAAGCTACGCAGCGAAAAACTTCGACTACTTTAGTCCTTGCTGGAGTCTTCGACTCCACCAAGCACTCGGGGGCTACTCCCATAGGGAGCGCTGGCCGCGCACCCTATGATTTTCTTTTCTTTTTGCAGGAACAAGGACAATCAGAAGCAAACCCAAACCATTCGAAATACGATTCGACTATGGACATGGGTTACTCTCATAGAGAGCGCTGGAAAAATTCGACTGAAATAAGCAACCAAAAGACGACAGCAGTCACAAAAGTTATTTAGTCCCTGCCTGAGTCTTCGACTCAACCAGGCACTCGGGGGCTACTCCCATAGGGAGCGCTGGTCGGGCATCCTATGATTATTTATACAGAAAATTGTGTGTTGATAACATCCGCACTCGAAGCTCATGGCGACACCGCCTCATAATTTTCCCTACAAAGACCCTGCGTCTCCTGGGTCACCCGAATCATCTCCGCGATGATAAAATTCGGATGCCACGCTTATGGCGTGAAGTTAAGACCTGAATAAGGCCTGGCAACGCATTTAGCTGTGCACTACCAGAAATGTATCCGTGCCTACAGGTACGATGAACATGCCTTGACGGACCCGTCGAGTGCTCACACCCATATAACTGAAATCGACTCCTGTAAGACCTCCGCGGCCTGAGTCGAATTACGCCAGCACTTTTCTGGATTCGAATCTAGGGACTCGAGTTCGAGTAGATTGCGTTGTTTCACCCTAAGGTGGTTAATTGATACTGATACTTCGGTTATATCAGGCACGTATATAACCAATCCCTATGACACAAATAAAATCAGTCGAAATGCACTCGTTTAGGCACTCGAAGACTTCAGAAAGTCCCCAGTCGAATCTGCGATTCCACTGGACACTCGGGAGCTCCTGACATGGGTATACCCTACATGTACTTGAGCTTGGTATATACGGTCCAAATACGTACAAGCCCACGGTGTTGCCAAGGCCCAAACGAAGTACTCAAATAACCTACGGACTCTCGATTGCTTGAAGAACAAGAAGAAGTTAAAGATAGAAAGTTTGAATTGGAAAAACCCTAACTTGTAACCGACTCAACCTGCTACCCGAGACCTAGCCTATTTATATAAAGGCTAGGAGGGGGCGGCGAGGAGGACACACGCAACCCTAGTTTCCACAACCCTCGCCAGATTGCATTTGCGCACCATTGTAACTTTCGATTCCTTCGATAATTTCACGAGCAGACAAGCAGGAGTAGGACCTCTACGAGGCCTGAACCTGGGTAAATCTTTGTCCCCTGTGTGCTTGTTTGCTAGCCGATAGATGTCTCCAGCACTCCCTCCTTCTCCAAAACCCAAGTCCATAACAATGGGCATTGATGAGTTAAACCCTTGTCAGTTATTGTTTCCCAACAAATGGCGTATTTTTGAGTAGCAGAGGTCTTCTTGACTTGGCTAAACATTTACACATGCACTTTGTTCTAAGGAACATAATTTAGATTTTGTGGCTATTTCAGAGACAGGTAGACGGGAATTCTCACAAAGTTTACTTGACCACCTCTCGGGGGGCATAGACTTTGTTTGGCATTCTGATCCACCTAGGGGATGTTCTGGTGGTATTTTACTCAGCGTAAGGGCTGATACCATGGATATTTTAGCTTGTTTGGAAGGAGAGTTTCATATCAAACTCCACATGTGTAATAAAGCTGACAATTTTTTCACATGGAGCCTTTTCGTTGTCTATGGTGCGACCCAGGATGTGTTTAAGGATGATTTTCTTAGAGAGTTGGTGAACCTAGCGAAAGATAATCCGTACCCTATTCTCATAGGGGTGATTTCAATTTGCTTAGGTTTCCATTCGAGAAGAGTAAAGGCCGGTTTGATGATCATTGGCTGTTCCTTTTTAATGTTGTCATTGATAGTCTTGACTTGAAGGAAGCAACCATGATTGGACGACAATTTACATGGGCAAATAGTCTTCTAGAACCTACATACGAAAAGCTTGATCGTGTATTGATGGACTCAGATTGGGAAGAATATTTTCCCCTAGTCTCGGTACGTGCTCTAGAACGTATTGAGGCTCTATCAGACCATGCTCCTATCTTGCTGACTACTGGTATGCGTAGGACACGATGTTCTCGTTCGTTCAAATTTGAACTAGGATGGTTACATCAGGAAGGTTTACATGATATAGTCAAAGCTGTTTGGTAAACACCGGTTATGGGCACTACCCCAATCCAGATGTGGAATAATAAAGTGTGAGCGACATGCAAACACCTCAGGGGTTGGGCACATCACACAACCAGTATTATTAAAAAAGAAAAACAAAGGCTCTAGGCTACTATTGATGAACTCAAAGCATTAGCAGAAACCTGACTGTTAACTTCGCATGATATTGAGCTTAAAAGCAAATCAAATGCGGAGCTAGAACGACTTCTGTGCGAAGAGGAACTCAAATGATACCAGTGTTCCAAGGCTCAATTTATTTTGCAAGGGTATTCGAATACTAGATACTTACATAGTGTGGCCAATGGCAGACACTAGAAGAAACTAATTTGCTCCTTAACGCAAGATGATGGAGTGATTGAGGGACATGAGCAGTTGAAATCTTACATTACAAAATACTATAAAGGTCTATTTGGGGAACCATAAGAAGGTGCCCTCTCCGTGGATGAATCCCAAAAGGTGATGTACCCCAGGTTTCGGATGAGGAAAACAATTTATTGATTGCTCCCTATACTGAGGAGGAGGTCAAGAAGGCTGTTTTCTGAATGGAACACAATAAAGCCCCTAGTCCTAAAGGTTTCCCAGCTGAGGTTTATCAAATATTTTGGGATGTTATCAAAACAGATCTTTTGGAGATGTTTAGTGCTTTGCACGCTAGACAATTGGATTTGTTTCGATTGAATTTTGGAGAGATTATTTTATTACCTAAGATTAATGAAGTAGAACGAATCCAACAATATAGACCGATCTGCCTTCTTAATGTTAGTTTTAAGATTTTCACCAAAGTCACTACTATTAGATTAAATTCAGTGGTTGATCATGTAGTTCGTCCATCACAAACTGCCTTCATGCAAGGTCGCAACATACTTGATGGTGTGGTTACCTTACATGAAACAGTGCATGAACTACATAGGAAGAAGTTGAGTGGGGTCATTCAAAAAAAATGATTTGGAGAAAGCCTATGATAAAGTCAAATGGTCTTTTCTTCAGCAGACACTTAGAATGAAAGGCTTTTTAGCTGAGTGGTGTAGCTTTATGTCAGGAGGTAGTGTTGCCATCAAAGTCAATGACGATGTTGGAAATACTTCCAGACTAAAAAATAGGGCTAAGACAACGCGATCCTTTATCGCCAATGCTCTTTAATATAGTGGCTGATATGTTATCTATCATGATTGAGCGTGCAAAGTCTGAAGGCCAAATTGAAGGTGTGATTCCCCATCTAGTGGATGGAGGTTTATCTATCCTTTAGTATGCCAACGATACAATTCTATTTATGGAACATGATCTTGAAAAGACAAAGAATCTGAAACTCATACTTTCAGCTTTTAAACAATTTTTGGGATTAAAAATAAACTTCCATAAAAGCGAATTGTTTTGTTCTAGTGAGGCTCAGGATGCGTCTGACCTTTATGCTGAGCTCTTCGGCTATAGTCAAGGCGTATTTTGATTTGGTATTTGGGCATTCCGGTCCACTATTGGAAGCTTACAAAGGCTGACTGGAAAATCATTGAGCAGAGACTGCAGATGAGATTGACTAGCTAGAAAGGTAAATTACTCTCCATAGGGGGAGATTGGTACTCATTAATTCAATACTAAGTAATATGGTACTGTATATGATATCATTCTTTCAACTTCCAAAATGAGTCTTGCAAAGGTTGGATTATTTCCGATCAAGATTCTTTTGGCAGGGAGATAGTGAGAAAAAGAAGTACAGTCTGGTTAAATAGAGTGTGCTTTGTCGACCCAAAGAACGGGGGGTTGGGTATTTATGATCTGGAGATAAAAAATATAGCCCTACTTAGTAAGTGGCTCTTCAAGTTATTAACTGAAAAGGGAATATGAAAAACTCAACTAAAAATAAATTTGTTGGTTCAAAATCATGATCCCAAATGGTTTGGAAACCTGGTGACTCTCAGTTTTGGGCCGTCCTTATGTCAATGAAGAAACATTTGTGCCACTTCGGTACATTTTCTATTAAGGACGGTTCTCAGATATAGTTTTTGGAGGATAAGTGGCTTCGCACTACTATACTCCACGAATAATATCATGTGTTGTATTCCATCGTTCGCTATAAGAAGGAAACGATTGCCACCATATTGAAATCTCCCCGCTGTGACTTTTAAGAGAGATTTGATTGGTAGCAGACTTAACTCTTGGATTACGTTGATACATCGGTTAGCAAATGTTCAACTGTCAACTAGGCCTGACGAATTTCGTTGGAACTTAAGTGAGAATAGTGCTTTATCTTTTAGTTCCTTATACAATGTTTTAGTCCAGCCAACCATATCAATTTTAGATAATAGGATGAACTGGAAGATGAAGATACCTCTAAAAAACAAAATCTTTGCTTGGTATCTTCGTCGAGGGGTTATCCTTACTAAAGATAATTTTATTAAGCGGAATTGGCTTTGGAATCTTATGTGTGTGTTTTGTCACCATAACAAGACAATCAAACATCTGTTTTTTCAATGCAAATTTGCTAGGTCTATATGGTTAGTTACCCAAGCTGGTCCAGGCTTGTATGTATTGCCAACATATTTGGAAATTGGTTACATGGTATAGATCACAACTATAAGTTACTTTTTTGGATTGGAGGGATTGCCATCATATGGTCGCTATGGCTATGCAGAAATGATAAAGTTTTTAATGATAAAATTGTCCTCTCATGCAGGTTATTTACAGATGTATCCACACCCTATGGTCTTGGCCGTCACTGCATCGTGCAGATTACCACGAACTTTTTACGGAGGTGTGTACGCGGCTAGAGAACAGGGCGCGGGATTTGTTTTATCCGATATGGATGGCATCATAATTTAAAGATAGGCCCTTCTTCAACACCATAGACGTTTTACAATTTTTCATTCTGATATGTAATTCACCTTTGGATCTGTGCAGTGAACTGTGTCGGCTGTGTGCATTCTAGCTATGCAGTGGCCGGATACTTTTGACTAATAAAACGCCCCTTTTGGAAAAAAAAACCCAAAGATTTGTCCCTATTGATAAAAACGTTGTCTCGAGATGGAAGATTCCACCAGCTTGGTGAAACACATACTGGGTAAATGCCACGAGCCATTCAACCTGTTTACATTAAATGAGGATTGACTAAGGAAAGTAAGTAATGGTGCCAATCTCAAGTAGGGTTTGTAAATGTCTCCGCCGACCAAGAGAATCTTGTTGATGAGTTGACTTTCAACAATTGTTCAGATGGAGCTCAACATGATCTAATAGTGTGTTCATTCAATGCATAACAATATAGTATTATCTCCGTAGAGTAGGAAAATCTAATGTTTCAATCGATTTTACAAATATATCTTGTATATATATTTGAATGTTCACCATGTGGTAAATATTTGTACATTTGGTGCAACTGTCAAAAAAATTGTTTAACTAATGGAACACATAAAGCATTTGTTATGCGGATCAGATCAACCATTCTCTACTGAATGTCAAAATATTTTCCTCAAATACCTGATTTGTTCCAAAATAGTTGAAGTTCTAGGTTTATCCTAAGCCAGACTATTTGAACTTTGACCAAGTTTGTACTATACCGATTTATTTTATTGGATTCTTGGTACATATACTTTCATACCATATAGATATCCCATTATAGATACTGACACATTATTGTATAAATCTGATCAAACTTAGAGAAGTTTGACTTAGGACAAGCCTATAACTTCAATTATTTGGAACAGAGAGTACTAGTATTAAACAAGGAAAAAATAGCGTGCTATCAGATTTAAGGCCGACGTCCTCCAGATATTATATACTCCTTGTTTTGTTTTGGAGTGGAGGGAGTATATGCTATTTAACGTGGTTTAGCGTGGTTCAGCGCCACTATAGCACTCTATTTCGTGATTATCGACGTAGTTTTGAGCTCCAGATTCGCAATAGTGACGCCAAACCAGCGCTATGGCGGTGCTATGTTTTTCATTGATATTAAGAGCTTATTTACAGTTTTGCTTGAAGCGATCCCATAGCTCATGGTCTAAAAAAGACTTTTTTTCCCTATTTTAGTGCAGGCTAGGACTGGAAGATTTCTTCCTCCTCTCATAAGCACAACGCCTAAGCGCATCACCATTTCATTTTTTACAAATACTAGTACAGCCATACGGCTGGAGGCAATTAGAATCCTCTTAAAACAGAACAAAACAAAATAAAGCTTCAGAACTCTGTTTTGATTTCGTCCCGGAGACCAACCAAACCAACAAAGAAATTAACAATCCGCAGCAGGTTCACTTGCTGCAGCAACTCTATTTCTCCTGTCCTGTATTCAACTGAAACAACAAAAGGTGTGACATCTCAAACGCAATAACTTCCTGAACCTAACATGGAATTCCAACAGCAAGACCTCCCAAAATTCTTTCTTGCGGACGAACGTTAGCCAATCAATTAAGTCTCGATCTTGGCGTCCATCTTGAGAGCCGCCTCCTTGGCCTCGAGCGGGCTCACCGTCCTGTTCGCTACCGGCTTCACCTTGGGGCTGGCCAGCGACCGATGCCGGAACCCGTACAGCCTGAGCACCTGGTTGTCAGCGAAGTTGAACGCGCGCTCCATTCCGGCGAGGCACTGTTCCACCGGGTAGTCGCCGTAGCTGCCGCAGGGCTTACATCCGACGAAGTGCGTGACGAAGGGCCACCGCTCGTCTCCGAGCCCCGGGTGGTGCTTCTCCATCATCTCCTCGTACCTGTCCACCAGTCCTGCCCAGAAACCGTGCAGGAAGTACTGGTTCTCCACGTATACCTTCTCCCACCAGCGGTCCGTCTGCGTGAGCAACAGGTGGATCAGCGTCGACTGGTCGTCAGCCTCGAACGCCGGCCGGCCCGTCAGGCTCGCAGTCAGCACCTTCCCCGCCGCCTCGCGGACCCGGCCCTTGGGCCCCATGGGCGCCCAGGCGTCGAGCAGCTCCATGGACCACTGGCAGTTGCGGAGCAGGAAGCTGCCGGTGTTGAGGGCGATCCAGGAGCGCTGCTTCCAGAGGAGGTCCTGGTAGCCGTGGATGACGAGGTTGCTCGCCTCGTAGCGTTCGAGCGGGAGCTCGAAGGCCATGTCGGTGAAGAGCGCGTCGCTGTCCATCCACCACACCCACTCCACCTCCGGGTGCGACAGCATCAGGCGGCGCAGCAGAGGGAGCTTGGACCAGTACCCGGAGAGCTCGCGGTCGAGGTGTGCCATGTTGTGCACTATCTCGATGCCGTGGATGCGGCAGTAGTCGATCTTGTTCTTGGTGGACTTGAGCAGGTAGTGGTCTCCCGCCGGGTTGTCGCACGGCCCCGGCGCCGACCCGGTCACCAGCAGGATCTTCGGGTTGCCCCGCGCGTCGTGGGACGGGAACCCCGGGTTCTGGGACATCCACTTCCGGCGCTTGGAGTTCCACCGCGTGATGCTGGGCCCGAGGGTGTAGTTCTTCATCTCCTCGAAGCGCATGGTCGTCGTCGAGTTGCCCGACGACGCGTCGAAGATCTGGTCTTCCTCGTCGGGCTCGGAGTCGGAGCGGATCTCGCGGAGGATGCGCTCGATGTCCTCGAAGACCTTGGCGTCAGCTGCTGCCTCGATACCGCCGCCGCCGGGGAAGGAGATGAAGTCGACACCGACGGTGCCGCGGAGGACGAGGATGGTGATGAAGCCGCAGATGACCGTGATCTTGATGTTGCTGATGGTCTTCTGCGTCTGCTTGCTCATTCCGCGCGACGGCCGCCCCGGCCGACCCAACCCGCCGGCCACCGCCATACCAGCTAGCAGACGAGACCGGGAGCTACTCTCTCGGTCCTCGCGCAGTGCCTCCGTGCCTGGAACTCTCCGAGATGTAAAGACGAGACGAGACGAGGAGGAGGGTTTTGGTGGGGGATCGCGACGTGCCGGCTAGTGGGCGGCGACGCTGCCGTTTTGATCGATTGGAGTGCGGGGGAAGTCAGCGGGCGCACGAGTTCCGGGGAATAGGTAATTGCGAGATCGGCAGAGTATGGCAGGCCAGCTGCGATTCCTGCCCCGCATTAGAATATGCTGATGATGATCGCGGGTAATCAGCTAAGATTTGCGAGAGATCGGATGGTACATGGAAACAACGGTGATGTGTGCGTGCGTGTGAAACGTTTCCTTTCGCGTTTGGCTGAATCTGAGATTTGCTTGACATTTGGCGGCAAGCCACGAATTGAGCGGGAGGAGTGGTTGTTGCTTGCTGGCTACAATGTTCCGTTGACTCCCATACTCGTCTTCCCTCACTAGTCACCACTACTACTACATGAACCTTAGAGCATCTTCGATCGGGTCCCCCAAACGACCGTCCGGCGATTAGCCGTTTGGAAAACTGTCCAGATGTGTCGCGTTTAGGACACACATGTTTTCAGTCGCATGCCCCAAACTGTTTAGAAAAATTGAACATGAATGACAACTTAAAGTTTCATTCGAACTTTGTTATATTTTACAGGGTTTGAACCAAATTCAAATAAAACAAACAAAATTCAACGGAGCACTAATCTAATGGAGGCGGCGACGACGATCACCGGGATAGAGATCGCCGCCATGCTGGTTGAAGACGCTGAAGTCCAACAGCTCATCCTTGACGTTGCCGCTTGATCCTTGTAACATCTCAAAAAATTTAAACAAGCTTATCAAGATCTAATCACCCAAGTTTAGGGTTAACAATTTTTTTATTAAACTGGATATGAATGCATGTATGATTTGTATTAATGTATGAATGCTTGCAATTGCCATGTTTGAGTGCTACCAATAATAAGAATTAGTTTAAAAAGAATTAGTAATCATCTAGATCATTTCCAAGAAAAATCAAATAAAAAGAAAGTCCAATATGGATCATATGAGCATATGGTCACTTTGGCAAAAATTACCCACTAGACCACTTTGGGCATCTATAGTAAAAGATTTCTAACAGAAACAATTCTACATATTTTCACCCCTTGCTAGACCAAGTAAAAGTGAACTCAAACAAACTTTACAAAATTATAGAAACTATTTTTAAACCCATTTGGGAGGCATTTCAAAATTGAATCAAGTATAGGTGTATAGATCATCAATTTTCAAAAACCACTCAAAACAATCACCCCTTGACAATTCCCAGCAACCATAGACTACTAAGCAAGTATTCAGATCACTCACTAAAAATTATTGAAAATTTCTAAAGATGAATTCATGCGGCCATTTAGTCGAACACCTCACAGACAGATTACAACCTCAACCACTATCTACTAATTTGATCTATCAATTGATCATCAAATGTACCCAATTCCACTCACTACTCTCCCATGATCATTCCCAGCACTTGGCCGTGTAGAGGAGAAACATCACTCGCCACATTGACCAGTGCCATGCCCGTACCGAGCATGCCATGCCGGTCGAGCACGAACCAGTCACTGCACGCCGCACCGTCCTCTCCCACGACACCTAGCTGCTAGCCGTGACCTCACCGCCACCCTCTGTCCACACCTTGACCAACGGCGAGGAGTGGAGGAGTCAGACCAGCCGTGCCCATTTAAGCCTCTGCCATCCCAAGAGCACGACGGAGCGCTGCAGCCGCCTCGTTTCTCTCTGCTCGTATCCACAGTCGCCGTGGCACCAGTGACCTCCTAGACACGATGGTTCACCGCCGCGCGCCCCGTGACCACCGTACTTAGTGACGAACACCTGCGTACCTGAACAGAGCGCCGACATCGCATGACCGACCGAGACCGCCCCTTGCCGTGTCGTCACGCGCGTGACGATCGCCATAGTACCCCGCATCGACCCATGCCCTCTGCCATGCTTAGCTCGACCTGTAGCAACGTCGCCGGTGAAGCCCGACCATGTCGCCCTGCCTCCAAAGCTAGTGTATAAATAGAGGCCACCCCAGACCTCATTCGGCACACCATTCTACTCCCCACTCACCCAGGAACCTCACTGACCTTTCGCCGGAGCCAGGCGAGCACCACGACGCTGGAATTTGGCCGGAGTCCGCCGCTACAGTGAAGAAAGGGAGCCATCGATTGGAGCCACCCCAGGAGTTGCCACGACCACCCTTCGAATCACCATCGTCGACCAGCTCGTTCGCCCCCATCGCCAACCCTAGCTGGAGCCCCGGTAAGTCCCCAGCGACCCCCACCGCCGCGTTAGGTTTAGAATCTCGCCAGAGCCGTTCGACGTAGACGATGAACCTCAGCCGTAGATTTCATTCTAATCGTAAGGCTGAGATTGATAGATACTGTTTCGGTTAGAATTAGTCGTTGACGCGTGGGACCGTTCTGTCAGCAGCCGGCTGCGCCCGCGTTGTGCAGTTGGGCCGGCCCATTTATTTTCTCGCGCAGAGCCCAGCAGTTCAAATGAAATTTTGTCTATTTAGTTAAAACCATATTCAGTAGTTATATTTAAAATTCAATTCCAAGAGATGTACTAATCCAAATTGCATGATTCTAATTTTGTTGGAAAGGTATTAAAAATATCTAGTCACTCCTGTTGGATTTAAACCAATTGAAACTATAGATCACCTATACTAAAAATAACAAGACAGAGACTTTCACCAATTCAAACATTTTTTTAAAATAAACTATAAATGCTTGTGAGTTGATTTCAACTCTCAAAAATCATAGTTGCCATGCTCTACTTGAATATGCAAAAAGATTTGGTTTCACAGATATTGAACATGGGCTAGTATTAAAAGAATGCTCTATAGGCATTTCTAGCCATTTAAATATTATTAAATAATAATATTAAATCATGTAATGCATGACCATCATTTTAAATCATATTCCCATGTATTGAAGTAGGTGGTGACGACATGTGTAAATATGATCCCCTATTTTAATTGTAGAATATTAAATCTTAAGGATTTTAAATGAGTAGAAATTACTTTTGAAGAATAAGAAAATGTTAATATTCCATATGATGATTGAGATGATGCTAGATCATCTAGTGTGAGCCTTTATATGCTAAATAGAAGTAGTGAAGTGTTATTTGGTGATTGTGTGCCTTGTGTACATTTATAGACGCTAGTACCGACCCAGGCTACACCGAGGAGGAGTACTTCGAGGAAGAGGAAGAAAACTTCAACGACCGCAACCAGCAAGGCAAGCCCACTATGCAAGCTAACCATGCAAGTTTAGCTATGCAAGCTAACTTGTACAGATACCATATGCAAACCTCTTAGATGCCACTTTACCAATTCCTAGTTTTACTCCAAGCTTTGTTTTTCCCTTTGCTACAGTTTCTTACTTAGTTAATGAATTGTGATTAGTGGAAAATAGAATGGATACCATTAAGACCATAGAACTAGCCTTGGATACTTATACTTGATTAGCACCTCCAATAGTGATACCCTCAATACTAGTGGCTAGTGCTAAACTAAACTTGATTACTTTAGATGGGAATACTTGGTAAAAATGATTATGAAAACCTTGGAATGATGATTCATTCTATTGAAATGTTTTGACATGTTTCATGATACACCATGGTTTGATGATGAAAATTATGAGGCCCGAGCCTTGACTTTGATAAAAATAGATGGTTGGGTTCGGATGCGATACCATTCCAATTTTACCGTACAACCACAATACGTGAGTTGGGTAGGGCTTGACTGGAAGTTTATATGTCTTAGTATGGGTTCCCTTGCGGAAGAGGTTGAGCTGAGGCTACCTCGTGAATGAATGTCCACCTATGCAGTGCCCAGGATGGCAGATGGACATGGCTGGGAGGCCAAACTCATAGGGGAGGTGCCTATACTAGGGTGTGTAAGTTAAAGGTTAGGATTGATTATCTGCATACTCAGTATGATGATTCAGGGCTATCCCTGATGGATGTATCGAATTTTGTGGTGAAAGTGTACCACCTTTGCAGAGTGTCAAACTATTTGAATAGCCATGCCCATGGTTTTGGACAGTTACAGTGGCCATACTATTCCGTTGTCGGATGTTTTCAAAATGATTGGTGACTCGAAAGATGACCTTGACCTAACCACAACAGAGTTGTGGCCATGAACTCTAAGTTCCCACTTAAGTAATGTAGAGAACTAAACTTAGGTCTTTACCCTTAAGGCTTATGAAATAAACCTAGCTTTTTGCAAACAAAACTAGAGCTGAAGGTTTCTACCAAATCTTTATCTTACTCATGCTAGTGTTAGTTTGCGAGTACTTAAAGAGTACTCATGGCTTTGTCTGTGGCTATTCCCATGGCCAGACTATGAGGAGGATTATCCAGAACATGGATATCAGGAGGTCTATGAGAACTAGGATCATCTCCCATCATCAGCATTGCCTGTGATCCTGAAGATGGAGCATACTATGTTTACTTTCTGCTGCTTTGATTGTATTAAGACTGGATCCTGAGATCCTTTATTTGTAAGACCTTTATTATGGTTTGTAATGGATGATGTACTGTGGCACCACTTCTGTTATGTCTCACAAAAATGGTAATCCTGGGATTGCGATGTACGGCATAACATGCATCTAGACTTAAAAATCCGGGTGTTGACAAGTTGGTATCAGAGCCATCCTGACCATAGGAGACCCTAGTTAGAATGGACGCCTGAAAAACCTAGTTTCAAAACAAAGAGTGTGAGTATTTACAAAAGCCTATTCTCATTCTTATCCTTGAGATTCTTTCAAAAAGAGATCACTTGTTACTCAAAACTCTTACAATTCTACATAAAATTTGACACACTTGATCACCCCACTAACTTACTCATCTTAATTGCTTATAGATGAGGTCAAATATAGAAAGTTTTACCAGTTGGGCAATGGAGGACAGCTTATCTTTGAGAGCGATCTGGACCAGCTTACGGAGTATCTTGGATGCCCGCACCCGGAGTTCTTCGGAGCATAGCTCAACGACCAATCTGGAGGGGAGCTATAGTGGCTGATTGTTGCTGACCTGAGAGGAAAAATGGAGCCACCTCTTTCCAATAAGATTCAGTTCAGCTTCAAGGAGAACAACTGCTTAGACAGTCTAGCCAGGGCAATGCAAGAAGCTCTTGCTCTCTTATGTGCTCAAAACATCAACTAGATCATTGGCACCCGTTTTGCCCACTATGCAAGACTCTACTGGACAGCCTTTGGCCATGCCTGCACATCCGGAGTTGAAGCATCACGTGGATCACATGGCCTTCATTGTGCACGAGACACAGAAAGAGTTAGACAATGCCCGTGCTTACGCTAATTAGAACCATGATGAAGCTGTTGAGAGGAAGAAAACCCTCACCATTCTCGCCAAGGAGCACAAGTCACTTCGTCGCCAGCATGACAAAAAGTATCGCATCATCGCCCATCTTTGTTAGAAGATAGCCACCCTGGAGGAGACTATCCACGACCAGGAGATCTAGCTAGAGGAGAAGGAGGAGGAAGGTGAAGACATTCGTGGGGATATTCACTCTTACCTCAGTGATGATAATGACTACCTGGAAGACGCAGCCATGGAGGACAACACTGATGAGGATGATGATGACTTCATTGATGATGAGGAGCCCGACACCCCCGATGATGAGTAGTCGCCCCTAAGCACTATCGTAGGTGTGAGTTGTACCCGATCCCACTATATCGTATCTTCACAGAATGGTTCTTAAAACCATCTGTTTTGTAGTTGTCGTGTATTTTTGTATTGTGTGTTTGGAATGAATGAATGAATGAATGAGAAGAAGTCGTTAGTTTTCAAGAATTGAGTCATACTCAAAGTTTAAAGCTTTTTGAAAACAAACCCATGAACCATAGAAATTCCCCTCTTGTCTCATTATCTATCTCAATCTTCAGATGACTCACGGTAACCTTGGTGGAAGCAGTTCATCTCAGGACCCAATGCTCCAGATTCTACAAATGTTAATTTCTGACCGTGAAGCTGGTAGAGCTGAATGCCAAGCCAACTTAGCCACTCTTCAACAAATAACCTAGATGGCCCATAATAATCAAGGCCATGGAAACCCATATCACCATGGATCCAAGCTCAAGAACTTCTAGAATACCAACCCTCCTATGTTTAGCAAGTCAGAAGAGCCCTTAGATGCTGATGATTGGCTGCAAACCATGTTAAACAATCTAGAAGTTGCAGGAGTTGATGCTAATGAAAAGGTGCTGTTTGCCACCCACTATCTGTCCGGCTATGCCCGATCATGGTGGATAGTACCCGTATGATGAACGGAGGTCAGATGATGACTTGGGATGAGTTCAAGCTCAAGTTTAATAGGACCCATGTGCCCCCAGGTTTAATCAAGAGGATGAGGGATGAGTTCAGAGATTTGAAGCAAGGATGGATGACTGTGGTTGAGTACCGTGACAAATTTCTATCACTAGCTAGGTATGCCCCTAATGAGATTGACAATGAAGCAAAGAAGGAGAGATTCTTGAATGGTCTGCATGATGAGATACAGATAGTGCTAGTCAACATTCCCTTTGACGACCTCGAAGCCTTAGTGGATTCTGCAATCCAGATGGAAGGCAAGATCAACCAGGCCAGTGAGAACCGCAAACATCAGATGATGCCCCAACCAGGACCCCACCATACCCCGAAGTACCACCCCAACCCGTCTGCAGGATATGCACCCAGAAATAACAGACCCCCAATGAACCATCCGAACTACCCCAACTGTGGCGGAGGAAACCCAAGGCCCAGAGGAAACCACAACAACAACCCGGCAACCCCAATAACTTCAACCGTGCACCGCCAAATTCCAACAACAACAACAACACTACCACCCCAAGGACTGGAAGCAACGTTGTGCCTATCGTAGGGAAAGACAAGTCAATGATCACTTGCTTTGAATGCGGAGTCACGGGTCACTACTCCAACGAGTGCCCCAAGAAGCTTGCCACAAGAACCAATGTGACTACACCTGCCCAACAACAGTGCCGTGTCCATCCTGGAAAGAGATTTGCCCCAGGAAACCCACACAACCGTAATGGCCGTCTGTTCCACATGAATGCTGAGGAAGCCCGGGAAGCGCCAGATGTCGTGCTGGGTATGTTTTCTGTTAACTCAGTTCTAGCAAGAGTGTTGTTTGATTCTGGAGCATCGCACTCGTTTGTTACAGAAGAATTTGCATGCACTAGTAAGATTCAACCCACAAATTTGAAGCATGTTATGATAGTTCAAATCCCTGGTTCAACCACCAAAGCTAGAAAATTTTGCAAGGCCGTACCTATCAGAATCCATGGGATAGACTTTTATGCCAATCTAATAGTACTTGGAACCAAAGGTTTGGAAGTAGTGCTAGGGATGGACTGGATGTCAAAACTTCAAGGATTAATCGACTGTGCCAAGAAAACCATAACCATGACCGGTAGCACCGGAGTATCAGTAGAGCTTGTATCTGAGACATTGCCCCGTCAATTCAAGTGCAACAAGAGTTTAGCCCAGACCACCATTGACCAAGTCAGAATAGTCTGTGAATACCCCGACGTGTTCCTAGATGAGTTGCCGGTATGCCCCCAGATCGAGATATCGAGTTTATCACTAAACTAATTCCTGGAACTGGACCCATAGCTCAGAGACCCTATAGTATGAAGCCATCTGAATTAGTGGAGCTGAAGAAACAACTTGATGATATGCTAGGAAAAGGTTCGATACAACCAAGTGCATCGCCATGGAGATCACCTGTTTTGTTTGTTGATAAGACAGATGGTTCCAACCGTTTGTGTACAGATTATCGGAAGTTGAATGACGTCACCATCAAGAATAAGTACCCACTGCCGAAGATAGAAGATTTGTTTGATCAACTAACTAGTGCTAGAGTGTTTTCTAAGATTGATCTTAGAACTGGTTATCATCAATTGAAAATCTGCGCGACGGATATCCCAAAGACTTTCTTCACCACCAGATATGGATTGTATGAGTACAATGTCATGTTTTTTGATTAACCAATGCCCCTGCTTATTTCATGAATCTCATGAATAATTTTTTTATGAACTTCTTGGATAAGTTTGTCGTTGTTTTTATCGATGACATTCTGATCTACTCCAAGTCAGAAGAGGACCATGAGCAACATCTGAGAACCATCCTTGAAACCCTTAGGGAGCATCAGTTGTATGCCAAGTTTAGCAAATGTGAGTTCTGGTTAAAAGAAGTAGGCCTCCTAGGCCATATCTTGTTGGCAGGAGGAGTTGTTGTCAATCTCGCCAAGATTAAAGATGTTGAAGAATGGAAAGCCCCAACCACCCAAACAGAAGTCCGCGCATTTCTTGGATTAACCGGGTATTAGCGCAAGTTCGTGGAAGGATTTTCGAGCATCGCAAGACCAATGACCCAGTTGTTGAAGAAAGACAAGAAGTTTGAATGGACTGAAAAATGTGAAGCAAGTTTTAAAGATCTCAAGAAGAGATTGATTTCAGCCCCAATTTTGATCATGCCCGATATCAAGAAGCCTTTTGATGTGTATTGTGACGCATCCAAGATTGGTCTCGGATGCGTGTTGATGCAAGAAGGCAAAGTTATATCCTATTTGTCCTGACAACTGAAGCAACATGAGCAGAACTATCTTACCCATGACTTAGAGCTGGTAGCCATAGTGTTAGCTCTGAAGACATGGCGTCATTACCTTATGGGTAACCGCTGTGAGATTTATTCGGATCACAAGAGTCTGAAGTACATTTTCACCCAGAAGGAGCTGAACATGAGGCAAAGGAGATGGATAGAGTTAACCAAGGATTATGACCTTGACATTCACTATCACCCCGGCAAAGCCAATGTGGTAGCGGATGCTCTTAGTAGACTACTGTGTAGATTAAACACCATGATTAAGACTTCCCAGCCAAGTCTGTATGAGGAGATGTAGAATTTCTGAGTGGAGCTAGTTAGCGAAGGATTTTTAGCTAGCATAGAACTCCATCCCACTTTGATTATTCAGATAAAAGAGGCCCAAAAAGGAAACGCAAGTATCAATGGAATCAAGCATCATATCGGAATAGGGAAGGTACCCGGATTTACCAAAGATGAAGAAGGAGTTTTGTGGTATAAGGGACGTATCTGTGTTCCAGCAGATTCAGAGTTGAAATAAGTCATTATGTAGGAAGCTCATGATACTCTTTATTCTATCCACCCGGGAGGAACCAAGATGTATCAGGATCTAGCAATTTTGGTGGCACAAAATGAAGAGAGAAGTCAGAGGCTACATAGCTAAGTGTGATATCTGTCAGCGAGTCAAAGCGAAACATCAGTGACCCGCAGGACTTTTGCAACCATTGCAGATTCTGGAATGGAAATGGGATTCTGTCGGAATGGATTTTGTCACCGGTTTACCTACATCTAGTAGGGGAAATGACTCTATTTGGGTCATAGTAGATAGACTGTCCAAGGTAGCTTATTTCATACCCGTCAAGACTACCTACCAAAGGACAAAGCTAGTAGAGTTGTACATTGCGAGAATAGTTAGTCTGCATGGAAACCCCAAAACCATTGTTTTGGACCGAGGAACCCAGTTTACCTTAAGATTTTGGCAGAAGGTCCAAGAAGGATTAGGAACCGAACTAAATTTCAGCACAACTTATCACCCGCAAACCGATGGACAAACTGAAAGAGTCAATCAAATCTTAGAAGATATGTTAAGAGCTTGTGTGTTAGAATATGGATCTAAATGGGAAGATTGTGTGCCTTTCGCGGAATTCTCATACAAAAATAGTTATCAAGCCAGTTTGCAAATGCCCCTTTGAATTTCTATATGGAAGAAAGTGCCATACCCCGTTGAATTGGTCGCAAGTAGGAGAGAGTCAGATCTTCAGACCTGACATTCTACGAGAAGCCAAAGAGAAGGTTCACAAAGTCCGTGAACACCTCAAGACCGCTCAATCCAGATAGAAGAGTTATGCTGACAAAAGACGTCGGGACCTGACCTTCAATATCGAAGATTTTGTGTATCTGAAAGTATCACCCTTGAAAGGAATGCAACGTTTTTGACTGAAAGGGAAGCTTGCCCCCAGATATATTGGACCCTTCAAGATTTTGAATAACCGAGGAGAAGTATCCTATCAACTGGAACTTCCCGAGGAGATGTTAGCCATGCATAATGTGTTCCATATCTCGTTACTTAGAAAATGCCTAGAAGTCCCGGAGAAAACCGAAGTTTTCAAGGACATTGATCATAGAGCCATAGATATCAATAAGGATCTAACCTATCGTGAAGGGCCCATCCATATTTTGGAAGAAGCATTCAGA
This sequence comes from Avena eriantha, assembly GCA_910589775.1. Classification (NCBI taxonomy): domain Eukaryota; kingdom Viridiplantae; phylum Streptophyta; class Magnoliopsida; order Poales; family Poaceae; genus Avena; species Avena eriantha. Next base: position 438,945,111 of record OU342744.1, read on the forward strand.
ACCACCAAGACCAGGAGTATCAAGTTTCTCAAGATCCAGTGGAGTAACCATACCGAAGAAGAAGCCACCTGGGAACGAGAAGATTATATTAGGACTGAGTTTCCCAATCTCTTTAGTTCGTAGTTTTTCCTGAATCTTGGGACAAGATTCTGTTTAAGGAGAGAAGTTTTGTAACATCTCAAAAAATTGAAACAAGCTTATCAAGATCTAATCACCCAAGTTTAGGGTTAACAAAAACTTATTATTAAACTGGATATGAATGCATGTGTGATTTGTATTAATGTATGAATGCTTGCAATTGCCATGTTTGAGTGCTACCAATAATAAGGATTAGTTTAAAAAGAATTTCCACATCATCTAGATCATTTCCAAGAAAAATCAAATGAAAAGAAAGTCCAATATGGATCATATGAGCATATGGTCACTTTGGCAAAAATTACCCACTAGACCACTTTGGGCATCTATAGTTAAAGATTTCTAACAAAAACAATTCTACATCTTTTCACGTATTGCTAGACCAAGTAAAAAGTGAACTCAAGCAAACTTTACAAAATTGCAGAAACTATTTTTAAACCCATTTGGGAGGCATTTCAAAATTGAATCAAGTGTAGGTGTATAGATCATCAATTTTCAAAAACCACTCAAAACAATCACCCCTTGACAATTCCCAGCAACCATAGACTACTAAGCAAGTATTCAGATCACTCACTAAAAATCATTGAAAAATTCCAAAGATGAATTCATGCGGCCATTCAGTCGAACACCTCATAGACAGAGTACAACCTCAACCACTATCTACTATTTTTATCTATCAATTGATCATCAAATGTACCCAATTCCAGTCCACTACTCCGCCATGATCAATCCTAGTACTTGGTTATGCAGAGGAGAAACATCACTCGCCACATTGACCAGTGCCATGCCCGTACCGAGCATGCTATGCCAGTCGAGCACGAACCAGTCGCTGCACGCTGCACCGCCCTCTCCCACGACACCTAGCTGCTAGCTGTGACCTCACTACCACCCTCTGTCCACCCCATGACCAACGGTGAGGAGTGGAGGAGCCAGACCAGCCGTTAAAGCATCTGCCATGCCGAGAGCATGAGGGAGCGCTATAGCCGCCTCACACACGCACGCCGTGCCTTGCTCTCTCCACTCGTATCCATAGTCGCTGTGGCACCAATGACCTCCTAGACACGATGGTTCACCGCTGCGGGCCCCGTGACCACCGTACTTAGTGACGAACACCTGCGTACCTGAACAGAGCGCCGACATCGCCCGACCGACCGAGACCGCCCCTTGTCGTGTCGTCACGCGCGTGACGATCGCCGTAGTACCCCGCATCGACCCATGACCTCTGCCATGCTTAGCTCGACCTGTAGCAACGTCGCCGGTGAAGCCCGACCATGGCGCCCTGCCTCCAAAGCTGGTGTATAAATAGAGGCCACCCCAGACCTCATTCGGCACACCATTCTACTCCCTACTCACCCAGGAACCTCACTGACCTTTCGCCGGAGCCAGGCGAGCACCACGATGCTGGAATTTGGCCGGAGTCCGCCGCTACAGTGAAGAAAGGGAGCCATCGATTGGAGCTACCCCAGGAGTTGCCGCGACCACCCTTCGAATCGCCATCGTCGACCAGCTCATTCGCCCCCATCGCCGACCCTAGCTGGAGCCCCGGTAAGTCCCCAGCGACCCCCACCGCCGCGTTAGGTTTAGAATCTCGCCGGAGCCGTTCGACGTAGACGATGAACCTCAGCCGTAGATTTCATTCTAATCGTAAGGCTGAGATTGATAGATACTGTTTCGGTTAGAATTAGTCGCTAACGCATAGGACTGTTCTGTCAGCAACCCACTGCACCCGCGCTGTGCAGTTGGGCCGGCCCATTTATTTTCCCGCACGCAGCCCAGCAGTTCAAATTTTTTTTTGTCTATTTAGTTAAAACCCTATTTAGTAGCTATATTCAAAATTCAATTCCAAGAGATGTACTAATCCAAATTGCATGAATCCAATTTTGTTGGAAAGGTATTAAAAATATCTAGTCACTCCTATTGGATTTAAACCAATTGAAACTATAGATCACCTATACTAAAAATAACAAGACAAAGACTTTTACCAATTCAAACATTCTTATAAAATAAACTATAAATGCTTTTGAGTTGATTCCAACTCCCAAAAATCACATTTTCCATGCTCTACTTGAATATGTAAAAAGATTTGGTTTCACAGATATTGAACATGGGCTAGTATTAAAAGAATGATATATAGGTATTTCTAGACATTTAAATATTATTAAATAGTAATATTAAATCTTGTAATGCATGACCATCATTTTATATCACATTCCCAAGTATTGAAGTAGGTGGTGATGCCATGTGTCAATATGATCCCCTATTTTAACTTGAGAATATTAAATCTTAAGGATTTTAAATGAGTAGAAATTACTTTTCTAAAATATGAAGAATAACAAAATGTTAATATTCCATATGATGATTGAGATGATGCTAGATCATCTAGTATGAGCCTTTGTGTGCTAAATAGAAGTAGTGATGTGTTGTTTAGTGATTGTGTATCTTGTGTGCATTTATAGATTCTAGTACCTGAAGGAAATATGCCCTGAGAGGCAATAATAAAGTTGTTATTATGTATTCCTTGTATATGATAGATGTTTATTTTGCATGCTATAATTGTATTGATTGGAAACGTTAATACATGTGTGTTTAATTAAAAAATAAAAGGTTCCTAGTTATGCCTCTCTTATAGACTAGCTCGTTGATTAACAAGATGATCAAGGTTTCCTGATCATGGACATTGGATGTTGTTAATAACGAGGTCACAACATTTGTGAAAAATGATGTGATGAACATTCATCCAAAGTATAGCATTACGATCAAAGTCATTATGTTTATATTGCTATAACATCATACAAAGTAATCTTAGTCCTTAGACCATGAGATCATGTTAATTGCTAACATCGGAAGAGTAACTTGATAACATCAAACGTCACACCGTAAAAGGGTGACTATAAAGGTGGGTTCAAATACTCCGAAGATGTTATGTTGAGGCTCATGGATCAAGAGTGGAATTTTTCAATCCGGATGACGGATAGATATACTCTGGGCCCTCTCGGTGATATCACATTAAGATAGCTTGCAAGCAAGTGATGTGATCACTTGAATGTTATATCACGGGAACGAGAAAAGAGTGCATGTCGGTAACGAGATCAAACTAGGTATTTGGATGCCGATGATCGAATCTCGGACATGAAATATATCGCAAGACAAAGGGATTAAGTTACTAGCATTAAAGGTTCTCACAATCACAAAAGTCATCGTTGAATGTGCGGGAGTCGGAATGGATCTCCGGGTCCCGCTTCTAATTATTGATTTGAGAGGAGTCTCAATCATGTCTGCATTATTCGCGAACCGTAGGGTGACACACCTAAGGGTTGCCAAACACCATTTGGAGCACATATGTTTCAGACGAAAGAATTGCAAAGCGCTGGAATAATTTCGATGGAAATCAGAATTGTTTCGGGTGAAATTGTAGAAACTAGTTCTATATGTGATATTGAAATGTTACAAGGGGTTTTATGTGAATTTTTGTTAATTAAAGTAATTAACAAAATTCTGAATAAAATAAATAAAATAGTTTTATTAAATGAGAGTTGCATTAAATTTGGTGGAAATTTAATGCATGTGAGTGGAACTTTGAGTGGAGGCTAAATTGATGTGAGTGGAGTTTCCACCAGATGAATGAGGAAGAGATGGGGGCACCCCCCATGGGCACCATCCATGGAGGGGAGGAGCCCCCATCTCCTATAAAGGCCCCCCTCTCCTCCCTCACAAAACACACCTCCTCGTGAAGGATCTCTCTCCCCCTCTAGATATATTCCCCATGGTCTCGGATTAGCGAGATACATGTTCCCGGTGGCATTTTGTCTGGAAGGAGTTGCTGCTTCTACTGATTCGCTGGAGCGAGGAGGTGGAGGTTGTTTAGTAGCCTGAACATGTGTGCGAGGACATATGTGTTGCTGATTTGTGGCGCTAGGACTTCCACACGATCCTGAGATTGACAAGCGTTCTAGGGTAAGTTCTCCATGGATGTAAATCCACCCGTTTCTTGTATCTAGTAGATAGACCTTGGCGTATAGTTCCCATCATAGGAATTTTTTTTGTTTTCTATGCTGCGAACCCAACAGTACCGACTCAGGCTACACCGAGGAGGAGTACTTCGAGGAAGAGGAAGAAAACTTCAACGACTACAACCAGCAAGGCAAGCCCACTATGCAAGCTATCCATGCAAGTTTAGCTATGCAAGCTAACTTGTACAGATACCATATGCAAACCTCTTAGATGCCACTTTACCAATTCCTAGTTTTACTCCAAGCTTTGTTTTTCCCTTTTCTACAGTTTCTTACTTAGTTAATGAATTGTGATTAGTGGAAAATAGAATGGATACCATTAAGACCATAGAACTAGCCTTGGATACTTATACTTGATTAGCACCCCCAATAGTGATACCCTCAATACTAGTGGCTAGTGCTAAACTAAACTTGATTACTTTAGATGGGAATACTTGGTAAAAATGATTATGAAAACCTTGGAATAATGATTCATTCTATTGAAATGTTTTGACATGTTTCATGATACACCATGGTTTGATGATGAAAATTATGAGGCCCGAGCCTTGACTTTGATAAAAATAGATGGTTGGGTTCGGATGCGATACCATTCCAATTTTACCGTACAACCACAATACGTGAGTTGGGTAGGGCTTGACTGGAAGTTTATATGTCTTAGTATGGGTTCCCTTGCGGAAGAGGTTGAGCTGAGGCTACCTCGTGAATGAATGTCCACCTATGCAGTGCCCAGGATGGCAGATGGACATGGCTGGGAGGCCAAACTCATAAGGGAGGTGCCTATACTAGGATGTGTAAGTTAAAGGTTAGGATTGATTATCTGCATACTCAGTATGATGATTTAGGGCTATCCCTGACGGATGTATCGAATTTTGTGGTGAAAGTGTACAAACTCTGCAGAGTGTCAAACTATTTGAGTAGCTGTGTCCATGGTTATGGAGAGTTGGAGTGGCCATACTGTTCCGTTGTCGGATGTTTTCAAAATGACTGGTGACTCGAAAGATGACCTTGACCTGACCACAACAAAGTTGTGGCCATGAACTCTAAGTTCCCACTTAAGTAATGTAGAGAACTAAACTTAGGTCTTTACCCTTGAGGCTTATGAAATAAACCTGGCTTTTTGCAAACAAAACTAGAGCTAAAGGTTCCTACCAAATCTTTATCTTACTCATGCTAGTGTTAGTTTGCGAGTACTTAAAGAGTACTCATGGCTTTGTCCCTGGCTATTCCCATGGCCAGACTATGAGGAGGATTACCCGGAAGATGGACAGCAGGAGGTCTATGACAACTAGGATCATCTCCCACCGTCAGCATTGCTTGCGATCATGAAGAAGGACCCTACTACGTTTACTTTCTGCTGCTTTGATTGTATTAAGACTGGATCTTGAGATCCTTTATTTGTAAGACCTTTATTATGGTTTGTAATGGATGATGTACTATGGTATCACTTCTGTTATGTCTCGCAAAAATGGTAATCCTGGGATTGCGATGTATGGCATAACAAGCATCTGGACTTAAAAATCCGGGTGTTGACAATCCTTTGCCGTCGGTGGGATGACGATGATGCTAGGACCAGTGCCATCGTCATCGTTCGTTAGGTCGACGAGCTCCTGGCTGGCTTCGTGGATGGACTGCTTGATCGCCTGGTCGACCATCCCTGCCACGCTGAATCGTAGCCGGGCAAGTTCTCAGGGTCATCGGCACTCGCTAGGAGCCGCAGTTGGCGGAAGAGGGTGGCTAGAGTGGACTTGCCGCCTGTAGTCTCCTTTGGCTCTGTCTTGGGTGGAAGGAATATGCTTGAGAGGCAATAATAAAATGGTTATTATCTTATTCCATGTTAATGTTAAATTTTTATTTCTCATGCTATAATTGTGTTAACCGGAAACGTTAATACATGTGTGTTTAATAAACAAAGAAAATGTTCCTAGTAATGCCTCTCATTACACTAGCTTGTTGATTAACAAATGATCAAGATTTCCTGATCATGACATTGGATGATGTTATTAAGGAGGTCACAACATTAGTAGAATGATGTGATAAACATTCTCCCAAACTATAGTAACACGATCATGCCATTATGTTTACATTGCTAGAATGTCATTCGAAGTAACTGTTGGGGATATACTTTCCGGGTATACCCACTGTGACTCGCTGACCAGGGTGGCCCACTTCGGGTTAGAGCTTTGCTTCACGGGCGGCCCAGTCAGGGAGAGAATAAGGAAGTCCATCTGGCTATGAGAAGGCCCAGAAGACTTACCAACTTAGGCCTATGTAGGTACTTGTAGTCCAAGATGTACTATGGAACCAACTCTCTGTCATAGCCGGATAGATCTCTCCTGTAACCCTAGGCCGAACATCCATATAATCTGTCCTAGGGACCAGCCTTTAGGGAACCCACAACTTACAACCTCAACTCGCACAAGCTTCGATTATGGCTGAAACTCAGAACACAGTATTAATGCAGGGCTCTTTTAGTACCACTAAATGCTGGGATTCTTCACATAGTTTGTACACAGGGCATGAGGATCTAAGATCTATCTCATGATCGAATTAACCTATACCTAACGAGCTAACACACAATCTTATCTCGCCGTGCATAGAAAATAAAAGTGAAATTACCTCCGGTTCCATCCATACCACCAGAGGCCCTGCTTGCACAACGAATGCTCCAGATCTCCTATGGTCACCTCTCCTGCAGTCGCCTATTGCTTGTTCCGCTTGCCCGCGGTACTATTCTTCCAATTGGCGGCACTATCCTGCTCTCCCGCCGCCTCAACACTGTCTTCAAAGCCGCCGTGCCCCGCTATTTCGATGGACAATCTAGGCAGCTATCCTACGCGCCGCCAGTCCAGGAGAGAAGTGAGAGAACTTTGTGAGAGGAATGGGTGGAAAGAATAGGCCTTGAGATGTTTTTTTTCTTTTTTTCACGGACGACCGTCTCTGTAACATCCCAATTTCAGCAACCCTGATTAATTGTCCAGAATTTCAAAATCAGGGGGAACAAAAACTTTTTCTTATTTAATTGTGCAGTTCTTGCTTGTTGTTGTCTGTGCTTATGCTTCCGATTGTATAGCTTATGCTATACTCCTTACCCCAACATCAGTTGAGAAAAGCTATTTAACAAAAACTGTCTTGGCTTATGTTTCATATTCTCAAATGTTCTGGCATTTCAAAAACATGAGCCATGATGCTTATGTAACCAAAACTATTTCAGTATCTTCTATTGACAAAACTATGGAAATATACAATCTCCTTATGTTTTCAAGACAGAACCTTCAACTACTCCTACCTCTAGGATTTCCAAAAATCTTTTATAAAGATTTTGAATTCTACCCATGGTAGAGCTACCAAGGACTCTTACCTTATTAAAACTCCAAACTTTCAAAATTACCCATCCTTACCTCAAGCTAAGCTTGATGGTAACCCTAGTAGTAGTATATTTGCTTGTAAGATGAATTGTCTTGATCTGATGTCTAACTTGTTTGCTTAGGAGCTAAAGTGAGCTACTCTAGGACCTCATCCTCTAGGATAAAGAAACTTTAAAATACCCAAACCCTAAGCAAGAATACAATCTGGACCTGATCCATAGCCACTAGGTGCTCATCTAAAACCCTTAACCAGATCAATTATGCAGTGACCCATTCTAGAAGCTTCCAAGACAATGAAGACCACTATCAAGGATGGATCCTTTCTACTCAATCTACACTTCAACATCATCCACTTGATGATTCTTGGGTACCTTGCAACCCATCAAAACCATCCCCTCTCATGCTCTAGTCAAGAACCCTAAATCTGCCAAATTTGGCCAAGTCTGGAATCTGTTTCAACATCACCTTTTTGAATGCCTCCCTTTATCAACCCTTGTGAATTTTTGGAAATGCAGTATAACCATATTGTTAAACATCCTAAGTAAAACAAATGCCCACTCTTGCCATTGGTTAGATCATCTTTCAACCCACTTGTTCTTGATGGTTTTGCAGGCAAGAAAATAACTTTTCCTGCAAATCTTATCAACATGCCTATTTTGATAGAAGCTCACACCATCATCCAACCTTCTACGGACCAAATATTTGCATGGTTGTGTTCTACCCATATAGTTCTATCAATACCTACTTCACTTTTTTCTATTGGATCTTTGTGCTTCTAAAATTCACAAGGTTTTGAAGGCTACTTGACAATCTGCTTTAGCACCCTTATTTTATTCAAAGTTTGAGATCATTCCTTGGAACCCTCAAGCCTGATAAAGCTCAAACCTCTACACCATTGTGATCTACATCACTTGGTATATCCATCCATCTGTCCCATGCCCCAAGGGGAGACTTGAGCTCCAAGATCCAGCAAGGTTTTGTTGGTGTGAAATTAACATTACCCTAGATCCCTTTTCCTTGTTTTCCACCAAATTCAAGTTGGATTCTCAAATCCCAAGGTTGAAAGTTCTTATTACACCTTGTGTACACCATCTACCTTGCTTATAAAGATTTACCAAGGTTTTTGAATAATTATTTTGGACCAAGATCTATTTAGTTCCTTTAATAGACAAAACCTCCAAAACTTCTTCCATAAAGGAAAGTTTTGTTTTTTGCCCAAAAACACTTCTCCAACTTTTGGCTCAACTGAGGTCCATATATCCTACCCTATCTTCTTAATTCAAAAATAAATATTTTTGAAGAGTCTTAATAATTCTTTTTTCCCATTTTCTTAAATGGTAGAAACAAGAAAGTAAATATATTAAATACTTTTACCCTTCAATAAATCTTGGGAAATTTCTCCTAAGTGTGTAATCATATTTAAGATCTTCCCACATCAAATACCAACCCTGTACAATTCAAAAATATCAAATAAAAGCCTAAACACCATTTCTGCACCATTTGAATATTTGATATAAAGAAAACCAAAAGTCATCAAATAAATCCCACAAAATTCCTGGAAGTGTGTTTTGACCCTACCTATCAACCAACACCCTTAACTCACCTTGACAAGATCAAACTTCAAGAGTTGCTTCATAAGCATCAAAAATGGCAAATCTTGGATAATTAACAACATTGGGATTAATACTCCCCCAAACCCTCACCAATCCCCCACCCATGATCACCACAACACCACTACATCATCTCTGGTCGACTCTCTACTGTAGCGCTCACCTCTCCCGTGTTTCTTGCCTTTGGATGTGTGAGAGAGAGATGGCATATCTTGCAAAAATCTTGGTATTAAAAGCAGCAGCAGCCACCACCACTCCCCTCTCTCTATGGTCGTGTACCAGGCCCCACCTCAACCCCTCCACCTCCTCCCTCGACCAATACCTAAGCAGCACCCCTCCCCTTTCCCCCAAATGGGCATAGTCCACCATGGACCTTCTCCTCCTCAAATAAATATCTCGAGGCCACCCCAGCGCCTCCCTTCGCCCTCATTCGCCCCTACTGCTCCCCACTCACCTTCCCTAGGCTCCACACCCCTTCCCTTGCGCTGGTTCAGCTGAGAGAGAAAGGAAAAGAGCTCTCGGCCATGACAAGGACATGAGCGTAGATCCTCCACCCTTCCTCCTCCCCAGCTGCATGTCACACCACCAAACTCCTCTCACACCCCTGCATCTAATGGTACCCTTATTTTCTCTCAGGTCAGCCTCCACCGGCGTCGCCATCAAGCTCCCGAAGCACGCTCGCCGGCGTGGTCGCACGAGCCTCCCTCCGCAGCAGGAACCCCCACTTCCGCCCCTCCCCGAGCTCTTCCCGATGGACCGCGTCGCTCTAGGACCTCCCTGGCGTGTCCCTAGTCCTCCGGTGACCTCCCCGTTCCGCCTCTGCCCGTGTTAGGGTTTCAGTCCATTGCTCGGGTCGCGAGGAAGGAGAAGGCCGTTGGCCCGTTAATCTTTGCCTAATCGGACGGTCACAGTGACCAATACCGCTTCAGCGCTACACAGCCGCTGACAGGCGGGCCCTGCCCTGCAGCCTTTTGAACCGCGCTCCCACGCGAGTAGCTGCCGGATGGGCCAGTTCCGCACAGTGAGGCCTAGATCCGGTCAAACTCCGGCCCCGTAATCCCTCTACCCCCTTTTCTTTTAAATATTTCTCTAGATCTTAGAAAATAGCTGCTAGGTTTAAATGCAAAATAAATTGGAAAATGCTAGAAAACACCCATATCTAAATTTTGTCTTGTTCTATAGTGTTTTCTCAAACATTCAAAACAATCCACTTGGACAAACTCATAATTATGTTTTTCTAGGAAATATTCTTCTTAGATCTGTCCTTTTTACCAAATAGTGATTTAAGAGGGTTTGGTAATCCCAAATTGGGTGAACTCCATCTCCTATAGATGGTTTATGAAATACCTAACCTATGGACTTGGTCCCATGCCAAGGTGAACTGACTTTCTACTTCAGTAAAAATAACAGAAACAACCCATTTCTACAATTAGGGATTTCTCTAGGTCGCATCAGAAACCATATTGACCTATTTCCAACTCCCACAGAAGTGGAACATCAATACCTATCTAAAACCAGGAGATAAGGATTTATTGATCCTCTGTTGAATTTTAGTGAACTAAATACTTCTATAGGTGGTATTATCACTAGATAAATCATTCCAGAAGTTTGCAAACTCCAAAATTAGTGATTCCAAATCCTACTAGAAGGTATTTGTAATACCTATCCAATTACCTTAACCTCATACCATTTGTAAAAAGACAAATTTCATGCATAACTGACTTTGGGAATTTACCGAGGGCATTCTGGTAAATAATTTGACATGATTCCAACTCTTAGTGAATCAGTACATCAAACCCTACCTAACCATCCAAGGAAATAATTTTTGGGCATACAAAACTTTTCTGGTGAATTATTTCTTAAAACTAGAGTTTTAATTACTAGAAAATGCTTTTTAAATCAAGGGAGATTGATAAAATAATGAAACCACTTTTGCTGGCTTCATTTTATGAATACCTATCTGATGGTACCATTTTTATACAATGAGTTCATATAGGATATGGTCTTGGTCCAAAACCCATCTCTTAGGTAGATTCTAGACTATAAATCCTAAGGGATTTTCTTCCATGTTTCCAAGACAAGGCTAATCTTATTAAATCCATTCTTCCTAAGACTTACTGATTTGTAAACTTGTATTGTTCATTGCTTGCTGTATGTATTGATGTTTGTATGCCTTGTTTTGATTGTGGTCTTGCTTGTTTGCATGTATACTCGTTGACGACGATAGTTGCGCTTGTATTGATCTTATTATTATTGGTATTGGTATTCTTGGTTATCTAAAGACAAAGTCTAGGGACATATTGCCATATTACTGATCTCAGGCAAGCCGTCTTCTTGCTCATAAGCCTTGTCCTACTGTTTTACTTACTGCTTTATGAAAACTGCATTGTTTTACTATATGATGATCTCTACTTGGTAGTGGCTTGGCTTCTCCAAACCATTACGCTTTTGTACTATTAAGTACAACCCTCTTGATGAAAACTATTTAACCCTAGTATGATAGATGGTGTATTACACTATACCCCTTTCGAGACCCCGTTTTAGCCAAAGAAAAACTAGAGGATGGGAAGACCCCCGAAAACGTTTTACCAAATGTTTTATGATAAAACCTTGGTGAGGTGGGACCTCTGAAGATACGTTGAGAAATAAAAAGGTTTTGTTTTACAAAATGCTGAAGGAAAGCTGGAGGAAAAAGGTTTACAAAAACACACCCAGTTCTTTGCAGTTTTGCTAGAACAATTAACCCGTGCAACCACATTACTCTGGAATGGGACAGGGCGGGATTTGATGATTGTTTATTCTGGTATAAGTTGCCTCGCACAGACTACAGGGGATAAAAATCCCTGGAGGGTGGGCCATCTCTGGCTGAGTCCATGTAAAACATCGACCGGGAGAAGGAACGAAGGGTCTGCGGGCCTCCACGTGTTACTATGAGCCCCTCATTGAAAGCGCACACTTGGGAAGTGGAAAAAGCGCTCCGGTTGGCTTGTGTATTATATAGGGTGTCCCGGTGTTGAGGGGAACAACACTCATAGGGTAGGAACTTATACTGGAGTGGCATTCGGATAGTCTTGATCGGTTACTTGACCCACGATCGGTGTAGATCAGGGCAGGGTACCCGGATGGTGTGGGTAAAGTGTACAACCTCTACAGAGTGTAAATCAATTCGAATAGCCATGTCCACGATCATGGACGGTTGGGAAGGTTGCTGTAGAGCGGTGATGGTTTTGTTTTCAAAAAGGATTTCTGAAAAGCAATGGCTTTGGAAATGTTTTGACCATGGGATGGTCGGAAAGGATACCTGCTTTGACCATGGGATGGTCAGAAATGAATGAAAGGAGTTTGGTCATGGGATGACCGGAAGGAAGGAACAAATGGGTGACCCAGTCCTAATGTTTTCCCAAAACTTTTCAAAAAGGTTTCCAAAATGTTCACAAAGGTTTTCAACAAAGATATGTAGATGCTATATCTACAAGAGAAACTAATTGAGAAAAGAACCTCTCTTGGAGCCCTCCTACTACAACAACTATATTGCATATCCTCTTATTGTTATTATATTAAGGTGGTTTGTGAGTACATTCAAAGTACTCACTCGCATTGTCCCTGGCTATTAACTTGGTCAGATTTCAAGAAGAAGGTGAAGTTGACGACTATGCGAGCTAGGACATTCTCCCAGTTAGTTGCCTGTAGGTTAAGGCATGGCTCGGGCTCTACGCTTGATGATGTTCCACTGATGATTATTGATGTAGCCATAAGGGCATGTAAGGTATGTCATGTATCCGGTTAAGTAATGTATGTTTACTTTGATACTTTTCGGTTATGTGCCACGACTAACTGATCATGGGATCGTGGTGTATGCATAACAGGGATTTTCAGAGGATTAATCCGGGGGCCCCATAGACTTGGTATCAGAGCCATCCTGACTGTAGGAGAACCTTAGTTAGCATGGTCATTATACATGAAAACTATTTTTGGGAACACCGACTTTTGAAAACTAATTCCTCAAAACATTTCGAAAAATTCTACTTCTTATCACATTATAGTTTAAAGGATTTCGAAACATGGTTTCCTTTATCCCTCATCCAAATTTCAAACCTACGGATTTCAAATAACTAGGACCTAGAACCCGGTAAAGACGTTGAGGACGGGATGAAGAGAAACAACTACCAGCAAACACAAGGAGACTACAAGATCGCCCTACCAGTGGAATCCTCCTAATCAGAAGAAATCAAGTACTACACTATCGAGAAGCGTCCAATGAGTCGGCGAAGGCTTCACACACAAGATCGTTACTCAGGCGTTAAGAGCAATGACGTCTAGGATAAATAGTCCTAAGATAGGATTCCCCTATATCGCGAGTAGTTAACTCCTTGGGCACCATAGTAAGGCGTGTTTGCTTACCTAAGAACATATGTTGTTGCTTGTTGTGTGTTGTCTGTGAATGACATTGCGATCCCGTCGCTCTGTTCACCATGTATGTGTGTTCTGATGTGTTTTGACCTCCATAACATGTGACTCGAGGAGCGAGAACACACCTAGTAACTTAGAAACCCCTAGTTGTTGCCGCTAACGAAAACCCAGACTAACATCGGGAGTTTATGAGAGGTAAAGCATCGCTAGAACCATAAGTTCGACCTTGTCAATTAAGAATCACTCGAAGACTACTCCCTAGCAGGATGGCATACCTCATCAAACTCGCTTCTCAAGATTCGTCATTAATACTGCGCGCCAACGTTCATCTGCCAACCATAGCAAGAATTCCCTTGACGCTGGAAGTCTACCATCAAAGGATCCGCATCATCCACAAGATGCCACAAGACGAGATAACAAAGACAAGAAGTGAAGACCTGAATCTACTGACCTTCGGTATATTAGAGGTTCCCATAACCTCAGGAGAGTAACTATTTTAGTCAACCCCTCCCGAAATCAACAGGAAGTTCCTCACCAGAAAGACAGAATACTCCAAAATCCTGAAGACAAGACTAAATGAAGACAACGAGTCTACTTCGCCATCGAGAAGAAGAAACACAAAGAATTCAAGTGAAGACGCCTCTCCGAATTTAGCTTCCCTACCTCGACTGAAGACTATCAAGACGTGTCGTAAACCGCTAACGTTCTCCAACCTAACTACTTAAAGCTTCGTTAGGTAACCATTGCAGCAAGGTAGTCGCAATAAGGTGTCACCTGAAGACCTAAACTCCAGCGTCACGCCTCTGCTCCAAGACGAAGGATCTACCCCAACCTCGATGAACTCATGTAAATCTCTAAGGTGGAAAGACTGCGTCTTTCCACTCAATACCCGAAGACTGTCTACCAAAAGGATACTCCAGAAAAGGTACCAGATCTGACGAACCCAAGAAGGAAGGACTGCGTTAACTCCGAGCCACCCTAGTTTAACCTTAAGGGGGAAAGACTGCGTCCCTCTGCCAGAAGCAATCCAGTAGGTAGACACAAAGACGTAAACTAGGATACGATAATCCCTTAAGAGATACGTCGTAAATCCTTACCGAAGAAAGATCACTCCTCACAATCCCGATTGAAGCCTGCTCAACACTCGTGCATCCAAGATGTTTGAAGCTCAACTTCACCATCATAGTGACCCTGTTCAAAGATAAAGCCGACAAGTCATTACGTCAGAAACACATGACACTAACTCCGATACAAAATCCCCTAACCCTAATCTCCTGAATCTCGGGGCAAGATTCTTTTAAGAGGGAAAGGTCTGTAACATCCCAATTTCAGCAATCCTGATTAATTGTCCAGAATGCAAAAATTAGGGGGAACAAAAACTTTTTCTTATTTATTTGTGCAGTGCTTGCGTGTTGTTGTCTGTGCTTATGCTTCTGATTGTATAGCTTATGATATACTCCTTACCTCAACATCAGTTGGGAAAAGCTATTTAACAAAAACTGTCTTGGCTTATGTTTCATATTCTCAAATGTTCTGGCATTTCAAAAACATGAGCCAAGATGCTTATGTAACCAAAACTATTTCAGTAGCTTCTATTGAAAAAACTATGGAAATCTACAATCTCCATATGTTTTCAAGACAGAACCTTCAACTACTCCTACCTCTAGGATTTCCAAAAATCTTTTATAAAGCTTTTGAATTCTACCCTTGGTAGAGATACCAAGGACTCTTACCTTATTCAAACTCCAACCTTTCAAAATTACCCATCCTTACCTCAAGCTAAGCTTGATGGTAACCCTAGTAGTAGTATATTTGCTTATAAGATGAATTGTCTTGATCTGCTGTCTAACTTGTTTGCTTAGGAGCTAAAGTGAGCTACTCTAGGACCTCATCCTCTAGGATAAAGAAACTTTAAAATACCCAAACCCTAAGCAAGAATACAATCTGGACCTGATCCATAGACACTAGGTGCTCATCTAAAACCCTTAACCAGATCAATTATGCAGTGACCCATTCTAGAAGCTTCCAAGACAATGAAGACCACTATCAAGCATGGATCCTTTATACTCAATCTACACTTCGACATCATCCACTTGATGATGCTTGGGTACCTTGCAACCCATCAAAAACATCCCCTCTCATGCTCTAGTCAAAAACCCTAAATCTGCCAAATTTGGCGAAGTCTGGAATCTGTTTCAACATCACCTTTTTGAATGCCTCCCTTTATCAACCCTTGTGAATTTTTGGAAAAGCAGTCTAACCATCTTGTTAACCATACTAAGGAATACCAATGAACACTCTTACCATTGGTTATATCATCCTTCAACCCACTTGTTCTTGATGGTTTTGCAGGCAAGAAAATAACTTTTCCTGCAAATCTTATCAACATGCCTATTTTGATAGAAGCTGACACCATCATCCAACCTTCTACGGACCAAATATTTGCATGGTTGTGTTCTACACATATAGTTCTATCAATACCTACTTCACTTGTTTCTATTGGATCTTTGTGCTTCTAAAATTCACAAGGTTTTGAAGGCTACTTGACAATCTGCTTTAGCACCCTTATTTTATTCAAAGTTTGAGATCATTCCTTGGAACCCTCAAACCTGATCAAGCTCAAACCTCTACACCATTGTGATATACATCACTTGGTATATCCATCCATCTATTACATTCCCCAATGGGAGAATTGAGCTCCAAGATCCAACAAGGTTTTGTTGGTGTGAAATTAACATTACCCTAGATCCCTTTTCCTTGTTTTCCACCAAATTCAAGTTGGATTCTCAAATCCAAGGTTGCAAGTGCTTGTTACACCTTGTGTACACCATCTACCTTGCTTATAAAGATTTAGTAAGGTTTTTGAATAATTATTTTGGACCAAGATCTATTTAGTTCCTTTAATAGACAAAACCTCCAAAACTTCTTCCATAAAGGAAAGTTTTGTTTTTTGCCAAAACACTTCTCCAACTTTTGGCTCAATTGAGGTCCATATATCCTACACTATCTTATTACTTCAAAAATAAATATTTTTGAAGAGTCTTAATAATTCTTTTTTCCCATTTTCTTAAATGGTAGAAACAAGAAATTAAATATATTAAATAATTTTACCCTTCAATAAATCTTGGAAAATTTCTCCTAAGTGTGTGATAATATTTAAGATCTTCCCACATCAAAAACAAACCCTGTCCAATTCAAAAATATCAAATAAAAGCCTAAACACCATTTCTGCACCATTTGAATATTTGATATAAAGTAAACCAAAAGTCATCAAATAAATCCCACAGAATTCCTGGAAGTGTGTTTTGACCCTACCTATCAACCAGCACCCTTAACTCACCTTGACAAGATCAAACTTCAAGAGTTTCTTCATAAGCATCAAAAATGGCAAATCTTGGATAATTAACAACATTGGGATTAATACTCCCCCAAACCCTCACCAATCCCCCACCCATGATCACCACAGCACCACTACATCATCTCTGGTCGACTCTCTACTATAGCACTCACCTCTCCCGTGTTTCTTGCCTTTGGATGTATGAGAGAGAGATGGCATATCTTGCAAAAATCTTGGTATTAAAAGCAGCAGCAGCCACCACCACTCCCCTCTCTCTATGGTCATGTACGAGGCCCCACCTCACCCCCTCCACCTCCTCCCTCGACCAATACCTAAGCAGCAACCCTCCCCTTTCCCCCCAATGGGCATAGTCCACCATGGACCTTCTCCTCCTCAAATAAATATCCCGAGACCACCCCAGCGCCTCCCTTCGCCCTCATTCGCCCCCACTGCTCCCCACTCACCTTCCCCAGGCTGCACACCCCTCTCCTTGCTCTGGTTCAGCTCAGTGAGAAAGGATAAGAGCTCTCGACCATGACAAGGACATGAGCGTAGCTCCTCCACCCTTCCTCCTCCCCAGTTGCATGTCACACCACCAAACTCCTCTCGCTCCCCGCATCTAATTGTACCCTTATTTTCTCTCAGGCCAGCCTCTGCCGGCGTCGCCATCAAGCTCCCGAAGCTTGCTCGCCAGCGTGGTCGCGCGAGCCTCCCTCCACAGCAGGAATCCCCACTTCCGCCCCTCCCCGAGCTCTTCCCGACGGACCACGTCGCTCCAGGACCTCCCTGGCATCTCCCTAGTCCTCTAGTGACCTCCCCGCGTCGCCTCTGCCCGCGTTAGGGTTTCAGTCCGTCGCTCGGGTCGCGAGGAAAGAGAAGGCTGATGGCCCGTCAATCTTTGCCTAATCGGACGGTCACAGTGACCCGATACCGCTTCAGCGCTACGCAACCGCTGACAGGCAGGCCTCGCCCCGCAGCCTTTTGAACCGTGCTCCCACGCGAGCAGCTGCTGGATGGGCCGGTTCCGCATAGTGTGGCCCATATCCAGTGAAACTCCAGCCCAGTAATCCCTCTACCCCCTTTTCTTTCAAATATTTCTCTAGATCTTAGAAAATAGCTGCTAGGTTTAAATGCAAAATAAATTGGAAAATGCTAGAAAACACCCATATCTAAATTTTGTCTTGTTCTATAGTGTTTTCTCAAACATTCAAAACAATCCTCTTGGACAAACTCATAATTATGTTTTTCTAGGAAATATTCTTCTTAGATCTGTCCTTTTTACCAAATAGTGATTTAAGAGGGTTTGGTAATCCCAAATTGGGTGAACTCCATCTCCTATAGATGGTTTCTGAAATACCTAACCTATGGACTTGGTCCCATGCCAAGGTGAACTGACTTTCTACTTCAGTAAAAATAACAGAAACAACCCATTTCTACAATTAGGGATTTCTCTAGGTCGCATCAGAATAGATATTGACCTATTTCCAACTCCCACAGAAGTGGAACATCAATACCTATCTAAAACCAGGAGATAAGGATTTATTGATCCTCTGTTGAATTTTAGTGAACTAAATACTTCTATAGGTGGTATTATCACTAGATAAATCATTCCAGAAGTTTTCCAACTCCAAAAATAGTGATTCCAAATCCTACTAGAAGGTATTTGTAATACCTATCCAATTACCTTGACCTCATACCATTTGGACTTGTATTTTAAATCTGACTAAAAACACAAATTTCATGCAGAACTGACTTTGGGAATTTACTGAGGGAATTCTGGTAAATAATTTGACATGATTCCAACTCTCAGTGAATCAGTACATCAAACCCTACCTAACCATCCAAGGAAATAATTTTTGGGCCTACAGAACGTTTCTAGTGAATTATTTCTTACAACTAGAGTTTTAATCACTAGAAAATGCTTTTTAAATCAAGGGAGATTGATAAAATAATGAAACCACTTTTGTTGGCTTCATTTTATCAATACCTATCTGATGGTACCATTTTTATACAATGAGTTCATATAGGATATGGTCTTGGTACAAAACCCATCTCTTAGGTAGATTCTAGACTATAAATCCTAAGGGATTTTCTTCCATGTTTCCAAGACAAGGCCAATCTTATTAAATCCATTCTTCCTAAGACCTACTGATTTGTAAACTTGTATTGTTCATTGCTTGCTGTATGTATTGATGTTTGTATGACTTGTTTTGATTGTGGTCTTGCTTGTATGCATGTATACTCGTTGACGACGATAGTTGCGCTTGTATTGACGCCGAGAAGAAGAGATCTTATTATTATTGGTATTGGTATTCTTGGTTATCTAAATACAAAGTCCAGGGACATATTGCCATATTACTGATCTCAGGCAAGCCACCTTCTTGCTCATAAGCCTTGTCCTACTATTTTACTTATGCATGTTTTACTTACTGCTTTATGAAAACTGCATTGTTTTACTATATGATGATCTCTACTTGGTAGTGGCTTGGCTTCTCCAAACCATTATGCTTTTGTACTATTAAGTACAACCCTCTTGATGAAACCTATTTAACCCTAGTATGATAGATGGTGTATTACACCATACCCCTTTGGAGACCCCGTTTTAGCCGAAGCAAAACTAGAGGATGGGAAGACCCCTGAAAACGTTGTACTAAATGTTTTATGAGAAAACCTTGGTGAGGTGAGACAACCCTAGATATGTTGAGAAAGAAAAAGGTTTTGTTTTACAAAACGCTAAAGGAAAGCTGGAGGAAAAAGGTTTACGAAAATGCACCCGGTTCTTTGCAGTTTTGCTAGAACAATTAACCCGTGCAACCACATTACTCTGGAATGGGACAGGGCGGGATTTGATGATTGTTTATTCTGGTATAAGTTGCCTCGCAACGACTACAGGGGATAAAAATCCCTGGAGGGTGGGCCTTCTCTGGCTGAGTCCATGTAAACCATCGACCATGAGAAGGAACGCAGGGTCTGCGGGCCCCCACGTGTTACTATGAGCCCCTCATTGAAAGCGCACACTTGGGAAGTGGAAAAAACACTGCGGTTGGCTTGGGTACTATATAGGGCTTCCCGGTGTTGAGGGGAACAACATTCATATGGTAGGCACTTATACTGGAGTGGCATTCAGAGAGTCTTGATCGGTTACTCGACCCACGATCGGTGTAGATCAGGGCAAGGTACCCGGATGGTGTGGGTAAAGTGTACAACCTCTGCAGAGTGTATATATATTTGAATAGCCGTGTCCATGGTCATGCACGGCTGGGAAGGTTGTTGTAGAGCGGTGATGGTTTTGTTTTCAAAAAGGATTTCTAAAAAGCAATGGCTTTGGAAATGTTTTGACCATGGGATGGTCGGAAAGGATACCTGTTTTGACCATGGGATGGTCAGAAAGGAATGAAAGGAGTTTGGTCATGGGATGACTGGAAGGAAGGAACAAATGGGTGACCCGGTCCTAAAATTTTCCCAAAACTTTTCAAAAAGGTTTCCAAAATGTTCACAAAGGTTTTCAACAAAGATATGTAGATGCTATATCTACAAGAGAAACTAATTGAGAATAGAACCTCTCTTGGAGCCCTCCTACTACCACAATTGTCAACACCCGAATTTTTAATCCTAGATGCCCGTTATGCCATATCTCGCAATCCCAGGATTACCATTTTTGCGAGACATAACGGATTGGATATCACAGTACATCATCCATTACAAACCATACATAAGGTCTTACACAAATAAGGATCTCATGATCCAGTCTTAATACAATAAGCAGCGGAAATAAAAGATAAGCGTAGCGGTGGGGTCCATCTTCAAGGGGCACGGGCAATGCTGACGAAGGCAGATAGTCCTAGTTATCATAGCCGCCCTGCTGGCCATCATCTTGGTAGCTAGTCTCCTTCATAGTCTGGCCATGAGAATAGCCAGGGACAAAAGCCATGAGTACTCTTTAAGTACTCGCAAACTACCACTAACAAGTAGTATAGTTCTAAGTTAAAGTGCTAACTCTATGTTTAACTATAAAGTTAAGTTTGAAACCTAAGCTGAGTTCTGAAGCAAAGAAAGATAAAATAAAGTTCTAGAATCACTTAAGTTGGGAAGCTATTGTCATAAACACAACCCTGTTGTGGTCAAGTCAAGATTCATCATTCATTTCATAAGTTGTTTTGAAAACATCTGACAACAAAATATTATGGCCATTCCAACTGTCTGTAACCGCGGACGCGGCTATTCGAATAGTTTGACACTCTGCAGAGGTGGTACACTTTCACCAAAAGATTTGATACATCTGTCAGGGATAACCCTGAATCATCATACTTAGTATGCAGATAATCAAACATAACCTTTCCTTTACACACCCTAGTATAAGCACCTCTCCTATGAGCATGGCCTCCCAACCATGACCATCAGTCATCTTGGGCACTGCATAGGTGGACAACATTGAGAGGTAGCCTCAGCTCAAACCTCTCCCGCGAGAGAACTAATACTAATGCATATAAATTTCCAGCTAAGCCTTACCCAATTCAGGTAGTGTGGTTGTACGGTAAATTTGGAATGGTATCGCATCCGAATCCAACCATAAGTTTTATAAAAGGGTTAAGGCTCATGCCTCAACATTTTCACCATCATAAACCATTTGTGTTTCTCAACACATGTCAAAACATCTCAATAGAATGACTCATCATTCCAAGGTTTTCACAATTCATTTTCACCAAGTGTTCCCATCTAAAGTGACTCAAGTTTTTGATCTACTCTAAACTACTAAGCTAAGAGTGTTCACTAAGGTGGAAATGATGGGATCAATCTCATGCCATAGAATGACATCTAAAGGTTTCTAAATAGGTCAAGTTTTATACTCTTTATGCTACCTTCAAAACAAGTAGAGAACTTTGGGTAAAGTAAAGGAAGTAAAGCTTGCAAATAATACTTGGGGTAACTACTAGTCAAAGTGGTATAATCAAAGCATGCCTAAAGCATCTTTGCTAAACCATCTAGTTTAATCCTAGCTTACTAAGCATTATATTTGCAAGTGCTAGCTTGCATTGTTAATGGTGGCTTGCAAGTACAACTTGCAAGGGTTAACTTGGATAGTGCTAGCTTGCCTTGGTTGGTGTAGTGGTTGAAGTTTTCTTCTTCTTCTTGGTAGAACTCCTCCTCCTCGTAGACTTGGTCGGTACTATCGTCTATAAATACATATGGAGTACATAGTCACCAAACAATACTTAACTAGTCTAATTAGTACGCTAAGGCATACATTTGATGATCTATTATCATCACAAGCATCACAAGATTTATTAACTAGTTTCATCCTTTTTATTTAAGAAAAGTAATTTCTACTCATTGAAAAATAACTAAGATTTAATATTCACCACTTCAAATATGGGATCATGTGGACACATGTCATCACCACATATTCTAACATGTAGGAATGGGATTTAAGGGTTGGATCATAATTACTTTGGTTTAAGTTCATTATTTAATGATTTAAAGTGACTAGAAATGCCTATATAGCATTATTTTGGTACTATTCCAAAGTCACTGCATGTAAACCTTAATATTATTACATATTCAGATAGGTATGATGAAATGTGATTTTTGAGAGTTGGAATCAACTCAAAATCTATCTTGGTTGATTTTATAAAAATGTTGCAAGGTGCAAATGCTTCTGTTTGTTATTTTTACTAGGAGAGATCTCTAACTCTAATTGAATTAAATCCAACGGGCTTGGGTAGATCTTTTCAGTAGCTTTCCAACAAAATTGGATTCACTCTATTTGGATTTGTAAATCCCTCTGAATTGATTTTCAAACTAGGGGACAGAACTAAGTTTAAACTGAAAAGAAAAATTGTAATTCAAACTAACTGGGTTGCGCGGGAACGCTAACGGGTCGGCCCAGTGTCACTCCGCGGTGCGGGGCTCAGCTGACAGGGGGGGTCCACCAGTCAGCAGCTCATAACGCGTGAAGCGGTACGGGGCAATGTGGGGCGTTGGATTAGAACAGGGATCAATGGCTGGGGATCATCGTCGACGACGGACCTGTTGCCAGCGAGCTCTAACCCTAGTAGCTCGGTGGGGTGCATAGGGGGCGTACCAGGACTCTAGCGACGATGGTGGGGCGGGCAAACGGACTGGTGGTTGACGGTGAGCTCAGGGACGGTCGAGGCAGCTCCGGGGGTGCTCGCAATCAGCGGCGCCCTTCTCCTCTAGAGGCGGCCTGCTCCGGTGCAATTTCGGCAAACGGCTGCTCGTCTTGCTCCGGCTAGAGGTGTGGGACGATCACTGAGGTGAGGGGAAGTGAGTGGTGTGCCGAAATGAGCTGGGGGTGCCCTCCTTTTATAGGCTCGACGACGGGACAACGCGGCGTGGCCAGGCGACGGTGGCGACATGGCTACAGGCTGCTAGCGGAATGGCTGCGAGCGGCGATCGACGCGCGGTCTCCTGGCGGTGCTCTAGCGCTTTAATGCGGGCTTAGGGGCGGTGGTATGTGGTCAGGCGGAGCTGGCGCTCTGAGCGGCAGAGGCGGCGGTGTCTACGGCGAGCGGTGGCTGTGGTGCATTGGGCGGCGAACAGGCATGTCCGGCGTGCTCCCTAGGTCATGGCGACGCGGTGGGCGCAGGCTGCGGTTGAGCGGCGGCTTGTGCACATGTATCGAGCGTGGCGCTCTAGCGCGTGCTCGGCATGGCGTAGTCGCACTGGGCGCGGCGGTTCCTTGGTGGTCCATGCTCTGGCCTGGCTCGGGGAGGGGACCGAGGGTGACGGTGAGGTCCTGGCTAGCTGCTAGACATGGCAAGAGAGGGGGAGGTGGTCTGCTGGTGTGATGGCATGGTCGGTCGGCGAGTTGGTGCTCGGCTTGGCATGGCCATGCTGCTAGGGGGTCGGGGATGGGTTGGTTAGGGTCTGGTTTGATCAAGAGGGGACAAGGAGATTAAATGAAGATCAAATGGGGTCAAAACCCTGTTGCAAACAGTGAGCTAGGATTTAGTGTTTGATTCTGCCTGCCAAGTGTTTGATGAAATGGCCGCATGAAATTTCTTTTTGAATTTTGAAAATATTTTTGGTGGGTGTGCTAGTATTAAGCTTGAGACTCTGTGGGTGCTTGGGTTTTGAAATTTGAGCTTGTTTGAGTGGTTTTTGAAATAGTGGGATCTTCCCATATGAAATAGATTCAATTTTCAATTGCCAATTAAAATTAGTATTTGAATGTTTTTGGAAGATCACAAAGTGGGCCTTGGTACATCATTATGTGTACTAGCAAGGGGTGCAAATATCCACAATTGTTTCTGTTAGGTTTTGAGTACTAGGAATAGCCAAAGTAGGCATGATAGTTAATTTGGCAAAAATGACCATTCACTTCATTTATTCATTTTGAGTTGTTTTTCTTAGGGATTTGTTTGGGAATGATTTAGATGATGTTTATTTCACCTAAGAATCATTTTACAAGCAATGGATCACAGAACCATGGCAATTCAAATCAACTCCTAATTTAAATGCACACACATATGAATGCCTTAATAATTTTATTTGGAAAAGTTTTTTGTTAACCCTAATTTTGATGATTTGGATCTTAATAACCTTGGATTAAAGTTTTGGGATGTTACAAACCTTCCCCCTTAAACAAAATCTCGTCCCGAGATTTACAAAGAAAACTAGGAACTAAAGAGATCTGGGAACTCTGTCCTAATGTAATCTTCTCGCTCCCAAGTGGCTTCCTCCTCGGTATGGTTGCTCCACTGAATCTTGAGAAACTTGATACTCCTGGTCCTAGTGGTTCTGTAAGCTTCTTCTAAGATACGGATGGGAACTTCACGATAGGTCATGTCATTGCTGATCTCTACAGCTCTGTGATCGATGTTGTTCTTGAAAACTTCAGTCTTCTCCGGTACTTCCAAGCATTTTCGAAGTAACGAGATATGGAACACATTGTGGATGGCTGACATCTCTTCAGGCATTTCCTGTTGATACGATACTTCTCCTCGACGGTTCAGAATCTTGAAGGGCCTGATATATCTGGGGGCTAACTTTCCTTTCAGACTAAAGCGTTGGGTTCCTTTCAATGGTGAAACCTTGAGATATACAAAATCTCCGACATTGAAAGTCAGGTCTCTCCTTATCTTGTCAGCATAACTCTTCTGTCTAGATTGGGTGGTCTTGAGGTGCTCACGGACTTTGTGAACCTTCTCTTCGGCTTCTCGGAGAATGTCGGGTCCAAAGATCTGACCATCTCCTACTTGTGACCAATTCAAAGGGGTACAACACTTTCTTCTGTATAGGAATTCAAATGGTGCCATCTGCAAACTAGCTTGATAACTATTGTTATACGAGAATTCTGCGAAAGGCAAACAGTCTTCCCATTTTGATCCATATTCCAACACACAAGCTCTAAGCATATCCTCTAAGATCTGGTTGACTCTCTCAGTTTGTCCATCCGTTTGCGGGTGATAAGCGGTACTGAAGTTCAACTTGGTCCCTAATCCTTCCTGGACTTTCTGCCGAAATCTTGAGGTAAACTAGGTTCCTCGATCTGATACTATGGTCTTGGGGGTTCCATATAGACTAACAATTCTAGCAATATACAGCTCTGCTAGCTTCGCACTCTGGTAGGTTGTCTTGACCGGTATGAAATGAGCTACCTTGGACAGTCTCTCAACTATGACCCAGATTGAGTCATTTCCCCTACTGGAAGTAGGCAAACCGGTGATAAAGTCCATTCCGACGGAATCCCATTTCCATTCCGGAATCTGCAATGGTTGCAACAGTCCTGCAGGCCTCTGATGCTCTTCTTTGACTCTTTGACAGATGTCACATTTGGCGTGTAGCTTCTGATTTCTCTCGTCATCTTGTGCCACCAAAATTGCTCTTTCAAATCCTGAGACATCTTCATTCCTCCGGGGTGGATAGAATAAAGAGTATCATGAGCTTCCTTCATGATAACTTGCTTCAGCTCCGAATCTGTGGCACACAGATACGTCCTTTGTACCACAGTAATCCTTCTTTGTCTTCAGTGAATCTAGGTACCTTTCCTGTACCAATATGACGTTTGATTCTGTCGATACTTTCATTTTCCTTTTGGGCTTCCTTGATTTGGCTAATCAAAGTGGGCTGAAGTTCAATGCTAGCTAAGAATCCTTTGCTAACTAATTCAGTCCTGAACTGCTCCAACTCCTCATACAAACTTGGTTGCTTCTCCTTGATCATAGTGTTTAGCCTACACGGCAATCTGCTAAGAGCATCCGCTACCACATTGGCTTTGCCGGGGTGATAGTGAATGTCAAGGTCATAATCCTTGATTAACTCTATCCATCTCCTTTGCCTCATATTCAACTCTTTCTGCGTGAAAATATATTTCAAGCTCTTGTGATCTGAGTAAATCTCACAACGATTACCCATCAGATAATGACGCCATGTCTTCAATGCCAAAACTACGGCTGCTAATTCAAGATCATGGGTCCGATAGTTCTGCTCATGCTGCTTTAGTTGTCGAGACAGATACGCGATGACTTTGCCTTCTTGCATCAATACACATCCTAGACCAATCTTGGATGCATCATAATATACATCAAATGGCTTCTTGATGTCTGGCATGATCAATATTGGGGCTGATATCAATCTCTTCTTCACCTCCTGGAAACTAGCTTCACATTTGTCTGTCCATTCAAACTTCTTGTCCTTCTTCAGCAATTGGGTCATGGGTCTGGCGATGCTTGAGAATCCTTCTACGAACTTGCGGTAGTATCCCGCTAATCCGAGAAATGCATGGACTTGGGTTTGAGTGGTTGGAGCTTCCCATTCTTCGACGTCTTTAATCTTGGCGGGATCAACAAAGACTCCTCTGGCAGACACAATATGTCCTAGGAATCCTACTTCTTTCAGCCAAAACTCACACTTGCTGAACTTGGCATATAACTGATGCTCTCTCAGGGTTTCTAGGATGATTCTTAGATGTTGCTCATGCTCTTCTTCTGACTTGGAGTAGATAAGGATGTCGTCGATGAATACAACTACAAACTTATCTAGGAAATTCATAAAGATCTTATTCATGAGATTCATGTAATAAGCGGGGCATTGGTTGATCCAAAAGACATAACCGTATACTCGTATAAACCATAGCGAGTAGTAAAGGCGGTCTTCGGAATATCCGTTGCACGAATCTTAAGTTGGTGATAACCAGTCCTAAGATCAATCTTTGAGAATACCTAGGCTCCAGTCAACTGATCAAATAAATCCTCTATCTTTGGCAAGGGGTACTTGTTCTTGATGGTGACCTCATTCAACTTTCTGTAATTTGTGCACAAACGATTGCCTCCATCTTTCTTGTCGACGAATAACACTGGTGATCTCCATGGCGATGCGCTTGGTTGAATGAAGCCTTTCTCTAACATGGTATCCAACTGCTTCTTCAGTTCCACTAACTCTGAGGGGTTCGTGCTATAGGGTCTCTGGGCTATGGGTCCGGTTCCGGGGATTAGTTCGATAATGAACTCAATATCCCTATCCGGGGGCATACCTGGCAATTCATCTGGGAATACGTTGGGGTATTCACAGACTACTCGGACTTGGTCTATGGTAGGTAGGGCTAGGCTCTTGTTGCACTTGAATTGACGGGGTAAGGCTTCAGATATATGCTCTACTGTGACTCCAGAGCTACTAGTCATGGTGATGGCTTTCTTAGCACAGTCTATCAGTCCTTTATGCCTTGAGATCCAGTCCATACCTAGTACTACTTTCAATCCTTTAGTTCCAAGTACAATTAGGTTGGCATAAAAATGTATCCCATGTATTCTGATAGGCACAACTTTGCAAATTTTTCTAGCTTTGGTTGTTGAACCGGGGATTTGAACTATCATGACATGCTTCAAGTTGGTTGGGTGAATCTTACTAGTGCATGCAAATTCTTCGGTGACAAATGAATGCCATGCTCCCGAATCAAACAATACTCTTGCTAAAACTGAGTTGACAGAAAACATACCCAGCACTACATCTGGCGCTTCCTGGGCTTCTTCTGCGTTCATGTGGAAAAGACGACCGTTGCGGTTGTGAGGGTTCCCGGGGGCAAATCTTCTTCCTGGTTGAACACGACGCTGCTGTTGAGCTGGTGCATTCACATTGACAGTGGCTGTAGTCTTCTTGGGACACTCATTGGAATAGTGACCCTTCACTCCACACTCGAAACAAGTGATCTGGGACTTGTCCTTGGCTGCGACAGGCACAGCATTGCTGCCAGTTCTGGGTTCAGTGTTGTTGTTGTTGTTGTTGTTGTTCTTGGGAGGTGCACGGTTGAAATTGTTGGCATTGCCGGAGTTGTGATTGTTTCCTCCGGACTTCCCATTGCCTCTGCTACGGTTGGGGTAGCTTGGGCGAGACGTTGGGGGTCGATTGTTCCTTGGTACATATCCTGGTGAAGGGTTGGGACGGTACTTCTGGTGACTGCTAGATTTGGATTGCTGCATCATATGACGCTTGCGGTTGTCGTTTGCCTGGTTAATCTTCCCTTCCATCTGAATGGCAGAGTCGACTAGCTCTTCGAGATCCTGGAAACGGATGTTGACGAGGATAGTTTGCATCTCATCATGCAGTCCGTTCAAGAATCTCTCCTTCTTCTTTGCCTCCGTGTTGATCTCGTCAGGTGCATATCTGGAAAGTGACAGGAATTTGTCACGGTATTCCACCACAGTCATTCTTCCTTGCTTCAATTTGCGGAATTCATCTCTCATCCTGTTGACTAGACCTTGCGGCACGTGGGTGCGGCTGAACTTGACTTTGAATGCTTCCCATGTCATCACTTGACCATGGTTCATATTGCGGATACTAGTCCACCAAGCTCTTGCATCTCCCGCCAGATAGTGAGTGGAGAAGAGAACTTTCTCATTTTCATCAACTCCTGCAACTTCTAAATTGTTTTCCATTGTGTGTAACCAGTCATCAGCATCTAATGGGTTTTCAGATTGGTTGAAGATTGGGGGATTGGTATTCTGAAGTTTGAGCTTGGATCCATGGTGATCCTGATTTCCATGCCCTTGGTTGTTGAGAGCCATTTGGGCGATCTGCTGCAGTGTTGCTAAGTTGGCTTGGCATTCTGCCCTGCTTGCTTCTCTGTCTGCGATGAGATTCTGCAAGATCTGCAGCATTGGGTCTTGCGACGAGCTGCTCCCTCCTTGGTTTCCACGAGTCATCTGAAGATTGAGGTAGATACAGGGGTAAGAGGGAAAGTTCTAAGGTTCATTGTTTTGGTTTTCAAAGCTAAAACTTTGAGTTAGACTCAGGTTTTGCAACTAACTTCATTTCATTCATGCAAACAAGCACACGATACAACACACCCACAACAATCAAAAGGAAACAGATGGTTTGAAGAACCATTCTGCGAGCTACGATACAGTGGGACCAATACATCTCATGCTACGATAGTGCTCTAGTGCATCTACTCATCGTCGGTGAAGTAGGAGTCCTCATCATTAGTGTAGAAGTCCACAACATCCTCCTCTAGAAAGTCATCATCGTTGCTGAGGTAAGAATCCATGTCTCCCTGGATGTCTTCACCCTCCTCTTCTTCCTCCTTTGCGGCAAGCTGAGCTTCCTGCTCCTTGACGGTCTCCTCGAGGTCGGCCACCTTCTTGCGAAGACGGGTGATGGTGCGATCCTTCTTTGCACGCTGGCGGCGAAGAGACTTGCGATCCTGGACAAGTAGTGCGAAAGTCTGGGCCTTCTGGTCGGCAATGGCACAGTTCTGGTTGGCTAACTCTCTAGCATTGTCTAGTTCCTGTTGTCTGTCGTGCAGCAAGAAGTCAAGATTCTCCACTTGATGCCTCAACTCGGGGTGACTTGGCATCTCCATCGGCATTCCCATGAAGTCACGTCTTGCATAATGAACAAAACGGGTTCCTTGGAGTTGGTTGACGCTGAGGGCACATAGAGGTGCGAGAGCTTCATGCATCGCCCTGGCTAATCCATCTAGCCAGTTGTTCTCTCTTACTGAGAACTAAATTCTCCCGGAAGTTGGTGCTTCGATGCTTCCTCTAAGATCCGCGGTGACTAGCCACTATAAGTCTCCTCCTGGGGGTCCTGGAAGTTGAGCTCCAAGAAACTCCGGATGTGGATGTCCCAGTAACTCTGACAGTGAATCCAGATCCCTCTCGAAGATCAGCTGACCTCCGTTTCCCAACTGGTAAAACTTGCTGAACTGAGTCTCCATCTACAAGAATTAAGGATGAGGAAATTAGTGAAGTGATCAAGTGTGTCAAATTTTTAAGTAGTAATTGTAAGAATTTTTGAGGAACATGAATTTTTGAGAAAGAATGAATTCCCAAGGATAAGAGAGGGAATAGTTTTTTCATAAATACTCAAGTTGGTTTTGAAACTAAGTTTTTGTTTGGACGTCCATTCTAACTAGGGTCTCCTATGGTCAGGATGGCTCTGATACCAACTTGTCAACACCCGGATTTTTAATCCCAGATGCCTGTTATGCCATACCTCGCAATCCCAGGATTACCATTTTTGCGAGACATAACGGATTGGATATCACAGTACATCATCCATTACAAACCATACATAAGGTCTTACACAAATAAGGATCTCATGATCTAGTCTTAATACAACAAGCAGCGGAAATAAAAGATAAGCATAGCGGTGGGGTCCATCTTCAAGGGGCACAGGCAATGCTGATGAAGGCAGATAGTCCTAGTTATCATAGCCGCCCTGCTGGCCATCATCTTGGTAACTAGTCTCCTTCATAGTCTGGCCATGAGAATAGCCAGGGACAAAAGCCATGAGTACTCTTTAAGTACTCGCAAACTACCACTAACAAGTAGTATAGTTCTAAGTTAAAGTGCTAACTCTATGTTTAACTATAAAGTTACGTTTGAAACCTAAGCTGAGTTCTGAAGCAAAGAAAGATAAAATAAAGTTCTAGAATCACTTAAGTTGCGAAGCTATTGTCATAAACACAACCCTGTTGTGGTCAAGTCAAGATTCATCATTCATTTCATAAGTTGTTTTGAAAACATCTGACAACAAAATAGTATGGCCATTCCAACTGTCCGTAACCGTGGACGCGGCTATTCGAATAGTTTGACACTCTGCAGAGGTCGTACACTTTCACCAAAAGATTCGATACATCTGTCAGGGATAACCCTGAATCATCATACTTAGTATGCAGATAATCAAACATAATCTTTCCTTGACACACCCTAGTATAAGCACCTCTCCTATGAGCATGGCCTCCCAACCATGACCATCGGTCATCTTGGGCACTGCATAGGTGGACATCATTGAGAGGTAGCCCCAGCTCAAACCTCTCCCGCGAGGGAACTAATACTAATGCAAATAAATTTCCAGCTAAGCCTTACCCAATTCAGGTAGTGTGGTTGTACGGTAAATTTGGAATGGTATCGCATCCGAATCCAACCATAAGTTTTATAAAAGGGTTAAGGCTCATGCCTCAACATTTTCACCATCATAAACCATTTGTGTTTCTCAACACATGTCAAAACATCTCAATATAATGACTCTTCATTCCAAGGTTTTCACAATTCATTTTCACCAAGTGTTCCCATCTAAAGTGACTCAAGTTTTTGATCTACTCTAATCTACTAAGCTAAGAGTGTTCACTAAGGTGGAAATGATGGGATCAATCTCATGCCATAGAATGACATCTAAAGGTTTCTTAATAGGTCAAGTTTTATACTCTTTATGCTACCTTCAAAACAAGTAGAGAACTTTGGGTAAAGTAAAGGAAGTAAAGCTTGCAAATAATACTTGGGGTAACTACTAGTCAAAGTGGTATAATCAAAGCATGCCTAAAGCATCTTTGCTAAACCATCTAGTTTAATCCTAGCTTACTAAGCATTATATTTGCAAGTGCTAGCTTGAATTGTTAATGATGGCTTGCAAGTACAACTTGCAAGGGTTAACTTGGATAGTGCTAGCTTGCCTTGGTTGGTGTAGTGGTTGAAGTTTTCTTCTTCTTCTTCTTCTTGGTAGAACTCCTCCTCCTCGTAGACTTGGTCGGTACTATCGTCTATAAATACATATAGAGTACACAATCACCAAACAATATTAACTAGGCTAATTAGTACTCTAAGGCATACATTTGATGATCTATTATCATCACAAGCATGACAAGTTTTATTAACTAGTTTCATCCTTTTTATTTAAGAAAAGTAATTTCTACTCATTCAAAA
Organism: Avena eriantha; assembly: GCA_910589775.1. NCBI lineage: Eukaryota > Viridiplantae > Streptophyta > Magnoliopsida > Poales > Poaceae > Avena > Avena eriantha. The sequence goes on from OU342744.1 coordinate 438,977,142, forward strand.
ATAACTAAGATTTAATATTCACCACTTCAAATATGGGATCATGTGGACACATGTCATCACCACATATTCTAACATGTGGGAATGGGATTTAAGGGTTGGATCACAATTACTTTGGTTTAAGTTCATTATTTAATGATTTAAAGTGACTAGAAATGCCTATATAGCATTATTTTGGTACTAGTCCAAAGTCACTGCATGTAAACCTTAATATTATTACATATTCAGATAGGTATGATGAAATGTGATTTTTGAGAGTTGGAATCAACTCAAAATTATCTTGGTTGATTTTATAAAAATGTTGCAAGGTGCAAATGCTTCAGTTTTTTATTTTTACTAGGAGAGATCTCTAACTCTAATTGAATTGAATCCAACGGGCTTGGGTAGATCTTTTTAGTAGCTTTCCAACAAAATTGGATTCACTCCATTTGGATTTGTAAATCTCTCTGGATTGATTTTCAAACTAGGGGACAGAACTAAGTTTAAACTAAAAAGAAAAATTGTAATTCAAACTAACTGGGTTGCGTGGGAACGCTAACGGGTCGGCCCAGTGTCACTTCGCGATGCGGGGCTCAGCTGACAGGGGGGTCCACCAGTCAGCGGCTCATAACGCGCGAAGCGGTACGGGGCAATGTGGGGCGTTGGATTAGAACGGGGATCAACGACTGGGGATCATCGTCGACGACGGACCTATCGCCGGCGAGCTCT